>JAYGXS010000005.1:13655122-13667176 GCA_036362985.1 Ligula intestinalis | reverse complement strand
TGTGTTGCGATTGCGCCCATTTACAAAATCACTAGATCACTCATCTTACAGAAAGACCTGACTTGATTTGACGTTTTTTGTCCTACTGACGTCTCTTGCTCCCTAGAGGGCTTTTGGGACAACAATGGGCTAGCTCAGAGTTCGTGCTTATTGCAATTACCAGGCGTGGGTCCTAAAAAATTTTTATGTGAGCCAATGAAATTATAGGAAAATTTAAATTGATTAATAGCGTAAGCCTATGGACCAAGTAGACTATTAAAATATCTCCTTTCGCAATTAGGTGTCCTCACTGTTATTCCTACCGATTTTTCCTCCATTCGTTTTTCATTGCTCTGACTTTTCCCGATGTGCTTACGAGTGACCGCATTTTTATTAGGTTAGATAGAGAGTAGTCCGGCTAAAAACAACTCAGCAAGGGTTATTTCTTAGCCAGGACTTTTTGGGCAATATAATATTTACCGGCCATATGCTTACTAAAACAACTTTCATCGGTAATGGTCATAACTACCCTGTGCTATTTCTAAATGGATATCCCAATTTAATGACCTTTGCTACCTTAAACGTAGGCGCTAAAAGGAATAAGTGCTAGAACCTGCTCTCCTTCTCTCGTCCAGTTAAGTGTCTATTATAAAAAAGGAGCTAAACTTACGTACTTCAAGACCTTTTCCGTATATTAGAAGAATATGCGAAGTGCAAGGAAATTAAGAGCCAGATGGCGGTGGAAGGCACTATTATTCCCCACGCCTGTGCTGGCTACCGCAACCGGACTAACCTGTGGTTCGACCACGTTACTGGCAATCATTTCAAAAATTTCGTGAATCTGGAAAAGAGAAAGGTCACAAATGCTACAGTAGCCTACTAGAGTCGCCTTAAACGCGCGTTTCGACAAAGTAGGTAAATGTTCGGACAAGTGGCATGGGCACACATCGACGAATTGCAATATCATCTGTCGTTTGACATCGGAAAGCATGCAATACCGGCAGCGTGAGACCTTTTCTGCAGGCACAAAGACGAACTCTACCTCGTAAAAATAAAGCCAGGTAAGAGAAGTTGGCAGGTATTCCACCTCAACTTTTAGAAATGCACTGGCAAATGCACAAGGGTAAGGTAAACAAAAGCCTGGGACCAGAAGATTGGTAACTGCTTGGAACTTCAGTGGGTGGTTTATGAGCGCCCTGGTTTCGCCGATGTCATCACCGTCGGTAGTTAGCAAGGTATGTGACCTTTGCCGAATAACTTATCGCAACTTCTTGAAGTAGGCCGCCAGATAGGGAAGCAATGGGTGACTGAACACCAGAACCCGGAGTAAGGCTAACTGCCGAGCTCCTCTGGTGGCGGAGATGATGACCGTTTTGACACAGCTGAGGTCAACCTCAGTGGTAGTGAGCAAGGTACATAAGTGTTGCGTAGAACCTCGGCTCAACTTCTAGAAACAGGCCAAGATCGATCTTGCCTACTGGCACAGGGTAGCACAGCCCTCAGTGGCAAGTCGGCAGCACACACAATTATTGATTTTCTGCACGTTCAAAAATTGTAGTTATTGTACACACGACCCAAGTAGCTTCCACATTTGTTACTGTTTCTCCATGTCTGACGATGGGCTCTTGTAAGAGCTCGACAGCTCAGGAAAAAATAAATTTTGTTCCAGTGATCGACCATATATCTCCTTTACCAATAGAAATTCCTGGAATACGAGTATTCTCTCGCATTCGTGAACATAAGTGGACAGTTTATGGACACCTGAACCTCGGATATTGTCCAGTACCGGGCACGACAATTTGCCGAGTTAATGACGGTTTCGCTGTACCTGAAGTACACTCCAGTGGTAGTAAACGAATTTGGTTCATTTTGCCCAGTAAGCTACCAGAACTGGTAGGAGGAAGCCGACAATTGCGCAGGTGGAAGGTTACCGGCGACCGGAAATCGGAGCACTGCCAAAGACTGAGCCGGGCACCTAGCGGAGGCGAAGCTTGTGCAGGCCTATCCAAACTGAACCCGGTGGGTAGCAATAATAATGATGTTAATTGGTAAAGCACATCTTGGGCAACATCATAACGAGGATGGGTAACTTGGCGAAGCTATTTAACCCGTCTTCTAGAGGCCAGCTGGCATGTCATGGATTTACAGGAGGTGAGAAGGAATAGCAACACCGGGAGGCAAAGAAGTGCAAGCCCAAGTAGAAGCGGGACAGACAGCAGTTAGAAGACAGAAAAGCCGAATAAGACTACAGTGTAAGCGTACATGAATCCGGCAGGAATATAGAAACAAACAGGATATTTCAGCCGCTTCTCTCCGTTGAGGTTTGTCAGTAAGTATGTGTGGAAGGAGCGGAAAGAAGATGGTCTAAATGGAAACCCATTTGGCCACCCGTATTAATTTACTGGCAGTAGCCAACATCTAGAACGTCTGGAAATGGTGCGGGCTAGGTAACGTACCATGTTTTTTTAATGCTGACTGGCACTGGAAGTCAAGCGGTTTAGCAGGCTGCTGGCAACTCTCATATGGTCATGCCGTGGTAGTTGCACCTGGAATGATGTGGATGGGTAAATTATGAAAGGTAATGCTGGAGCCACTGAAACGTTTAGGCCATTAGGCGTGCACTTGCGCTTGCGTGTCCGAACGCATTCCTGAGAAAGTCCTGGTAAAAGGCTAGTGTGCGCGCTAGTAAGGTACAAAGGGAAATGTTCCAAGCCTGTGTGCTAGTGTTATACACTATGGAAGCCTAAATGGATGTGATAGAACAGGGAGCGAAAAGGGTAACATATCGCCGAGGGAAAGGTAGACGAGTTGCATAAGGCGGTGATCTGGAGAAGACTTGCAGGACATCAACAAAAAGAAAGTACGGTCGGTGAAGCCCCTGGAATTGTTGTGCAAGTGGGCGAAGCGGCTGGATTTGAAGGTAGAGTGCATCCCTTGGGCACGGGCCGTAGATTCGTACACAGAGGTGAAGCATGAGTGGGTGTAGCGTGGACATATAAGTGATGAAAGTCACAGCGAAGCCGGGAAAACCGAGAGACCTAGTAAAATGGTTTATTTGTAAAGGACATTTTCAGTGCCATCAAAACCTGCGAAGACAGCAAAAGCCTATAACCACCCCCTTCTTCTGCTGTTATGATTGGCTCTGTGTATGATTTTTATGCTAAGTCAATAAAGTGCGAAATAAGGATTTTGTTTGTAGTGAAAAAAACTTGATGTTAAAGGCACAATACTAGCAAAATGTGAAATATAATAGCCATACATTGTATGTTTTACAGTTTCGTAGTGATATTACTTTGGGTATAGAGAAAACTCTTTGTTCATTCAACTGAGGTGGATTTGGCCACGGTCAGTTTGAAGGGCAAGCATATCCCAACCAATGTTAGCGCATCGTTCGCGGGTGTTGATTGGCCAGAACGGAGTTTAAGAGATCTCGCTCTCTATCGGAGCGATTGTGATAAATAGACAGAAAGCTGCCGATATCTGTGGGGGATCGAGTCAGCTGGGCACTGTTCGCGAAGCACCATCGTCATTCAAGTGCGAGGACAGAATATTCTTAGGTGTTAAGTATGTGTCTATCCCATCTAGGTAAGACATGAATTTTTGCATAATACGCCGGAAATATATGCTATTGATATATCGTAAGAGAAAAAAATACATATTTCGGTATAGTTTTCGAAAAAGAGTTTGTCAATCATAAAATTTTATATAAATTTTAAGATTCTATTGGAAGAACATTAAAATATGTAAATTGCCTAACTTTTAATTCGTACTTGGGAGGACGAAGGAAGAGGCTGAAACAACAGGTCTGTACGAGAAAAATTCGGGGCTCTGTCGTTAATGCTATCTAGCTTGCTAGTTTCTGATTTTTACTTGGGAATATTCAATATTCTCGGTACCTGAACAGCCTACCAGGGTTAGAAGGAATATATGGCGTGGCGATTTCGATCAAATGAAAACCGAAATGAGCAACATTAATTTGGAATCGGTTTTTTTCGGTAATATAGTCGCTGATTCGGAATGCTTCAGTGAGTTATTGCATACTCTCCTCAGTAACCACTGCCCGATTTCTCGGAGTTAACTAAACAACAGACCCGAGTGGCTGACTCAAGTGGTGAAAAAAGGAATTAATAAGAAGAGGAGGCTGTGGAGAAAATCTCGCGCGACTAGGACTCCGAAATCTTTAAATACATACAAAGCGCAAAGGAACCTCGTGAAGCAACTTATTTTCATGGCACGCCAAGATTTTGAAAGGGATTTACTGAACCGGGTAGTCACAAGTCCTAAGTTATTCTACGGCTACCTAAGAACGACTTCGCGAAACCGAGACCCAGGCTTCCTTCTGAAAGCAAGCGATTCAATAGAAATTACTGAGGATGAAGCAAAAGCTGAGCATCTCTCACGATTTTTCAAATCGATCTTCACAATTGAACGTGAATTCATCCCTCCCAACAATGGCTTGGACGATGGTCCAAACATTGATTATGTATCTTTCGCAGAAGGAACTGTTCGTCAAGTGTTGTTAATACTAGATGACTCGAAATCATCTGGTCCTGATGATGTTCCACCCAAATTATTGAAAGAGCTTGCTGAGGAGCTAGCTAAACCATTTTCCATGCTTTTCAATACCTCGTTTGATGTTGGTTGTTTACCCGCCGTTTGGAAATCTGCACTGATCACACCGTTGTATAAAGGCGGAACAAGGTCTCCGCAAACAATTATAGACCAATCAGCCTTACTTCGATCTGTTGCAATATCATGGAAAAAATGGGAAAGCGAGAGCTGATGCGTTTCTAAGATCAGCATAACCTTCTATCGGATGCGCAGCATGGGCTCCGCAGAGGCAGGTCCTGCGTGACGAACTTGCTCTATTGTTTGGAACGCTAGACTCTGGCAGTTGACGGAGGAAATCCGCTTCATGTAATCTACATTGACTTCAAGAAGGCATTTGATAGCGTCCTACATTAACGACTTGTGCACAAACTCAGCCAAATAGGTGTTCGAGGAAATCTGCTGAAGTGGATTTCAAGCTTCTTACTTGGCCGCTCCCAAACTGTCCATATTGGCGACCAGCAGTTGGCAGACGTTGCAGTCGAGAGCGTTGTCTTCCAAGGCTCTGTCCTTGGCCCTATACTGTTTATTATATACGTCAATGACACCGTCCGTGAACTGGATTGCGATGTGGCTATGCTTGCCGATGACATTGAGATTTGGAACGTCATACGAAATTCAGCTGACGAACAGCGTTTGCAGATAAACCTAGACCGTCTTCAAAATTGGTCTGAAGACTGGCTTTTGCCGTTTAACGAGAACAAATGCAGTATCCTACGAGTTGGCCCACCCAGATCTCAGAACCGCATGGTTTGCAGCCTAAATGGCATCCAACTGCAAGAAATGGACGCACAGAAAGATTTGGGAGTATGGATCTCTAAGTCTCTCAAGCCCTCGCTGCACTGCGCAAAAGTAGCCAAGTCTACGATGTTCGTCCTGTACCTTGTGAAACGGGCTTTCTGCGCCTTTGATAAAGACTGCTTTGCTAAGGTCTTTGGAGCATTTGTACATTTGAACATTTGTTATCCAAGCATGGAAACCTAGGACCGCGAAAGACCTCAGTCTCCTTGAGAAGGTACAAAGGCGTGTAACTAAACTTGTGACCAGACAGGGATCATTACCCTATGAAACACGTTAAGCCAACCTCGATCTCTTTCCTTTCAGTTACAGGCAGCTATGGGGCGATCTGATACAAACATTTCGTATAATGCGTGATCAGGACTACTGCTTATGCCTGGCGAGTTCCTCGAGTTGGCTACAATCACGAACTTAAGGGGACATCCGTTCAAACTACGCGTAACAGGGGCCAGATTAGACCAACAAGAGTTCTTCTTTTGTAATAGAGTGGTTGAAGCTTGGAATGATCAGCCCCTAGATGTTGTTATGTCCAGTTCCGTAGAAGTCTTTAAAAATAAATTAGACTGCTTTAGTAGTGCTCACTCTAACACCAGATAACCGCTGCAGGCTGCAGGACGAAGGAAATATATTATTTCGTATAATATAACTTGCTTCGTTTAAGTAAAATTTAATCATGAAATTGTTCTTTCTGATATATTCATCCCTGTTCAAGCAACTGGCTTATGTTGACCCTTTACGGCTAGTTGCGATCGTGGCGGCTTCTCCTGTTTTCGTCGCGTTGATGATGGCCCCGGAAATTGACAAAGGCGTATCGTGGTTGCAGCTCCGATTTGTCGGAATCTTCTCGTGACTCTGCAGTCTTGTCCTCGTCCCCGTATGGCAATCCCTATTAAGATATAAGTTGTGGTGGACCACTTAAACTGCTGCCAACATTTATAGCTGCATCCTGGCATATTTTTCAAACACTTTCTCCCTCGAGTGACAGTTTTTCTCCTAAAAACCATAAACTAAATTCCATCTTGTAAATTCTGAGCCATGCTTTAGGAGTTTTTTCACTGTCTGCACTTTTTGTTCAGTTACACCTTCTGGCTCGTGCTAACTGACATCATCCAATCTGATTATATTACTCCGAAAAAGTAAGTAGCCACTGACAATTAAGTAAATGACCTTCTTTGAAATGTTCGGCATTGTCGATGCATTGCTTAACTACTGTGTTCCGATAAGGAGTTCAAAGGCATTTGCCTATAGTTTCCTTAATAAATTGACTCGACTTGACTGTATTTTAGGACTGGAGACGATTGACATAGGACCACACTGTTCCCAGTCTCCGTTGAGGTTAATGGTTTCACGATTCTGTAGCAGAGGAATGTGTCGGTGAACAGTTGCTTGCTGTTGGCTAAAAAATTAACCGATTGCGGGCCGCAGATTCGGCACCATTGTCCTCAACAGGGCGAACAGTGTCTGCCAGCCATGTTAGGACAGCCAAACGAACAGCCTTAGCACGCAGCAGCCTGCAAGCCATGGCCACAACCCAAGCAGGCTATCGATCAGCCTACACGGACGAACGAACAAAAGCCGTTAATCGATCAATAATTCAGATTTTAAACTACTGTCATCCACTGAGCCAAGCAGTCAGTGGGACCAGCCACCCTTTCAGAAGGAAATTTGATTGGTTCAATCGACATCGTTTGCACACGTTTGTTTCCCAAAATTTGTTGATCCTCTTATACTCAAGGACTTCTGCCATTGCACCCTTCTTGTCATGTTCTCTCTATCTCAGGGGACTCAAACAGGACGTCATTGAGCGGCAATATCTCGGCCTGGGCATTCATTACAACATTTTGGTGAGCAGACCCGGACTCACTATGTTCATTTCCATGGAACAACTGCAATCTATCCTAAAACAGCAACAAGCTGAGTTTGAGGAGGCTCACATGACCATGATGGAGTCCATGATGCAAAAATTCAGTTTGAATTGTTCTGGTCCAGATTATTCCACAAAAAGTCCACATAAGCGGACGCCACTGCTGCCTCTATCACAGAGTTCATTTATGACCCCGATTCTGGCATTAATTTCGACGCTTGGTTCAAACGTTGTGAAGACATTTTCCGCGTAGATTTTGCCAAGGCCGGAGATGCATGGAAGGTGCGCCTGCTTTTACACAAACTGGGCACCAGAGAACACGAGCGGTACGCGGATATCCTTCTGCCATAACACCCTAGTGACTTAACTTTCAATGAAAATGTCCAGCGCCTTTCAGAGACGTTCGGCGAAAAGTCATCCTTGTTCAATATTCTTTACCAGTGTATCAAGCTGGTGGAAAACGAGGCAGATGATTTTCTAACACTCGCCAGCACTGTCAACCGCGAGTGTGAATGGTTCAAGCCCCGAGAGTTGACCGATGACCAATTCAAGTGTTTCATATTTGTGAGCGCCTTGCAGTGACCTTGTGATGCTCAAATCCGGACCCATCTGCGCTCATAAATTAAACAGGACCCGAAGTCAACTCTGCAGAAATTGACAGCCGAGTGTCAGCGGCTGAAAAATCTCACGCATGATTTTGTGATCGTGGAGCATCCCAGTTTCTTCTTTTCCACCACCAATGTTCATGCTGTCACTCGGACTAAGTCGGTCTCGCTACAGAAGTCCCATGATCCCACACCCAGGAAACCACCGTCAGCGTCCTGGCAGTGTGGTGATTGGCATTTTGAATGCTTAATAATAATAATAATTTGTATATTTAAGGCCCAAGGGGCCCTGTCGTTACAAACTAAGTGTTATCACGAAAATAAAAATAATAATGATAAACAGTGAACTCTTATAAAATAATTGTCATCGGCAGTGAAAAAATTCCTGAATCGGTGGATGAGTTCCACAGGCCACCGAGTTCCAAAAAACGATTGGAGAAAAAACTGCCGATGTTTGATGTGGTTAGATTGGGACTTGATGTTGAGGGTTCGGGACGTTTATGGTCATGGGAAAAAATAATATATCGTTGAGTTAAGAAGGGGTCATCAGGGACAACAGGAGAAGACAGTAAAAGTCAAGGCAACATCACCGAGATGCGACCCACCTGACTCCAGATCCCATCAAAAAGTTGGCGATAACCATTAATAGCGACCTCGAAGGCCACAGCCAAGGTTGCAAAAACGGAGAAGAGTTCGCTGTCCTTGGAAGTGATGCTTGGCTCTGACTCCAGAGCCCATCGGAAAGTTGGCGATGACCATAAATAGCGACCTCGAAAACCACAGCGAAGGTTGTGAACACGAAGAAGAGTTCGCAGCCCTTGGAAGTGATGCTTGAATCAGCTTCAAATGCCAGGAGGACCCTTTTCAAAATCTACAACTTGCGTGTTTGGAAAGGAAACAGACAGTAACGACTTTATTTTCTCTAAATTTAAATGCTTTTGTTATTTGCCTTTAAAAATCGATAATGTAGAAGACAGCCTAATATCGAGTGGAAGGTTGTTCCAAATAAAAGCATATTTGGAGGCAAAAAAGTGAGAACGGTAAGATGTGGAGCTACAGGGTGGTAAAATAATCATGGAAGAGTTACGATTAGCGTAAGGTCGGTCTACCGGAAGGAGAGCGTTAATTTGTGGAAGATTAGGACTATTGTTAACGCGAAACAGAAAGCATATACCAGCTTCGAGTCTTCTTACCCAACGAAATTTAATGTTTGATAACTGACATCTATCTGTATAACACATACCAGACCCAGAAACAAAAAATATTTTACGAGTGAAAACTCGCTCAACCTTTTCAATCTTACAACGGTCATTCTGGGTTATGAGACCAAAATGCGGACAGTAGTATTCTAGTATAGGGAGAACAAACATGCGGTATATTTTTAACTTCATTTCTGGAAGGAAAAAATTATGCGATATAAACCCACATATCTGCATGAGGTGATAATACAAGCTTATTCGTGTAATTAAGACCCAAATCTTTTATCGTAGGTCTTTCTAACAGTGGACTTTTTTTGAAGATGATGGGTCCAGGAAGCCTTGAGGGACCAAAACTCATGAAACTACATTTGGATTGAGAAAACTCCATCTGCCATGATGCGCTCCAACTTGAGAGGATGCGCAAGTCTGCGTTAACTTTATCAACACAAATACTGGCCGTGTCCTTAGAAAAAGAGTCAATACACTTAAGGTCATCAGCATGAATAAAATTTTACGAATTATTTAGCACTGTTGAAATTTCATTTATGTAAAGAATGAAAAAGAGGGGACCTAAAACCGTGCCTTGTAAAGCGTCACTCGTGATCAACTGAGGCATCGAGTGGCTATTGCCTACTAAGACCTTCTGGCTGCGGTTAGACAGGTAGGAGGCGATGAAATCGAGGAATGGAGGCCAGATGTTAAGGTCTTCCAGTTTCACTAAAAGGTGCCTATGCGGCACCTTGTCAAAAGCTTTACTAAGGTCAAAGTACATCACAATGTTCATTACGAAGTGAAGTAACCACGTTAAGAAATGTCAAGTGGCAGCTTTCGCATGATCTTCCAGGTAGAAATCCATGCTGTGAGACGTTTGATAGTTTATTTTCTACACAAAAATCGAGAATGTGATTAAAAATGATCTTTTCGAAAAGTTTGGCTAGGGCCGGGGTCTTATGAACACCTCGGTAGTTATTTACGTCCGAACGAGATCCTGACTTGAAGACTGGAAGAATTATAAATATCTTCCATGAGTCAGGAAAGAAACCGTTTAGAAGATAAGCTGAGAATAGATGACAAAGCAATCGAGGGAAGCTGAATACTCTCTTGATAAGTGAATTTAGAAGGCCGTTAGTTTCCGAGTTTTTTAGACGGATAATGTGCTTACGAATTACTTCTATGGAGAAATCTATGGTGCTGATAGTATTGACTGAGCATGGCTGAAACGACGGGACCGGTTCAGCTTCCGTCGTAAGGTGCTTTGCAAAGAATGCATTGAACAGTTCAGCCTTCTTAGATTCATCTTGCACAAAGGTTTTATTTTCCTTCAGTAAACGGAGGATTTCGTTACATCGTTTAGCGGGGGACCGACGACGGAACAGTTGGGCAATCGATTTTGCAGAGTTAAACTCACTGAGTGCGCGAAATTCCCTCTGTTTTTCACGTGCAAGACGAAACTTAGACGCTAATTCGAAAATCTCTGCAATTCTAAGGTGCACAGATAATGAACTAGTAGACTGGTCTTTCAACTGTCTTTGCAATTCCTTTAGTCTAGACAAAAGAAAATGAGAAACGGTGGGGTCCGAAGTATAAGGCTTAACATTTTGGATCGGCACAAATTTTAAAATGCTATTTGAAATTGCCATCATTAAGTCACCGAGAATTGTTACACTGTTCGTGGAGGAAAGCTCCTGCCAGTCTAGTGAGTCAATAAATTTGTTAATCAAGTTAATATCAGCTAGGTCAAACGCACGATAGGTACGAATGGTGCTAACCATTTTTCGTAGAAGCAAGCGGAAGACAAAAATGGATTTAGGTATGGCCACTTGGGAAGAGGTTCTGATTGTAGTCAAAAAAAAGGGGGGAATTTTATTCGTGAAAATTAAATCTAAAATATGCTGATCCCTTGTTGGGGAACAGACCAACTGAGACCAGTCTGAAAAATTGATGGTATCTAGGAAGGGCTGAAATTTGGATGGGCAACATTTCAGTGACCAATCAATTTAGGGAATGTTGAGATCCCTAGCGATAACTTTAGCATCAGAGGCGGACTCCGAAATCAGCCTAAATATTTCGCAAGGTTTTTCATCATCTTCTGATGATGAGTTAAGGGGACTATAAATGCATATGATAATCGCCTTTTGACGGGGAGACAAAATAATGGATGCAAAGCAGTAATTGCCCGAGAATGACTCAGCATCTATGTCGAACGGGAAATGCTTAAAAATAGTTTTAATATAGAGAAGACAACCAACGCCATATCAATCGGGAATAAGCTGCCCAAAAGTATTAAAACCCAGCAAAGCTACCCTATGTTTAGGAAAGCTTTAACTAGTTTTCTACATTCAGGACAACTTTCACGAATTTTGGGTGCTGACTCGGTGGAATCTCTTCTTCGCTCTGATGGCGTTCGTGAACTTTAAACCCTGCCAGGCTTCATGCTGAAGATAATGCTGCTGAAGCGGCAGCCCGCAGTCTGCTAACCTTTCAGCCGATAGTGCGCAACTTTTGCTGGCAACCATTGAAGGAAGACTGAGAACACTGTGTATTTTTGCTAACCCTCTCTGTCTTGAACTAATGTCCTTAAACAATACGCAACATTTCTCCTGCTGATGTGTCAACTCAGTTTACAACTGTACATATATTCCGTTTGTATCAGACCTTTGAAGTCAGTTTTTTTCACTTGAAACAAACTCCCTATCTCACCCAGTATTGACAAAACACAAAAACTGAAACAAAACTAATGCTGGCTGCAACAAAGGTAGTTTGTTTTAGGCTTTTTCCGGTCTTCGAGGTTTTTGAAGGCGCCCAAGCGGTGCATTACCAAATCTTGACAATTGCCTGTAAACTGGCACAATTAACATATGAGTATGAAAACATCAGACAGAAAATGATTTTCACCTGCTGCTGCGCGTCCGCCATGCGTTTTTTCCTGGCCCGCATTTGTGGTTTCGTAAAAGGACAGAAATTGGTTTGCATGCAGACGCTTGTCTACCCCCGGCTCGCA
>JAYGXS010000005.1:13638874-13655112 GCA_036362985.1 Ligula intestinalis | reverse complement strand
TATCGTCGTACGTTATCCAAAAGATTGCAATCATGTATTTTTGGTAAGGTTGTCTCTAGGGGTCAGAATTTTCCTAAACTAAAATAACAATCTACTTTCAAAATTTACGTAGGCTTACTTTTCCAGACTTTCCAAATGCGGAAATCTGGAAAAGTAAGCCTACTTAAATTTTGAAAGTAGATGGTTATTCTTTATTATTCTCTTATTCCTACTTTTCTTTGGAACATCATTCCAAATTTACCTAGTTCCTCGATTGTCATCCAGTATGCCGTCCACCTCTGCCCTTCTGTCTCACTTTATCGTTTGTCGGCCGCTTTCTGGGAGACGTTTTCCTGAGCCGGAACGGACTTAACCCGATAGTCACCAACCATGTCTATTCCTCCCCGCCCACGCGAATGAGTGAGGTGTGCCGTTAAGTCTTCTGCAGGACAATCCGACCGAATCTCCTGACCGAGGACGTTTTCTGGTGTGGCATCGCACATTGTCTCATTCTTCCTAATTTCCCAAGTGCCTCGATCTTCTTCCCGTTTGCCCTCCACCTCTGCCCTTCTTACCCACTTTATCTTGTACAGACCGTTTTTCTCGGAGCCATTGTGCTCCTGAGCGGGAACGGGCATGATCCCTACAGTAAACAAACTTGTATACTCCCCACCTTCCGTGCGGACGAGTGAGGAGTGCTGTACAGTCTTCGGTAGAACAATTCGACCGAATCTCTGCACGTTCGCGAACCAAGCGAGAGAGGTCGCAAGCAAAGTGAGCCGGTGCACCAAGGTCCTCAAGGTCCTGCTACCATCCCCCAGTCCTTCTGGGCTACTATACATCGACGATTGCCACCTCGGGACGTCACGCCCTACGGGTGACTCACTGTGCCCCAGCATAGCAACTCAGTGGCTAATTTATGCTCGTTGACCAGTACCAACACCAACTGGACTCGTCGAGACCCTACTGTCGTCCCGACTGCTACGTCTCGCCGCATGCCTGCCGCCATCTGATCGTCTGCAGTTCCCGCCCAGGCACCCAACTCACGCCCCCCCCCTTCGACCTTTGGCTCAAGCCGGCCAAGGTCGCGACCTTTTCTCACTCTCCCCAACTGGACCCCGTTTGGACTTTGGCGGGAACCCCTGATTCAACGTGGGCTACTAACCAACAAACTTAAGAGTGAGGATAGCAGTTTACACTTCGGTAAATCAGTACGGCCGAATCTCTTGTTCCAGGTCTTTTCTTGGTACAGCTTCGGCTGCGGCCAACTAACTGAGCCGCGGCCACTAACTCTGTGGTCCCATACTTAGGGATCTTCTAGCGTCTCATTTGCGGTCCCCATGCTCCGCGCCATTTAGGATTCCCACAACAGTTCACCTCGGTTACAATTTCATTATCCGCAGACTTATCCTCTGTAAAACGTTGGCGGAATAAGTCATTTTCTCCCCTCCACACTTCAGAAACTTATAATTCAGTGTTTTCCTTTACTCACACAAAGTAAAATTTACAGAAAAATATTTACAAACGACCTCCTTCCGCACTGTTTTAGCCGTTCCCTTTGACCACATACGGTGGCTTCGGTTGCTTTGTTCCTTCTACACGGATGCCTACAAATACTTTTGTCTTCACTTAGCTGTGGCAGCATCCGCATTCTTATTCTTTCATTTTATTGGACGCTCGTCTATCCAGCTTCCTCCACTTCTTTTTCCTTTTTCACCTTCGTTTCCGCCATCTACTTGCATGTTCATGTCATCCATTTCCTCTAACTGCAGGAGGCAGCAAGTCTCCGGATTAAGGTTCTTGTTTACCAGCCGTTTTCGAGTGCGCAGTTTCGCTTCTGGTGGGTAATGGTTAGGTGCCGTAGGAAAACAATATACCTTCCGTCATATTCACGAGGCACAGATTAGCTATGTGGCTGCAGAAAATATTCCTGACTTCCGGTACCTTATTCATCCGGAAAGCAAACCACATTCGGTATTGGATTTCCTCAACGTGTGCCCAAATGGACCTTCCTGGAATAGGTCCACTTTGGCGCAGACCCCGTTTAAGTCGACTCCAAAACGCCTCAATGGCTTGCGTGTGCTTGCCCGTAATTGGGTCAAAAAAGTTCTCAGTGTAGTTTACCGTGTAATGCGAATAACCCGATGTCTTCAGCTTACTATAGTTGCTCCAGCAGTCTGTCACAATTTCACCGCCGTGCTCCACTCTCCGGCATATGACACTGCAGAGGGACGGCGCAGAGCGGCTGCTCAGTTGTTCGCACACTGCCCTTCTCTTGACAGTGTCGTACGTACCGATAACCCACAATTACCGCACTTTTCGCCCTCGGTTGTACTTACGGCGGGTGATCATCGACTGGTCCACGTGCACTTGAATGCCTGGTCCACCGATGGACGAAGCTACCATGTTCAGGGTGTGGGAACAGACGTTCCTAAAAATTTCAAACCAGTTTACGGCCGGTTTTAGGGAAACACCACACACAGCTCCCGCTTCCTGTACCTTTCTGCCGGCAAAAAACGCCAGGCACATATTTGCTAGCTTATGCCACGTTAACCGGCTTCCATAAAATGCAGAATTCGTCCGTACACATTGCCTTCTGAAGCACAGAGCGCACCTAAAGATTTTTCCGTCTCAGTTCTGCGCATACTTCTGCAGGAACACTCGTCTACCGCAAGAGCATCTTGCTATGAGTACTTTGGTGTGGAGGTAGGGTACCAGTTCGTCCGAATTGATGGTCTGCAGAAACCTATTGTCCAGTGTCGGTTGGTCCAATCGTAGGGACCTCGGTGACCTGTGGTCCTGGCTAAAGTATAAAACATGTGCACTTTTAGACTCATCCTTAAATTCTCCGTCCTCCGTAGACCAAGCTTGCTAACCGAGGTGAACCTTAACCCTCTGAATGGGTCGTCTTCTTGCACCTCGCCCCTTTGGCCACACAATTTTCCCCTCTCCTGTTCGGTGCTCTTCTGTTCCTGAACACCCAGACGTTTTTCGGCTTACCTTCTTTGCCGGTTAACCAGCAAGCAAGGCTGCGCCTGCTGTGGGCTGTTCGGTGCAGTATTGGACGGGAATTCTGTCCGAAAATTGGCTTACGCGATTTGCGTTCTTCCAAAGCTGTGTGGGAAGGTAAAAAGCTCATAATAATTGCTGTGGTTGCGTACTCGGTACCTTTCTGTTTAGGCCTGCAATAATGATGGCAGACCACTTGCGCACGCTTACCACAGGCCCAGTTGGAATTATACCTGATAGCTCCAGATATGTGTGTCTGGCTGCCGACTGTGGCAAAATCGGCTTCTCCTGATAGCGTCCACGCGTTCCGGCTAGATACGACAGAAAACCTGCTCGATGTTCTGAATTTGCGCACCCGTGTAACGAGCCAACCCGAACCATGGGTGTTTGAACGCACCAAGGTCACTTTTGGCGCGGATCCGGATGAGGATGGTGTGAATGTCTTTTGATGAAGTAGCCGTCTTCCTTCTCTCTCCCTCTGCTGGCACAACTTCCCCCCGTTCCATGTCGCCGTTTAACACTCCTCCTGCCGTCAGCACCACCATGGCCCTCACCCGTAGTTGCCCACAGCGCTGCACTCCCACCGGTATCTAACTTATATTCTGTGATCACCCCTCACTCCAAACGGATCATTTTTACAGACCCTTGGTAATCCCCCGTATCGTATCGTTTCCACTCTTTATTGTTAACCATTCGTTTAATATCAACAGACCTTATTTCTTACTATCCCATTATTCTTCTATCTCTTTCTACGATTGCATGTTGTGGGGATTGACGACCCGTTCAGCGTTACTTCTAGAGAATCAAATGTGTGAATAACTCCTTAAGGTGTGTGCAAACCTCGATATTCCTGGCCCACTACACCCGTTCATGCTCTTTACCGCAAACCATGCCATCAATTTTATCAGCAATTTTAAGGAACAATTTAATCAAATGTAGACCGCTTATTTTAGATATTAACATGCACTTCACTAAGGAGATACAGTACAGATACGTCAACCTGGCTTCCTACTTTGCGCACGTTTTGGCTAGCCGAAAGTGGTATTTCGGCTGCTGGTATTTCATTGGTCGCCAGCGCAGCGGCTCGGGTTTGCGTGTCCTTGAAACCAGATATTCAATTCCTTGATTATTTTCTTTTCAATTGCCTTTCGCGGCTTAATTTTCTTGGTTTTCACGCTCTTTTTTCCCCTATTTTTAATAAAAAACCAATTGGTAAGCCAATTTGTAGTTCGGTAAAACAAATTTAAGCGTTTGTACGTAATTATCTTAGTTTTTGGAATTATGGCGCTCTCTTTCTTCCCCTGATATGCCCCACCCATATTATTCATTATTACCACCCTTCCGTCTTGGAGTTGGGCGCGCTTCGCGCGAACTCACACGAACTTATAACACAATCCTTCCAAATTTCAGGAAACAACTGATTGCGTCTTCTGTACCCATGGCCTTCTTGGATGCTTTGGTTCAGCAAGAAGATGTTTTAAGTGCATATTTAGGACATTTAGCTAGTTTATTTAGCATTCTTTAGTTTAAGTACTTATCATTTTGGTTATCTGTAGACGAATTAATTAAAATTAGCTAAAATTGAGATCAGAAAAATCACCTGGGTATTATGGTGGCTAATGATCACATGACTGTTCAATTTAAATATAAATTCCGGCTTTATAACACTATTCTAAAACTTGAGGTCACCGTTTAGGTAATTCGAGCAGTTTAAACGTACATTGTTAACAGAATGGCGAAAAAGATGCTCCTTTTTGAGAACTAATTGTGAACAGTCACAAGGTAATATGTTTTCGATATCATAATTAAATCGGTAGCAAGCGCTCATAGGCATAGCACTAGACTAGATTTTTGCGTAAACCCACCCCAACGTGGAGTTATGTTTATTGGCTACTTGGATCCGTTGCAACCCTCGTGATTTTAGTGTAAACTTCACCAAATGTTGCGTCGTAGTTAATATATACAACAAATGACTCGTCTTTCGCTTAGTAAAATGAACTGGAGTGGATCATAAAAACACTATCTTTATTATTGTAGTGTCCCCTCCAATAGGTCAGGCGTCGGATATGAAAGCTAAATTGCTTTCTAATTTAGCATCCAGCCGAGTAATAATAGAGGAAGAATACATAATTGCGGCAACTACGTGAGCAGACTATGTTCCATATCAGATTTTCTGACCTTATCTAATCCATCCTCCCAACGAAAGCCTGAAGTTGTGAAGCACAAAATACAAGAGTTAAAGGTCTAAATTCTCGTATGTTGATGAAGATTACAGGGTATTAATAAGCTGGCTTATTTAGCTGTATAGTATCTGGGAGAACGTCTGTTTAAGGCTTTTAGTTGCCAGTAGTTGACCGATGACTTCATTTTTGCTTACGCCTCAGACCGAATTGTACCGGAAAGGTCTTCATAGTTATGTTCTCAAATGTAACGCCGAATGAATAACCATTTCCTCTTTGGCTAACGACGAAAATAGGCTGCGATTAATAAGCATTTTTAACTTTGGAGTGCTGAAACGCATTTTCGGAGCAAAAAACGGTTTAATGCTATTACGGTTCTAGCTATTATATTCCCGGAAAAAATCTGCCGAATACAGGAAATGATAATTTTTCGGCTTGCCTATGAATTCAGGATTCAGAACTCACTCCACTATCTGAAGTTACAGTTAAGATATGACGTTATGGTTATGTCACAGAATTTGTTTAAAATTATAAACATAAGCATTGCTGTGGTAGATTTTGATTGGCTAAAGTGGTGTCGGTGCCTTCAGTCCAATTGTGTTTCGCCAGGCCTGTGCTTTGCCGACATAAGTAACCGCCGTCGATTAGTGATCTCACTTCATTGTGACTGTCGGATCATGATCGTGTTCTATGTTTTAGTTGCACAATTAGTTGCCCTTGGTAGTTGTGGCGAGCCTATCTACTTTGAGGAGCGTTTCCTGGATGGTGAGTTCATACCCAGGATGTAATCTAAATTTCTGCAGAGTCACTGAAGGGTTGGACGACTTCAGAAGAGAACAAGGAAACTTTAGGCAAATTCACCTACGCATCACCTAAAAGCGTCAATGATCCGAAGGAAGATTTTGGACTTAAAACTTCACAGGATGCTAAATTCTACCACATGTCGTCGATGCTCAAAACGCCACTGGACACCAAGGGCAAAGATCTTTGTGTCCAATTCTCTGTTAAGCATGAACAAGATATCGACTGTGGTGGTGGTTACCTAAAGCTCCTCGGTAAGGACTTCGTCCCTGAGAAGTTTAACGGGGACACCAACTACGAAATCATGTTCGGTAAGTTAAAATTTAGGCTGTAATTTTTCGTAGGGCCCGACATTTGCGGCTATGGCACGAAAAAGGTGCACCTCATCTTCTCCTACAAGGGCAAGAATCACCTTATTAAGAAGGAGGTCCCTTGCAAGTCGGACACACTGTCTCACCTCTACACGCTTATTGTCAAACCCGACAATACTTATGAAATCTTGATCGATCAAGAAAGTGCTGCTAAAGGTTCACTCACAGAGGATTGGGATATGTTGCCACCCAAGAAGATTAACGTAGGTTTTTTTTAAAATTAATACTTTCCTCTACAGGACCCAAATGTTTCTAAACCATCTGATTGGGTTGACGAAGAGCAAATGGACGATCCCGAGGACAAAAAACCCGAGGATTGGGACAAACCGAAAACTATCCCTGACCCAGATGCTAAGAAGCCTGATGATTGGGACGATCTCACTGATGGCGAGTGGACCGCGCCTCTTATTGACAACCCCGAATACAAGGGAGAATGGTTCCCTAAAAAGATCCCGAATCCTGCCTACAAGGGTGAATGGGTACATCCACAGATTGACAATCCAGAATATCATGACGATCCTGAACTCTATGCCAGACACATAACAGCTGTAGGCCTCGATTTATGGCAAGTAAAGTCGGGCACAATATTTGATAACCTAATAATCGCCACTGATGTCGAGGCCTGCAATAAGCATGCACAGTACTGGAAGAAACGGTTTGAATTTGAGAAGGAGGAGAAGGCAAAGGCTGATGAAGAGGCCAAGAAAAATGCTAAGGAATCGGTAAGCGTCTAATTTTATATTTTATGAAAAAATTCAAGGCACCTGATTCCATGCCCGAGGATATAGATGAAGCAAAGGAAGATGAAGATGAGACTGAGGAAGAAGAGAAAAAGCCAGAAGCGACCCCAGAAGAACCGCCCAAGAAACACGTCGAATTGTAAAAATGGACCTATTCACTTCTGTTGTCTTTTATTATGTTGCAAATGTACATTGAACTTAGGGGAATCGCGGTGTCTTTTCTACTTCTACTTACATTCATTGTTTCGCAACCATTTCCCATTATAATTTTGTCCCAGCGTGTATCAAACTTCTGTAACATTGCGCATACGACTTGAATTGCGTATCCTGTGGCTCATGTATTGTGGTATTTTGTCAAAGTTTATTTGTTGGAAGTGTGTCGTAGCCCATAGTTGGATCAGGAATCCCCGCCAGAATCCAAACTGGGAGTAGTTTGGAGACGGAGAAAAGCCGCGACCTCGACCGGTTTGGGCCAAAGGTCCGCGAGAGTCAGGTGGGTGCCTAGCCGAGAACTGCGGGTGAACAGATGACGGCAGTCATCGGGACAGCAGTCGGGTATGGATGGGTCAAGTCGGTGTTGGTACTGGCGAAGGAGCATGCAGTAGCCACTGTGTAGCTGCGCCAGGGTACAGCGAGTGACCCTCGGGAAATGTCGTTCAGAGGCCGCAATCAGAGGTGGATAGCCACCCAAAAGGATCGGGGGACGGTAACCTCGTTTCTCCTCGACAACGATTCTCTGGTGGAGACGCTGGAAGCCTGTCTTGGTGGCAGAGCTATCAACAGGTAGATCCGCGAGAGACGAGGCAATAGCTTCCTTGTGGAGTGCTCGAATAGACGGCTGGACGTTGCGGCAGGGCTCGAGAGCGGTGCAACGGTGATGATTGGGATGGCCGGGTTGCGAACAGCTCCACCAGAACTGCTGTGTAAGGAAAGTGTTGTGATGGGCGACCGGTAGAACAGATGCCTCCGCATGAAGATGATCTATAGGTGAGATTTTATAGCAACCCGTGATCGTGTGGAGGGCAGCGTTCTGTGCTGACTGGAGGCGGCGGAGACTGGAAGAGCTCATCGTAGGAGATCAGATTGATGCCGCATAAGTGAGGTGCGGCTTGGCCAGCGCCTTGAAAGCAGTCGACAAAGTCTCTTTCGCGCAGCTCCAGGATTTGCCCGCTAGAGCCTTGAGGACCTTGGTGCAGCGGCTTACTTGGCTTGCGGTCTCCCTGGCATGGTCTGCAAACGTGAAAAGCGGATCAAAACGCACACCAAGGAGTTTGGGCTTGCGGACGAGCGGTAAGGAAGCCCCATTGACGGTGATGGCCGGGTGACGATTTAACTACTTCGGATAAAGCGTGGAAACAGTTACGGACGACTTGGCTGCCGAGATCGTCATTCCGCGCTGGGTGAGGAAGTTTTCGACTACAGGCATGAACTCCGTGAGGAGCTGTGCAGCCTGATCGATGTCATGGTGCTGGCAGAAGAACGTAACAACGTCCGCGTAGGATACCACTTGCACAGGTGCCCGGGGGGGTGGGAGCTCTCGCTTGTAGATGTTAAAGAGCGTCGGGCTGAGCACAGAGCCTTGTGGGACGCTACAAGTCTGCTTGCGGGGCTTAGAGAGAGCGCCCCGGAAAAGGACATGATCGTGGTGGCCACGGATGTAAGCCGCCAACCATCGGACCAGGCCAGTCGAGACGTTCAGCGATACCAAGTCCTGCAGGAGCTGATCGTGGCGGACGCAGTCAAAGGTTCGTGATAGGTCAATTGAGACTGCCACGGTCCGCGAAGTGGGCTTCTGTTGATTGAAGCCCTCGAGGATAGCGTCGCTGAGCTCGAAAAGCGCCGTTGTAGTTCCACGACCCGATCGGAAACCATGTTGGTGGCAAGATAGTTCCGCCGCAGACGTCAGAATTGGGGGTTGAGCCGTTCCAGGATCTTCGCCAATGGACTGAGGAGGGCAATTGGGCGATAAGAGGTCCTTGCCTGCTTTGACCAGAGGGATAATGATCGGCTGGCGCCAGCAATCAGGGATGATTGAAGTTCCCAGTGAAAGGTTGAAGAGGGCGGCAAGATAGGCAACCACCTTCGGGCCGATGTGGCGCACATGGATAGGCGCCAGACCATCTGATCCTAAGGCTTTCGAAGCTCTCGTTTTCTTGACAGCGGTGAGGATGTTATCAGCTGGAAAGGAAATGTC
Organism: Ligula intestinalis; assembly: GCA_036362985.1. Classification (NCBI taxonomy): domain Eukaryota; kingdom Metazoa; phylum Platyhelminthes; class Cestoda; order Diphyllobothriidea; family Diphyllobothriidae; genus Ligula; species Ligula intestinalis. The sequence goes on along the minus strand of JAYGXS010000005.1, from coordinate 13,645,838 downwards.
TGGGGGCTGGGCTTTATGGAGGAGGCGAAGAAGGGGGCGCTGGCTTTTGGGACTGGGCGCCGAGCGGGGCGAGAACAGGTTGTTCATGTTCGCGGTGATCTTACCGTTGTTGGAAATGAACTTGCCGTCCCCGAAGCTAATAGACTGGTTTGATGTATCAGCCCGGGGTTTGGTCAGGTTGCGTAAAAGCTTCCAAGTGGCAGCTGAGTTGCCGCTGAAATTGCAATCTGAAATTAGTTCATGCCAGCGTTGGCGTTTGCCATCGTTGATAGTTTTAATGATTAAGCCACTCAGTTCGCCAACGCGCGGGTCAGTGAGATTACGCGCTCGTATTTCGTCTCTATCTCTCGTTCCAGGCGGGAGGCTTCGGTAGGGAAGTTAGGCCGGAGAAGGGGAATGCGGCCGTTAGGGATGGGGTGACTTGCTGCTGCCAGAAGAAGTCGACTAAGGGCTCGCTCCGCCGTGTGGACACAGGTGGGAGGCGGTAGGCCATCGATCTCGGCTTCGCATTCGGTCATGAACGCTGCCCAACTGGCTTTCTTGAAATTAATGAAGTGCCGGTTGGGGGCCTTGATACGCTCGGCGGCGGTGGCCAATTCGAGTGCAATGGGGAGGTGGTCGCTACCCAGGCTGATTTCGGTGCTCCACATGGTGGAGGCTACCAAGCTGAGACTGACAAGGGAAACATCGGGCGAGCTGGAGGCGCCGTTGGTCGGGAGCCGCGTTTGGCTGTTCTCGTTGAGAACAGCAAAGGGTCATGTTCTATTTCATCAGCCAGAACTTATCCTCGGGGGTTGGCTGTCAAGTTAGAGAACCACAGGTCATGGTGGGCGTTGAAGTCACCTAGCTCCAACTGTCTCCAGAAGGTAAGTAGGGAGCGATAGGGGCGGTGAAACCGGGAGTACAACTGGAAGTTGGAGGGATGTACACGTTCACAATGGTTAGCGGCGCCGGGCCAATTTCAAGGGAAATCGCCAGTACTTCCGTGGGATCAGCTCCAAGCAGGGGAAGCTGGTGATGGGCAATGGATTTGTCCACCAGGAAGGCCAAACCTCCGCCTTTGTTGTGGCAGCGGTCGCGACGGACAATCGTGTAATCGGCACAGGAAGGGACCTTAGTGGAGTTAGACCACTTTGTCTCTGGGATAGCCGCCACAGCTATGTTGTGCGAGCGCATTAAGGCCAGGAGCTGGTCAAGCTTCCCAAGGAGGCCGTTGGTGTTGAATTGTAAGATCTTAAGATCAGGTGGTGAGGCAAGGTCGGAGACCAGAGGATTTGGGTTCAGGACTGGACGGGCTGGAGGCATGGAGATCGGTGGGGGCACGGGACAGCTGGGACACGCGAAGGCGGGCGACCAATCGGCAGCCGTGGCGAGGCCACTGCAGCGGAGATGGCCCCAACCATTGCAGGAGCCGCAACGTACAGACCAGTCGCGGCGGCCCAGGCGGACTCGGCAGAACGAGCAGTACCAGAGAGGTCCAGGGTTGGCCTCAATTCCGGCGGCGAGGAGGAGGAGTCGGAGCAGCGTGGCCGGGAGGGGCTGTTCCGTCATCAAAAACACGGATTGGGCGGAGGGGAGAGTTGATCCAACGTAGGGAGATGGGCGTAGCAGACCTTTGCTGCCGGAAGGGCGGGTGGGAATGCGGCGCGTAGACGCGTCTGCTGTGGTTCCCCTTTGTCGGAAGTCGATGACTATGCCTTCTATTAGCAGGGCGGGCATGTCCGTGGAGCTCGGCAGCTCCCACTTAACTATGTATTCTCATATAAGCGGCTTCGGTTTAGATTACGCTGGCACAGTGCTTCCGCTTTTTACTTTCAATAAGTGCTGCCAGGGCATCTCTCTAGAACGCGTCCGTGGATGCTGCCCTCTTGGCTAGAAAGTTGCTAAGTCTTGTAGCTGGAACTACTAGGATCTTGTATCGGTCTTCGAAAAATGTCTTGCGCTGGCCCTGTATCACGACGTTAAGCCCCTTCAAACTGCGCCATATCTGGTTGCTCAGGGTTTTCACAGATTTGTTTTGAGTCGATCTCCTTGAGAACGAGACGTGGACATTGCTAGGGTTTTCAGTGCATCCTAAATGTTGCTTTAAAGGTACTAACCCACGTGCAGTAGGTGACGGTGCTGCCAACTAATCGCTCATGGTCCACGAATATATTCCGTGCTTTTCTCACCAGTGGAACACAAAACGCTCACACAGTCATACTTATTTCGAACTGGGCCTTATCCTCCTAAGACCGTGGTGTGACCGGAATGATGCTATTGCTTATTTGCTGCTGTCATCTGTTCATGCGCCAGACTGCCGCTCTTACCAATCAAGGTTAGGGCAATCGATTAATGCTGCTTCTTGCTCCTCCGTCATCCCGCGATATCAGAGGCATAGGGTCTAAGGTAGAATTCTCTCGGTGCTGTTCTCACATAGTCATGCTTTAATCCCTATTGCCGTTGGCTTGATAGTTCTGGACTTTGTTGACTAATAAACCGATAGCCGTCGAGTTAGCCGTTTAATACGCCTCATTGTTGGTTGCCGGGCTCATTTGTCCTGACTAGATTATCGAAAAGGACTATGGAATGCCCGTGTCTCAGGTAGTATGACGGGTTTCGGTCGCTAAAGCTCAGTTTTCTGAAGATGTTTATGTAGAAAAGCAAGAAAACTGGGAGGAGCGTTTCCTGGCCTCCACTGTCGTCAACCAGCCATAACTGAGCTCGACTCTGGGCCCACTGATCATGGCCCTTGCGTTGGCATTTCGAGCTGCCGTCATGTCGACTTAAGTCACTTATTTGCATGCATACACTTAACTTTCTGCGACATATAGACGGGCGTCCACACATTTGCGCCCGCATACCGTGCCCTTTGATCACTCAAAGTTTGCATCTCGTGCTTATACTAATCCCATGGTAGTAATTGACAGTGATTGGGGGTTGATCTGGCAGACTTCGGCGAGTTTACGGGGTACAAGTCTAGTGTTTCTGACCTATTCCTTCATCGAAAAATGACAAAATCCTAAACTGAGAGCCAATGCAGGCTGCTATGAATGCACTCTAAGTTGGTTGCTCTTCTGTGGTCCCGACAGCTAAGTCGTTTAGGCACTTCCGTCGCCCACAAGCCCGCATCCTCACTGCACGCAACCATATGCCGAGTTAAGGAACCCCTACCCGTATAACAACTAAATAACGTTATTTACTGCATACCGTGCGCCGGCTGTCTTTGTATTTATAATGGCTAGAAAGGCCACACTTTCCCTCCTCGGCTACGTTACCGGTTGCTCATATTTTCAAGAATTAGTAGGGAGTGGAGTGGGTCGAAGAAATCCGGAGAAATATCATTGATTAAACTCAAAATAATTCCTCTGACCAAGTTTTGTAGGGATTAGTTAAAGAAACCACATTCGATAGGGAAATAAATTAGCAGTCTAGCGTCAATTCGATGCGGACTAGGGGAAAAACGGCTGAGCAGTGTCCTGACAAGGAAGCAATCCAAGACGGTCGGCCAGACTCCATTCTTCCCACTCGGCAACCGTTAGGTCTCAGCATGCCTACCGAACTGTACCCTAAAGCCCATAGATCGTCCTGGTTACAGGTCAGGTATAAACAGGCGAAAAAGCCATGTCCTGAATGGCAAAATGAATGATACACCAACGATTGCCTATGCCGGTGTGACTGTCCAAGCATCTTTAGAATCTACCCAGACTACTGTGTGGTAATCAGATATGAGCAGATGGAATACACAAATAGGGTTTGAGGCTTTTATTCAGAAGAATCTCGGATTTTTGAACTCGCAACCTGAACGTTACCACCATGACAAATACTACTTCAAAGAAGCCACTATTTAAGCCCTCCCAAGAGTTGAGTAGGTTGGTTTCGAATGGCCTCCATGGGAATAACTGCAGTCACCAGCAGTTTTTATTGGCACATTACAGTTCGATTCCGAAAAGGTCCACCGTGCACTCCACAGCTTGATGGTGCAAGGACTGTAACTTACGCGTGAGATTAGTTTATAAGAAATACTAGACTTGTATTGCATCTATCGCGGTCTGTTTCCCTCAATTACATGTGCCGGGTTTCAAAACCGAATCAGGAAGACCGGAGGCGTGGTCGGGTGTAGGCGGTAGGAGACGCCAGGCCTGACTTCGATTCCACGGAGGACAGTGTTGTTATCGTCACAGATGGCGTGAGCCTGCACCTACAAGTGCCACCACACCCCCGTCCCCATGTTCGGCATTTCTTATAGGAGCGAAAATTGAAGAATGCCTATCATACCTTGATCTGGCTTCCGTGTTGGTCCAGCGCTAGCTTAGTCAGTAGAGCACCCTATGATGAATACTACTCAAATAAAACATTAGTAGAAACCTCCGAAGGATTAAATAAGTTGGTTTTGGATGGTCTCCACTGGAATAACAGTTGTCAACAGGAGTTTTTATTGAAAGTAACAATGAATTCACTATCGATCGCGGGGCACATAAGCGCACGATAGCGGAATGTCTGTGTACCGGGTCGGAACACTTCTCTCCCTCCTCGTCTCCTCGAACAGACTGGCCGTCAGCTACACTTTACAACTGCCTCATTCGGACGTGATAAGCACTGCTCTGCCATCCACCCGTTGCCTTTTAAAATTGCCGTTCTAACTGATTGCCGTTCTAACTGCCCACCACCTTCAATTCAATTTCTTGTGACACTTCAATACGTGCATGCTGCTGTGGTGGTGGTTCGGTAGATTCTATCTCCTGTGACCCGCCGTTTATGTGCTTTTAGGTTTTCTCATTAAAGTTGCTGGTAGAGGCAGACAATTCGTGACTCTGAGCGGAATCTTTTGATTTCAAATTGTTTGCCCTGGCTGACGAAAGGATTCCTCTGATTTTCTATAGCCGTGGTTTTATACTTCGTCTGAAATAAAAGACTTAAGCTTAATTTTGCCGGGATCCTTTCGCAGTCGGTCTATTCGCATCGACGCGCACATGGTCCTCGAGTTAATCGATCGAAATTTTACGGTCACGCTGAGCCCGGTTTCTTCCAATAAGTGAGGAACACCTAAGCTGTTTGGCCTGTCGCCATGCGATCGCTTGCGCTCCCCTCCATCCTCAACTGTGTCATTAGACCAGCAGACCGCAGCGACGACGGCTCCTTCGAAGTCCCTGGTGTGTGTCAAGAGGACCAGGTCGTACTGTGGTACACGTAGACGGGTTCACCGGCCCTGTCAATCGCTGCATCCATCTTACCTCAGACGAACGACCGGCTTAGACGGTGGCTTGATGATAAAAGTGGAGGAGAGGGTGAGGTAGACGGCTCAGCACATTCTCCTCATTATAAACAACCTAATGCGCTTGAACTTATCAGGGTGTGCTAAAAGTGACGGCTTGGAAATTTGCGAACTGACGGGGTACCTCGGACAGCGCGGTCAGTTCAGTTTGTGGTGTGTGGAGCGGCGGACTGAGAGTCAGACTGCAATGGCTCCTTCTTGGTGTGGCCTTTGTGGCACTTCCACTCAACTGGGATCCTAGTCGGGTGTGGCGACACGCATTGGAGCGCCGTCGGCCACGCCAGCCACCTGCGCCCCATTTCGCCTCCGGTTATCGTGACACTGGACCATAGTGGGGGAAGAGAGAGTGCGGCATATGCAAGTCTACTATCACTTAAAACGAATCCAAGCACAATTGGCTGCGTTTGCCCTCAGGTTGATGAAGCGCGTGGTGGACATGTTAAAAATAGACGGACAAACTGACAGACAGCAGCAGCGGTAGAAACCGAAGTGCATATTATTTGGGCGGGTGTTCTGATATGCAGTAGGGGTGTTATCTCACAAAATTTTAACCCAAATTTGGGCACGAACTCTTAGTTAGTAATAATAATAGTAGCATTAGTAGTAGAAAAAGGAGAGCAAATGATAACACGCCTTTTAATGCAGACATAATATATACTATCGTTACTAAGAATTAGAAGGTATACATCCCAATCATTATAACCTGAAAGAAAAAAGGTTCTTTCTGAAAAAAATAGGGCACTTTATTGGATAAATTTTTCACTTTGGTTCACCAGGTCGTCGTGAGATTTGAGCAACTTTTCGAAAAAAGATTTAACACTTCAAACATGCCTAAACAATCGGTACTCATTTGGTGTTTGCACCAATAAACGGCCGCCGTGTATGCCAATCTGTATTAATTGACTTTCGTCTCTTTCATATTTACCTGACCTTTTCGTACACGGCATCGTACTCAATGTGCTGATTTCCATATGTCCTAGTACTACTGGTCGGAGCTTGAGTTAGCTAATAGAGGTATGCTTCAGTTACAGTTTATTCTTCTCTCGGGGGCTCAGGTTAGTTTTCTGACCGTTAGACCATACATAAAACAGGGACAGAAACAGATATTTGGAAAATTGAAATGCGGCAAAGCACACTGCTGATTACGACGTGATCCGATCACGTAACCTTCCCATATGGAAGGAAATTAGTAGAAGAGGTGATACTGGTCGTGATAATTGTAATGATAGCATAGTGTCTGAGCGATATTTACCCTCGTGATAGTGCTGACTGCGTTTAGTAATACCTGAGCGATAGAGAAAGACAGTGGCAGCAGCCACTCTTATGTGATTGTGGAGAAAGTTCGAGTGGTGTCAAATTGGTGTGTGGCATCACACGAGGCAGTTTCGTGTAAAGGGACTCATACTGAGTCGGCTGAGGGATGGCAGCCGCGAATAGTTGGACGCGCGTGTGTGCGCGAGTGGAAGTCGGTAAAGAGCCTGCAGGTAAGCGAGTCGGAAACAGTTGCCTGGGATGTCGCATACCGCTGAGGCATTGAACAAGGAGGCATATTGCATTTCCATCACGGTGATGATGGGGATAGTGGTGGTGTAAGCACTTAAAAGAGCAGTAAAATCAGCACAACGAGATTTATTGTGGTCATGAATCCTCAAATATCAGTAGAAGTAGTAGTAGTAGTAGTAGTAATAGTAGTAGTAGTAGTAGTAGTAG
>JAYGXS010000005.1:13623109-13638864 GCA_036362985.1 Ligula intestinalis | reverse complement strand
TAGTAGTAGTAGTAGTAGTAATAGTAGTAGTAGTAGTAGTAGTAGTAGTAGTAGTAGTAGTAGTAGTGGGAGGGGGGAGGAAGGGAAAATGTTAAAAATGTATCCAGTATTGAAGGGCATAAATGGATGCTATCGCTGTGCTAGATCTACTGTCTGAACTGAAATGTTTGCCTTCATGCCAGGTTTAGGGAGTTTTTCGCCACAGAATAGTAGTTTTATGAAAGGTTTCACATTACACAAAGCAAGTTACCCAGCCAACTTAATGTTGCTTAAACTTGGGAGCGGAGCTTCAGCCTACGCGATGCATTGGCCAACTAGTGAGTGTTAAAACATCTAGTTGTGTGTTCGGTATGGTGTATTCAGAGCTAGTTTAGAAGTGCGACTCCGACAGATTGTTTACGGTTATCCGACTCGTGTCAGTTCGTGTAGGCAGATGTCAGCAGACATCCGTTCAATCTGCCGTCACTTTGATTCGTCCCCGAATCTGGTTTGTCCAGTCATCTGCTATCATAGATTTACGTATAATCGATTTTATTCTCTGTCATCTGATGCACGTAGCGTTCCAGAAGTCAACCTAAATAGGACCCACTAGAACAAAGATACTGAGCGAATGTTTTTTTCATGCCTTTAGCAAGTCAGGCACTTGTTGAGCCCTCATACAGCAGGGGCCTTGACTTACTTTCTGGTCTGAATTAACGTTTCAAATTTTTGTGAACCACACCAAGTGGCAAACACACATCTTAAAATCAAAACACAGTTTCTCTTATTGCCATTATCAGTCATCTTTAGTGCTGACTTAAGCCGACGTTGCAATCTAAAGTAAAGTGGGTGCTGGCGCCTGGAGGATCAGACAGAAACGTTAACGCTGACCTAACTCAGCGTTTTAAGTGCATATGAAAAATTCAAGTCACTTGTCCCATTTGACTTAAGGCATGCATGTAAGTAGATATAAAAACTCAGTAACTAAGTCTTTAAGACTGCGCCTCGGCTCCTTCCGCATGCAGCGCCTATGCTACACGTGCGATGCGAGCGTATAACTACCACGGTTTACCGGGATTGAGGAGGCTGTCAGTTGACGTACTCATCAGACATACCATGAGTCCGGTGTGCTTATTGGCTGATGCATTGACTGGGAGCCAGACGGTTACTGCTCCTTGTACTCCTCTGGTTATGTAAACCGTAATGCGTGCGTCAAGGGACCGAGGTCTGTTTTGACAGCCACAGACGAATTTGCCGACACTGTTAGCTACTGCGCCCATCCCACATCTGACAAGTGACCGGCTCGGGCGGTGGTCTGTTCCTGGAGGTGGTAGCGAAAGTGAGTCCGACGGCTCAGCAAATTTTGCCCACTATAAACAATCTAAAGCGCTTGAGGCTATCACAGTATGCTAAAAGCCGTGGCCTGGATGGTTTTCAACTGAGAGGAAACTCAGACTGCGCGGCCAGTCCAATGCGTGGTGCGTTGAGTGGAGTGTTTGACTGGCGGACTAAAACTCAGGCTTTAATAACTCCTTCTTAATAAGGCCTTTATGGCACTCCCATTCAACTGGGATCTGAGCCGTTCCCTTGTTTGCTCTGTTTTTTTCTTGATTGTGTTTGTCTGCAGTGTGCGGACTTGCGCCCTTTCCCATTGCTGGTCTTCTTGACTCTGTCTTGACGCCAGGCTCAGGTGGAGGGAAGTGCCGTAGATGCCTCGCAAGTCAACTATCACTTAAAGCTGACTCACATGCAAGTCATCGTCCCTACACCACCCTATTGTGGAGCAGAGGGGGGGGGGGGGGTATCATCAAAGTCGATGGTCGAACATTCATCAATCGTAGTATTTGTAGTCTGCGTTTGTGTTTATCAATGAAATTATGTTTCACCTGCGTCTTCCTATTCGTTCTTCCTCCTAGTGACAAATTAAGAGAATAGCAGCTTATTTTCGCCTTCATAAGCATGCTAGCTGACCTATTGACTTAATTCCCCCCGTTCATATTATTTTCAGAGTATTTCAGGCTTATGAAAGGGAGTTTTTTGCACAACTTGTGTTTACACAATTCCTCCAATATGCCTTCTTGATGTTTGTGAACTTGTTAAGGCTACAGTAGTTACAAAGACTGTTAAAACGTTATTTATTTTAAGCCATTATAAAGACAGTTTTTTTTCTTTTTTTTGTAAGTCAGCGAGTTCAGGCTGATCAGGTCCTCGTAAATCGGTCTAGAATTATGAACGTATATATTTCCTTGCCTATTGCTGAGTAGGCATTACAAAAATGTTTTTTAATGCTAAAAATCAAATACAGCCAATAATATAACATTAGGAAGTAGATAAGCGCATAGCGACTGAAAGAAAAACTACTGAGAGCTTGAAATCAGCAGTCAAAACTCCTCGAATTTTTTTTAAAAAGCAACAGTACATATTGCTTAAAGCATATCATTAACGGAATTGCCTACATCCCCTCTCCCCCGACAGGGCATTGGAAAAGGAACGCCCACCTCCCGCACGTAATAAAGGCTGCTTTGCGCTTAATACTAGGAAGATTTAAGATTCTTATTATCTAATTTAAATCTTAGCCGTGACCCGAATCTTAACCATAACTCTAATTTCCTTGGAATTTAGCACCAAGCCACTCGTATTACGGGCGGTGATTTTTCTCACGTCCAGTCAAGGACCCTGTTCTTACTAATTTTATCTCATCTTACTTGCAATGTAAGTAAATCTTATTGGGAAGGAAAATCGCTTGTGTTCCTTCTTATTTTACTCAATTTCTGACGGAACTTAATGTTGACAGAGCTAGATTTCCCCACGACCGGCAATAAATCATCACATTTAAAGCCATACACGAAGAAATGAGCTATATTAAAAATAGATATTCAGAACTTCGCTAAGGAAATAGTTAGGGTGCCTCTATTTCTATGATTGGACCACGTGTAACGTGCGGTGAACTTCACATCACGAGCAATGTGCCGTCGCCACGTCTGCACGCTACAATTACCGAGTTGGAGAGCGATTATTGGTTGGAATGAGCCAATAGACTGCCGGCAGCGAACATATTCCACGTGTCGTTCGCTGGACATGTTAGCAATAAACAACACACTTTAGGTCATAAATGACACTGCTCTTCGCTGAAACCAGACAGGGCTAAAGGGTAAGATTCACAATGAAAAGTTATGGCCGTGGCTCTCGCATGTGGGCTACAAAATAATCGAGCCCAAATTACTCTTCCAAGGTCGTGCCTGACCGTGTCTAATGCCCGCCGTGCTACATTTTTAAACTAAGGAGAAAAATATAAATGACTTGAGACATTGCAGATGAGAAAGATTTATGCAGGAAAGTGTCAGGTGAAACTGCGGCAGCTTTGATTCGAATGATTTGTCAAGAATATAAAATGTGCTCTGTGGAGATGTGAATGAGCGATTTGCTGGAGATCGGGTAAAAGGCAACTCCAAGTTCTCTTTTGACGGGAGTTCACCTGGCCTATTTTTCTGATGTGAGCGAGTATAATTTTTATTCGGTTTCGGCATTTTTTGCCTCCTGATACCCAGGTATTATGGCAGCATTACTGATCGTAAATCGAGAATCTGACGCTCACAGAAAATCTCAACGGCCCAAAATGAGAGCTCCTGCACAAAAGAACGGGTGGCGTTTCAATCCTGGTCTGTAAGTGTTGTGTAGATCAAACTTGCGTTCTCTAAGCATCGAAACTATCAATTTCAAGGGCGGGACCTTAACATTAAATGCGAAGTCGACAGTACGATGGGAGGGAGGGGGTAGTTGACAGTGATGCGGTCTCATCTTATTTAGATAAGGTCTGAATAGCACATAGTCAGTAGCTACGTTAACATTTAGAGACATATGACTGTCCTTTTTCCTAGAGAAAGCCTCGTGAATAAGATGAACTTAAATACCACCTTCTATCAGAATCCTTATCTGTAAAGAAGTCCAATATTAGCAACTTCCATGTTCTATCGAGAATAGGTAGGTAAAACACTGAAATGGACTTGCTGGCTGCATGTGCCAGAAAAAAAACTGTGCAAATTTGCACGGCAACATCGCAGGAATTTACTTCTATTAATGTGGAACAATATCTAGCCGTCGTGAGCAACGATGTCCACCGTGTTAGTTTATAGTGAGATAGGCTTGCGCTGCATCTACCGCACTCCCCCGCTCACCCTGCTTTATCGGAAAGACAATCTCAAGACGAACGGAGGTAGACTTGGACGCAATGGCTGACAGAGCTAAACAGCCCGTCTACGCATGCTACACCGGACATGGTCTTTTGCACTAGAGCGTGTCCCAAACATTGTACATGATGGTTACTGTACAGTACAGTATATTCAATTATAAATCTACGAGAGCTGTGGCTGGGATCCTGATGGCGCGAATCTTCGAACACGAAGCTCCAACTATAGGTATGAGAGAGACCGGGATGAAGCGAGTGGAGGTTGTTAAAGCTGTAGGTGTATCTATCAGGACGGTCAGGTATTCGTGGTCACAGTACAAGCGGAGAGGCACCCTCACAAAGCAAAAGAACTCCGGAAAACCAAAAAATGGGGAGAACATAAAAGATCACTATTGCAAAATCCATTGGTTGACCAAGGAAAAGCACAAGGAAAGCCGAAAATAAACTGAATGCTTAGGCCTGAAGGCTTTTAAGTCCAGTGTGCACCGGTATTTGCACGCAAGTTTGGGTGTTACCGCCTATCACAGAAGGAAAATTCCGAGACTAACAGAAAAAAATCAAAGATGGAATGACTTCCTATAAGATGGTTAAATGGTGGATGGTAGACGACTGGAGACAAGTCGACTTCACCGATGAATCGCCCTATGCACTGTCCCGTCCACCAGACACAATAAATGACGTTTATTTGGCTTCAAGTTGTAACATGGTTGATAATATTGAAGTTCGGACGTTCAGACCTACATTCATGGTGTGGGAAGCAATGTCCTTGGGAGGGTTCTACAACGTCCACACTGTACCGAAGGGTCAACGAGTAAGTGGTGAATATTATGGAAAGGAGATCCTTAACCAAAAACTGTTTACAAGATTGGAGAAAAACCATGTGAGCAGGCCAAAATTTGAGAATAAAATTATCCCGGACATGTTAAGGATTATTTTTATGCTAGCCAGAACCACAGCTCATACATTTGTTAAGGAAAGACATGTGGACAGCAAATGGTCCTAACTTGAATCCAATTGGCTAGTTCTTGATAGTATGTTTCTGAGGATGCTGAGAGAATGTTGGTTTACCAATAGTAGCGAATATTCGAGTCTCAGGAAGCAGTTCAGAAGACGAAGATGCGATCACTGGAACACGAGTTTTAATTGCCTGACGTTTCGGATTCCGTCGGGAATCCTTAGTCATGGGTAATCGTAAACAGGTCTGAGACATGCGTAGATAAGGGTCTGCGCATGTCTCAGACCTGTTTACGATAAACTATGACTAAGGATTCCCGACGGAAACCGAAACGTCAGGCAAATAAAACTCTTGTTCCAGTGATCGCAACTTCGTCTTCTGAAATGTTGTTTGAATTCAGAAAAGCAGGCAGAAACCTAATTTCATTGAAGCCATCTTTATTTGTAATCCATGGCACTTCTTTATGTTACTGGACTTAACGTTGTTACTTATTCCCTCTATATCACGGTACCCATTCACCCTGTCTTGTGGTAATTCAAAGCACTCTTCTACAAACTCAATCGTGTCACATTCAAATATAGTCAAAATGACCTAATGAAAAAAAATACAGGGGAGAATAGAGTGGTCATTTTTTGCTTATTAACCGTCATCATTTAGCCATATCCAACTTTAGGGGCTACCACCCCTGTTGAGGACTTCTAACAAACAGATCGCGTGTGCAAACGTCGGGTATTTAAAAACCTGGTGTAGAGTATGGCTGGCTGATGACGGCTAATAAGCCAGAAAGGGCAATTTCAGACTCTTGTCTTTTGAGCCCTATGCTAAGGCTCTAGATTGAACCGCAAGGTGCAACGGAATGAACATGTCCTGTAATCTGATCGCTAGACACGCATACCACGAGAATACATCAACATATACTTCTTTACGTCATATAACTGCATGCAGGCCATGCTTCGGTAACACGAGGGCATGCGGGTATGGTCTGAAGATTGCGAAGCATGTGCATTTGTACGTTACATTTAAAAATACGTTAGACCAGCAAATGTTTGATGCTAGGTAAAGTCTGTAACACGAGAAAGGTGTAACATTCAGGAAAAAAACTGACGTAAGCAGAGAAACGTATAAGTATTTCCTAGAACATATGGCTTAATGTATGTTAACACCTAAAACACCTGAAAAGCGTGCGTATAATTTAAATCAGAATATTTTTGCCAAACGCTTGGCACACGCTGTTAATTCTCTGCCTTATCACACCCTCCAGTGGCCCTCATTTTTGATGATCCGCGCTTCCATGGAGCACTGGCGTTTATCACGCCTAAGAAAGCTGCATCTGTTCGATACTGTGAAAACCTCAGGAAGTTTGAAATTATTACAGTGTTCTCAAATAAACAGATTTATATCAGGCATCGAGTGTGTTTAGAGAAGACATATGCCCCACAGTAATCTAGCACTCCAAACTAAAAGTCGCGGCTTGGAAGATCGCCATCTAATGAGGTGTTGAGGTTATGAAGTCAGTAACATTAAGGTTTCCCAAATCGGAAGTCAGGGACGACTGTCGATTTTGGACAAGGTTTTAATGCGAGAAAGGGCTTTGCGAGGTGCCTTGCAGGCACTTGCTACATCAGGCAGGATGTGTGTCCGTGTCCGCCGTGGATTCTTTGCTACTTGCAGCCAACCAGAGAAATGGCACACGTTGATTGGCTTCGAGTTCTCACGAAGCTAACGCCAATACTCACACGACTAAGTGGTGAAGCGGATCAGACTATATGAGTCAGCGCTGGCGACCACTACTCAGGCGGTGGGGTGTAACCCTGAGTGCGTCAGGCCTGGCCGACGAAGGCAACAAGAGTCAGCGGTAGAGGAGCTGATCGCAGACCGCTACAGGGATATCTCTGTACCCCTTTGTGTCGAAGACCAGACTGCATCGGTTAATTGATGCGAATTCTATCACAGTCTGGTTCATATGATGTCTTCGAACCTCCCATTTGTACTGGCTCGTGTGGAGTTATGAAGCAACGTGTGCATAAGGTAGGCACAGAAAGGGCTTTAGCGCAGCAAGCGAGGACGCCCATGCTCATAAAATTTGTCTGGATAAACAATCCACACTTACCATCGAAGCCTCAGATGGCGTCCGCTGAGTAAAAATTGATCTGTCGGCAGGTGCAGTGTTAAAACTTCTAAAAATCCACCAGTCTGACATATTTTACGGCAGATAGCATTGACGGCCAAGATAAGGGAGACTTCAATGCGCATTTCTGAATCATTAGCCGTTATCAGTCAATCATACGCAACCCAAGGTGGTGCCCCAACCGGGGCTCCAACCCGCGACCTTTTAATCAGAAGTCTAACGCTCTAAACACTGAGCTACGGGCTCGTTTTTTGCCAGTTTGCATCGGGAGGTATATTGATACCCTTTAATTAACGTTCACCGATCGCCAAAGGAACTCATCTGCCCCACTCTGCCTTGGAGCACTTTTTCGAGCCGCGCCCGAAGCCGCACAACAGCCAGTGGTCTAGGCAAATAGCGTACTTCTGGGTGACGTTTGGAAAGTGAAGCCCGTTCCGACTCGAAGTTTAGCAACCGATTTGTTATGATTGTTTGCGAATTCTCCCTGACGCTCTGATGTTCCTGCAGTTTAAACGAAAAGTTATAACCTAGTATTCGTAGCAGCCCTCCGTAGGAATGTTTGCGGTCCGACAAATTACGAGGAGAATACTTACTTCAACCGCTGTGAAGTATCGATGTTAAAACAAACTTGAGTTTACAACTTAACGTTACATAGATAACACTCTCAGGTGAGAAGTAGTACCTGCCGATGTAGGTTCGGATGAAAAGTTAACAAAAAAGCACTTCAGAGGTCATCAGCTCTGCTTGATTTGAAATCCATTGAAAAAGGAGCAGCTGACGTACTTTAGTTGCAAAAGGACTAACGATAGCAGAATGCAAAGGACGGAGAAATGATAGTACAAAAAATTAGAAAGGCAAAATTGTACAACTTCTTTTCGAGGACGACTTGTTATATATATATTTTTAGTTACTTGATTCGTTCACTTCATTTCAAGTTCAACCGAGACGAACAGAATAAAATACAAAAATTTAAATCGTACCCTCATGTTTTGTGCACTTGCCTCAAGTAAAAGATCGATACAAAACAAAAAATCGATACAAAGGAAAAGGAGATAGGCTGAAAGAAGGGGTGAGTCGAGAACACTTCAGAGCCCTGCTGAACCGGTCTGAAGAGCGGTGATATGTATGTTAATTTTTCCGCAGCCGTTTATTCACTACATTGATTCCAGTCCTTTGTAAAAACACACGGGGGCCGCTGGTCTGTGGCGTGCTGTCGGCTCCAAAGGCTTTTTAATTCCAAAGGATGTAATACTCTCGGACCGGTTTTATTCCTTTTTTGACATTTGTTGGTACATCCCCACTTAGAGGATCCCTGGGCACAGAACACTGAATATTTGATCAGCGGCTTTTGGGGTACATTTTAAATGCTTCAGGGCACTCTTTTGACCTTACACTATAGTTTCTGAGGGCACGAAAGAGTTTGTCAGCTATTAAGCTGCAGCAGATATAAGCGCATTTATGCAGTCCGTTCAGCATGATCTGGCCACATGGGGACCTCTAGGGCAGCGTCATCCACACATTGTCAGTGACAAAGTAAAGCAAATAAAATTGTATGTGGACAAAAATGGTGTCCATAACGTTCATACTTGAAGATGAACCGGACATCTGGTTCAGCTGGGTGGAGGGGCTAAGACGGCGTGACTGTATCAAGATTACCAATTTAATCCTAACGACATACTATATTCCGTATTCTATTCAAATTAATGAAATTTATTTACTGCTACTGCCCATGTTTTCAACCGAGATCAAATGGGGGAGAATTAATCTTCTCATTTCTCATTTTGTTGAAAACCACAACTGGTCTCACCGGAAAATTTATTTTTGCTTTTTTAATCGGAGGCAGTGAACGAACCAATATCGCAAATCTGAATATAGTGTAGTCGTTAATACAGCCGCGTTGATGAGTGGATATTGTCTTTTCCGACCAGAGGAGGTTGTCGGCGAGTCTGTATCTAATTGAGTATAAAAACAAACCCGTAGTCTGATTGTATATATGTACCTATGAATAATAGTCACGAGGATGGCTTTGAGACGTTTGTCAAGGCTAAAGGTTGATAATGCCTTCATAACTTATCTGAGTTTGCAGTCAACCACAGTAACTAAGATGGTTTAAATGCTCCCATTCACTCAAAAATCATCTATCTTCTGAAAACTTCAGCATGTAAGTCCGAAAGCTTTAAAATTCGCTTTAACTAAACATTTACTGTATATAAACTGTACATGCTTAACCTTGAGCAGCTGCACATCAGAGGAACATGGATAGTGGTAACTGTCACTAACCTAGTGACCTCGTTGGAGAACTTTACGTCAGTCATATTACACAGTTAACAAGTTCGCAGCGCCAGTTCGATTGGCTTACTAATCGCAGACTGTGTGTGCAGTTTGAACTCCACGTGCAGACAAACTCGGGTACTCACCACCGCGCGATATTGAGGTTAGATGACGCGTGAACGAGTTTTTGAAGTTGGCTTCAAACTGGAGGTTATTCCCAGAAGTCTGCTTTGGTTTGACCAGGTAAATGTTAGTTTTCTGCAAATAACATTCTGCAACTGTTTTCAGAACGGTTCGGTATCTGAAGTAACGTGCAGCACATATCATGCAACCAAGTGAATAAGTTCGGCTGCATAATGGTAATGGGTGCAAGCCCTTTTAGGCTGATTAAATCATGAAAAGCGAACTTGTGTGTAGAAGCAGTTTGAGGCAGAAATTGATATTTAAGGATTTTTTATTTTCTCAAGCAGTTATGTGTGAGCTTGGAGGAACGGCTTTGACACACTAACTCTCTCAGTTCGGAAACTGATAGTTCTCAGTCATGTCATGTATTGAGGAACGATACGTATGCGTAGAAGTTACAGATTATAAAACAAATAGGGTCCAGTCAACCAATCAGAAGGGCTGAGGTATCCCTTTTTTCAGCCTCACCGCCCAAAAGTGCAACCGCACAACTGGCATCACCCGGGAGAAGTCCTCAATGTCAAAAGGGAAGGTTAAGAGTAAGGATAAAAATGAATTACTATAGCCAATAAATCACAGTTCAATAAGATGGATGGACGAATTAAAGGCAAGGACGACTTATATGCTCCCCCCCCCAAAAAAAAAACATGACATGAGATCAGGAACCGCCCGCAATAGATTATCTTTGTACCAAATTACAGAGCAAATCGCGTTATTTTTATGATTACATTTCGAGTTTACTTTAAATTGTAAGGTAATTTTATGGAAATGTAAGGTTAAGTTTACGGCTGAGCATATGGGTGGATCGCGGGTTTTAGCCTCGCGTGAGGTCTTGCTTGAAGTTGGGTTCGATCGGCTGATGACGGCTAGCGAGGCAGAAATGACCATTTCAATCTCCCTTGTCTCTGCCAGCAATGCTACCTACCTAGAATACTAGCCGTCGTGCGGCTGCTGGCGGCACTCGAGAATGAGCCCTAAGGCAGTGCGGGACGAGTGAGCTCCGTTAGTGAGTAGGAGTAGTGTCTACCTTGGAGTTAGGATTACTTTCTGCAATTATGCACAGGGCCACCTTTATAACTTGGGCAAAGCGATTACCCCCCACCCGACCTCCCCTAACAACCGCATTATTTTTTTCTACCAACCCACAGATTTTATTTAGTTAATTACGATATAAATGCACAGAACTGGCGAGAATTTATCGAAAACAAACTTAGGTTTGCCAATTTATCGCTTAAAATCAACATGCTTTCAGTATTTTGGTGAGCGCTGGGAGATTTCTATTCAATAGAAGTCCTGTGTGCTAAGGTTTCAGGAGGCCGTCGTTTTCACAAATGTAATAACCCCTACTGGAAACATTACTGTTCCATAATAGTATCGGGAGCTGTCACAAAATAATTCGATACTAACTGCCTACCAATTCACCAAATTATTGCTGCGGTGTATTAGAACCCTATCTGTTTTGTTAAGTACTTATCAGAATAACTTTTGTGATCCTCATCGGCTTTTCAAAAGAACCACTTCCTTGCTTAGGTCTAATTAACTCAGAAGGCTTCGAATCTGAGGCTTTCAATTGCAGCCCTTTGCTCGTATCATCTGCTTTTTCTTGCATGTCGTTTCGTAACCTGCGCCATCATTTACTTCTCAACTGATTTTCAGGGGCAGGATCCACCCTATAACATGTGGAAATTGGCGTGATGAGGTTGTAAAATGACCAAATTCGCCAAAACAAAGCCACTTTCCCTTTTCAACCAATCAGAAGCTAACACCTTTCGAATGCACGTGTCGAAAGCCCGGGCCGCATGAGCTGATATTCGTGAACGCCTTTGATTGGTTATTCCATCGCGCAGTAACTGATGTGTGCTTGCATAGTTGTGGAAACCAAAATAAATCTTCCCTGCATTATGTGCTTAATTCTTGTTAGTTCAGCATAAATCTCGGCATCTAAATAGGCGGAGGCTAACCAGAATAATCTCTAGAAATTAATGTAGAGATTTTCTATCAGCTATATTTGAAAAGGTCGACTAACTGACCTATCCTTTTGGTTCGATGCTTTAGCTAACGGTCTCTTCATTTATTTCATTTAGCAAAAAATTACTGCAGTAGCTGCATAAATACCGATTTTCTGAAAACCAACTTAGTAGGCGGTAAAAGGAGACAAACGAACAGACCGCTGTTTCGTTTATTATCCAAACCAATACTTTGATGTATATGAAAGATTGTTAATAGAAAGAAGGGTGAAGTCAGTAAAGGGCTATTTTCTTTTCAGTACTTGTGTTGACGCCTGTTTAGGTCTTTCGGTTCAGTTTGTTTCAGCGAAATTTGCGTGCGTACGTTTGAATTCCCTATTTGTTTAAATGCACGTAGCGATGGGCTCATGACTTGCCCCATTCCTTGCAAATGTCTTTATGGGCAAGATCGAAAGAACGAGTCTAACAGGCACCATCCATGACCTTGCATTTTACGGTCGATATATGGATGATATCTTCTGTGTGACAGAGCACAACACTGACACTGAAGCCATGATCAGAAAGTTTAACAGCTTACATCCATCGCTCAAGTTTTCTGCAGAGATTGATAATGAAATTGCATTCCTTGATGTCCTTCTGCGAAGGCAAAATGATGGATCGATCCTGCGTAGGGTATTCCGAAAGAAAACCTGGACGGGACAATACACCAACTTTCACAGTTTTGTTCCCTTAAATATAAAACGAAATCTAGTCCAGGGATTAGCAGCTAGAGCGAGACGGATCTGCTCTCCCGAAACTGTTGAAGCAGAACTCAAACAGCTGCAGAACGCCCTTCGTGAAAACGGATACCCAGAAAGGATCATCCTCAGGAATATTGGCGAACGCACGAAGAAGCCTACTACCCTAAACACAGAAAAGAAAGACATATTCATAAGACTGCATTTCTTAGGAGATGCAACAGGCGAACTGGTAAAACGGCACCCTAGCACTGCGATCACAAACGCTTTCCCCACGGCGAACTTACGCGTGTTATTCACGAACTCTCCCCTCCTACGATCGGGAGGTAAAAACCGACTCCCGTTGAAGGCCACATCCATGTGCATATACCACTTTATTTGCTACTGTGGAGCAAAATATATTTGCCGAACAATGAGGCGCCTGGAAAAGAGAGTACGTGTACACGTACCGGCCTGGCTAAGCAAAGGTGAAACTTAATTGATCTTGAGCTCTATACTTGTACACCTTTTCCATACGAATCATCGAGTCGATACCAAAAAAGCCTTTCAGGTTGTCTACCGGACACAATCTAACTTTTCCAAAGGCCTACGCCAACGGACGCTCGCAACAGCTGAAGTAGTATCTATAAGGTTAGACGCTGACACACGCTCTTACACTTCCATGGCCTACACCGACACCAGATGGCGAAAGCATTTCGCCCCAACCAACTAGCGGCAGTCTCTGAACCAACACACTGATTTTGCCTACTTGCGCAAACTGACATAGTCCACAGTGGCCAATCAGCGCCCCTGTTAGAAAGTTATTGATTTCTTTACACATTCAAACATTCATTGTTATGTACAGCTTTCATTTCCCTTGCAAATGTTTGGCCTGATGACGAGTTGCTGAAAAAATTGTTTGCCATTAACTGACTTTTATTTTGAAAATTTAACATTTAACCAAAAGGAGGGTAAACAAATCTGCATAGACAGACGAAACGAAATATTCACACAAAATCTTGCATCAACGGAGCAAATTTGCTCAGTTGGGAGTAGTATTCCCAGATTATTGGCGATGCCAAATGACACGAGGCGATGAGGCAGAACAAAAACAACAAAGAGCAGACGGTGGAAAAATCTCCTCGGATATCTTTTTGGAAACTGTCGAAATTTGAATGGAATTTGTGGGCTATTAAGGAGAAAACATATGTCGCTTATGGAAGGCAAATAAACGCATGAGATGGGACCATCATGCTTAGGAGGGCGTTTGAAGGTTCGAAACGAAGCTCGTCATAGGAGAAAGCAGCATAGGCGGGAGTTTCCTTGGTAGTGGCTTGATATGAAAAATGCGGAGGTCTCTCTCTTACGGGAAGCGTGGGAATTGGGGGTTTTAGGGTGGGGAAACCTGATGGATGTGGAATGAAGGGTTATAAAATAAGTGCAAACAGTGGACGTTTTTTGTTAAAGTTATGTTATGCGCCGGCTATATAGCGAAGGCATATAGCGCGAAACTTGAAAAAAAAATGGTAAAAAGGCGTTTCGAAAAAGAATGGAATTTGAATAATCTGCCTTTGCGTAGGCTTGAACAGATCAGGAGTCAGGGTGATGGATAGCCGATGAAATTAAAGCTTGTGTGTGTGGGGCAGTGCGCGAGGAAAAATTGTCTGTCGTTAAACGTGCTGTGAATGCGAATGCAGGAGGGTATGTCAAGTGAAGTTAATTCAGTAGGAAGGAGTGGTAATATGTAAGTATACGAAGTATAGAATGTGTTTTATTTTAAATTGCGTGACTGTGAAGGTTTTGATACGAGCATCCATATATATTTATGAAGGTGACGTAGAAATAGATGTGGAAAACGAAATCATTGGTATTGGTGAATTTCTAATTATCGTTAGTAGTTATATTTTGTTTTTATGGAGGATGTTTGCTAATGTAAGTTGATCGTTGATTTGTGGAGTACGCTGGTGTGTGCTTTCTATGTGCACATGTATAAATCAGGAGTATGGTAGACAGATTCATGTACATCTAATGAATCTGTGAGTAGATGTGATCGATTTTCTGTGAAGAGGGGTTATTGTGTTTATTTTGACCTTTATAGAGCCCATGTGGGAGGCAGGAAAAGGAGAGCGAAGCCTCAAGTGGACAGATGCACGACAACGGAGGAAATAATGCAGTTGATAAACTCCGTAGATGTTGTGGACTATTGTCATGAAAAAAAAAACGGCTTCTTCCCGTGGCTGTGAGATGCGAATGTGGTGTTTGTATGACGAAAGAAATCCTTCGTCAACATACGGACGGTTATGTGTTTTTGTGTCGGAAGTGTAGGAGAAAGAAGGCAGTAAGGAAGGGGTCAATATTTGAAGGGAGCCACATGAAGATTAGAACTTTTTTGAAATTGTGGGTAATGTTCATCAAGGGGTGTCCGGTGAAGGAAGTGGAGGACGAGCTGCTGATAGGACACAAAGCATCAGTCAAATGGTATGCCGTATGCCGCGACGTTTGTTCAAGTGCGATACTGAATGAAGAGACGATCCTGGGAAGACCGGAGGTCGAGGTGCAAGTTGATGAAACCTTAATAAGCCGACGGGAGTATAACGTTGGCAAAAGAAAAAGGCAGCAGTGGTTGCTCGGCATGTACGACTGTGAGATGCGGAAGGCAATTGTTGAGCAGGTGAACTACAGAAGTTGGCCCGCATTAAATGGAGTTATCAAGAAGTGGATAAAGCCAGGCACTGATGTGGTGACAGGTGCGTGGAGTGGCTATAGTGGTCTGAAAGGTGCAGGTTATGAGCATGCCACTGTCAATCACAGTAAGCACTTCAAGGATCCAATAACGAAGAAGCATACGAATGCGATTGAGGCTTACTGGAGGAGGTTGAAAGGGAAGCTGCCGCAAAGTAGTCCTGTGCAAGGATGCTCAATATGGGCCCACGTGGACGTAGTACAGTACCGATTATGGTTTCGTTTACAATCGATGGACGTGAAATGTGCGTGGGAATTATTTGTGAAGCATGTGGCCGATACGCATGGATTTGAGAAGGCGAAAGTAAGTGTGGATGTTAAAGTCTGTGAGTTTTTTGTTAGTGTAGTTTGATGTTGTTTTATTGTTGGTTTTTTGTCGTGTGAGTTAACTATTGTTGTTGTCGTTGGATTTAGTAATTGAGTAAAGTACGTGTAAGTGTGTTTTTCTTGTTATATTGTAGAGTGTGTCGGTTGTCAATGAAGTGAAAGAAGCGAGTGGAGTGGGAACGTACTCCGAAGGCGCTGGAGAATAGTGAGGAAAGCTTGTGAGGACGCAGTGAATCGGGTGAGTGAAAGGAGGAACTGTCTTGTTTTTTGTTGAAGTTGATAACGGAACGATAACAAATTT
>JAYGXS010000005.1:13570715-13623009 GCA_036362985.1 Ligula intestinalis | reverse complement strand
GTCGATGACAACGTGCTGGTCGTAGCAAGGGCCTGCAACATAACAGCCGCTCTAACCCCAGTTACCATCTTTGAGCGGCTTAGAAGAGAATATGGCGTACCAGTGACGCCATGGAACAGTCGGCACACCCTAAGAAATCGGAGACAGTTGGCAGGTGAGTCAGTTGGTGAATACCAACGCCATCTTCGCTTGCTAGCCTACAAAGCCTACCCAGACTCCAGTTTCACTGATCTGGAAACAAAGATTCTAGACATCTTTCTAGAAGGTATAGCTAGTGACGAGGTTAGGCGTGAGTTTGTTCGTAACACACCAACCACAATCAAGAAGGCCCTAGAGTACGCCCAGCAGGAGGAAGCGGCCTTCCTTGCCGTACCCCAACGTGACGCTGTCCCACCGATGACTCGCGACATATTCGGTCCTCGGCCTCCAACGACAGTTGGTGTCTACGCCACGAGCCAGTGCCGATCTCGCGAAGTTGGCACGCAGACGACTCAGTGGCAGATGAATCCTCCGCCGCCAACCTATCCGTCCTACGGCTTCCCTCAACCGTGGCAGGGTCCTTCCCAACCTTGGCATGGACCACAACAGAATGCTGCTGGATGGACTGGACCTCCACAACCGACTTGGCGAGGCCCGCCACCGCCTTCTCAACGAGGTGATTGGAAACAGCAACGGGCGCGACAGAACCGCCCTCCATATAGTCCCGGTGTTCATGTGATCACCCCAGGTGAGGATGAACAACCCGGTAAGTGCCTTTTGATAAATGATATGTGTATTACGAACATAGGTTCCACTAAGTCTTTCCCAGTTATTGATACTACTATAGGAAACTCTAAGTTGCCATGCTTAGTTGATTCTGGTGCTGGATGCTCCCTTATTAGGCTAGAAACATTTCTTAAACTTCAAGCGAAGGTTAGATATTGCAGCAAGTCCAAAATTAGTCTGAAAACGGCTAATGGAAACACCCTGCGACACAATGGCATAGTAGAACTAGAGCTTTTGTTTGATAACATAACGTTTACCCATACCTTTATTATCTGCCCAGATATCATTTGGAAATGTATATTAGGAGCAGACTTTTTACATGCTTTTGAATGTTTAGTAGATTTTAATCTTAATTGTATACGTTTTTGTGGAATTCAAATTCCCTTTAAAATCGAGGCGCCACGTATGCTGGTCGAGGTTAACACGTTCCAGTTAGACGAATGTGTTAAGAGGTTAGTCCCATCCTCACTCGATTCGGTTAGCTCGACGAAGCTAGTTAATCTAATTCATGAGTTTAAGGATATTTTTGATTGGGACGGTCGTTCGTACGGCCGAACCAATGCAGCTCATCACGAAATACATACGGGAACAGCCCGACCTATTAAGATTCCGCCTCGACGACTACCTGTGTTTTACCAGACACAGTTAAAGGCGATGATAGATGACATGCTTGATCGAAAGATAATTAAGCCATCTAGCTCTCCCTGGTCGTCTCCGGTCGTTCTAGTCATGAAGAAGGACGGGACATTAAGATTATGCGTAGATTATCGTAAGTTAAACGAGGTCACAACTAAAGATTCCTTTCCGCTACCTCGCATTGATGAAACGTTAGATGCCCTTTCGGGTAATCGGGTTTTCTCGACGTTAGATTTGGCTGCTGGGTATTGGCAAGTAGAAGTCCGGCCGTCCGACCGTGAGAAAACTGCTTTCTCAGTCCCCTCTGGATTATACGAGTTCGAGACTATGCCTTTTGGTCTAGCTAATGCGCCTAGTACTTTCCAACGGCTCATGAACCAGGTTCTTGCACAATTTATACCGAATACCTGTTTAGTGTATCTCGACGATATCATTATTCTTGGGAAGGACTTCGACGATCATTTGCATAATTTGCGTAGGGTATTCAACGGGTTGAAGCAGGCAGGTCTCACCCTTAAGCCGGCAAAGTGCGTACTCCTACGAGATAAGGTTAAGTTCTTAGGACATGTCGTGTCAGCCTCGGGCGTCGAAACCGATATAGATAAGGTTGCGGAAGTCCGCAAGTGGCCGACACCCACCAATGTGACTGAGGTCAGAAGTTTCACGGGTCTCGCTTCCTACTATAGGAAGTTTGTTAAGGACTATGCACATATAGCTGCACCGTTAAATAAGCTCACACAAAAGGGAGTTCGCTTTAAGTGGACACCCGAATGTGCAGCGAGCTTCAACACTTTAAAAGACAACTTGTGTTCCAGTCCAATCCTCGCGTTCCCCGATGTTAGTCAACAGGCGGGAGAATTCATACTTGACACAGATGCAAGTGAATTCGCGATTGGCGCTGTTGTATCACAAAGACAAGCTGATAAAGCAGAGTGTGTTATCCAGTACCTAATTCGATCCCTAAGCAGAGCTGAGAGGCGGTACTGTGTGACTAGGAAAGAGATGCTTGCCCTTGTCTTCTTCGTTCAAGAATGTCGACCATTCTTACAGTACCGGAAGTTCATAGTTAGAACGGATCATAGCTCGCTAACATGGCTTCGTAATTTCAAGAACCCCGAAGGGCAAGTCGCACGATGGCAAGAGCAACTAGCAGGCTACGAATACGAATGTTTATACCGACCGGGTCGTCTGCACAACAATGCGGACGCCCTATCGAGGAAACCCTATAGACCGCACGGCGATTGTCCATCGTGTACGGACATCAACATAAGTGCGATATCGCTTCACGATGACCAAAGTTATATGTGGGCGCAGGCACAACGTGAAGACCCGCACATTGGGCCGATATACCATAGAAAAATTAGTGAAACCCGATCGTTGAGCACGGACGAGTTAAGGGGTCAAAGCTACGAAACGCGCTGCCTACACACAGTTTGGGATAAGTTATTTTTGGATAACGGCGTCCTGTATTATAGAGATAGTGATCAGTATCCACGACGTATCTTGCTACCTCTATCCATGGTAGACGAAGTAATAGAGAGGATACATACCGAGTTAGGACACGTAGGAATATATAAGACCGAATGGGCACTCAGGCGTAGATATTACTGGCCCAACTTAAAGCGTTCTGTGTGGAATTACATTCGGTACTGCACCCTATGTAATCAACTTAAGCCACCGCGACAGCTGAACAGGGCCCCCCTTCAGCCAATATTGACCGGGTATCCCAACGAGCGCGTTGGTGTCGACATAATCGGACCCATAGCCGAGTCGTACAGGCATAATCGGTACATTTTAGTGATGGTTGATTTCTTCACCAAAATGGCTGAAGTAGTAGCCTTGCCCGATGTCTTTGCCGACACAGTCTCCCAGGCCATTTTTAATGGTTGGATTTGTAGATGGGGCGCCCCCGATCAGCTTCACTCTGACAGGGGAAGTTCGTTCGAAAACACAACCATACGCGACTTATGTAAGTACCTGCGAATAAATAAAACTCGCACGACTGCGTACCATCCGCAAGGTAATGGACAGGTAGAACGGACGAATAGAACCCTCATCGGTTTGCTCAAAGCGTTCGTTGATAGACAGGCTCCCCGAACGTGGGACGATGCCTTACCGGCGTGTATGCTAGCCTATCGCTCCACGGTACATGCATCGACCCATCAAACCCCCTTTGCTCTTACATGCGGCCGAGAAATGCGAATTATCGAGGACCTTCAGGTACCTCGCGATAGTAACGAAGTTCCCATCGGCGTTTACCTTACGAGTCTAACCAATAAGATGCGTATAGCCTCAGAAGAAGCGCGAATACATCTTCAGGGGTCCCAGAGGCGTCAAAAGGATCACTACGACCGTTTGGCCCATGGAAGTCCTTACGAAGTAGGTGATGTCGTTTGGCTTCGGAATTATTCCGTGGCCCAGGGAATGCCGTCTAAGTTTGTAGTTGATTGGTGCGGCCCATATACCGTTACCCGAGTTATTTCGGACACTACGTGCGTTATCCAGGGACACGAACGGCCTTTCAGCCCCGAGTTTACGGTACACTTCAACCGTCTCAAACTGGGCGGCCGCCCCGCAGAACCAGATCGTAACTTCGAACCCCCACGCAACGAGGTACCACCCGAAGATATAGAGGAGACGTTCGTACCCGTAGAAAGTAGTCCAAACCATTCGGAGGATGAAGTGCACGCTGAGGACAGCGATGCCTTTTTTGGGGAGGATGCAGTGTAGCAAATATCCTTAAGATGGCCTCAATTTTTGTTCATTTTGCTCTATATTAAAGATGGCGGCGTACTGTGTCACGACTTGGTTATTTCAAGCGGACATAATCCTATTGGCTAACTGATCGTCTATTTTATGTCGGCGAGCTTATGCTATTGGTTATTGTATAAATTAAGCATTCCCATTGGTTTATCTTCTATAATATAGACTTAATCCTGCTGTCTCTTACTATATATAGACGGCCCTATGGAAGGTTGATGATCACTCCCGGCGGACACCTCCACACGTCTCCCAGAAGTCATCCCAGGACCAGGACCAGGACCAGGACAGTCAATCATCCCCGCCAAAGGACGATTCTCCTGATTGTTCCGATTATTGTAGCCAGGACTAATAAATCGCACGAAATCGCCCATCGGTCGTCTCGGTTCGCTACACAACCCAAAGAGGCAAATCCAGTCCACCAATCACGAAGCAACGGCTGCAGAATTTACCGACCAATCATATTGTAGCACCTGCAACCAGAAAAACCAACAAAATACCGGTGAAATAATACACATAGTTCATCACAGTTATTTTTTGCATTGCCTTGGTTTTCGCTTTTGTTTTTTTTATCTTCTTTTTCCGTTTACATTTTCGTGTTTTTGGTTGCGTTTATTGCACGTTGCCCTGCTTCATACCGGTGGACCTGTGCAAATAGCCCTTCTCTAATTTTTTGGTGTATAGCGAGAATAGAAATTAATTTCTAAAATTAATTAGAAACAATGAACGAGGGGAACGTTTGGAGGCCGTGTATACTATGGCTACAAGTTTCAGTAGACGCGATGGCAGACGATATCTTTGCAATTCATATAGGGTCGTAGGTCATATGATGACGAGTCGACGCAGGCGATGAATTATATGCAGTTTATTATTTCATTAAAAAAGGTAATGAAACATAGCAAGTTGTATTGTGATGATAAACCTTGCTCGCGCAGTCGTCAAGACGACATTTGGCGGATGGTATTTTAGAGCACGGTAGTTTATCGATACAGCCTCCATTTAAAGACCTCTAATGATGCAGACATAACGACATCCCAAATCAGAGCATTCTAAGCTGCAAACACAACGTTGAAAGGAAGAAATGTCAATTTTCCAGCGTGACTCCAGTCCCAAGTAGTTTTAATGGGTGGCGTCTCAAATACTTTGTAATCGTTAACTTAAAGAAGTCTGCTGATACAAGACAACAGTATTGGCCGGGCAGGCTGTGGAATTTTAGCACTAGGTCTCCCCGTAACTATCTGTAGCTCAGACGAAAGAGATTAAGATCAGGCAACCGTGTTTCTTAAAGTAGTGAGCCCTGTTCAATGACAAGCGTGGTTGCACAGCTTTGGACATTTTCGAGGGCGCTGAGATCTTTCCTGATCAAAGATCTCAAAGCTTGGATAAGGAACTACAGTTGCAACCACATACAGGTTCGAAAGATTTATTGGAAGCAGTCATCAACAAAGATATTTTGACCGCTACTGTTGTTTGCAGTCCACTAAAATCGCTTGAGGCCTTTTAATGCAGTTTGAATGTGTTAGATGCCCTGGGATTTCAACGGCGTTAAAAACTTTTGCTATTCTCACCGTGGTCTACAATTTGCACTTTGAACCACATTGAAAGACATGGCCCTCCTCTTAATGATCTTAAAATGAGATTATCCATTAATCGCTGCGTGCCGATGCTGGTAGAATGGAAGAATGTTGGCAATGCTACCTTTTGCCGCACACTGGTCCGACCAGTTTCTGCGATATATAACCAAGCTTTCCCATTTACTTGTCGGTGGTAAGTAAGCAAGTTATGTAGAACAAACTAGTAAGAGTTTCAGCCTCGTTATCGACTATGTCCATTGTGTGTCCCACAACATGAGGGACACAAAGACTCTGGCTTGCGTTTGAAGTAGTTTAGAGTGATTTTAGGTTTGCGTTGCATCTATCGATTAGACTTCTTCCTTCCCTACCTGAGCCAGGTGCAAATATAGAACCAATAAGACAAGAGGTGGGATCAGATGCAGTGGTTGGCAGTCCGTCAACGCATGCCACACACCGCTCATCCACGCAAAGGTGTTCGTACCTTCACAGAAACAAGTAAGGGGTGGCTCAGATCCCAACTAACTGAGTGTCATAAAGTCATATTAATTAGAAGCCATTGCAGCCTGAACTTTCGTCGGTGAGCGTTCATTAACGAGCTTCATATTTGTTGTGCTGAAGTACCTTGGAAATGGATTGCTATGAGCCGATCTCACTCGCAGGCATCAGTTGACTGTCTGAGTCGGTAAGCTACATGATACGGGGATTGGAATGTGCTAGCAAGTGCGTGGGTCAAAAGTTGAATGAACGGCGCCTAAAATCGATCGAAATTTCGCAACCTATGTTAGTTGAACCAGAAAGTCTACTATCAGCCATTTGACGCAATTAATTCGAGACCGGTTAATCAGCCAGAGGCACCTTCACTGCATGAATGAGAAAATCAGTCATAACACAGAGATACAACATAAGGCCTCCTCTAATCCGTGACGTGAGCAGGTTAAAAAAATCAACAACTACATATTTAAGGGCACCCCTTTCAGCCAGGTATGCATCTGATTTCGTATCTTTGATGAACAAAGAATGCCCAAAAATAATACCGCTTGTTTGAATCTTTTGCCTATTTTTTTCCGCTAGACGTGAAACCGATGTTAGGAATGTTTAGTTTAAACAGATGTATGGTACCCCTGGAGGCTTCTATATGAAGACCTCGAGGGCGGAGCTCGAATTCCGCTCGGCACTTGTAGTAACCCTGTAGTGCCACTCATAAGGTTTTAGGGTCGCCTCTGGGACAGTCAATCGCAGAAGCCGCAAACTGCGTCAGCGCCCAACCTCTTACAGCTGCTGGTAGGTGCTCCTGCAGTAGCCTGTATACGCCAACCCGGTCTGGCTAATTCCCTCCCCGTGGCTAACTTACACAAGACCTCACTAGGAGAGCTGCCACGCTTACACACTTCGGAAGCCAGACCTCCCGGGAGTGGGCGCACGCTCGTCTGACGGTCACCTTCCTCCTACTTATTCTGTACTAGCTCTGTGGAGGATATACAATTCCTCCAACATTTCGTGCATTTTACTCTCTTCCCACACGGAACCTGGCCTGAATGTCGCAGCTGCAGGGGTTTTTCCTATTAACTTCACCTACCGCAATACGCTCAAAGATCGCGCTACGTGATCTTCACGTCCCATTGTACCTAGAGACTCACTTTAAAGCAGCTGCACCGAAGTGCGTACAGTTTTGGTGATGAATTGTTAAAATTTGCGTAAGTGACTAGCTGATTTCCCAACGCCTAGTTAGGGGCCTGCTTCCTAAAGTCAGCTGCCGGGTCACAGATTGACAAGTTCGAATCCCTTCTAAATTTAGGAAAGTAATACTTGAATTTGTACACATGCTGATCTGACAAGAAATGCCCTTGAATTTCCATGGATTTTTTGGGGTTCGATGTGAAGGTGGACGAACGTAATCATTACTAATTCCAAACACCGCAGCAGAATTTTAATAGGCTAACTGGTTCCGTGCTTATGTCTGTTGACTAAACCTGGTTTGGCACGTAACAAGGAAAGAAATTATGGAAGCAGCTAAGGAAAGTGTCAGGTTTTGAAGCCAATTGCACTCCAATTATGAGACAAGTATAATACGTACGTCTGTTTTAAGTACCTTTTTGCGGATTTGATTAACATTTCATGTCTACGTCCGTATACTGAAAACATTTCATGACATTTTTGGAAACCAAGGCTTACGCCGAAAAGATTACTGCAATTATTACATTGATTGGTTGCACTTCTTTGTCAATAGTTTGTAGTGAAGGTCAACAGCAACGGTGTCTTCATTTATGGTACAGATGATCACATTTGCATTTCTAACGGGCGAGTATATGTTGGTTGCATTAACACTATTGTGGCTCCGGATGTGTCCGAAAAGACAGCTTTATCGCAGTAGTTCAATTTATTAGGGCAGACCCTTGTCACTGCGATCTTCAGGCCCGGTTCCATGTGAAAAGAGAAGAAGTGGAACGCCAGGTGTGAGGAATGGGGTATTCTGTATGGAAAGAGTTAAAAAAAGGATGGAGGAAGTTGGCAGCCGCACGAGTGCGCGTCCGCACCCGCGAAGGCGGCGTCCGAAGTGTGAGAGCGCGGGGGTCGTCCAGCACCCCCAGCGAGTTTATGCCTGAGTCAGCCTCAGGTCAGGGATTGGCCAGACCAGTTTGGGGTTGACCTACATGTGCACACGGCTGGCAGCCACGGGAGGCAATAGGTTAAGCGTTGCACTCTGAGGTGTACCAGTCCAATCCATACCTTAAATGTTAATTGATATTTTAGTGGGGATCAGATGTCGTTGGCATTGACTGGCAGCATTCAAGTTTGAAATACTTTCGTTTCATTTTGATCTTTCGTAAGAAGTTCATTCCGAAAATTAATACTCCGATTTTAACATAAAGGCGTCCAAGCTGCCAATCATGTGCGAGGTCTTTCCAGGTCAGATGGCTGATTTATGGGTTCCTGAGAGAAGTCATCCGAGTATCCGAGTATCATTATTTCGTTCTGCTTCGTCTACAATTACCCTTAGCAACGTAATCGTAGGATAGTTGTCTGCGCCAATGTCCATCAATCATCCCTGGGACGTGGTCCCTCCACGCAGTTTTATCTGCTATAAAAGGGAGAAGATGCTCGAGGTACCAACAAACTCTAAGGCCACAATGCCCGGGATTCTTTCGAGTATTTTGACTTCAGTGTCCTTGGAGGAACCCCTGGATGAAATTGTTTTGGTTTTATTGGCATATTGTCACGTCACCGCCCCCTAAGGTGGCTGCAGTCAAAGTGACAGTCCTGCAGATATGTACACTTTGTGGAGAATGTCACGAGGATCCCAGATTGAGTGTTGCAGCATGTCGGAGGCATAACCGGCTTTGGAGATTAGCCTTGCATGTGCTTCATCGATCCTGACGCGCCATGGAAATCTTCCATTCCGCCTGCATACAAAGGATGTTGAGAAATCAGCTTGAACGAGAACACTTCAATTTACTCTGGATATTTTCTATATGGCCGTGTGGTGCATTTGGATGTAAAATTTTTACAGGTTTGATACGTCATTTGAATATATGTGCCACTTAATAACTGCAAATTTCTTAAGCCTTCTAACGAGGCTGTCTTTCAATATGTGAACAAACGTTGTACGAAGATTGGGACGTATTATAATGCCAGGATAAAAATTATGTGAAGTATTTTTGAAAATCGTGTAAACAGAGTAGCTTTACACATGAAGTCCATGCCCCATCACCGATCGAGTTTCAGAAGTGTGCACGAATTGCCAAACACTTCCAAAAGCAGTGAGGATATCGATAAATTATTTGCCCCGTCCCTAACATTCTTCATATGCGTATTTCATATAACTAGGCATGTAACGTTATGGCCAAGATAAGGATTGGGGTTCTTTCTTCTTGTACTTGTCACGGCTGTGATCATGACTGATCTAGCCGGCCTCAATTATGTCCAGAATGGTGCTTCTCCAAGCGTGACGATCCATGGCCGCAGACCTGGACAGTTCAATCCATTCTCTTCGCCAGCGCTGGAGACAAAATACCGAAGGTCCAAGAACCACTTTCATGTCTTGACGGACTGATTCGAGCCATTTTTTGAGTTGACCCCCTCTTCGACGTTTCCAATTAGGCCACGGTTTCATGTCGAGGGCACTAGCACTGAGCTCTTGAGGTTGGCGACGAAGAACGTGTCCAAACTACCTCAGCCGTCTTTCCTGAATGGCCTGGAATATCCTTGTGATTTTTTCACAGCGAGTGCGGACTGTCTCATTGGAGACGAAGTCGGTGTGCTTCACTCGAAGGATGCTCCGCAGACAGTAGTGGTCTAAGACTTCCAGTTTCTGTTCATTTTCCACGCGCAAAGTCCAATATTCGCATCCGCATAGGAGAACGGACCGCACAGATGCACGGTACACGCGGATCTTTGTTGAGATAGAGATATCGTGTCGGGTCCATAAGCACTTCCAAAGCCGGGAAAACACTCTTTGCGCTGCATCAATTCAGGAGACTATATCATGCTTACTCTGTCAATTCGGCAGCAACCGCGCTCCGATGTATTTAAAACTGGCGACTTCTTCTTGTTGACAGCTACATGTCTCGAGAGATGCCTTCTCTTCGGTAGGGATGTAGCATGAAAACACTTTGGTCTTTCCAGAGTTTATGAACAAGCCAACCGTTTTCGTGACATGGTTTACCTGTGACACCATAGACTTGAGTTCGCCAAAGCTTGACGCTAGTAAGGCGATATTATTGGCAAAGTCAAGTTCAATCAACTGGCGCCCGGGTGCAAGCTCAATACCATCACCTTCTTGTGGGGCACTTTGGGTGCAGATGAGAGGTGAGCATTCAAGCGTGTGCGAACAAGCACGTGGTCAGAGCCATGGGCATTAACAGTCTCAGCACCACGCAGCGACCGACTATCATGAACCCAGCTGCGGAATCTTGAGCTGACTAAAATATAGTCATAGTTGGAGTACCAGGTCAGCAAGTGCTTGTTGCGGTGCTGGAAGCACGTGTTCGTTACAAACAGTTGGTTCCTTTCAACAAAGTTCAGTAATCGGTTACCAATCTCACATCGAGGGCCAAGCCCAAAGCGGCCGATAAGATGGCTGTTTGTGGAGTCACCCAGCCCAGTTCGGTCATTCCAATCCCCAGCAACAATAACATATCGCGGCGAGG
This sequence comes from Ligula intestinalis, assembly GCA_036362985.1. Taxonomy (NCBI): domain Eukaryota; kingdom Metazoa; phylum Platyhelminthes; class Cestoda; order Diphyllobothriidea; family Diphyllobothriidae; genus Ligula; species Ligula intestinalis. The sequence goes on along the minus strand of JAYGXS010000005.1, from coordinate 13,612,127 downwards.
AAGCCTTTTGACCAATGTCTGTAGTTGTGAGTAAAAGCATATATTTATCACGTTGATCAGCAGCGGACGTTGGTGCATATACAGCAACCAAACATATGTTTGTGAAGTGTCCCTTCAAGCGCACATAAGCCATGCGTTCATTGACTGGTTCCCAGGCAAGTAGTGCACGGCTCGCTTGTTGCAAGAGAAAAATTGCCACACCATGTCTACCTGAGGAGTCATGGGGGCCACTCTGGTATAGGGTGAAGTGGGTGTCAGCTCCAGGAACTTTTATTTCCTGAGCGCCGGAGTTAGGGTGTCGGACTTCGTACAGGCAGCAGACGTCGACGTTGTACTGATTAAGACGGCGCACCGTCAGGCTTTGGGTACCAGCGGCCAGGAACGTTTGTACAGTCCAGCATCCAATACTAAGAGTCCGATTTCGATTGAGTAGTCCAGCTCGCATACTATTCGCCCGCACCACTGGACAAGGATTGCAGAGCGCGTCGGTTCCCGCGGACACCGTAGCATGGATCGTATTGCAGTTGTAGGACATGAGATTCATTGAGATGACTTTGAAATTTTGGGTACGAGCGAGTCCCCAACAGCCGCACGGATTGTTTGTTTGAGGTTGTCTCCTCTAGCGTTTTGGCTCAATAGCCTAACCACAAGGCAGCGGTGGCAAGCGAACTTTTTTAATGGCGGTTCATGCTCGTCATGTTACAGCGCCGTCGTCAGGCTTTGCGACACTTTATAGGCTTTCGGCTTGCCAGGCCTCAGCCCGCCGCGCCCTGGAAGCACTGCCGCTGCTGCGTCCGCGACTGCTTATTCGTCAGACCCAAGAGTCTGCTTATTTCGCAGCTAACCTTCACTGAATGTCGTTCCACTATCCGCCACAAATTGACGCGCCAGAAAGCCTGCAGCTTGGCTAACGGGTAACCCTATTCTGGGGTTGGAGAAGTCCTTGCGACGCAATGTACAGATAGTGCCGTACCGGCGCTAAAAATATAAATTCCAAATTCCAATGCTAGAGCGAGTGGCACCTATGCTACTCTTGTTCAAGGGAATTTAATTTACGAATTGAGGCAAATGTTCGTATCCCAGGAACCTGAATATTTAGGGAAGAAGAATAATCGAACACTTAAATTATTATATTATTAGCCTGAGGTTTCGGGCTCCTGCAGGAGCCAATCATCAGAGAAGGGAAAAGCAGCAACTGAAGTAGCTGGTCCTAGCGTGTGCAAAAAAACAGCTTAAAAATTTTGAACGGGTAGGAAATCAATAATGGTGTGGGAACATTTACAGAAATTAAATCGTCAACGAAAAAAGCTATATTGTATAGGGGAAAGGTCAATCATAAGTCATAGGGAAAGGAGGGATGGACAGGACCACCAGTGCCGTGAGTCTAGAGACACCTGCGCAGGGCAACATATAAGGGCACTAGGTCGATGCATCGGTTAACTCAGCTGTCATCCGACGCCCAGGCTTCAATAATTTCTCGGCCCGTATGCTGCTTGCGTGGGCTACTTTCGAAAAGATTTTTTGCTTGCAGTACAAATAAGACGAAGAACGTTCGGATTGCTTAGTGATCGTCGATTTTTGAATATTTTTGATTGCAATACATATTTGTGTAAATTTTTGACGTTCGACTGAGGCCCTTTTAGCATCTCCATTTCAGTATGATCATCCAGCAATCATTGTGGTTCATTGTATCGAAGGCCTTCGCCAGATCTGTGGGGGTGATGTAGAGATCGGTAAACTAATTAAATACTTAATTCCACAATAAATTTCTTGCAATTTTCAGACCGTAACGACCATGACAATTAAGGTGCGGTTCTTTCGAACTTCATATTGGCTCTACAGGTGGAGTGCTTGTTCCGCATGACTGATGAGATGATTAAGTGGAATGCGAGCCAAAATATTTCCGTCAGTTTTGAACGTTAATATTGCTCCATGCTATCCCCTAGTGGATGGTTACCTTTGTGTTTGTAGAGGTTATGAGGATGGTGCAGTTGAAGTCCTCAAGGATTTATCGTTGCCACAAAACCTCCTGGAATAGCAATGCCAGCTTTTCCATAAAACGAGGGCCAACGTACTTTTAGACTACGGCTGGGAGTCAAAATGCTTGTTCGTTTCCAACTAAGGTAGTCTGTTGATGATTAAAAGGCATTGTAGCTGACGTCCAATAATGCTTTGTATGGCGTCACTGTTCAAGAGCAGCTTCCTGGAGGTCATCTACAACGCAATGAGCGTGTTCAGACGCGCTGAGCTGCAGACGCTTTAGTCAGACACACATGCGTCCAGATAGACACCGTTGTCCAAGAGACACTTGAAAATGCCACTCTTCCCCATCCTTCTCTGATAGGGAGAGGCCACTAACACGACATCCCTCGGGTAATTTCACACGCATCATTTGGAGAACGCTTGAACCTCCTCGGTAGTCACAATACAGCAGCTGTCTTGACTGGCTCAGATCCTCTAGGGCATGACTGGATGCACTCAACACTAGCCCTGGCTTTCTCAGTGGCCACTGACGCCTGAGACTGCAACTAAGAGTTATGCGCTCGATAAATCCCTCCCATGGGTCCCTTCTGTCATTTACCTACAGCCTGTCATATGGCCTGATGATTTTAGTGTTCTGAACACACTTACTGTTTGGACGCCAAATTTTCACCCTCGAAAGGCCTGTGCTATTCCATTCACATCACAGATTGCTTGAATGAGAGATTATTGCACGAAAACGTCCACAGTAATTTATTAGAATACACGTAAAATGCATGAATCGAAAAAAACATGCACAATCAAAGTAAGTTGAGTCTAGGATGCTGGTAGTAAGAGAAGCCGCGCTGAAATTCTTATGCCCAGTTTTGATTCTGTATTCGGGCTTTGACAGGAAAATCATCCCAACAAACACCACTGACAAACCGAAAACCCGTGGTTCACCTTTTAGTATAACAATAGTGATGGTCGAGTATGACATGTGCAAGTTATGATTTTTCAGACGTCATAATAAGAGGCAAGCACATTGAATTTGTCGATGTGAGCCGTTATTTGAGTAAATCAGAAAGCTGTGTGACGGCTTGAGAAAGTTTTAGACTGGATTCGAAAGAGAAAATGGAAGATCTTTTTCAGCCCTCCGGCAACTATTTTGTGAGCGTTAACATTTATTCCACTCACGGTTCCTTGAAAAGCACACTCGAGATTTGGGTAGAGGCACTTATTTGGGCGCTTACTATATGTGCACCTACCTGAGGTTTCAATGTTAACAGGTTTAAACATGATATACAATTTAATTCGCGGTACTGATCTCACTCCTTAGCTGCAAACTCAATGGTCTACTTAAAAGCATCCGTAATAGCAACGCTTGCCAGGAATCTTCTGTTAACAGTTGAAATATACTAATATCACGATTATGATAATGATGCTTTATACTGAACCCTTAACGTCCCTGTTGATTGGAAAGAATACAAAACCGGGGTATGATAAATATTTCTTCCTAGGATAGAGCGTCTGTTTTAATTTGTATCATGCGTTGGCGCGGATTGGAAAATTGGCGCTCGTATTATCTGTTAGTTTATGGTGCTTGCGCTCAGCTACGATGTCTAACGTATTTGGACTGGACATTGACGACTTGAAGTCTGTATTTGATACAGAAGGAAAATGCGAGATAGCAATTGAACCCAGTAAGCCAAAGGAGGCTAAAGATGATGACACTGAATTTGAAGAAAAGAAGCGCAAGTAAGACGCTTGCATTCCGTGAACACTTACCTTTAGGGCCGAAGCAAACTTAAAAGATCATATTAAGGATTCAAATGATGACGGAGGATCTGGTGCAGTGAAGCGATCGAGGCTCTCGTTCGACATGAAGACCGTACTTTCCAAATCACCGCGTATCAAAATATACAAAATCCCTTCTACTCCTTCGTGTTCGCACGAAGTAAGCCCCCAGTTTTCAACTCACATTATTTGCTAGGTTGCCTACCCACCAGACGTGCCTTATGTAAAACTGACTGAATCAGACGGGCCGAAAGTCCGCTCTTTTTCGTTCACGCTGGACGCCTTCCAGCAGCAAGCTATAACATGCATCGACAATAATCAGTCCGTCATGGTCTCCGCCCATACATCAGCAGGAAAGACGGTTGTGGCAGAGTTAGTTCTTTTATGCTTGATAAAAACTCTTTTATATAATATTCCTGTCATCACGATACATGATCCTTGTAGAACAGTTGACAATTTTGTTTGAAACCATAGGAATGAAACTTTCGCTAATATGCCCTTGTCATGTATGTCTTCTGCTTATTATTGGCCTGTTTTCGCTAATTAGTATTTCAATCTTATTCTGACCTCTGTTTGCACCGCAAGGATGAATAAAATCGATGCTGACTATCAAATATTTTCCATGCGAACAGCTTTGCATGTACTTATTCGATACGCTTTTGATGTCATTGGTAATTTTATTAAGTCCTCCCGGCCTCGATTTCCAAGTTTGTTTCTCATGCATAGTTTTTATCCAACTAAATATGCGCATTCGTTTCGGCGTTTTAAGGTACGCCATTGCCATGGCCCTTCGAGGAAAGCAGCGCGTAATTTATACAACACCCATCAAGGCTCTCAGCAACCAAAAGTATCGAGAATTTTCGGAGGAGTTTCCAGAAGTTGGCTTACTTACTGGCGACGCAACAATAAATATGAACGCCAGCGTTCTGATAATGACCACCGAGATCCTCCAGTCCATGCTTTACCGGTAAGTAATAAAACAGTTATGCTTCTCATTAATATATCATTTTGCTCCTGTGGTGTTTGCACTTGTTTGCACCCCACAGTCCTCATGCAAACTGAGCTGAGCCAATCCGAGACATTTTTCTGAGTTGTTAGTAATCGAACTTAGGTCTCCGCTTAGTGGGTGCGGTGAATATATCATACTATTATATCCAATAAACTCGCAGTATTTGTAGGTTCGTTGTTAACATTACAAATTCTATAGAAATTCTAAAATTTCCATTCAAACCACATGACTTTCCTTGTGTCATTGGTTTTATTTAACCCCGCCTTCTCTCCCCAGTAATAAAATTCAAATCAAGTTTTCAGTAATCGAATTACACACATAAATGTAAAACTCTCAACGCTACCATCGTATTCTCCTAATAATTCATTTCACTTTATTGAAGGGAGAATGTAGGTGTGTACCTTTGATTTCCATATTTTTAAATGCACTTTGTAATATTAAACGTTTAAAATGTAACATTAAATAAAACACAGCAAGATAAATCTGTTCAGATAAACGAAACGGTATAGCAGCACCGAATCTTTGAGCGAAGAAGCAAAATTGTGAAATTGTTACTTCGGTGCTAATTCCTCAGCTTATTGACGACGCCAACCGACACGAGCTATTGATCTAGAAAAAAAAAGCAAAAAGAGCAAACAGTTAAAAAAAACTCCTCGTGCATTTTACGGAAACTACAGAAGTTTGAATGGATTTGTTGATTTTTAGCAGGAAAGACTACCGCTCATGGGAAGAAAATATCGATGAAATAGGACCCTCCTACCGATGAGTGTGTGAGCTTTCGAAATGCTCCTCTTTGTAGGTGAAATCATGTAATGGGAAGGGCTGGTTTTCACCATGGTATAGCCATACAACTGGCTTATCAACTACTTAATAATTACTTATCAATCCTTCCCTGATGCCTATCATGTGGTTCGAACAGTCGCCCCTCCACTTAAGAGAGAGCAGAATTTACCATCATTTTAAAGACGTGACATTACAGTGGCATTTCTTAACGAAAGTATAGGTTTTCATGACTAAATGTGAAGGTTAGCGTTCCAGGTTTTTGCACGAGTAAGGGAGAAGGCTGGTCGTGCTTTTAAATCAACTTTAAAACCCTATCATAGCTGATCCAAACACTTTCTTTGTCCACTGTAGTGGTGCCTCTATCATGCGTGAGGTAGGTTGGGTTGTCTTCGATGAGATCCATTACATGCGGGACCCGGAGCGTGGCGTTGTTTGGGAGGAGACTTTGGTCCTTTTGCCGGACAGCGTACGCTATGTGTTCCTCAGTGCTACCACTCCCAACGCTCGGCAGTTTGCCGAGTGGATCGCTTACCTCCATCATCAACCCTGTCATGTCGTCCGCTCCGAGGCCAGACCAGTACCCCTCCGACACTATATTTATCCTCTGGGAAGTGACGGACTGTACCTGGTTTTGGATGAGGTGACTACTTTCGTAACCCTTGCATTTTCTAACCGCTAGATTACAGTCGTGCTTCTCTTTTCTACAAAAGACTTAACTCTTTATCATACCTTATCCCCCCAATTGTTAAAATCTAGAACTAGCTTCCTGTCGATCAGGGTTTTGATTCCACTTTTAATTTAAGCGTCTAGTGAAAAGCCGAGAATTTAAAAAAAACAAGTTTTGTAAATGGAAAATGTGCCATGCATTTCGTGCAGCCGCGATCGCATGTGGCACAGTTGGCCTAATGGTATCACACCTACCTTTGCCCTTTATAATCCACGGAGGAGAATTTGTTGAAATAGACCTTGTATCTACGCCAGCAATGAAAACTGATTACTGAGACATCAAAAACCGCTGTGATAAGTCGAGTTTTAACTTGATGTCTTCGTCAGTGTTGCACTAAGTGCCAGGCAACGAAGAACGCGCCCAAACTATTAACGGGGTGTGGGGTGTCTTCTTCGTGTTTTCTCAGCCTATACTCTTTCCTCCTCTAGAAAGTCTGTGTACCATATTCGGATAATTATTCTCAGTTAACGGTAGTCGGGTGCTTTCAGTTTTCTCTTATAGTCTTTACACAACTGACAGCTCTGACTAGGTCTACCGTGTATCCCACAAAGTGGTGGGTGCGCTTGAATTAGTGTAGGTTGATAGCAATTTCACCGAAAGGCATTAACGGCGAAGACAAGGGAGACTGGAATGGCAATTTCTGGCCTATTAGCCGCCACCAGTGAGTTATACCCATCCTCGGGTGTTGTCACACCTGAGTCTCGAACCAGCAACTTGCTAGTTGGGAGTGTATCGCTCTGAGCACCGCGTCACGGGTTCGTTATCCTGTTGATTTTGTTCGGGATTATCAACATCTACCGCATGGCTTTTAGCTCACGGGTTTGGTTAGAGTAAGGAAGGTGCGCTGAAACGTCGACCGCACTCTCTTTTACCATACCTAGGTACAAGTGCATTGCTTGAGCCGGTCAGTTGTCTGGTGTGGCTGATAGCTGGTTATCTCTTCTGCGCGAACCACGCACAATCTAGGCCTCCCACACATTACCAGGCTTGAACACAAATGGAGTCGGCGGCTTGCATTTCACATGTGTGTGAGGACCTTAGAGAAGTGGTCAAGGAGCACGTATACCACATTCTTCAAAATGTACATATATATGTCGTTTTTTTGGGTGATGTGGGACAGATTCGTGTTTACTTTTTATGCTGATGAGGAAATTTGTGATAATATGGTTTGACCGACAGTGTTTTTACTGCTTGTAAAATCTGGTACGGACCCATTGCTCCAAAGTTCTCTATAACATAACTTGAAACTGATCATACCAGTTACGCCAAAGGGTGATTTCAGTCAAGTGATCAATTTCAATGCTCATCTTACGAGGAAAAACAATGAAATTTTCCGTTTTTTGCCTTGCCAATCCAAGTGTCTTACCTCCCGAGGGCGTCTTCCTGTATGTTGTTTGTACTTAACTTATGTCTTTTTCTGACTCCTTTCCACACTTTGTCAACATCGGATTAACTAAATCATACCTTTTCATACGTAACCAACAGGGAAAGTACATGGAAGAAAACTTTGAACGCGCCATGCGTTCCTTTTCAAAAGGCGAATCCAGTGGTCCTCCAAACCGGACTGGCTCACAGCCAGGTCCGGCCAGTAAACGTGAGTGCGTCACATATTTTCTTTACTAGTTTCTTGCCACATGCACACAAACACGCACCGTTCGACGGCTTGTTTTCTCTTTTCCGGCTGATGGGACTTTTAGGCACGGAAAACAACGTGGTGAAAATGGTTCGTCTGGTGAAGCAGCGCAACCTCGAGCCCATCATAGTCTTTAGTTTCAGCAAAAAGGAGTGTGAAATCTACGCCCTTCAAATGACGGAATGCGACTTTAATACACGTGCGTGCTCCCCTTTCCTCTCCCCCTCGCAATGCCGTTTCATTTCCGTCTTTTTCATGTTTTATAGTATCAGTTAGTACATTTGGAATACATGACAGGAGCCTTTTAACGGTAGAGGAATGCTTAAAAAGTAGTTCAGATGCAAAATTATTATCTGCCGTATTAGTAAGCAGAAACTCCCAATAATAATAATAATAATATAACATGAATGAATAATTAAATGCTAAATAACAGCGTACAACACGTTCACCGCATTAGCAAAACGGAAATTTCACATGAGTTAACATTAGTGTAAATGAATGGTCCGTTGAAATCAAAGGAGTAGTCTGTTTTTAGTCAAATATGTATTCTTTTAGATAACGGCTTGGCAAAGAGTTCCACTGTCGAATTCTTCTTTGCGAGAAGGAGGACTTACAACTGTACTTGTGCTAATTCCCCGTTTCAGCCGCAGAAAAGAAGGTTGTGGAGGAGGTCTTCAAAAATGCCATAAGCGGTCTTTCTCCGGAGGATCGGTCGCTGCCGCAGGTCGAGAGCGTTCTGCCTCTGCTAGTCAAGGGCATCGGCATCCACCATGGTGGGTTGCTTCCTATCCTGAAAGAGACCATTGAAATTCTCTTCGGTGAAGGCCTTATCAAGGTCCGTGTCCTCTTTTTTTATTGCAGCTTTTGCAGACCGGGATCTGTGCTGCCTACTTTATGTCCCCCTTAAGACAGTTTTAATGCGAGGTTAGTTTGGTAAAAAAATTCTAGCAGGCTACTGGGGAACAAAAAAGGCACAGTGTGCTGCTTGGGGGTGGTGCTTATGCTTTTCAGCGAGCAGTACTCCATGTGCACTGGGGGTTATCGTTCACAGTTTGGGCTCTTCTCAGCAGATCATACACGAGGCCAGGAAGTCCCATCATTGTATTCACCTGTCGATCCCATCCGTCACCAAAGTTTGAAGTAAAAGTTCTGCAGTACTTATAAAAAAGCTAGTTTTTATTTTTAAAAATGGAATAAACAAATCCATACCTTCGTAACTTGAAATGTCACCTGAGGTAGTTGATCTCGTCTCTTTGCTCTGAACTGATCATCCTGTGAGGGCAGATAGAAAACTTTAATTTTTTTCGCCAACTTTAGATAAATATACTTAAATAACTGCTATATACATTTCAGTAGGCACAGTTATGCTTGAAAAAGTGGATCCGACAAAGCAAAAGGAGACCGGAATGGCCATTTCTGGCTTATTAGCCGTCATCAGCCAGTCATACCCAGAAATGGCCATTCCGGTCTCCCTTTGCTTTGTCGGATCCACTTCTTCATCATACCACCTTTGTCACTATGTGACGGTCTTAAAGTTTTGCGTTGCGAGCTCCTTGACAAAGCGGAACTTAATTTTTCCTTGACTAGATCGGTTGAAACACCTACATTCATTCACAGTTATCCTTATTTACTGTAAAAAGATCAGGCAGATTTTCAAATTGGATTACGGCATGTTACAGCACAGACATCACATACATTATGCAGATGAATTCTTTTTTAAATAGCCACCACTCTTCTTGGGCTGCGTAGGTTTGTTGCGTTATACCTTCATCGGTCTGTGCTCAATTGCTATGTATTGCTTGCTCGGCTCTTTTCCATAGATTTAGCAGCATATTTAGTGTAGGGGATGTTTTGTGAGGATTTTGTTTCGGTGGTCGCATGTCGGAATCGGCTTTTTCTTTTTCTTCTGACTTGCATTCTTTTAGGCATCTAGGTTGAGAGACTGATTTCAAGCGGCAGGCTAGTCCTGTTTAGTAATACATTGACAAAAAGGTTGGCTTTTGTTTGACTAAGTGGTTTGTTCACAGAACACCATTTGTGCGAGTGTTACGACCCGCGCCTGGTCCTAGTAATTAGCACAAACTGTGAGCTGGCCCGAGTGTTGGCCCGCATGAGAGAAAAAGGGGAGTCAATCAGCCAGGAGGAGAAGAGTTTTCACACACACTTCAAGGCAAGAACGTGCAAATCAAGTCACTTACAAAAGGCTCTGGGGTATTCATCCAGTCCGCTCCATGAGCAGGCATCAGCCACAGGAGACCAGTTAGCTATGACGAAAATGTAAAGCTTCTTTTCCCTGGTGAAAATTTGAACACTGTATAAACAGCAAAATTTAATGGATCCATAAATTTCGAGAGGGCTCTTCAGTTGCCACCCCTCATTGCATAACGGGAATGAACGTTAGAGAAAATACACAACTGAATTCATACAGAAAAAATCGATAAAAACCGGCAAGGTCACTGTACACGACCAAGAGGCATTCGATAAAGCTGAAAGATAAACGCTGTAGACAGCAAAAACTGGAGAAAAAACGTCTAGGCAAAAAAAGAAAGAAAATTTGGGGAGGGGGGATGTGTAAACAAGGAGCCAGTATTACCAAGGTAGAGATAGGTTAACTACATGCTCCAATTGTTTACATAGGTCGGGTTTAAACCGCCTTATGTACGCTGCCTCCAGGTAGCGTAAGGTGCGAGTTGTTCGTGCTTGAACAAGTACTCGGAAGGAGGTTTTAGGGTCCACGGAGTGGCCCGTATCTAGCAAGTGCTCAGTAATTGACGAGTGAGGTGTTCGTTTTTCTTGCTTAAACAACCAGCTAGGTAAGTGTTCCTTTGCTCTGGTGGCCAATTGCCTTTGCGTTCGCCCTATGTACTTGCATCCGCAAGTGCATGTAAATTCATAAACACAGTTTGAAGTGGCGTGCATCGGCAAGGCATCCTTCGCACGAGGAATCGGTAAAAGCTTTGTTAGCTTGCAAATTATAAGCTCAGCGGCATAATATGTCCTGTGAATGGCATTAATGAGTCGTCTTTTGATGGTATTGAAAATGTTGTCACCTTTAAACGGCAAAGATATGAACACGGGCTTCTTAGGAACTATCTGTTCCGTCATTTTAGGCGCTTCTGTAGAGTTACTTTGAGTTTAGTTATTTCATCTTTCAATGTATCCACAGAACAGATTTTTCTCGTTCTCTGGAAGAGAGTGCATACCAAGTTTCGTTTCCATTGAATGGGCACAAAACTCAAATAATGCAAGTACTGTCCTTTCCACGTATTCTTATGGTAGACAGTTCGTGTGATGGAGCAATCTTTCTTTCTTGACATATGAACATCGAGGAAAGAAAGCTGGTTATCCCGTTCATGTTCCATGGTAAATTTGATCTTGGGATGCAGGCTGTTCATTATAAGCAATAATTGTATAGCTTCTTTGATGTTGTCTACGATCGCGAAGACGTCATCTACGTATCTTCTGTACAGGGTTATCTTGTTCAACTCTGTGGATACTTTTTCTTCGAGATGCCCCATAAATATGTCAACAAAAGTTGGTCCCAGGGGACTTCCCATTGCTACTCCATCAATTTGTCGATATAGATGGCCATCAAATAGAAATTGCACATCTTTCGTACACAATTTTAATAAATCACGTAATATTTCAGGGGATAGGCGAGTTTCGGAAGAATAGGTGCAGATGATTTCAATAGTTTCATCTAGTGGCACGTTGGTGAATAATGATTCAACATCAAGAGAGATCATATATTTGTCTGAAATATTTTGATTCCTAATTTCATCAATAAAATGGAAGCTGTCCCTTAATGTATAGGCAGAAAATTTATTGCGGATCGGTTCCAATTCTTTAACTAGCCAGTTGCGCTAGCCTGTGAAAGGGAGAATTTTACATCGATAGAATAGGACGTAACGGAATATCCCTTTTATGAGTTTTAGGTAATCCGTATAGGCGTGGAATATAAGAACCTCTCGGTTTTAAGGATAGCGCTGTTTTGGTATCTATTAGATTATTATCCAACAGACGCTTGATAGTTTTCCAGGCGGAATCTTCCAATGCCTTGGTTTCTTCTTTGCCTTGTGGTTCTTGACGGAATTTACTTGAATCATTTAAGATATTTTTTATCTTATTAGCATAATCCTTACGATTGATAATGACAACTCCATGCCCTTTGTCCGGTTTAGAAATTACTATTTGTGATGTTTTAATTCGGATAGAGCAAGCATATTTTCTTTAGTTATAGGAGTACGTTGTGATATTCGAGCTCTTCTGTACTGGTATGCGATATCCACAAATTTGGCTTTCATCCATCCTAAGTCGTCATTGGCTCTGGTTATTAAATCTGATAGTTGAGAGCTCAAGTCTTCAAATTGGGCTTCAGTTTCAACTGGATTAATTCTTTTCTTTGGCACACAGAAATCTAGTCCTAATGAAAGCGCTTCTGTTTGTAATTGGTTTAATTTAATGTCTGATAGATTCAAGATAACGTCATCTGAGTTCAGTGGAAAAATATCTTCTGTTGGCTTCTTACAAATTGATTTCTGTAGACTATGACGAAAAATCGATAGCCATGACGCGCTCTCATAACAGTGCCGTGAAGTTGCAGTCGGGGCCCTTTCGGTAAGATGAGTAATCTTGGGAATTGGCGCATTCCTAGCAGCGAAACGGTGTAATTGCTTTCATATTGCAGAGTGACTCTCGCAATTTCTGTACGGTAAACTGATGTGTTCAATCTTCCTTCGATCTTTCTCTGTATGAGGGTGGGCAAAAAAAAGCCATTTTTACCCGTTTTGTTTTTGTGCATAGGCGTAATTACTTGAAGTGCTTAGTTAGGAATGTCGCGGCGCGCTTTCCGTTTATCCAATTTGAACAAAGTGTGTTGAGGTAAAATTTCTGCAACAAGAACAAGATTTTGTTCAAAAATTTACTTAACAGACAACAAAAAATACAGTAACAGCTTTTCTTCAGACTAAAGTTCCTTATTCTCAATAATTTTCTCCCACCAACCTACAAGCATCTGGATCAAGTTTCAGTGCCATCGCTTGGACTTTGATTTGAGTAATTCTTTGTATACTTTTTCGATCTTCTCAAATGGCTCGAATCGATGACCTCACGCTCGTAGAATTGATCATTCGGGGTGTTTTGCAGCTACTAGCGGCAAATTTAAACACGTCGATTGGTTTGTGCCTCCGTCAGGTCATGTGGGTCTTTGTGGGGCTTCTTATAGACCAAGTAAAGTAGATGCAAGTGTCTCAGGACCGTTTTGTGAAGGGATCCCAGTGCTGTTCCTAAATAAAAATTTTCATTTTCAACAGAGGAAAGCAAGTCCTCATTGTTTATTTCTGATGGTCGACGACTGCGAGGGCGATTTTGGGCAGCAGTAGCGATAACTCAATAATTAATACATAAATAAATACAATTATCAAGAATACACCTTCCAGTGCATTTTAGGACACTGCACTGTTCAGTTTTGTGTTAATAAAATAGGCGTCTAATATGTGACATTATTAGTGAGCCGTGAAAAAGTGCGACTTTGGTTGGAACTGACAAAACGAAGCAACCATCTTTGTGGAGGAACCAAAGCGATCGTTCACATTCTACTTAGGGTCGAAGCGAGGAGGACCATTGAAGGTTGTGAGAATAATCAAAACGCAGGGAGACGCCATAGTGACACGTCTTTGGTAACTGACAAAACTAACAGTGGGTGGTTAGGCCACTGCTTAGTATCATTTACTTTAATTAATCCATATATTTAACATAGATGTGTAGATGTTGCATCGGTCTATTGTAACTCTGCTATGTTTACTACCGTCGCCAGTACTACTAGTAATATATATTTGTTTGTTCTAGGTAAGTTCCACCATGGCCCCGAGGGACCTATAAAGTCCTGTCTAGCTCTGCAGCATATTAATGCGCCGTCACTCGAGCTTCCTTTTCCCCCTACAGTGCCTCTTCGCTACAGAAACCTTTGCCATGGGTCTCAACATGCCTGCTCGCACGGTGATGTTCACTTCTGTGCGGAAATTCGACGGTATCACGTACCGATGGGTGAGCAGTGATTGATCTTCTCTTTTTGTCATCCTTCTGCATTCTTATGATATTCTTTGCTATTTCTGCAGTGTACCTCCCGCCTTATTCACTCCTTTATCCGGAGGACTTGCCTTATCTCGCTGTGTGCTTCCAAAACTTTACTGAAACATAGTCACCTCCCAGTAGGTGAACAGGGGCAATCCTGAGCAGCTGAAATATGCGAGCTCAATTTAATTCCTATGCAGTGACATGCTCACATTTCCGACTAATGGTTTCATTTTCCTACTCAAAATTGACGGTCTAGCTGCAATGGGTCCTTTTTAATGTGACCTCAATAGCATTCACTGCCTGCAAATCCTCGATCACCTCATGTCTATGGAATTGCGAACTGGGCTTTATGGCACGCGGGTAGACTAGTCGGCTTTCTTGGCCATTACGCCTGCACCCATCTGCAGCTGTCTTCGAGCTGCCCTATATCATCGGAGCAGGGCGGACGAGGGAATTATAAGGTGAAGTAGATGTGGCAAAAGTCTGTTTCGTCATTAATAAGTTCACAGAGAAGTCACCATTGCGCCTTATACCAGACACCAACAGTCTTCGTCGATTGCGTGGGGTGAACGATCAGATAATTGAAATTGGAGAGTGTTTATAAAGCGATGAACATTGCCGACAAGGAAAACTAGAATAATCATTTCTAGATAGTTAGCCACAATCTATGATCCATACTAACCCCAAGTGATGCATCACCAAGGAATCGAGCATGCGACCTGTTGGCTAAAAGTCCACCGTTCTAACCGCTGCGTGATGGGCTCGTTGCCTTACCGATTTCGGTCGCGGATTTTATACAAGTTGTTATATCAGTGCTCACCGATCGGTTATAAGACTCACTCTTCCCTTTGTGTCTTAGTGCTCTGTCTCACGAGCCCCGCCACTAGCCGCAAAGCGGCTAGCGGTATAGGCAGAATGGCACTACTGACAAAGATTAAGGAGACTGAAGGAGCCATTTTAGGGTTTTCAGCCGTCATTGGTCAGGCATACCCAACCCCAGGTGGTGCGGGTTGGACTTGCGCTTTAGAGGCCGCGGATTCCAGTCTCAGGTGATGCACCACCTGAGACTGGGTATGGCTGGCTACTGATGGCTCATAAGCCAGAAATAGCCATTTCAGTCTTCTCCTTTTATACCATTCTGCTTATACTCATAGCCGCTGTGGGGCTGCTGACGGCGCTCGAGAGTGAGTCTAAAGGCAACGAGACAAGTAAACCTTTACTCTTAGTTATGCGTATATTCTGGGAATATGTGAGTCTACGGACCTACGACATAGCCTTTTTATTGTATATTGCTTGCTTTTCAAGTAAACGCTTAACATTCAGCTTGAGGTATTAAATCCGACATATTAACCACATCGTCTAAATTAAATGGAGACGATGGGTTACAAATGTACTCGTTTGATCAGGTTGGTGTAAAAATGATTTATATATTTTATCTGTATGAAGAGTAACCATCTTATTAGACCCATCGAATCTATCATCCATTTAGATTGGCCTAATTGATAAAGCATTTACGAGTCCTCCATTTGCGAGAGTGCAAGACGGTCGTTGACCATCTCTGCTAATTGTCTATCTCAGATAATTAGCGTGTATTTAATTCTGTCTGCAAGCTGAACGTCCCTCGGCAAAATCGGTCCAACATAGATTAAAGCTTAGTCTGAGAAAGTATACCATAAGCTGCCAAAATTGTTTTACTTACTTACTTGTACTTGTACTTGTAACGGCATTCACCTCGGGCGGGTTGAGCCGGCATCAGTTTTGACGTTGACTGCATCATGAATCACAGCTGTCCAGGCGCGTCGATCTTGCGCCTGTTCACACGAGAGCACCATCCATTCACGGTTCCACTGGCGTAGGCCGTAGACGCATGGGCCGGAAACTGACGACAGATCCTGCTTGACCGTTGCTGCCCAAGTTTTCAGCTGCCCGCCGCGACGTTTGCGCCAGGTGGGGGGAGGCGTCGCCACAAGCAGGTCACGAATCAGCTCACCATCATCACGCCGGGACGCATGCCCGAACCACCGAAGTCGTCTCTGAAGCAGGAGTGGAGGGAGAGCGTCCAGGTGACAGCGTCGGCGGAGATCGGAGCAGCGAATTCGGTCGACACGTCGGTGACGAAGGATGCGGCGTAGGCAGTCATTGTCAAACACCTCAAGGCGCCTCATGTCCTTAACACGCATAGGCCATGTCTCTCCGCCATAGAGCAGGATAGATCGAACCACTGCTTGGTAAAAACGGGACTTTGTGCGTAGTGATATTTCCCTTCTATTCCATAGAGGAGCGCACAGTCGGTAGAAGGCAGATCGGGCACGGTTGACGCGTGATACAACCTCGTCGACACCTTGACCCGTTTCCGTGACCAAAGAGCCCAAGTATCTAAACGAGTCGACCTTTTCGAGAGGAGCGCCGTCGAGAACAATAGGAGTGACAGATGTAGGGGGCACACAGGAGAGCATGACTTGGGTCTTAGTCGCGTTTAGGCGTAATCCGATGGATCGGGCACGCTCATTAACCTTGTCCAACGCCTGCTGAACTGCATTACAGTTGTCGCCAAAGAGGACGACGTCATCAGCATACGCCAAGTCAGTCACCCATTTCGAGCGATCAAACTGCACTCCCGGGAAGTCATCCAGTGCTTTGGTCATGATCCAGTCCACCGCATAGTTGAACAGGGTTGGTGAAAGGGCACAACCTTGGCGGACGCCGGTCCTGACGCTAAAGGCTTCCGTGTCACCGTTCTGCGTCCTCACCCGTGTGGAAGTGCCACGATAGTATGCCTGCATGAGATTGAGAAGCTTAGGTGGTAGGCCATCCGTCCTCATTATGTTCCACAGCGAAGTGCGATCAACAGAGTCAAATGCGGCAGCAAAGTCGATGAAGCATAGAACAGTGGGTTGTTGGTGACCCAATCTCAGTTCCAGTACACGGCGGAGATTGAAGATCTGGTCGGTGCAGCCACGACCTGGTCGAAATCCACTCTGGTTTGGGCGGGTGCGCTGGTCTCTCGCAGTTTGGAAACGTTTGAGAAGAAGAGACGTGAATGTTTTCGCCGCTACATCGATAAGGCTAATGCCTCTGTAATTTCTACACACTCGTCTGTCGCCTTTTTTAAACAAGGGGAGGATCACTGCTTTTCTCCAGTCAGAGGGCTCAACTTCGCTGTCCCATATCATGGCAAATATTTGTTGTAGCCAGGGCCCAATAACCTCGGGTGCACATTTAAAGAGCTCCGGCGGGAGGTCATCCTCACCAGGTGCCTTGTTGCTGCGTAGCCTCAAGAGAATGGAGACAACTTCCTCTACACTGGGTGGCTCTGTGTTGCACTCATACAGATGGTGGGGATCGTCCGCATTGGGCGACAGGTCAGACATCACAGGGGGATCATGGTTAAGGTGGTCACAGAAATGCTCGCGCCATCTCTCTAACCGGTCATCGATCTTAGTGATGACAGCACCGTTGCGATCCAGTAAAGTCTCGGTGGTGTTCCCCGAACCTCTGCTGGCCTGCTTTAAGAGTCGGTAGAGCTTGTGGGTGTCACCTCTGGTAGCTGCTCGCTCCGTTTCCGTGGCAAAGTCGCTCCAGTAGGCGTTCCTATCGGCTCGGATGGCCCTTGTCGTTTGGCGCCGCAGCTCTCTGTAAGTGGGGGAGCCAGTGAGTCTGGCTCGGCCGGCCTCCTCAGCTAACTCAAGCGTGGGTCTAGTGATCCAGTCGCGATGTCGCCGTCGGGTTTTGCCCAGATGGGTGTATGCCAGCTCTGACATCGCGGCCTTCAGGGACTGCCACGCGGGCTCTGGGTCCGCTCGGGCGTCAGGGTACAGGCCGTCGAAACGGTTCTGGAGTGCTAAGTGGAAGGCGTCGCCAGCAGAGGACTTCAGCTTTGCAACATCGATCCGCTGTGGTCGGGAGGGTCTGTGAATAGCTCTCAAACGCAAGCGAAGGGTTGCCCGCTGTAGGACATGGTCCGATGCATGAGCGTTTCCTGTATCAGCACCGCGGTAGGCTCGACAATCCAAGACCGAGCTGGCCCAGCGTGCTCGGACAAGGATGTGATCTATTTGGGCCTGGGTATGCCCGTCATTTGAGTACCAAGTGACAAGGTGGTGGCGCGGATGATCAAAACGGGTGCTTGACACAACGAGGCGGTTAGACGATGCGAAGTTGACAAGGCGCTCACCGTTGGCACACTGCGCTCCGACAGCAAATTTGCCTAGCACATGACGGGTTCCAGCGTCACACACACCTGGTCGGACGTTCCAGTCACCGGCAATGACGAGTAGATCGCTTCTTGCGATGCGGTCAACTGTTCGCTGGAGGTCACCGTAGAAGTAATCTTTTATGCTGTCATCAGCAGCCAGAGTAGGCGCATATACCGAGATGATGAAAACGTTGACTGGGGCACTTTTCAAACGGACCCAAGCGATCCGCGGTGAGACAGCCTCCCACTCTAGCAGACTCGAGTGAAATTCATCGGCCAAAGCTATAGCGACACCATACAGTCCAGAGTTGTCGGACACACTACTGTGGTAGAGATGGTACGCAGAGTCAGTTCTTGGTGCTTGCAGCAGTTTGTGGCCAGTGCCAGGTAGGCGGACCTCAGAGAGACACGCCACACCAACACGGTATTCAGAAAGGGATTTGGCTGTTAACAGTTGGGCGCCGTCATCCCTCAAAGTTTGAACATTCCAGCCTGCAATTCGCAATCCGGCATCAGCTCGCAGATTTAACACCCGTCCCGCGATGCCAAGAGGATGGGGCGCGTCGGTTCCCGCGGACGCCGTAGCAGATATCGTATGTTGCGTATAGTTGTGATTCATGAAAGTGTAGAAAGTCAAGAAAGTCAATTCCGTGTTTCGTGGAGAAAAGGGGATTGGCGCTAGGTCCCCGGTCTTGCTCCCCTACCAGAGCCCCGTTAGCCAAGCAAAAGCAAGTTTCCGGCGCGCACCAGCTTGGAGGTGGGGTTGGATTTTACGCACCTTTGGATTTTACAGTGCCCTTCAGTTCAGAACATCTCCATTTTCTGAGCACTCATTGTTGACTGAGTAACTCTTCCCAGCTCTAAGCAACAAAACCATTAGGAGTCCTTATAAGAAAAAGGTAAGATGATTTTTTGCAAAAAGTGGGGCGGAGAAAAGAGTATTGTGCTCGAAGTCCGTAGACTCACACATTTCCGGACTACCAGACTATCGAAAATTCATAGACAAGTTCTACCGTCGAATTATTCGAGGTGCGTCTTGTGCTCAACAACGGGGTGGTATAGGGACGGTGTCTTACGGGTAAATTAGTTTTAAGTGAGAGAGTAAACGTTTTTGTATCTACCACAGTCTTCCCTCAACCACTCGTGCCCAGTTAAGAAGACCAGAGGCGGGATTAGGCTCAGATGGTTAGCTTGGCTGGCGCCTGGCTCGGATCGCCCGTAGTGGAATTGCCAAAGAAAACGCATTAGGAAGGAGCCCGCCTGTCGGCCACTTCACACAAACACAGATCGGGCCAACTCCGCAGTCCGGGTTATCCCATCAGTTTGAAACCCTCCAAGATTAGTTATAGAGAGGAAAATGCACTGAGCTGCCGATCTCACCCTCTATTCCCCAGACCCCAACCACCGTCCGAGCCAGCCATTTTACCGGGGCGGGGAATAGGCTGCAACATAATCACTCATACAACCCCCCTCCACCTAGTCCTTTCTAATAGAAAACACATTGCCAATAGTAGAGAATATTCGAGTCCCAGGAAGCAGTTCAGAGAAAGAAGATGCGATCACTGGAACAAGAGTTTTATTTGCACAGGCCGCACTAGGAACTATAAATGCGTGCAGCCTGTGCATGTATCAACCTCGTTTGCGCATGACCATGCCTATGTTTTCACCTATGATTAAGGATTCCCGAGGGAATCCGAAACGTCAGGCAAATAAGACTCTTGTTCCAGTGATCGCATCTTCTTCCTCAGAAAACACATTCCTGAACTTCAGGTAAAATTTTGAGATAGCGCGCATCTGTCGTAGGTCAGCTACCCCATGTCCATGCTATGTTTGCAGTTCAAGTCGCCCACCCTTAATGCCATCTAGATCACCGCCGGCGAGTACATCCAAATGTCCGGTAGGGCTGGCCGTCGCGGCAAGGACGCCAGTGGCACGGTCATAATGATGGTGGACGAGACGCTGAACGCGGAAACTGCACGCCAGATCCTTTTGGGCGAACCGGCGCCT
This sequence comes from Ligula intestinalis, assembly GCA_036362985.1. Classification (NCBI taxonomy): domain Eukaryota; kingdom Metazoa; phylum Platyhelminthes; class Cestoda; order Diphyllobothriidea; family Diphyllobothriidae; genus Ligula; species Ligula intestinalis. The sequence continues at coordinate 13,591,942 of JAYGXS010000005.1, read as the reverse complement.
CTTAACTCAGCATTCCACATCACCTACAACATGCTGCTCAACCTACTTCGCGTAGAGGAGATCAACCCGGAATACCTCATGGAACGCAGTTTTTGCCAGTTTCAGAACTACGCTAGCCTGCCCGAGTTGAACAAAGGTAAGCCTCGCTTGACGTTCATACATTCTCATTCTGTCCTTTAAACTAACAGCATCGGAGTTTCAGTCATATTTTGTAATGCCTGTGTTGTAAGTGAGCTACTTGTCTGCGTTTCGTTTTTGCAACAACCGCATTTCTGTCTCATTTTATTTCCTAAGGGTAATAGGTAATGCTTTTGAAAATCCTATTACTTGCATTCTGGTCTGTCCTCACTCTTAAACATTTGTTCTATTAGGAGTATTCACAAAATTAAAGTAGTATTGCCTTTGTAGATAACTCCTGTCTAGAGTTGATATGGTAATGGTTCTGTATCCGATTGTCTGGGGAAAATAGCAGACATATAATTATCCAAGCGTTTCTTAAAGAACTCTAGGAGTGTTACCTCCACAAATGATTACGGGAAATAATTCAATTGTTCTACCACCCGTTGCGTGAAGAATTAAAAGTGGAGATTTAGTTCGGACAATCTGGTGCACAACTTCATTACGTGTCTACGAAGATGAGGCGACAGGTGCAACTGACACCTGTCCTCTAAGCGCAGCTCATACTCATGGCCACGTATTATCTTGTAAACAAACAGAAGGCCACCTTTTTGCTGTCTGTAACACAGCGGCAATAGATTTAGGGCTTTCAGCAGTCTGAGCGCGGCTTTATTCTACTAGCGTACCCATGACGCACTGTGAACTCTTATACTAAAAGTGATGAGTTTTTATCTTCTGCGGACTTAAAGCTGCTGAACCATCTGAAAGTTATGGTAGCAGTACTGCAACTGATCTTATGCTCTCTAAACGTGTCATATTGTTGCGCCAGAGCTTAAAAAAGGCCTACCTTCTGTTCAGTCTTCTCTACACTGATTGAGGAAACACCACAGAGACAAACACGAATGGCAAGTCATCCACCGCGTTGGACTTCATCTCAAACTAATTTGACTCCGCCTGACTTCTGGAACGGAGAGAGTCGGAAAAGTAATTGTCTAGACTACTGATAGAGCAGATTAACTTTCAAAAATTCTTTCATGGAGAAACTCTTGAAGATTGTAATTATTGTAGATGCAGAACTTTCGGAACACGACCATAGTGCGCAAACTGACCTCTACTCTCTGTCTAAGGTGTTTAAATTTCTATCGGCCGTCTTATTATACACACAATGGACCAATAAGTTGTTGCGGTCAAGTATGAGCGACCTACTGCAACTTCGTCCGTACAGCGGTTTGCACGCTTGTGAGAGTAATTGTTTGGATGTTTTGGGGCGTTATTGGTGCAGTCAAAAGGGGCAGTCCAGGGACATAACCAGAGGGGCCCGTTCGACGCGCGACCACGACTAAGCTCAGGTCAAGTCTGGGGGGCTACCGTGGCTCTGGAGGTGCGCCTACTGGTTAGCAAACTTGTCGCGGCTACCGCGACCCTGACAGAGGGGGCAGTGGAGCGGCTGCTTCAAAGTAACGGGACTGATCTGTAAAATACCTTTGTGTAGGAGTTCAACAGCCTCATTTACCTTAAATCTATCGTCTTACCCTCTCATTTTTTTATCAAAACACAGAAGTGGCTTGTCTCCTATCGCATTTTTTTCTTCGCTGATATTCCTGGAGACCGTGTTTCTTTTTTCTTTCCCCCAGAGCTTAATGAATTACAGGAGGCGTATAACTCCACGAAGTTGGAGGATGAGGAGTCCATTGAATCCTATCAACAGATTCGAATGTGTCTCCATGATGTCCTCGAACACCAATGGAAGTACGTTCGACGGCCCGAGTACATTGTTCCCTTTCTCCAACCCGGTCGTCTTATAAAGGTGAGCCACCCCCCTCCCCTCTATTCCACTTGATATAGATCTAAGCCAGTAAAATTGAGCATCGCTGACTGACTAGCTAATAGGACATTTCGTACTAGGACGTCCCCTACTAACAAGTGTGACGTTCTTGGTTCCAACACGACACGCTAGATATCCTGACCAAGACCTCATCCAGCTGACGGAATAACTTAGTCCTTCTAGGGACTCATCAACGTGGCCTTTACGGCACTGTCACTGACGTCATACCCGAACAGCCCTCGGGAAAGCTTGATACACACAGTAACTTGCTTAACTTATTAAATGTCAAGATCGACAGTTGACAGGGCTGTTTAATCCACCTTTGAGGTTCTTATCTTTTTTCATTGAATTTATTGAAAGCGCAAAACGCTGGTCACTAGAAAATCTATCACTTCAGATCAGTGTATTGAAGGAAAAAAGTGGGCTGAATGAAACTTTTCTGGACATCCAAGACATTTTTACGCTGTTATGCAAGGCTAACTAAAAGCTCTTGTTTATGCGTGTTGTACTATAAAAGAGCATTAATATAAGTCAGAACTGTTTTCAACTATTTCTTTTCAAAGAACAGAAAATTTCGTTTGTGTTCATGAAAGTCGGATTAATGCTAGTATGAGAAATCGCATTGTATTCGGGAGGAGAAGAGTGCATTAAGTTAAAAAAACTTATATTTTGCAAATCTACTACGTGTTGTATCACAAAACACGGCAACAAACTTGGCCGGTTGTAGTTTGTTTCACCCCGCCGATAATATGGACGGTAAAAAACATATGCATTGAGGAAGAAGATGCGATCACTGGAACAAGGAATTTATTTTCCTGACGTTTCGGATTCCGTCGGGAATCCTTAGTCATAGGTAATCGTAAACAGGTCTGAGATATGCGCAGATAAGGGGTGATACATGCACAGATTGCACGGTATTTATAGTTCACAGCGGTCACCTGCATGCGTACTATAATTGTCCGCATCTTCTTCTTCTTCTTCTTCAGAACTGCTGTCTGGAACTCGTATATTCTCTTCTATTGGCAAACATATGTATGTTTGTATGTATGAGCACTAGCGACATGCCGTCACTTTTGTCTGCCGCGCAGTACATAAAAGATGCCCAAGCAAGTTCTATCTACAGTTGACTATAAACGAATACGGAAGCTTGAAGCAGAACTGACAGAGGACTATCATTTTGCTTTAAATCTCAGTGTATATTCTACCCCCTCTGTTGTACATTTGCTATCTTCTAACGAGGCCTATAAGTTAACAAACATAACGAAAACTGTTTCTACGGGCTGTTTAGCATTGTTAACCATTGCGCCTCCAGCCCTCTTGACTTTGTCTTGTCGTGGGGGCGTAAGGTGTTTGAGAATATGAGGGGCTGCAATAGCTGCCGTGTAACTTGAACTGTTATCTAGCGTAACCTTCAAACTCTGTTGACTTCTCTTGTACGTCACCCCCTGCCCCCGCCTTGTAGGTGGAGACAGAACGGGAGGACTACGGCTGGGGCGTGGTGATAAATCTGAAAAAGCGCCACCGAACAGACCGTTCTTCTGCGCCGGAGACCTTCTATCTTATTGACTGCCTGCTCGCTGATCGCCCCAAGAAGACGACGGAGGCGGAATCTGGAGCCGCTGAAGAGCAGCAGTCCGTTGCGGCAGCCAAGGCCGACATCCTGCCCGTACGACTGGACTGTGTCCGCGGCATCAGCGCTGTACGCCTGGTTGTGCCGAACGATCTCCGCTCGGCGGATGCCCGCAACACCCTCTTCACCTCCATCGACAAGATACAGCAGAAAATGGGTGGCAGTCTGCCTCCGCTCGATCCCATAGATGACATGCACATCAAGGACTCCAAATTTAAGGAGATAACCCAAGTGTGTGCATTTTTATGTTTTTTAGCAAGAGAGCCCGCGCCTTCGTGTTCTGACTCCAAATTTTAGTACAGATTTCCACCAGGTCAGGTTGCGTGTGGCACGCGTAGACGAGCTGCTTAGTTTTGCCATCTACTGTGGTTGAGCTCACCGCCGGATGTTATGCCAGTATCTTGCCATGACTACCTACTGTATAAGAGAAGGGAGAATGCGATAGATACCGCGAAAGTCTGCCTCACTGTAAACTTGTTCATGCATCAACTCCTTGGGACGTATGGTGGATGTTCACGATTGCGAAGGTCGAACTGTGGCAGAGACGATAGTCCAAAGTCGTGTTATAATTACAAACAGGCTGTGCATTAGAAGCCGTTACTTTCGAGGACGGTATTCTGCTTGATGGCATTTCACTGCTATGCAAAGAAGGAGGTTTAAAAATGATCGAAAACAGAAATTTGGCACTACATGTACTGAAATTGGTGTGTTAGGCCGGAGCACGAGTTTTTCCTGTCATCAGGCTAAAATGTATTTGACGTTGCCAGCTGGCACATACCCAGAGCTCATAGTCAATTCAAGGTCTGTTTGTGCAGAGTGTCCGAGTGATCTTCTGATGGTCGGGCTGTAATAATTCTTTCTTAATGTGGCCTTTATGGGACTCCCATTCTGTGGGATCCGAACCGGATGTGGCTACGACAGCGCCAGCCACCTGCATTTCGTGCTTATAATACTCTGACCCTCGTTCACCCCTGCCCTTTTACCCTCGTTGATTAACATTCATCCCTATCTTCTCACACTCGTTGATTACCGTTCACCCGTACCTTCTAACACTCGTTGATTAACGTTCACCCCTGCCCCCTAACGAACGCTTGCTTGTTGTCGATATAATTTTAACCACTCTTCACCCCTTTCACTTCTTGTACGGCAATTATAAGATGAGTAAAGCCCTATTCTAGGGTACTGGATTCTTCATTCTCCTCGACTGTTCGGCTAGTACGTACTGAATAACTCGACTATATTCCAATCACGACACTGCACCCACTCCCGCCTCAGGTCTTCTTGACTTGGTCATGACACTGTACCCATGTGGTGAGGGGGGTGGGAGAGGGAGGGTATGGTAAATGCAGCGGATGTCTTCTATGATTATCATTTGATTCATATGTAAGTCACGGTGCTTGCATCCAACCTATTGTGAAGTACGCGGCAGTGTCTGCCGAATGCGACGGTCGAATTGTCATCTGACGTGCCTGAATAAGCACTGTAGAACAAACCGAGGCAAAAGACCGATTAAACTTTATCATGGAGATTCTCAATGGCGCCTCAAATTTATTGCCCGTAAAAGCGCCCAAATTTTACTCAAATGTCAAGAAAAAATGGGCATTTTTGCATTTCAACCACTCAATTGACTTTCAATGGTAATGTCCTCTATCCTTGTCTGGAGCCTACTTCCAACACGCTAATAAATCAGAGACTCCAATTTTCATTGGTTATTAACTGTAAGCTAGTTTCATCTGTTTCGCAGCATGTACGCGATAAGCTGTTAATGGTATAGGGGCTGTGTGAAATGGGCAGATAGTGAGGCATGTAGAGATGCCCATGAATCGGTAGAAAATGTGACGTACCATATGGGTAAGCTAAAGCAAGTCACACATAAGAAGTGATGAACAGCGTGGAATGTCAGTCAGTCGCAGGAAGCCGTGCTGAAGGGTTACGAAAGGGAACGTTTGCACGATCATGCTAACGAAAAATCTCAGGTTTCACCATGTGATCTAATTACACACACAGTTCTAGCCTCCTTTCCCCCTCTATAGCGAGCCGTCATTGTGCGATAGAAGGCCTTACACATCGTGACACCACATTGGCTACCTCCTTTTGTTCCTCCCGGAATAAACGATATCACCTCTTCAACAAAATGACTTAACAATTCTCTTTGCGCACGTACCCTGTACAGCGTCCGTGTAAACTCACAAACTTGGGACTGTGTATATAAACACTTTTAGCTATTCGTTGTAAAGCCCTGATACTTAAAGGCAGCTTTTGGCTGAATAAATGGTGCCGGTATTCGTTGACGTCATTAAATACCCAACTCTCGCCGCGTTCAAGTTTAGTTCTGAACAAGAAATAATGTTTACGACGTCGATACCACCCTTCTCAGCCTTAGCTCGCTATCGGAAAACTTCCAAAATATGTTGCTACTATAATCTACTGAGATACCTTAACATGACGGCCGTCCTTATCTTTTTTAAATAGAAAGTTAAAGCCTTTGAAGAGAGGCTGCACCACCATTGGCTGAACGACGATCCGCGCCTGCCCGATTTGTTAGCCGCCTACGAGAAACGCGATGCCCAGCACAAACGCATCGAGGCCCTGTCTGCCGCCCTCACGAAGAAGCTTTCTCTCATTCAGTTGGACGAGCTGACCTCGCGGAAACGCATCCTACGGCGACTTGGTTTTTGCAACGAGCATGACATCATCGAGCTGAAGGGCCGTGTGGCCTGTGAGATCACCTCAGCGGACGAACTGCTACTGACAGAACTGCTTTTTGAGGGTATTTTCAATCGCCTCTCACCGGAGCACACTGCAGCTCTGCTCTCCTGTTTCGTTTTTAGTGAAAGAGCCTCGGAAATGCCCAGCTTGACAAAGGACCTCTCAAGCGCCCTGCAAACCCTCCAGGTCAGTGCATCAGGAACTCTGCTGTAGACTCTGTCATGGTTGACATTATAATGTTCGGTGACAACCTGAAAACGATTCCAAAAGTCTCACACCTCGAAAATAAGCAATTGCACCATTTGACATGTTTAGTTGAAATGGTGATTTGTTACTTACATAGTGTTGTCATATTAATTATCGTGCAGCATGATTCCCAGATATTTCAGTGACATCGGGATGCCGGCTTTTGAATGCCTTCGCTCCGGCCATCTGCAATAATTGCATTTTGTTAATACGTCACCACTTAATTAATATTGATTTTTGATGCACTTTTAAAGTCAAATGTTGCCAATACAAGCGAACATGCGTGTCCCAGGATGTCGTGATGGATGCCTGTGTGTGTGTCGTAGCCCATAGTTGGATCAGGAATCCCCGCCGGAATCCAAACTGGGAGTAGTTGGGAAACGGAGAAAAGCCGCGACCTCGACCGGCTTAAGCCACAGGTCCGCGGGAGTGAGGTGGGTGCCTGGCCGAGAACTGCAGGCAAACAGATGACGGCAGTCATGCGGCGAGACGCCGCAGTCGGGACAGCAGTTGGGTATGGATGGGTCGAGCCGGTGCTGGTACTGGCGAAGTAGCATGCAGTAGCCACTGCGTAGCTGCGCCAGGGTACAGCGAGTGACCCTCGGGAGATGTCGTTCCGAGGCTGCAATCGGAGGTGTATAGCCACCCAAAAGGACCGGAGGACGGTAACCTTGTTTCTCCTCGACAACGAATCTCTGGTGGAGACGCTGTAAGCCTGTCTTGGTGGCAGAGCTATCAACAGGTAGATCCGGGAGAGACGAGGCAACAGCTTCCTTGTGGAGTGCTCAAATAGACGGCCGGACGTTGCGGCAGGGCTCGGGAGCGGTGCAACGGTGATGATTGGGATGGCCGGGTTGCGAACAACTCCACCAGAACTGCTGGCTAAGGAGAGTGTTGTGATGGGCGACCGGTAGAACAGAAGCCTCCGCATGAAGACGATCAATAGGCGACATTTTATAGCAACCCGTGATCGTGCGGAGGGCAGCGTTTTGGGCTGACTGGAGGCAGCGGAGGCTGGAAGAGCTCATCGTAGGAGACCAGATTGATGCTGCATAAGTGAGGTGCGGCTTGGCCAGCGCCTTGAAAGCAGTCGACAGAGTCTCTCTCGCGCAGCCCCAGGATGTGCCTGCTAGAGCCTTGAGGACCTTGGTGCAGCGGCTTACTTTGCTTGCGGTCTCCCTGGCATGGTCTGCGAACGTGAAGAGCGGATCAAAACGCACACCAAGGAGTTTGGGCTTGCGGACGAGTGGTAAGGACGCCCCATTGACGGTGATGACCGGGTGACGATTGAACTCCTTCGGATCAAGCGTAAAAACAGTTACGGACGACTTGGCTGCCGAGATCGTCATTCCGCGCTGGGTGAGGAAGTTTTCGACAACAGGCATGAACTCCGTGAGGAGCTGTGCAGCCTGATCGATGTCATGGTGCCGGCAAAAGAACGTAATATCGTCCGCATAGGACACCACTTGCACAGGTGCCCAGGGGAGTGGGAGCTCTCGCATGTAGATGTTAAAGAGTGTCGGGCTGAGCACAGAGCCTTGAGGGACGCTACAGGTCTGCTTACGGGGCTTGGAGAGAGCGCCCCGGAAGAGGACACGATCGTGACGGCCACGGATGTAAGCCGCCAACCATCGGACCAGGCCAGTCGGGACGTTCAACGAGACCAAGTCCTGCAGAAGCTGATCGTGGCGGACGCAGTCAAAGGCTCGTGACAGGTCAATTGAGACTGCCACGGTCCGCGAAGCGGGCTTCTGTTGATTGAAGCCCTCGAGGATAGCGTCGCTGAGCTCGAAAAGCGCCGTTGTAGTTCCACGACCCGATCGGAAACCATGTTGGTGGCAAGATAGTTCCGCCGCAGACGTCAGAATTGGGGGTTGAGCCGTTCCAGGATCTTCGCCAATGGACTGAGGAGGGCAATTGGACGATAAGAGGTCGCTAGGCAGGGGTCCTTACCCGCTTTGACCAGGGGGATAATGATCGACTGGCGCCAGCAATCTGGGATGATTGAAGTTCCCAGTGAAAGGTTGAAGAGGGCGGCAAGGTAGGCAGCCACCTTCGGGCCGATGTGGCGCACATGGATAGGCGCCTGACCATCTGGTCCTGAGGCTTTCGAAGCTCTCATTTTCTTGACGGCGGTGAGGATGGTATCAGCCGAAAAGGAAATGTCTGGGGGCGGGGCTTTATAGAGGAGGCGAAGAAGGGGGCGCTGGCTTTTGGGACTGGGCGCCGAGCGGGGCGAGAGCAGCTTGTTCATCTTCGCGGCGATCTTACCGTTTTTGGAAATGAACTTGCCGTCCCCAAAGCTAATAGACTGGTTTGATGTATCAGCCCGGGGTTTGGTCAGGTTGCGTAAAAGCTTCCAAGTGGCAGCTGAGTTGCCGCTGAAATTGCGATCTGAAACTAGTTCATGCCAGCGTTGGCGTTTGCCATCGTTGATAGTCTTAGTGATTAAGCCATTCAGTTCGCCAACGCGCGGGTCACTCGCATCACGCGCTCGTATTTCGTCTCTCTCTCGTTCCAGGCGGGAGGCTTCAGGCGGATAGTTAGGACGGAGAAAGGGAATGTGGCCGTTAGGGATGTGGTGACTTGCTGCTGCCAGGAGTAGTCGACGAAGGGCTCGCTCCGCCATGTGGACACAGGTGGGAGGCGGTAGGCCATCGATCTCGGCTTCGCATTCGGTCGTGAACGCTGCCCAATTGGCTTTCTTGAAATTAATGAAGTGCCGGTTGGGGGCCTTGATACGCTCGGCGGCGGTGGCCAATTCGAGCACAATGGGGAGGTGGTCGCTACCCAGGCTGATTTCCGTCTTCCACATGGTGGAGGCTACCAGACTGAGACTGGCGAGGGAAACATCGGGCGAGCTGGAGGCGCCGTTGGTCGGGAGCCGCGTTTGGCTGTTCTCGTTGAGAACGGCAAAGGGGGCGTGTTCTATTTCATCAGCCAGAGCTTCTCCTCGGGAGTCGGCTGCCAAGTTAGAACACCATAGGTCATGGTGAGCGTTGAAGTCACCTAGCACCAGACTGTCTCCAGAAGGGAAGTAGGGAGCGATAGAGGCGGTGAAACCGGGAGAACAACTGGAAGTTGGTGGGATGTACACGTTCACGGCGGTTAACGGCGCCGGGCCAATGTCAAGGGAAATCGCCAGTACTTCCGTGGGATCGGCTGCAAGCAGGGGAAGCTGGTGATGGGCAATGGATTTGTCCACCAGGAAGGCCAAACCTCCGCCTTTGTTGTGGCCGCGGTCGCGACGGACAATCGTGTAATCGGCACAGGAAGGGACCTTAGTGGAGTTAGACCACTTTGTCTCTGGGATAGCCGCCACAGCTATGTTGTGCGAGCGCATTAAGGCCAGGAGCTGGTCAAGCTTCCCAAGGAGGCCGTTGGTGTTGAATTGTAAGATCTTAAGATCAGGTGGTGAGGCAAGGTCGGAGACCAGAGGATTTGGGTTCAGGACTGGACGGGCTGGAGGCATGGAGATCGGTGGGGGCACGGGACAGCTGGGACACGCGAAGGCGGGCGACCAATCGGCAGCCGTGGCGAGGCCACTGCAGCTGAGATGGCACCAGCCATTACAGGAGCCGCAACGTACAGACCAGTCGCGGCGGCCCAGACGGACTCGGCAGAGCGAGCAGTACCAGAGAGGTCCAGGGTTGGCCTCGATTTCGGCGGCGAGGAGGAGGAGTCGGAGCAGCGTGGCCGGGAGGGGCTGTTCCGTCATCAAAAACACGGATTGGGCGGAGGGGAGAGTTGATCCAACGTAGGGAGATGGGTGTAGCAGACCTTGGCCGCCGGGAGGGCGGGTGGGAACGCGTTTCGTAGACGCGTCTGCCGTGGTTCCCTCGTGATGGATGTTGAAACGTCAGGCAAATAAGCGTATTGTCCCAGCAATCGAGTCTTCTTCTTCTTCTCCTTCTTCTTCTTCTTCTTCTTCTTCTTCTTCTTCTTATTCTTCTTCTCAAAGTCAACTATGTTGGACTACGAGCATTCTGTACATATCTCATAGTCTGACGACAAGCTGGAGAAGTATCCTCGAAAATTTACGCATTAAAGATTCAATTTTCCCAAAGAAGCCTTTCTCTTTTCAAAGTCAAATGTATATTTTATAACCGATCATGCTTAAGAATAGTCTTTCGTGTACTCATTTGGTGGAAAATTACATCTTCATCTTTTATACTTAGGGAAAAAGTTGTTTAAAAGTTTCTAATTGTGAGATTTTTTGCGACCGCAAATACTCCTTCGTAGGACATTGTACTGTTAAATTTTGTCCATGTTGTCCAACATGATCCACATATATTGCAAAATTTTATGAGACCTATGCTTTCTCTTCTACCGTAGCAGAATATGTGATTTTCCTTAGACGAAATGTATGCAACATGTAACGCTGAATGCAAATGTAATGACCGACCGGGTTCGGAATTATTCGGTGATCGAACAAATTTTTGTAAAACCAGTCTGAGCTTTCAACAAGACGTGATTTGCTGCGAAATGAGTGCAAAATTTTATTTTCATGTTTTTTTTATAAATCTAGTTTTGTGTATATGTCCCCCGAAAATTAATTATATAAATTTATAGTAAGTAAAAAGCCATTTTTTACAGGCGGTTGGAAGAAGTTTGTTCAATAATCGGCATCCTGATGTGACTGCCATGTCTTGGGATTGTGCTGCATCCTAAGTTCGACTACTGTACACGTACAAAGTAGTCTGCGCAATAATTTTATTTTTTGCCGCGTACTGCAATGTCAAGACCTAATCGTATGATGTGATGTGTTTGCTGCCACGCAGGATACAGCCCGCCGGATCGCCCGAATCAGCAACGAGTGCCACCTGCCTGTAGACACAGAGGCCTACGTAGACTCCTTCAAACCGCACCTGATGGACCTGGTTGTCTCCTGGGCCAGTGGTGCCTCCTTCGCTAGCATCTGCACGGCCACGGATCTCTTCGAGGGCACCATCATTAGGAGCCTGCGTCTGCTGGAGGAACTGCTGCGCCAAATGACCAATGCCGCGCGTACCATCGGCAACGCCGGACTGGAAGCAAAATTCAGTGAAGGTGCGTTTACTCGCTCTCTTTGTCTGCTGATGCAGCTCGATTCCTCTTATCGACTTACTTCCATTTTTTACCTGCTGGATCCTGATTTCCAACAGTCTGCTACTTTGCTGTGCGATGTGGCGCGTAGACGATGTCAGTCTGGTGTGACTTTGTGGTTGTCAGTGCTGTAAGCTCGTTATGAACAGCAAACATTGAGTTCGTTCCGGGGGCAACAATATATTATGGGTAACACAACACCCTTGTTTGCCTGTATGAATGTCTACTCATTTAGTTGTAGTAGGCATTTTTGTTTTAGTACGTTGGCGTGACACTTGCGCGAACACCAAGTTCGTTCCATCTAATAAGAAGTCAACGAGCTATGTGGAGCGATTTGTTTGTTGCGCATCTGGCAGGTTGTTGTGAGATGACTGCTTGTGTCCGAACGCGTGTGTGCAAATGAATGTCGTGGTCAGCGAATCGAAAACAGCTGCCTGCAAAGATGCATGATTTTGGGAGAGTAGGCGTTGAACAAGGAGGAGGACAGCCTTGTAAGCCGTCCGCCACAGGGCCAGGGCTCGTGTGTGAGAGAACAACTCAGGGTTCTGTGCACAATTAATTCGTTATTCTATTGCTTTCTGTCTTTTATCTACTCCACAGCAAGGTGGCGTAAGGACTGCATGGGGTCTACGTAGTCTTTGTGCTCTGAGCATTGCAATCATCAGGCCAAATTCGGAAGTGTAGGCGAAGGCCAAAGTCACCAAAATGAGGGTTTTATGGCACACAGAACCCTGAGTTTCTGTCTCGGGCGGCAGTGGCCACTACCGTGGCCAGGTTTGGTGTTGACTGTGTCCAGTCACGTCTGAGGAAGGGGAGGGGAGACAGTTGTGTCAGCTGCTTTAATAGGTTTGTGGAGCAAGATCAAGTGGTGTCCCATTGGCGTGTTGCATCATCCAAATAGGGTATAATGTATAGATGTTCATGATACATCGGCTAAGGGGTGGCATGTTTAAGTGGCCCTTGAGTAGCCATGACGTGTGTGACGGGCGTGTGCGCGAGTCAGTCAATGGTCTGCAGATCAGCGCGCCTAAAGGTGCTTGCTGAGTATGTGAGACAACTGGCCTCGAGCAAGGACGCCCGACACAACACTGTTGAGCCTCGGCTACATAACCGGTCGGATGATCAAGGATGTAATAGTAGAGGTTTCTCAAATGAACCCTCGAGAGGACACAGAGACAGGGAACCGCCCTTTGTCCAGATGGCTCTGCGCTAAATTCCCGACAGATCAAGCTTAAGGTCAGTATTTGGGGTTAAGTTTTGGTTCGGGTTACATTTCGGTAATATTTACCGAATTACCTCGTGATCACCTGCATTATTTGGGCGGAGGTAGCGTCTCTGTTCCCATGTCCTGTCACGGGGGTGGCTAGATTAGCAATTCTGATCGGTGTGACTGTCAGTTTGGCACAACGTTAAAACTGGACGATTTACTCCCACCCTGTAGGACGCCAGCGGAATGCGTAGATTTCCTACATCAGTCGACGGGCAACTTGATTGACTACTTTATTTCTTTTACTGCGGGCGGGGGGGTTGTCATCTAGACGGAAAAGGGATAGCCAGGTGGCGTTGAGTTTGGGTGTCACGATATTTTCCATCACATTAGCGCGTGGGATGTTGCTTGCGTGCCTAATTAAGGATACCTCCAAAATCAAATTTCAAGCGACGCGCTTGAGATTGTTTTTAAATCATAAGGTCAAGCAACAGTTACTAGAAAATTGTTAAACACATGGTATGCTCTAAATCGACGATCACTCTAAGCAAGCAGCACAAACTTTGCGCTGGGTAGTTTGGGTAGGTGCTCCGAAGCGATTCTTCGCCCAGAAAGTTGTTGGTTGTTCTTTAGTCAGGTCAGGTCAGGTTTTTATTGAGGGAAATATAGGTAAATACCTTTGAACTCCCTATTGGTGCAGTTTTTTCAATGCATTTGATCTGCAGAACATTTCAGAACAGTGGCGTTGCCAGAAATTTGAGGGCCGACAGTGAAAAAAACTCCTTAGGCATTGTTCAGAATTCTAGGGGTTTGAATGCCATTTGAGAGATTTAAGGAGAAAAACTGTCGCCCGGGGAAGGGGGGGTGCAGAGTATATTCGAAGCTGATGGCCTGTGCTAAGAGTGTTTGAAGCATGTCGGGGAGAGCCCATCGCGGTTTTCGCCATAACAACAAGGGTCCCACGAAGAGAAGGTTGCGGAGGTCACGCGAACCTCATCGAGTGTCGGCGATGCGCCCATCGTGCACCCTTGTTGGTTTAACGAATCTGCCTACTAATTGACAGAAGAAATGTAATCGGTAGTTTTCTAAACAAACATATTACTGAAAATTAGCGAGTAGTATGTTTTTATAATGTGATTACTCAACAATTTGCATTCGGCAACTGGCAGTTTATTTTCGGGGGCTCAGTGGCTATTTGTTCTAACTTAATAGTGTCGTAAACATGCCTACAGGTACGTCTGACTTAATCGTAAACGTGTGCTCAGATGGCGACATATCAATGTCCGCGGGCAGAGCATTCCATGCCTGAATTGGGAATTGTTTTACAAATCCGCGCAGCCTCGGATCACAACGTTTGGTGGACTCGAAGCTTGCAATTTGTAGATCAAATTGTAACAGAACTCATGAGAAGCCAGCTCTACTTTGTTTTCGATATCTTAACAGCAGACACCAAGTCTCCACACGATTAAACTGCAGCAAAAACCACCTTGCGTGGCAGTTAGTTCGCTGATTTCGACACATTCACGCGTTGGTTGGCAGGTTTGGCACAACTTGATAGTAGCGTAGCCGGAGCCGGTATTGAATGTGTCCAGTCATGCCCGAGACAGGGCGAGACAGTATTGGAAGGTGCTTTTATATTTGATTGGGTAGCAAGTCCAGGTGGTGTCCAGCTGGTGTGCGTTGCATTAGCCGAAAGGCCAATGATACATCGGCCGAGGGGTGGCATGTTCAAGTGGCACTTGAGCAGCCGTAACTATCTGGACGCACGTGCGTGTGTGAGTGGAAGTCGGCCAAGTTTCTGCAGATCAGCGTGCCTGAATGTGCTCGCTGCGAATGCGGGACAACTGGCCTTGAACAAGGACACCGCAATGTTGGACATCATCCACATAACCAGTACCGTGAACAAGAATGTACTGGTGTAACTTTCTTAAATGTACTCTCTACGGAACAGGAGAAAAGGAATCGTCCTCAATCTAGATGGCGCTGTGCTAAATTTCAGGTTGGCACGTCTGGCACAACTTTATTCGAAAGGTTGATGTTCAAATAGAGCCTACTGCCGCCCGATTTGTTGTCATCATCGTCGTAGAATGAGACTTTATTGAAAATTACGAAAAGGATCTTGGAGCGCTCCTGGCAAAGCATATTGTGGGTAACGACTTTGCCACTTGTATGATCCCTAGCCTTATTTTTTTGTCCCTCGTGAAATTTTATAAACAGTGCTGAATTATATAGACTTCCTGGATGTCTGTATCGTATAAACTTAAGTTAATAAAACGGGGCATATTACATTTTCACTGCGAATTTGGTTTGTCAGATCGGGGCTTTCTGGAAGCAATAACTTGGGCACTTATAAAAGCCTTATTTGATTAACGCGAAGCTGACCTGCACTCTACACTTCCTCGCCTGATCAAACAAACTCTCTCGCTCCATCTCTTTCTCATCCAAAATCTTGGATGATTTATTCGACTATGGTATACGAGTGTTACAGTGTCGCTCAGATACCGACCACACTCATGTGATGCCGACACAAAAGTTCTTTATTTCACTGTTATCTGCACATCCTTCCATATATGCGCATAACCGGAGTCCTTTTATGTTGCAGTCGTTTACGCCCTAGCGACGCAGATCTTACTTATAGTTAGGGTTATCTGTATTTTCGCGGACACTGAAGATACTAAAATGTGCCGTGGTGAGTACAGACACGAGTTTGGCGTACATAATTTCGGTAGAACCTACTCTTTACATCGTCAGGGCTTATTACTTGGAGGAGTATAAACGCTGAGTATCGTTGCAGCCTTCTTCTTATAGAATTGGAGCTTTATTGGCACGAGTTCCTGTTATTTTCACGTTGTTGCCGTTGACAGCGAAGTGACTTCGTCATCTCATAGCTAATCGTTTGGACTCCCCTCCAGCATTTATACCATGCATCTTCATTCTATTTCCTTCCCGGGAAACGAATAGGAAGCGCAACACCATTTGTGGGCAATCGGTGCTGTCCTTCCTGATGGTCGAATAGCCATTGCATTATGTAATCGACAACGTACATTCCAGAGTTCTAAAAGTGTTGCGTTCAGTGCCACGGTAACTCTACAGATGGTGTGCACAAGCATTTGCGTAGAGCATCTTTTAAATTAACCTGGCCTGAATGCATCAGCTTACCTTGAATTCCTGACTCACTACACCCCTTGCCCCTCACTCCGGGCAATATCACAAACCTTTCTTTGACGTTGCCGTATGAGTGATACATATGGAATTTCTGTCGAGTCCTCCATATTTCCTTGTAAGTAACACCGCAGTTTACTCTACATAATTATCCAGTTTAGGGCAAAAGCAGCTTATGTAGGCCCACTCATATACCCCCCAGTGTCAGCATTTTGTCCTGCAAAAACGGTGGTTGTAGACTTTTGGGGATGGGGAAATAGGATATAAATAGAAGGAAATTTTTAGAAGTAAATGTTCAGGGAAAAAATTTAGTCGAAGTTGCTTCCCGCGGCCGCTGGGAGTAAGCTGTTCCGCATGTAAATGGAAGGTGTGCGCGGCGCTTCGCACCGCGGACTATACTCATCTAACCCCCCAACTGTAAGTTGAAGTAGATGGCCTCCTAACCACCATTTGTATTTTTTCAGGAATTTAAAAAAGCCTGCAATATGGTAATCGGGTTTTCCCATAAAACGTTTAACAGCACAGATGTAAATCAGCAACACTTCTAAATGCAGCGAAATAAAAATACATTTAGTATTTATTAAAGTATATTCCACTGCGTGTCCTAATTCCTCACCCATAAAACCCTATAACCACCGTTTTTGTACGAAAACACGCAGGGAGTAGGGATTAATGAGTGGGCCTACATAAGCTACTGTTGTACAGTTTAGTTTTCCGTTTAGTTTATTATTTAGTTTTAATTTAGTTCAGTATAGCTTTATTAGTGACATACGGTTGCTTTTCGGCTCATCGTACTACAATATCTGTCCAAGTGCATTAGAAGCTATATTGAGTATGAAAATGGGTTAGTGCTTATATTTCACTGCTTTACTTTAATCCCGAAAGTTCAATAGAAAGTCAATATACGATTGTGGCCAATTAGCGGGCACTATTTACTCAGTTCTCCTTTCCTATTGGTTGTATTTTTCATATTTATAATCTTGCGATGTTTGTTACCAAACATTAGATTATTTAAATATTCGAACCTTTTATTTACTACTTTTATACGCTCTACTTTTAGTTATTTTTCCTTTTCCTTGATATGCCTCACACATAAAACCCCTATTACACAAATCTGGGGTTTTCTGTTACTGGGGGAGCCGTACCAAAATAACTGTCACTGTGAGCGTCGCTTGTAAGTAGTTTGCAATCTTTCTGGGTCTCGATTTCGCCGCCATAAATTGTTTTCTTTTTGTCCCCAGCTTTGTCTTACCTAAAATTCTACGTAGTGACTCATCTTAGTCACCTCTATATTACCTCACGTTAAATTTCCTTTTCCGGCCTTTGTCTGTTTTAGCCATTGAGAAGATCAAACGTGACATTGTTTTCGCTGCTAGTTTGTATCTCTGAAATTCTGCGTCTGGAAGGAGCAAGAGAGCGCGCATACGCAGAATTTTACACCATATTGTACAGCACGACTTTTTTGCTTCTGGTTACAAATGTACCCTATTTTGCCTACAATGCCTTGTGATCAATGCACCAGTCGCGTTACTCTTCCAAAACTTGTTCGAGTAGCATCGTTTTTAAACCGCCTCATCACGAAAGTCGACGCGCTTTATGGCATTTCCGTCACCTTTGCTAAGAGATTTTTTAGAGAAACCTCTTATTATTTCACAGCTGTTTGTTGATTAATTTGTCCCAATTGTAAGAAATATGGCGGAGGTGGCGACCTATAACCTGCACCAGCTAGGGCAAGACTTGAGTGCAGCTAACGCACTAACCGTCTGAGCTACGAGGTCCCACCACAGGTCAAGTTACTCGCCTAACCTACTACAGCGTATGGAATTTGATTTGACGGCCTCGGTGGGATTCGAACCCAGATTCGGCTAAGGCAGGGTTTGAGTGCAGCCAACGCTCTAACTGCTTGAGGTACTACTTGGAGCCTGTTTAGGCCGAGTTAACCGTTCAAACCAACTGCGACATATGGAATCCACCAATTCTGGTACAGTAAGCTGACTGCCCAAGCAATCAGTCGGAAACACACCAGCTAACTACCAGGCGTACTTAATGAGCAGTGGGAGGGAGGTTGCTGGGTTCGCCGACCCGTTTAGACGGTCACTCTCGCGGCCGAATCTCACAGAGAAAACTGAGAGCTTTTTTACATAGGTCGTAGAACAACGAATATGGAGGCACTTTCCTACACCAACTATCCAAGAAATCTATGCTCGTTTACGACAGGACATGAGTCCATTCATCGCCATCGATCTGGGATACCATGTTAGCAGCCCAGTAATTAGATACCTGCTGACAGAGATTTTTTCAGCATCGACGTCTTTCCGCTCAAATCGAAGATCAAGGTAAAAACGACTAGAATTGGCCTGGTGGGGTCCTCGTCCCAGTGCTCCAGGCACGCTGACTCCCAACCAGATAAATGCAGCTTGTAGACAACGCCTACTTAATTCATAGTAGTAAGCATCTGGTACTGCTTTTTATTGAAGGCGGTTGTGTTTCTCACGAAAAACTCATCATATATCTGTGGTGATCACCGTATGGCATCTTCTTAGTATCCCCGAAAAATATACAATCTACCGGACATAACCCCGCTGAACACCTGGTTTCTGAATACAATTTCAATAATATTGTTTGGATCGACCGATCCTGTTTCTAGAAAACAAAGAAGGGCAGTTCTTGACATACTTAAGGTTCTGCCTTGAGTTGTATTCATCTATCTAAGAATAAAACAGTTCAAGAAATGGTTGTCGTAAGTTAACTCACCGCATGTGGTACTGTCACAAGTTAAAATAAGATTCGCATATAACCAAAATTATCCTCGCTACCCTGGGAGTCCGCTGCGGTTGATCATTGGACTGGTAAGTTGAATCAGTGCAATACAAACGGCTTAGTGCTAGGCTTCCTATATTCTCAATCGTGTTGGGGGCATTGCATGTACGGTGGGTTTCGTATTCGATTATATGATGACCCAGATTCGGAGGCGTGATGCTGATTAGGAGAGATAACTCACATCCCAAGGTATTTCCGTGCTACTAATTCAAATCTCATGATCGGACTTGTTAGGGGCAGGCCTAATCACCCGTTATCACGCTTTCCTGATTACGTCCCACGGTGCACTATCGATTAGTACAAGCAGCGCGAGTGATGAGATAGCTCAAGACACCGGCCATGATTAGTTATCTGCCCTATCAGTCTGTTCAGCCCGAAAGACACTCGGTGTGTGTTTGTTCGACCATTGATTGCGATGAAGTTCACCAAGTGCAGCAACAGGTTTGTACAGAATGCGACGGTCTCAGGGCGTAGATTTTAATGCTAGCGGGCGTAGTGGGCGCCAACTGCACTCCTCACCTTCGATCGGGATCAAGAATACCAAATGGGACCCGGCGTTGGCCGCTTTCTCTAATTCAAGCCAGAAACACCGCATATCTGAGTCTTAAGTGACAGTAGACTTTGCGCGGGTACTACCGCAGTATTTATTTTCACTCACCTTCCGTCGGTGTCAAGACAGGCTCAAAGAAGCGAAGACGGATACGGCTACTCCTATTTCTACTAGTACTACACTTTTCTAGCAATGTAGCTGCGCGTTAGTAGTATTGGTACTGACACTGACGCTCCCATTTGTCAGAGGTGACGCTGATTAAAGCCAACGCTGGGGCCTATACCACCATTCATTCTTTTTTTATCAGCAAACTAAGGTAGAATTTTTATCCGTTCACAGAACCTGTAGAAACTAGAGCCCTGGGGCTTACGTTTCATCGATTATTCTTACCAAAAGGAATGTTAAAGAAGATGTACAATCTTATGAAATGTTAATTAAACTTCTGAAATGGGGTTTCGATTCGAAAAAAATGCGTACAGAGAGTTTTACCAAAACTTATCGTGCAGCGTATCCCAAGTCACGTACGCAGTAGCGACAGGGGCGATTTTCTTGCAAGCCCCTTGCAAATCTACATTCTGTAAAAATAACAGCTTATGTAATGCTCATACAACCATGCTCTTGCAACCATATTCATTCTTATACACTATTAGTAGAAAAATAATCTTCCTTTAAAATATACACTTAAATAAATGGTAGTTTTGCATTTTAAAAGGTTTTCTCTCAAGAGGTCGTTTGTGGCCGTGGACTGTTCATTCATATGTCTATCGATATGGCAATAGCCACACCGTGTCTTCTACATGAGTCGCGTGTGCCACTGCTATACATTGTAAGTTGGGTATCAACTCGCGGGATTTCTATTTCTTGGGCGCCTTAGTCGGGGTTTCGATCTTCAAACAGGCAGAAGATATCGATGTGATATTGCCGGAGGCCATGCGTCTTTGAGCGTCGGGTTCCAGAAGTGTTCGCGCATTCCGGCATTCAATACCAAAGTCCGTTTCCGGTTTAGTAGTCCGGCTTGCATAATATTAACCCGCACCACGGAACAAGGGTTGCGGAGCGCGTCGATTCCTGCAGATAATGTAGCAGGGATCGTTATTCTGTAAGAAGACATTTTTTGCATGGGGAATCTAGTACGGTATCTAGTACCGTGTACGTACTCGACTGTGGAAGACAAATAATACACGTTCGCTTACTATAACCCTAACTAGATAGGACATAGAGATCTCAGAGGCCTCGTGCAGACCGATCAGGTTTAAAGGAGGCAGCGTACCGTAGCCAATAGCGAGACGCTATCGAGAACCTGCAGGTGGTATGCCATCGGGACGCACGCGCATATGCACCCCAGTGCGATCGACAGACTTTTTGAGAATGTAGACGTCTGTATCAGATGCTGGCTCTGAAGGTGGATTCGATCTGGAATTCGAAACTTCCAGCGAGTAAAGTGCTTGCTCCGCCGACCGCGTCTACTTCGCAACAGATCACTCGTCGAGGCAATCTGTAAGATCCATTGTTAGGTAGCGCCACTGCAGCCTTATCCTCAGTCCCAGGAGGAACCGAGTAAAGTAATCAGTTGGTAATTTTTCCAACTGCAACGCCTGCTGCGTCATAATAGTTTACATATTGGTGGCGTTCGACCCGCTTCGAATCATCCTCACTAGTTCCCTCCTCCCATTCTGTCATTACAAGTCGAGAGGACCTCCAACTGTGATAGAGGCACATCTGTTTAGCTTCCGTGACCAAATGCACATAGGACGCACGGGACACAGCTCGGGTAAGATTTCAAGACCACGGTTTTTATCGCAATGAGGCCGTCTTTGTCCATTCTTGGTCCATAAAACTAGAAGAAGTAACTACTCCACCCATAAGCATGTATTGA
>JAYGXS010000005.1:13539308-13570705 GCA_036362985.1 Ligula intestinalis | reverse complement strand
CGGCTATTCGAAGAGTTCGAGCCCAAATTTTGGGCACGATACGTGGACGACACCTTTGTTGTCATCAAAGAGAATAGTATCAGCAACTGCAAAGATCGATTGAACTCTGTCTTTCCCGATCTACAGTTCACGATGGAGGAAGAAGTGGAGGGCAGACTTCCTTTCTTGGACGTTCTCGTCTGCCGCTAACCGGATGGCAAAATGACGACTTCTCTCTAACGTAAACCAACAAACACGTCACAGATATTGATTTACAATAGCAAACACCCATTGCAACACAAGCGAAGTCTCATACGCAGGCTATACTGCCGAATCGAAACCCACTGCAGCACGCTGACCGCCAAACGAGACGAAGCAAAGGTGCTCCGGGAGCTTTTCAGAGCTAACGGCTATCCACGAGCGTTCACTTAACATAGTCGTATGCCAGCAAAACCACGGACCGAGGAGAGTTGCCCACCGAAGTCCTGGCGGAGCATTCCGTACATAAAAGGGGTATCTGAAACCGTGGCTAGATCCCTCGCGCCTCTCGGAATAGGAGTAGCCCACAGGTCCGCCGCCACAATCCGGCAACAAGTAATGTGGCCAAAATACCCTATACCGAAACAAGAAAAATCGGGCGTAGTCTACCGACTTCAGTGTAGTTGCGGGATGTGTAACTACGTTGGAGAAACCGGCCGGCAACTTCAAACGCGAATGCACGAGCATCAGCGGGCGGTTGATAGGCAAGACCCAAAGTCGGAGGTAGCCACCCATGCTGCAAAGGTCGGGCACGTCTTCAATTTTGACGCCGTCGAAATTGTGTGCCGAGGTGACGATCACACTTCAAGGCAGATTAAAGAAGCTTGGATGTCGACCGACTGTTTGGTTAACCACCATATAAATTTGCCGGTCCCCTACGCTGTGTTAAGAAAATTCTTATCAAAGGATGGTCACGACACGGAACGATCGGGGCCCTCAACCAGTGACCCCCTCAACCGACTTACCCAGGCGGCAGACTACGGCGAGACGGAAGGAAGCTAAACAAACACTGACGCTCCAGCTACAGCCAGCCCCAACGCAGAACAGACAGCGGGAGACGGTTATCAGGCTGCGGGCACGGCCGCCGGTTACCAGAGGACAGGCGATGGCGAGACAGGGGGAAGCCAAACAAACACTGACTCCCTAGGGTCAGACAGTGACAACGCAGATCAATGCACGATGGGCGGTTACCAGGCGGCTGGTACAGTGAGCCGTTACCACCCAGAGACGCAACCTATGCAGAGCGGCTCGAACTGGATTGGCAGACTACGCCCGCGGACGAAAGGAGCGGCATATAGCGAGAGCCAGAGGATTCATTCTCTGAAGATGGATTGTCGAGATAACTATTCGAAAAGTCAGGCCACAAATACACCTCCCCCGGTAAACGCCCTTTCTCCTTTTGACCACCATATTCGTTTGCTTTTTGGATGCAGTTAATTTTGTCCACGATAACGATTGTGCCGCCCATGTTAGCGGACACAACAACCACAATGCTACCTGACTCGGGAGACCGCAACACCTTTTCTTTTTCTTTTGGTAAATTTTATTTCACGATATTTAAGGGTAATAAGTATTGCCTTTACATACGCTCGCCTCGCCAAAAGAGATCAGTGAACAGAGCCGCGGGTTTTATTAGGTATGCCTCTGTCACTGGTTTCCTTCGTCAAAGAAAACTTCAGCGAACATTGTAACTAGAAGCGAAACGGTTCGACAGGACTGAAATCTAAATGCTGTTTGTAGAAAAAGATAAAAAAAACCATTATCATCGACACGAGTGACTACAATGACACAGCAATCTATGACATAGCGGTACACCTCCAACTCTAAGGACTCAACCAAAAGGCGGGCCGCAACATTAGAGAAGTAGACGGATGAGATCAACTCACATGAAACTTGAAGACCCCAAATTTATGCACGTCAGTGGTCCCCCGTAACGCGGCACAAACGAGCACAGTGCTATATTTTGATCACTTAGAAATAACTCTGCCAAGTCGCTACACAAACATATAAGGCACCTAACTAATGAGTCGCAGTATAACACCACAGCTTGTCATGCATTATTTCCAGCCAATGAACACATTCGATCGTTTGACGCTTTCACCCTCTTTTCTGCGGTACTACACGATCTGGCAGTTAAAAAGGTAGCTCAGATTCTACAGGGTAGTCCAGCTGACATTTCAGCCCTGACTTGAGAACTGAATTTTTTTACCGAAATGCTGAAGTTCACTTTTGGTTAGGTAAAAATCTTGCCGTAGGTTTGTGATATCGATCGTTCGCCATTATCCTGCTTTATGTCAGATATCCCAGGTTTCCGTCCTTAAAATGCATTTCTGCGCGGTTGTTTGTTGTGAAAGTTTCAAACGCGCTACTTAAATTTCGTAAGTAGCACACACTTGTCATTTTGAATTAAATGGACCGCGGCCTATTAGGTGTTACCACTCGCCATAGAACTCCTTCCTAATCGAAAACGATTTAAGGAGGAGTTGCCGAAACGAGACCGACAACAGAAGACACGTTGCTGACGGACACACAGAAGACAACGCTGATGTACAAGCAGACCCAGTAACAGTAAAGTACTATCTGCTATCCTGTTCTACTTTCGCTTCATTATACTAACTTAGGGAAATAACAAGTGTTGACACAGGAGCACACAAGATTATAACAGGTCTGTTCTGAAGGCTTTATTCAAACTTCATGCCTTATTTCCTCACTAAATAACCAAGGCAGGGTAAAAACTGGAGTTCAGATACAAGAACTCGCGTGAGGAAGGCTGGGAGCCGCACTGATGAACCCAGTTCCCAGCAGCTACGTCATGCAACGCTACAAGCTCGACTAAACACGCGCGGTAATCTAAAACACCAAATTTTCTTGCAATTGACTATTACGACGGAATAATTGAACTTAAATAGCAACCAACAGTTCGGTCGTCAACTTTTACGAGACCCACCATGTGCTACACAGTCCAATGGTGCATTGCATTGCGTCTAACACAGTCTTCGCCCTCACCCACTTATCCCGTCGCCCTCATGTAGGTCGGTCCAGTGCATCTACCACACCGCCCGCGGTCACCCGATTAGTCACAAACGCAGCTACCTAAGAACGCTATAGTGACGCGTCGAGACGTATTGCAGTGAACTGGAAGACAAGGTTGCTGGATTACAATATCTTCGACGGGTACTACGCACACAACTTTACCAACCAGTGCATACGCAAACGGGACGCGATCAAATCCAACCGGCCCTAAAATATGGCGACAGTATAAGACGCGACAGTTCGACGTTGTCCACCATGTGTTTCAGTAAGCTGAAAGGAAACGCGATGAAGTGCGCGTGAATTCTTTGTAGACTTGCGATGCATCTACCCAGTCACAGAGAGTCAAGAAAAGCAGGGGCAGGGTTGGGCGCAGATTAAGCACACACTGTATTATAGTTTATCATGCCCTGATTGGGCAGGGAAAAGGCGCAGGTGCCTGGTACGTCGTTAACTTGCGTCTACGCGTGCCACCACCCTCCCCCATATGCGACATGTGTACAGAGAGCGCAACCCTAATAACGTCTGTCGTGCCCTAATCTAGCTCTGGCAGCCCGTTTAGGGAGGCAAAGACGTGAGTATACACAGACTTCGTACTGGCGGCCTCACAAAAAACCTCAATCGAAAAGACTATTAGGGCGAAATCATCCTTGCCGATGAAAGCAACCATCCTGCGGCTCATAAAGGAAGCTGTGGTTTAAGTCTTTTCTGCTGATCCTTAAGAAAGTGACTTATACATATCGAATATACCGGTTCAAGGAATACGCGGTCAGCTTTTGAGAGAATTTAAATCATGGGGTTAAGATTTGAATGTAATAGATATTTTAAAAAAAAGTAATAACAAGTACGTGCGCACAAGAAAATGCATAAAATTCTGAGGGGTTTAAAAGCATAATGTTAAACCTCGGGGAGAGATAATAAATGCATGAGCCCAGTCGATAGGAGCCGGTGTGTGGGTGCCATTTCAACCTTTCTCGGAGGCAAACTTGCCGAAAAACCGATTGAAGTCCAGCCTCAAAAGGAGTTGGGTTAAATGGCCTCCCATCTGACTGGTCCCGCCACCAGACGTATCTGGGATGCCGATTCCGAGACCCCGACTAGATTTGGTGCGTGCGCTGGACAGGCTGGTGAAGAGTACAAAGGCCAGATGCTCGAATTCCGCGCGCAGCACTGCCCAGGCTGGTGGGAGACGGTGACGAGTATCTCCACTAGCGTCCGCGTCAGATGCCGCAGCCTCTGGTTTTTGGCTCAGCCGTACGAATCTGCGACAAACTGCCAACAGACGAGTGAGACAGGGCTTCAGAATGGGGTGCAGAAGGAAGGCCTGGGCCTGTAGACCGGCTAGGTAAGTCTCGTGCAGGGCCTCCACGGAGCCCAGAAACTGTTGATCCTGCAAGCGCCGCATTAGCCGGTCAAACTGGGATGCGATGACATCTACCTGTGAAGTAAACGGAAGGGAGAAGAGCTCTGTAAAGAGTCGCAAATAAACTTACGCTAAATTATGGCAGTTGCGGAAGGGCGCTATATCACTGGAGACACACTGCAGTGAATAGGAAAACAATGCTGCTTACTTACAATATCTTCGACGGATACTTAGAGCGAATGGCTAACCGCGCAACTTCGTAAGCTAGTGCTCGTGCAAACGACAGGAGAGACCAAATCAAACGGGCCATAAATTTTGGTGAGCTCTTACGTAAGTCTCGGAGGCCGTCAGCCGCCTTCTCATATCCTTTGGAGTTGCACACAGACCGGAGGCAACCACAAGGCGTCAACTCATGCGAGGGGCGGCGGACCCATTGCCATGGTAGGAAACATATGCAGTCGGATATCAGGTCTGGTGCGGTTGTGGACAAAGCAAAAATGTTGGAAAAACTGGAATACAAATTTGGAAGCGTAGGTCCGAGGACGCGGCAGCAGTCAGCAAGAGGAACAACGCCAGCTCTCAAGTTGCAGCTGATTCGACGGGACGTTTCCTTTTTCTGCTCTACCTAAACAGTTAAGGTTACTGCGCCGAATACATGTCTCCTTCCTGTTTTTCTATTTTTGCTAGCAAACGAAACTTTGCCAGAGGTTTAGACAAAAAAAACTTAGTTAGAGGCCAGCACTAGCTACCAGTGCACCGTGGCCGTCTCCTTTGACCTGTCACGAGACTTCGACTCCACCACGATCAGCTCCTGCAGATCTTGGTCTCTCTGAACGTCCCGACTGGCCTGGTCCGATGGTTGGCGGCTTACATCAGTGGCCACCACGATCGTGTCCTTTTCCGTGGCGCTCTCTCTAAGCCCCGTAAGCAGACCTGCAGCATTCCACAAGGTTCTGTGCTCAGTCCAACGCTCTTCAACATCTACATGCGAGAGCTCCCACTCCCTCGGGCACCTGCGCAAGTGGTATCGTACGCGGACGATATTACGTTCTGCTGCCAGCCCCATCACATTGATCAGGCTGCGCAGCTCCTCACGGAGTTCATGCCTGATGCCGAAAACTTCTTCACCCAGTGCGGAATGACGATCTCGGCAGCCAAGTCGTCCGTCACTGTTTTCACGCTGGATCCGAAGGAGTTCAATCGTCACCCGGCCATCACCGTCAACAGTGCGCCCTTACTGCTCGTCTGTAAGCTCAAGCTCCTTGGCGTGCATTTCGATCCGCTTTTCACGTTCGCAGATCGCGCCAGGGAGGTCGTAGGCAAAGTGAGCCGCTGCACCAAGGTCCTGAAGGCTCTAGCAGGCACATTCTGGGGCTGCGCGAAAGAGACTTTGACGACCACATTCAAAGCGCTGGCCAAGCTGCACCTCACTTATGCGGCACCAATCTGGCTTTCTACGATCAGCTCTTCCAGCCTCTGCCGCCTCCAGTCAGCACAGAACGCTGCCCTCCGCATGATAACGGGTTGCTATAAAATGCCACCTATCGATCATCTTCATGCAAAGGCTTCTGTCCTGCCGGTCGTACACTACAACACACTCCTAGGCCAGTAGTTCTGGTGGACCCGTTCGGAACCCAGCCATCTTACTCAGCACCGTTGCCACGCTCCTGATCCCAGCCATCTATTCGAGCTCTCCACAAGGAAGCTGTTGTCACTTCTCGCTCGAATTCATGCGTTGATAACTCTGGCTCCAAGACAGGCTTTCAGCGTCTCCATCAGAGAGTCGTTGTTGAGGGGAAACGAGGTTACCGTCCCCCGGCCCTTTTGGGTAGCTATCCACCTCCGATTGCAGCCTCAGAACAACATCTCCCGAGGGTCACTTGCTGTACCCTGGCTCAACTGCGCAGCGGCTACTCAATGGTCCTATGCCAGTACCAACATGGGCTCGACCCGTCCACACCCGACTGCTGTACTGACGGCGGCACTTCTCCGAATGACTGTCAGCATCTGTTCGCCTGCAATTCCCGGCCAGGCACCCAACTTACTCTTGCGGACCTTTGGCTCAAGCCGGTCGAGGTCTCAGATTTTCTCCGTGCCCCACCTACTCCCACGTTGGATTCCGGCGGGGACTCCTGATCCAAAAATGGGCTACGACACACACACAACAGTGCACTTCATCGGCTGACACCATTTTCAGAAGTAATTGCAATGCACATCAAACTTGAGTTCTAGGTCCTGTCTTTGAATAAGAGGCCACAGCTCTCAAGACTTGCCCCAGACTATTTAGTAATGTCAGTGGAAAAAAGGGTGACGAATGCCAATAGAGATAAATATGTGAGTTCCAGGAAGCAGTTCAGAAGAAGAAGAAGCAATCACTGGAACAGGAGTTTTGTTGCCCTGACATTTCGCATTCCGTCGGCAATCTTTAATCATCAGTAATGTTATCATATTCATAGTCTGTGCATGACTATGACTATGATAACATTACCTATGATTAAAGATTGCCGACGGAATGCAAAACGTCAGGACAAAAAACTCCTGTTCCAGTGATTGCTTCTTCTTCTTCTTCTTCTTCTTCTTCTTCTTCTTCTTCTTCTTCTTCTTCTTCTTCTAAGGGTGACGAATATTAGCTGTATTTAAGCCGGATTCTACTTGAGGTTATACTGGCAATCAATAGTACTGGTTTTGAAGACCCAAAATTTCACAACAAGAGTATGTTGGAAATTCGAAGGAAGAAAAGTGAGCGCAAGTCCCCAGTCTCATCTGATAAGATAACAACGGCGGATGAGGCCGCCTTTTGTTGACAAAAAGGTGCTACTAATGCCCTTCAGCATTGCTATGTGCTCCCCTCGTTTTTATTATTTCCACTGAAGAACAGAAGACGAAAACTCGTGGCAGACAGAGCTACCGTGAACTACTGAACACTTATTGCGCGAGTTCGAAGCACGGTATGTCCGAACGGCATTTAATCCATACTCGGACTTAAATATACTTCAAATAGAAGACTTATGCTTCTGGTTGCATTGCGTAGCTAGTTGGTCTATGTCCTTCAACCGGGCATGACCTGGGTGACAATTACTAATCATCGAAGATGTAAAAGGTTAGGCGGTTTAAGAGGATATACAAATGAGCTGTGCGCAAGGCTACTGCAAACAAAACAAGATGATACATTCTACAACGGACTTGGAGGTAGCAATTCAAGTGATCGACGATAAAGGCCATTTGGTTCACCACCAGCAGACGTTGATCTACGTCTTCGACCACCTCCTCCTCGTCGTTAGCCGTCTTCAGCAGTGACGGATTGACGCGGCGGTTTGTCCTTTTGCCAGTTGTCTCTCGAGCCCAGTACTGGTGGAGGTCCTGCTCAGTCCTGCGAAGTGTTAGGAGGACTTGAAAGAGGCGGGTGTAGGCCTCACAGGCCGAGGGGCTGAAAATTGTTTCCAGTCCGGGTGGAGGAGAAAAGTGCACCTGGAGACAGTCCCAAGCTACTGGAGACTCGGTATCCGGAGAGAATGAATGTGAAACTGGATTTGTGGAAACGGAGAATCTACAGAAGGAGGGACAAAAAGTGGCTCACAATGGTTACCGGCTGACATGGGCGAGAAAACGCACCACATCGCTCTGGTATTTTGCCCTCCAAGGACAAACGCCACAACGCCAAGGACGCGAGCCGAGGTGACACGGTAAGACGACGTAAGCGTGGAATCAACAAATCACTAATGCTACCCTTCTCCTTCCCTAATTTTCTCGTAGCTGAACTACAAAGCATGCCAAAAGACGGAGGCTAAGCCAGCCAAAGTTATCGCAGCACTGGAAGCCGTGCTGGTAAGAACCAACGCAACCGACGGGGCGTAGCACACCGTTCGCCAGTAAATCACCTCTCTATTAATGACAAATAGGCCCACCAATAACATGTCATCCGCAGAAGAAGGAGCTAAGAACTTGAAAATAAACAAAGATATAATAGTGCTACTGGCCAACAATGGAAGAGCAAACAGTCGTGATGGATTGCAGCAATTACAACGAAAAAGCGCAAGCCCTCCTCGTCGACCAACAGTCCGACAAACGCAGGACTTTCTCACAGACTAAAGTGATGATCAGCTAGCTTACCGGGCTCCTGAACTGACTCCAGCGTACTAATGTGACATCGCAGAACGAATGGTTACAAAGTAAGCCAACAGATAAGGCACTGGTCCGGTTTTATGGATTGCCTACAACCCACAAGCCCAACGTTCCACTTCGACCAACCTTAGCGTAGAAAAGCAGCCCCACTTACGAACTATCCAAATGGATGGCACAAAAACTAAACTTCTCCGAGAGGGCTCGAGGACCTCAATCAATTCGGCTTCCCACTTTCTGGCCGCTATCCGAGAAAGAACGATTCAACCAGATCAGACCACTGTATCTTTTGACGTTGTTTCATTATTCACATTTAGCCCACCAGACCTGGCACGCGACGCCCTGCGCAAACGACTCGAAGAGAAATACGAGGAAGCGAGGGATCCTCTAAAATGGCCATCTAATACAATGCTTTGTCGTCTGCCAAAGAAACATTTTTGACTTCAATAGTAGAAACTAAGAGCACATAAAAGGGAGGCCGATAGGTTCACTGATATCCAGCCTAGCCGTAAAACTGGTCTAACAGGAGCTGGAACAAAACGCTTTCAATCAATTTGAACCCGCATCCTAGTGCCGATACGTGGATGATACCTTCGTTTTAATCGAACGGAGTAGACTATCAGACTTTAAAAACATGCTTAACGGCATCTTTCCCGATATCCAATTCACAAGGTAAGAGGAGAATGCAGAATTGCTGCCTTTGCTTGACGTTCTCATCACGCGCAGATCCAGTAAAGAGCTCAGCACCACGGTGTATAGAAAGGCGAATAACACAACCTAGGTGCTCAGCTGCCATAGCAACCGCCCGACGGTGCATAAACGGGGCTATATTAGAGTCCTCTTTCAAAGGTTAAAAACGCATTGCAGCGAACCTGAGGGACGAGTGCGAGAACTACGACATCTCCGGTACCGACAGGCAGGGAACGAATATCCGAACATTTTCATCAGCCGCTGCCTCCGTACGCGCCCATGGGGAACCAACCGTACATAAAGAACGTGTCAGAAGCAACGGAACGTATCACTGCAGAGCTCGACGTGGGTGCTGCCCATCGTCTGACAGCTACCATGCGTTCGCGGATTATGCAAGCAAAAAAGCACTGGAGGTAGGTGAGCAGTCTGGCGTCGTTTAATAAGTGCTATGTCGCGACTGTTCTTGCCAGGCAGACCAGGCTGAGACTTAGCTCTCGAATGACGGAACATAAACAAGCAGTGCGGAAAGACGACCCATTGGCCTACATGGCTACCCAGACCCTGAAGGAATGCCACGAATTCATCTTCACGGGTACGCGGATAATGGCACGAGCCAGTAATAAGACAGGGCGAAAACTACCGGAGGCTTGGGTCAGACTCCAACTCCATCAACAGGCGCGTGGATATACCGCCCTATTAGTTTGCACTCCGTTCGTGCGACCAAGAAGTACGGCCCAATTCAGGTCCAAGGACGCACGCCACAACGCCAAGGATGGACGCTGTGACGTCGAGGACGCACCAAAAAAGAACACGGTGAGACGACGTGAGCGTTGACTCAATGTATTGCGAGTGCTACCTCGTCCCCCATCCCTATTTCCTCGTAGCTGAACTAAAAAACATGCCGATTTCGCCGTTCTCTCATTCGCTCTGATGATGGCCTCGTGTACGGGGCCGAAAGCTGAGACTAATATAACTTTAAGTTTTCGAACAGAAATCCATTCTTTGACACAGGAATAAAAATGTGTGTAGGCTTTTTGGAAAATGATAAAAAAGACTAAAAAAAGCCTGGGGACCGAGAAAACTATTAAAACACTAGCGTGGAAGCCCGGCTTCGCCTTGGGCTTCCTTACATGTTGTTGTCCCATAAGTAGGCAAACCGTATATGAGCACCTCTTAAAATGATTATGTTCAGTTCAGTTCAGTTTTATTAGGGAAATAAAGGTAAATACCTTCGAATTCCCGCTTTGTACATGGCTATGATGCAGAACATGTGGCGTGCCAGTAATGGAACTGTGTTAGGGGGGGGGGGCAGACAGTAAAAAACTCCTTAGGCATTTTCCATAAGTCCCGGCTTCGCCTTGAGGCTCCCTTGCCCATTACTGTACCTTATGTAGGCTAACTGCATGTGTGCCGTAGATAGGAAACTCTTAAAATCATAAAGTATACGATGAATAGCTAGGCATTTCTGAGGTCGCTTTGACTTTATGTACAATAGGTGTATGCTCGTAAGGAGGAATTGTGGAGAAAGTAGCGATGAAAAACCGTTATGAGAAAGTCCGAAGTCTGCGCAATCAACTAAAAGAAATGTAGGCTATTCATGAAAATCATGATATTTACAATGACTAAGGCATGCTTGATGAAGTCCGTGGGAAAAACACGATTCTTACAGGTGAATTCCAGCCACCTTGAAGGTTTGAGCTTGGGACTTGTTGATGGACATAGCAAAGCAAACCTTCAGTGGAAATTGAACGTAGTCTCAAATGGTACGATAGGAATTCAGGGGATATAAACAGTTTCTCCTTTTGCACAACCGGCCATAATTGTGCCATCTATCAAATATGATATCAGCCGCATGACAGTTAGCCTAGTGCCGTTGCATGACCATGGTGAATCTAGATTTGCCAGTAGCATAATCGGTGTATCAACCTTCAGAATCAATTTGTACGATGGAACGCCAGATATTTACAAACTAACCAGGAATTCCACTGGATAATTAACACAATCTGAAGGATCAACCATCGGGTCGTATGACTTGTGCAGTTCTTCCTCATCTGGAAGAAGATGGCTAACTCTCTCGTTAATGACATTGACAAATTTGTTTGAAGGAGTAAGAATCCCTCGTTCGTATAGCCACTTTGCGTCGGAAAAGTTGATTAGAAGATTAGGGAAAACCTTTTTCTCTAATATCTTCGTCACTGTGGCAGACAGTCGCATTATTGGGGGGGGGGGAGAGCTGGCTGGCTAGTAGCGCTTGTTGGATCAGGAGGCCCGCCGAGTTGGCCTCAATCCCGGCGGCGATGGGGGGAAATCAGAGCAGCGTGGTCGAGAGGAGCTGCTCCGTCATCAAAAACAGAGATGTAGAGGAGGGAAGATTTACCCACCGTAGGAAGGTTTGGTGTAGCCGCCGTGATGGAGAGTGGGAACGCGGCGAAGACGCGTTTGCTGTGGTTCCCTACTGTGGGGATGGGGTGTTGTTTCAAGTGACCGCGACTACCTGGACGCAATTATGGGGGTCCAAGTGGTCATAGGTCAAGTATTTTGCCTTTCTGACGATGACTGATTGGTTACCCCTCTCAGGGTGGTGTTGGCCTAGGCTTCATGCAGGGCTGCTCTCACCCTTCTGAGATCAAATGGACTGTATGCATATGCAATGCCAGTCCTCAGCCAACCACGGTCCCTGCGGCCTGGTAGGCGCTGGCACTTTCTCTCAGTTCTGATTCCCTGTTGGTGACTGCTTTCGCACTTAGGCCGCACCTTAGGTGTCCGAAAAGCTAGACGGTCACTATGCGGTGGGGGGGGAGAGTGAGGTCGACCCTCGGCGCGTTTCTCTCCTCACTATGATAAATCTGAATGCGCTTGAATCTATCACGGTGCACTAAATGCCGTGGCTTCGAGGGTTTGCCAACTGACGGGAAAACTCGGGCATCCTACGTTTCTGCCCTACGTTAGTTCTCTTGTACGCGTGTGTTTTGTGTGTGCGTATGGGAGGAGGACTGAGAGTCAGGTTGCAATGGCTGCCTCTTAATGTGGCCTTTATGGCACTCCCGCACAGGCGGGAGCATACCTAGTGAGATGGCTGTGTCAAGTGTGCGCGGGTTGAGTGATTACCGCGCCAGCCATCTACACCCTCCCTCATTCCCGGTCTTAATGACTTTGTCTTTACACCAGAAAAGGAGATGGGAGTGGCGAGCAAGTGGGTAGATTCTGCGCGAGTCTGTCTAAACTCCTGTTTTCTCTCGTGCTAGTTCTCTGTGTTGTCCTGCTTGCTGTAGCTTTCGTGTCGCTTGCCCAGCTCGCCTCAGTGTCTGTTGCGGCTTGCTCCAGCGTTTGCTGCGGCTGTTGGAGCACACGGTGCCCATCTTCGAAAACGACGGGGGAACTGTCGTGAGGTCAAGTGATTTACGGTAAGGCTGGCTTTCTTCCAAACAATGAAAGCAGTCAAGCGATAGGACAGTAGAGAAACACACACGCGCGCATGCCATTGGCGCGCGCACGCGCGCTTACAAAGTGAGCGTGGTACTAACACGCACGCGCGTCGAAGGGGGAGAAGGCATTTCAATCTGACCCCTTCGACCAATGATAACGGAGATGCACACAGAGACAATCATGACTTTTATTAAGTATACAGATATCCTCTTGGCTAACACTAGCAATATGTACTGAACATTTGAAGGTTTTATCATTATTAATACCTTCCCTCAGACGGCTCCACTATCAATCTCTTTCTACTTTTCGAACTGCCTTAGGTCAAATTCAGCCATCCGAAATACAAGAAACTCCACAACGCTTGGATAATTCTGCAAAAGAAAGTTGAGTATACGCTATTTCATTTAAGAGAGCTTTTTGGACAACCAAGGGAGTCGATGTTGAGATGGAAAATTTGCCAGAAACGTCCGGTTACATCCACCTACAAAACTCGAAATTAACGTGAGCTCAATATTTTAACCGTAGCAGACATCTGGGCGTTATTTTTCGTAAGCTAAAGTGAAAGAATTCTGGAGATCGTTCGAACCAATTAGATATCAAGCATCTATTTTTGAGCGGGCATTTTATAATAAAACAGCAAGCAAAGCGACAACCTTTAACCAAATATTTTTTATCGAATAAAATTAAATAGGACATACAAGAGGGTCCTATGAGGGCCAACAAAAAATGAGGAGCTGAGTCACCACGTTGAAGATACCCATGAGGC
The DNA here is from genome assembly GCA_036362985.1 of Ligula intestinalis. Lineage (NCBI taxonomy): Eukaryota > Metazoa > Platyhelminthes > Cestoda > Diphyllobothriidea > Diphyllobothriidae > Ligula > Ligula intestinalis. The sequence continues at coordinate 13,557,293 of JAYGXS010000005.1, read as the reverse complement.
GCTTTCGCACTTAAGCTGCTTTTTACCACAATTCCAGCTAGCCGTAAGTCCGAGAGTTAAGCGGATTTTCTGCAAGCTTTCTCATCGGCAAATTTTCCCTGGAGTACTTAACGTCGCTCACAGGATTCTCGTCGTAAGTAGCATCAATTATTCCGTGTGAACTTACAACGCACAACAGCAAAAAAACCCAGGACAAACGTGCAGTGAGATTTGTTAATCACAGCTTTTTATTGTTATCTGTCCAAGTTCGAGGTGAAGTCGGAAGCATGGCACCTAACCCAACGCCAAAAATTCTTCAACACGGATAAAGCGGAGGTTAGAGTGGTCATTTGAACTAGAAGCTCGGATTCTTTGGCTTGCGGGCGACTATTGATCAGTTCGGCTGACTGGATAGGATTTGCTTCAGTCACACCAGGTGATTACGTTGCGAATTGTCTCCAGGATCTAATGACATCATTAAGCCGACCACAATACTAGCCACAGACTAGCAATGGATGACTGTAATACTATCGGGACAGGAACCACAAGAGAATTAGACGATAACTGGTGGTTAACTAACAAGGAGTATACTTTGGTGTGCCCGCCAAACGCAACGGATATGCAAGTAGTCGTGTGGTAGCACGTGCAGATTGTCTAAATTTCGGCAAAACGAGGTTTTCCGACTACCGTAATGTTAGAACTTTCAAAAGTTTTCGTTACGGAAGGGCTTTTCGGACAATAAGTAGCCGTACCTGTGGGAGTAATCTTCTGCGAGCTCAAGTCAAACCGTCGGCCCCTGAGTTCGGCCCAGAGACCTATCTCTGAGCTACTGCAGTCAAAAAAATGTATATGCGAAGTAAATGATATTAATTTTTATAACCTGTAAGACAAGGTATTAATAAAAGTAAGCACTTTTTTAAATGAAACGTGTTGGGCAACCTCGAAATGAACATACTTGAAACTTTTCTCCAGCTCTTCGTCATTTAGTCCAACGGCTCTGGCGGCGGTGAAAAAAGCCCTGTTCACTGCGTGACTCAGACCCTGTGCTTCGAGCATACTCGATGGTGTTGGTCGATCAAGCAGATCGCGATTCAAGTAGTTTCCTGTTCGTCTGTAATTCTTGTGCAGAGCGACGGTCATGTTAAACTCGCTGTCTACTTCCTGACGAAGGTTGTCGAAGAAAGCCAAAAATAGTTCCCCTCTGCCCATCAGTAAAATATCCCTTATTATATTCAAATGGTGTGGAAGACCGTACTCCTTTAACATTCGCTCATGAACTTGGGCTGATATATAAAACAAGACGTCATGGAGCAGCGACTGCAGACTATCGAGATCCACAAGCGGAGCGTCTTCCGGCATGGCTGAACAAAATGATTCTTGTATCTGTTTAGTAAATTTTTCAGAAAAATTATCTCCCAGTGACGTAGAAAGTGAGCAGGTGGAAAGGGAGGAGTCTTTTGCCCTTGTGGCGAAAGAACTGACGACTTGGCCAGCAAAAAGCACATCATTCGCTGTGGATGGGGATATTATGGAAGGCAGGTTGCGAGTACACAAATCAAAACTGCAATCTGTGGAACCCTTGGCTGTGTTTGTAGGAGCCCTTTCGTCTGGTGACAGATCCGCGCTAGGACTACACTCTGTTGTCTCAAGATCGCGACCGCCTTTAACCGGTTGCACGAAGAATTCCCGAAAAGGGTCCTCGAGAACGCCGTAAAGGAGCCACCTGGAAAGCTGGTGGTACAAGACTCGCATCTGGCAAGCGGATAGATGACGAAAAATTGGTTTTAAGGATGGAAAACTACTATTTGCAACTTGTATGATTATGTCAAGCAAACACTGTTTGGGAGATGATTCTGTGTCAGCCAGTGTGGTTTGGCGCATAACCTTTTCCAGAAGCGTGGCCAGTGAAGATATTAGGGGTTTAAAACAATAAACTTTGGAAAATATGAAGGTAAGTCCACAGCTTGCATCACATAAGAGACTTTGCTCGATAGTACACAAGGTTGATCGGTACTCACTGAGAACATTGTCCAGACCGTGTGCCAAAGCAGTCAGGTAGAGACTGACATTTGGAATTTTATAGCGTTCGATAAAACCTTTGAGCTTAATATAGTCTTCAGCGAGAAGCAGCAGCTGTGACACAAGAAGCGTCTCGCTAGGAGTGATGAAAGGCAAGCGATCCGAAAGAAGTCGGAGATTTTTTTGGTCTACAGAGGATCCGGTTCTGTCAAAATACGTGTATATATCACCGGGACATCCATTAAGAGCGAAAAGAAGTTCATGAAGCATGCTGGATATATTTCAAAATATTGAAATTAAAAAATAAATATATCCAGCAAAAGTTTGTAGATTTGAAGTAAAGGACAATTATGTAGCGTATTAAAAGTAGGTTGGTATGTTCAAACTGTTTTAGTTCGAAATATGTTTTTTTTGCATTCCGTTAAATCAATATGTTGAAAACCATCGAAAAATTGCAGTCATTGATAACAACCTAGCTATGTTCAGTCGATGACTAGACTCTCCACCTTCACCCGCGTGAGCTGGTCGCATGACTGTCAAGAAGATCGTGATTAAGGGATATAGGGCAATGACCACTTTCTCCAATGCAGGCCAGAACACCATATCATTTAATTTTAACGGGAAGTAGACTTTTGCGTTGGACCTACTGCACTGCCTACCTTCACTCAAATAGCCGGTGTCAAAACATGGTCGTAATGAAACGGCCCAAGAGACTGAATGTTTTTTCAGTTCTCCAAGGTCGACACTTTTTGCGCGAAATCGGGATGGAGGTGATGTGATTAAGTGTGTGTGGAGATGCCTGTGGCCGTTTCCTATCACAACTACTGACTCCATATCCCGCAACTTACCATCGTCGCAGTTGTACCATTTTCCCCACTCTATGTCAGCAGTCCCACTTCTCGTTCCCGCAAGTGTACCCATCCCTGCGCTCCCATCGGCGCTCAAACGGGCATGACAGAACACCCCCACTCCAGATGGGACCTGCATCTATCTAACACCATCCTCTGTCTTATAGTATTTACTCATCCTATGCGTATAGTTTTGATACTAGCAGATTAGTATCCATACAAACTTACTCTATTTTTGGAATTTGGAATTTATACTGGGTGTCCCAAAAAATTTATGCACAATTTACCTTATTTTAAAATAGGCTTTTATCGTTATTTTATTATCGAGTAAATGTAAAGATATTAAGAAAAATCATTTTATTGTTTTTTTCACTGAATGTTCTCAAACTTACGTCCATTTTGATCATGACACTGCTGAAAAAGCGGAGCAATGGAATTGTACATTCCATGAAACAATGTTCTTGGCATTGGAGCGCATTTATGTTCGGAGGCTTCTTTTAATTTAACCACTGTTGCAATAGTCAAAATGCAGTAAAAAACAAAAAGATAAAACTTGTAAATATTTTCTCCTTTTTATACTAGTAAAATTATGATGAACACCAAGTTTACAATTATTTAAAAGGCGTATATGTTATTTAGGACACCCTGTATTTGTTAACGCCAGGAAGGCATTATCCACAAAAAAATCGTTTCACACTTGTGCGCTTGGTGTGATGCTTATCGATCCTTTTCAGTGCTCCTTATGATTGAAACGCTTTCAGGTCTCTTATTCGTTCGTTCGTGCGTGTCAACCTAAACGTCCCCAGTCGCTACAAGGAAGACCAAGAGGGTTCGGGAGCAAGGCACCCTTCCCATGCAGGCTACCGAAATGCGCGTGTTCTACTTAATCCTCGCTCCTTTCGGGTTAGCCTGTTTTTGGATGTGGCTATGCGGGTATAACCATGAGCTTCCTATAGTAGGAAGTGAGGCCAAATAAACTTCCGGCCTCGGTCACATTGTGAATTTCTTCGACCTTGCTCTTATCGATCTCTGTGCCGGTTGCGTAAACGGCATGCCTTTATAATTTTCCCTTGTCTCGTAGAGGTATGTGTTTCACCGGCTTAAGAATGAGACCTGCTTGCTTTATGCTATCAAATACAACATACAGCTTATGCAAATGGCCTCTGAAATCCCTTCCAAGTACGATGATGTTGCCCGGGTACACCAAACAGGTCTGTGGGAGAAAATGTGCGAGAACTTTGTTAGAAAGTCTTAGGGATGCGCGGTAGCCAAGCCAAACGGAATGGTTTTGTATTCGTATTGTTCAGAGAGAACTTAAACGGCAGTCTAAAGTTTCGTCAATCCGAGGTAAACGAAAGGAATTATTTTGTAGTCACTGCGTTCAGCTTGCGATAAGCAACCCATAATCGCAGGGTGCCATCTTTTTTCTTGGTTGTTCGAACCGTATCCATATCTATTTCATGTTGCACAACTTTTGTTTTGCCCTTCCAGTCAGTGCATCAGAAACAGTACAATAATAGGTGCCTTGCTGCTAATGCTACAACAGCTGCTACCACTTCTACTACTACGACTACTATTTCTACTGTTACAAAATAGCGATGCAAATGAACGATTTTAGTACTGATACTCTTACTGACGCAATCATTGATCAGAAGTGATGCTGATTTCAGGCAACGCTGAGGCCCAGGTCCCCTCTATCGCAACTTAGAGGGTGAATCTCGATTTATGCTATTCTGAGTAAATACATTGAATGCTTGGCCCCGGAGCACATCAGGATTTGCCTTAGTTTCTGCCCTCTCACTTCTATTCACCAAAATCTGTGTTGGTTGCTATTCAGTTGGGACTTCGAAGACAAGTATACTGCTAGTATACATAATATGCCAATGCAAAAAGTGCCAATTCAAGTTAGAATAATTACGAAGACCGATAAATAGTGTAATATAATACGGCCTGTGTGTGCTTGTAGGAAGTCATCACCCATGTGCACTCCCACTCTGTACGATGTCAGCTAAATAGCTTACGGGTTAAATAAAAACGCTATGAAGAAATATCTCCAGTTCAACCATGTCTTAACTTCGCCACTTAGTGTCCTTTGCCATTTATAGGCCAACTGCAGGCTTCCTACAGTATCTAGCTTGCGATAGACAATGCATAACCGCACCGGCTTTCCTCTGCTACGACTAACTAGCAATATAGCTGATTGTTGTTAGCAATGGTACTATTACTGACGCTAATATTAGTCAGAAGGGCGGTGATTAAAGTCAGCGCTGGGCATCTTGTTCCCTCGGTGTGAACTAGGAGTGTGAACCTAGATTTATGCTATTCCATGTTATATGCACTTACCAGGTTCACTATCCTCACCTGAGGTGATCGCATGAACACTCGGGTTACACTGCAGGGAGGGGCAGTTTTGACGAATAACTTGTTTATGTACGGTGGACGTAGACCTATAGGAAGTTGTTAAGGCTAAGATGGTTAACCCTTACACCTACGATCTTCCTGGCCCGTTTTCTTGGGTGAGGAGAGAAGACGGTGGGAAAGCCAGATTGTTTGGAATAGTGTTTTCTGCAGAAGGCTAGGGGAATCGATGGAAAGAGTGTTGACTCTCGGATGACCGCAGTCCGGCTGCCAGGGCGTAAATTCCGGAGTGACGAGGGTGAAGGCTGGCCAGCGTGAGCGCTTGGTCAAGCTGAGGCGTATGTACGCGTCGGTCAAGGCCAGTTGTCACCTAGCCCCAGGAGGCAGTGAGTGCACAGGCATGCTAAAGGCGCCATGCGTAAGCGGCTGATCTTGGGTTCCAAGCGGCTGCAAAAGGCCAATACAGACCAGAAGATACAGGTAGATTACGCAAGAATACCCTATCCTGTCGAAAAATTTCAGGTTCGCACGAGTGATGTTATAGCAAAAACAATAGCATGACTGTCATGGAGCATCAGTTATTTCCTCGTCCTTTCTTTTTTTCCACCCCTGTTTCCTCTCTCGTTTTTTCTTACCTTTTATATTTTCTTCATCTCGCTCCCTCTCCCATTTCTCTTCCCTTGCACAACCTCTCTTCATACTCCTTCTCTCGCTCTCTATCTCTCTAGCTTCTTCTCTCTTCCTTTCTTACCCTCTGTTTCTTCCTGTTCCCTTGTACAACCTGCCTTTAAATGCTCACCCCCGTATTGTTTTCCTTTTCAGCGCTGCGCTCATCTCACTTCAGGCGGCCGATAGCTAGGTGGTTGCCTGTTCCTGACATTGGGAGAGAGAGAGTGAGGCTGACCCTTGGATACCGCAGTCGGTCCAGTATGTTTTGATGTGCGAAGTGGCTATCTGCGAGCTGAGAGTCAGATGTAGCCTGTATGGCGTTCCCTATAGGGAGCCGATCTAGCGAGCCTTGCTGTAAGTATGCGTGTTGAGTTTTTATCGCATCAGCCATCTGCGCCATCCTGCATTTCCAACCTTCTTGACTCTGTCTCGATAACCGGAACCCGGTGCTAGAGCGGTCAGAGCGTAATTTAAATGCCCCGCAAGTCTGTTTCGCCGTGAAAATTGTGGAAGCCATTGCGTGCTTCAATTCTTTGAAGGTCGTAGTGGATATCGTCGAAATTAACGGTCAAACTGTCGTTATTGCATTGTTGCAATTTGCGGATGCAAGCAAGTTGGGAGGGTCCAAAGGGTGGAGGAGTTCCTATGTATGCATATAAAGAGTATTTTGAATGTTTGTGAGAGGACTGAAAAGATTTCGAATGGTATGGAGGCTATTTTGCTGACTATTAAGCCACGAGTCACAGCCCCTGTAGACCATGACCATCCACCGATCATTCATGACAGACACCAGTGCAGATACTTGTTTACTGGAGAACATATAGAGGATCGACTGTCGACCTGAAGTATTTATTACAGGTTACTTCAAGGCCCCCACCATCGGATGGAGCGCTTTGCGTGCGAAGTGCTCTAAGTATGCCTTCGGTCACTGTCTATGAAAAACAAGACTTGCAAATCTTCTCACATGGCATGCCCTCGTCCTAACTAGAAAGCGTGGAGTGATACAGGCTAGTTGTTTGCATCTCGACTTCACTTAACGTTTTGACACTATATACGAGGTTTACTTACTGCCTTTGCTTATTCGCAGGAATCATGCAGTACTCTCATAAAAGTATGGTATTTATTCTGTACATTCTACGATAACAAAACCGAGGCTGACTATGTGACCAAGAGAAATCTGCAAAATGAGAGCTTGGGCATCACAAATATATTGAGATCTTAACTTCTCCAGGGATGTCACTGAAGACTGGAATCTACAAAGTGTCCCAAAATGTATACACACTTTAACTAATTGTAAAGTTGGTGTTTGTTTTAATTTTATAATTTCAAAAGATTAAAAATATTTTGGAGTATAGTTTTGTTGCCTTTTCACTGCATGTTTTTGCATTATGCAACGTTCCCATCGGAAATGTTAGATACCAAAATAAGTCCATGTTCTTAATGCTGATTTTCTAGACTGAAAAGTACAGTATCGCCAGTGGTATTTAGAACAATTTCTCGATCAAAATGGACGTCGGTTTGAGAACATGCACTGAAAAAAACAATAAAAGGATACTTGTTAGTATTTTTAAATTTTTGAAAAATTGACATTATAATACACACCAAGTTTACAGTTATTCAAAATATGTATGCATTTCTTTGGGACACCTTGTATTTAAGGAGATGTTGTTGCATCTAATGCAGAGGCACTTACCGTAACTAGTTCCCAGGATACCTAACCGACCCGGTGGTGGAACGGAGACTTAAAAATAGAGATCAACAATAAAGAAATGCTATAGACGAAGAGTTGCGGAATCAACCACAATAGACGCTTCCAAGAATATAACATCTAGTGGAACAAGGAAAAACGATGACTAAATTTTGTGAGTGATCTGCTCCACCAAGCAGTTTAAATCCCAAGTTGCTCTTAACCCACTTACGAAAGAACACACATAAGAGAAAACAAATTCCTGATATGAATAATTATGAAGTTTTTGAGATATGGTAGAGTACAAGCAAAGCTAAGCATTGTTCTGAGTTCTTATGGGCAGATATCACCAGAGAAACTGCATTCATTCCATCAATTGACGAGACCATGGGAGAGCAAATTATTCAGAATATTCTGTATCCAGAAGAAGCTACCTTTGGATAACTCAAACTTTGAAAGAACGCAAATCTGACGGTCTGAATGAGATTCTAGCATAGGTGTCCTTCAAACTTCCTAGAGTGCTTGCCAAAACGCTATTCATTATGTGCCAGCAATATTTCAGTAGTGAAAGTCATCTCACAGACTGGAAGACAATCTACGTTACATCATTTCACAAAAGTGGTAGTCATGCCCTTCTGAACAACTACAGGCCCGCCGATCTGACTTCGACATGTTGCAAGGTTATGGATAAGATCATCAAAACGTAATTGCTGACTTATTTGGAAGCCCATTACCCTTTGAATAATGCGCAATCTGGCTTTCGTAGGTGTAATTTATTAAAAACGGAAGGCAGTTTGTAGGCAGGACAAATGTACTGCATGTAAAACCGAAGGCTGCCTGTAGGCAGAATATAATGGGGGCAAAACAGAGGGCTGTCTGTGGACAGGACGTGTACTGAGGACGAGGGCACAGTTCAAGTGAGGAGTCATGTTGACAAAGACGGACTTAAAGCGGGACTTGAACGTCAGAAGCTGAAAGGTAACCAGTCGGAACTAAGAGAGGGACGAAGGCTGGCCAATCAGACCAATGAAATGGGCGCACACGTGTCCGTGACCTTAACTAGCGCCTGAACGCGCATCGTGTCATGATTTCCCGAAACTAAGGATGGGCATACAGAGCAGTAGGAGAAGCTCGTGTGTAGCCAACTTGCTTTATTGGATACAAGACTGGACGCGAGCCCTCGATACAATGATTGTACCTGCGGCCTACACTGATTTCTAGAAGGCTTTCGACTGTTGCACACCAAAGTCTCCTGCCCATGTGGACAGTAATGGGCGTCGGAAAACTTGCTTTGGAACTAATAATCTGTTTTGGTTTACTAAGGGTTACGAGTGGACTTGAAACGGGTGTGTGTGTGTGTGTGTGTCAATATCGTATTGTTGTCCTGCATCTCACAACATTAACCGTGGTCTATTCGCTACAGACAGGACAAGGGATTGTGAGGTCGCATCATACATTTAATGGAATTTGTTCGACAAAGCACAAGAACATCATTTTTTCCCTTCAGTTCATTTCAATTTTATTGAAGGAAAGATACGCAAACGCCTCTGAGCTCTCTTTCGGTGGCACAGTGACTAGAATAGGCATCGATACTTTGAAAAAATTCCAATAGTGGTTCTTTGCATAATTGCAGGCGGAAATCGAGTAGTTGTCCGTTAGTCAAATTTAGTAAACACCCATGACTATTCACGTATTGTGAGTAGTATAATTACATAGGAATAGTACCTCGGCTCATTGGAGATGCCCAAATGACATGGGCTAGTATGTGTAGCAAACGAAAAAATAACAGACAGTGAAAACATTTCCAGCAGATTTTTCGAGAATTGTAGAATTTTGAACGCAATATAATGGATTTTAAGGCGCAAAAACGATCGGAAAATAAATGCGAGTTTGGACTGTCTTATTGATGAGGTCACGACGAGGCGGGGATGGCGGAGGTCACGTGTAACTAATCGATCTAACGGTAATTTGGCCATGATACTCCCTTGCTAGTTGCCGACTCTGCCGAAAAATGCCGAAAACAGGAGAACCCGCCACGATCTTCAGCAGTCCTTTGCGAGTCGACATAAAGGATATGGGAGATAAATGCATTGTGATGATTTGTAGCAGCAAAGAATTTCATCGATAAAAATTGCTCCAAAATAGCAAGTTATACACTGAGAATATGATTTTTCTGTTTCGCATGTGCTGAGGTTATAGAGGTCGGGTGGTGTTACAGTGGACAGTGATATACCGATCCAATTTCCTCTTACAAACTTCAGCGGAAGTGGCCATAACAACATCCAGGGACGAAGCCTTCCAATTTTTGACCACTTTGTTGCAAAAGAAGAACTTTCATGTGTCCAATATGACCCTAGTCAAATGTCGTTTGAATGTTACTTGTCAGGTGTTACTAGTAGATATTTTCATATTTTTAAAGTTCCTTCCCATTGGTGCAAGGGAACTGAGCAAATCGATTTAAAACTGCATTCTCTAGTACCTTCGTTCTTTAAAATATGAAGTTGTTTTCCAGAGAAACACTACTATTGGGCCATCGTTTAACGGGCGTGAATCCGAATTCCAGGCAATAGTTTTGCAGAAAGAGATACGTTTCAACGATGGAGGATATTTCATTGGAGATATGCAGCATAAAATTATGCTTGCGTTTTGTTCACTTCCCAGTTTCAGAAAAAATCACTCCAATGACTTTAATACCTGTTCAAATAGGTCGCTTGAAAGTACTTGCCATATCTCCATAGATCAACGGGTCTATTATTTTGTCAAATAGAACTTATTTATTGCAAGCTTCAGTGACTAGAAGATCGAGAGATTCTGGACGAACCAAATAAATCTTAGAGTTTATGATATCTTGAAAGGCTGCGAAGTCGCATAGGCGTCAGACGTATATCCTGCCACGACACTAGCGTTCAAGGATTAAGCTTAGGCTGCAAGCCCACGTCTTTTTGCAAGTCTAGTTTGGGTCATTATGATTTACTGGGTATACATTTCCTTCACTTTACAGAGGTTTATTATAACAGCGTGTTAAGGAGACGATCGACTCCTGTAGGAGTCCGAAAGCTCAGGAACAAATACACTTCATTCCAGTGCTCGATCGTATGTCTTCTTTATCAATACATATAATTGGAATGCGAAAATTCTCTTTAATTCGTGATCCTCTTATAAATTATATTCCTCATTGTATCTTCTACCATCACTTTTGCTTGCTCTTCCTTCTCACGCGAAAAGTTTTACCGGTTGTCTGAATTTCGTGCACTGTTTGCTTTTTATCAGTATTAGATACGGAGAAGAAAACCTTGTTTTTTCGAACTTCTACGTCACCAACAGCCTCCATTTGATCGCTGAACTACGACATTTTTTTCGAATTCTGAATTCCTGTTTACATGTCATTTTACCGAGTGGGTTTTAGGGCTAATAACGTTTAACTCTAATGGCTGCAATCTTCCAGGCCTGCTTCCTCAGAAGAAGGGTGAAGTCATGGGAAAGTCAGAGTGATAGGAAGAGTTTATTCCGCAGAACAATTGAAGAATAGGCCGTTGGATATTTGACTCTCGGAGTGCACTTCCAGCCGCGAGGTGGACTAAGTCCTAAGTGTTTTCTAGCGGCAGCCACCGTATTGAAGTCTGTCCAGGCAGATTGAAGCCAACCTACTAATAAGGCTGGTCCACTGAAGTGGGCAGCTCACTGAATGGATTTATGCCAACAAACTGTGAGTTGTTAGCAGGACGATAGAGACAGTGCGTGCGTTCGCATAGAGTGAAAGTTGCGCGAAAGTTTGCACCCGAAATTCATCAAAATTTTACGCTTTACTCCTCTTAAGTGAAAGTGATACAGGGGATTTCGTAGGGTCGGAAGAACTGGTGGCGAACCTGTGAGAGGTGGAAATGTATATATTCTTGAGAAGGTACTAATGAAGCTATTTTTGCTGACAAGATTATCGACGCCTGAGAGTGATTACATTTCCCATTTGATCAGAATGTTGAAAGGAAGCCACAGAAGGGCCGAAGATTAAAATCCACATTCAAAATGCACATATTTTAAAACACCAGTTGCCAATGCTCGAATCTTATCTTTCATTCTGAACTGTTCCAAACGAGCTAGTCGGACTTGTCCCTGATTTATCAACACCACCTTCAGAAAATGGTGGCCTATACGCTCAGATGTGTGGACAGGGCACTTTCCAATTCAATAATTCTTATCATATTGTCTCTCTGTCCGCAAATTTTATAAACCTGTATTTAAGGTCTTCAAAACGACAGTGAAATTCCTCAAAGCAAAGAATTGCACCAGTGCAAGCTTTATACCCTCAATACAATAACTCACCACATCGTTACTAGATAGAGAAATAGAGTGTTGCGATCACCGGAATCATACTTTTAATTTCTGCACTTTTGGGCTCTTTCTAGAGTCCATCTTCAGATATAAAAGGCGTAAATGAAAGACAAGCAACAGTTATAGGGAGCAGGGGTCAATCAACCGTTGTGAGGGGATGGGGGAAGGGGGGAACAGTCGTGCCATCATTCCGGAGATACCTGCGCAGCGCGATGTATGCCGGCGTCAGATCGATAAATCGATTGACTGAGTTCTCATCCGAGGCCCAGGTTTCAATCGATGCGCGGGCTGTTTTGTTGCCGGCGTGCGCGATTACCCCCACAACTGCGAAATTAAACTCGTGACCGGTCTCATAGTTATGGGCAGCCACTTGCGATGATGCGTCACCCCGTTGTACCGTCCGCTTATGTTCGCGTATGCGCGAACCAAGCATACGTCCTGTCTGTCCTGTGTAATTTCGGGGACAATATAGACATGGTATGCGATACGCGATGCCCAACTGCTCACTGGGATTTAAATGGTTCTTGATTCGCATAATCTGGCTGTCCATATTAGAGAGAAAGGTGACAAACACAACACTGCTTCTCAATTTCCACAAAAACCATCCGGTGGCTCTAAAAAAGAAGCAACGTAAAAGGACTTTTCAAGAGAATTCAGACTAATTGCAGTAATCCGGAAGAAAAGGCACGTGAGGCCCGATATCTTCGCGACTAGTTTATGCGGAATGGCTATCCGAAGGCTTTTATAAGCCGACGCCTACGTGCTTTCCCTCCGAGGACCCAACCAGGACCAAGCCGATGATATGGCATGCGCTGCAATACATCAAGGATGTATCGGAAGCGACCGAACGCATTGATACAGGACTAGGCGTCGAAATTCCACATCATCCCAAGGCTACCATGCGCAGCTGGATTATGAAAATCAAGGACCGTTTAAATCTTAGTGAGCAGTCGGGCGTCGCGTATCGCATACCATGTCTAAATTGTCCCTGAAATTACACAGGACAGACAGGACGTATGCTTGGTTCGCGCATACGCGAACATAAGCGGACGGTACAACGGGGTGACGCATCATCGCAAGTGGCTGCCCATAACTATGAGACCGGTCACGAGTTTAATTTCGCAGTTGTGGGGGTAATCGCACACGCTGGCAACAAAATAGGCCGCGAATCGACTGAAACCTGGGCCTCGGATGAGAACTCAGTCAATCAATTTATCGATCTGACGCCGGCATACATCGCGCTGTGCAGGCATCTCCTGAATGATGGCACGACTGTTCCCCCCTTCCCCCCCCCATCCCCTCACAACGGTTGATTGACCCCTGTTTTCTATAACAGTTGTTTGTCTTTCATTTACGTCTTTTATATATGAAAATGGACTCTAGAAAGAGCCCGAAAGCGCAGACAAGTAAAAGTATGATTCCGGTGATCGCAAAGCCTTCTCCTTCTCTATCTACACACATATCTGGGATGCGAACATTTGCCTCATATTTACTGGATTTCAGATACGTCCACGACCACGCTTCTTCGAAGCAACATGAATGTTGGTTAAGTTTTTGTAGTACAAAAGCGCAGGTTGCGTACGTTTCCCGAAAAAGTTTATAAGCCGCAAAACCACAAGTTTGAAGAGAAGTACTTAGTTGCCTATAATCATAATGTATCCAAAACTGTTGTTGGGACAGGTTAATCTAGAAGGTTACCTCGAGAGGATGAAACTGTATAAAAATTACTGCAAAAAGTAAATAAAGGTGCGCAAGATTATAGATTTCACTTCAAAAAATAATTTGCTCAATCAAACGTTTCGAGCTTAGTTGCTAAGACATAGATACATAAATCCTAGCGTTCCAAACCGTATATAAAAGAAAATGTGATGTGCGGTTGTGTGGATGTGCGGGTTAGTGGGCCGTAATTAAGAAGGGAGCAAGTTTTAGGACATAAATAGGCTACTCAAATGTTCATGCCTAGTTTTAAAAAAAACCGAAGTGAACTAAAGATTTATCATGATTGACAGAAAACGCATATGCTGTAGGAAAGAGAGATAGAATTTTTTAACTTTTTTGAACGTTGGAGGGAGAAAGGAAGTTTAACCGCGATGTTTGAGGTGTGAGCATGACAAAGTTGCATTTTGTTTTTCCTTTCTGGTGCAGTTGAGAACAAGGGAGAGCTCCCAAACGAGGGTACGGAACCCGTGGAAGTTATTCCGACTGACACTGAATAGTGACTTTGCCCTGTCTCTTCCCTACTTCCACCCCTTCATATCTTTTTCTGTTCGTTGATCACCTTGGGCCCCTTCTTCATCTTGTTCTACGTTATAATAAACTGTTTTCTACTATTGTCTTTTTACCCATCTCCGCCGATGTTCGCAGCTTTAACAGGTTGGCATCCTATCACCGCGACTGCCGCACAGGTGTACAGGAAAGAGACGCAACTTTGCTTGACAACTGAGTGTCAGAGAGCATTCAATGACTTTAAGGCTTGTCCTTCTTCCGCGCCAATAGTGATGCTCTCGAACACCACCACATCGGCTCTGCCATTTATCCGTGAGTGCCCTCGCCGTTGGTGCGGTGCTATCACAAACAGAAGAGGATGTCCATGAGTGGCTTATCTGTTTTGCTCGCAAGAATCTGACTCCAGCGAAATTATTGTACTTACCTTTGGCGGTTGATGGGAATCGTAAATTTGATGAAACAATTATGACCGTTTTTACCTTTTATCATCCGCTCCGAACATTAAGCCCTAAAATGGCTACAAAACACCAAATAAGCCAAAGGTCAACTGGCTAGGTGGCAGGAAATACTCCAACACTATACGTTTACCCGTCTGTACCAACCCGGAAAACAACATTCAAATGCAGAAGCGCTCTCTTACCACCCATACGCATGTTGCGAGTCAGACACGCGGTCCAAGCTTACAAACCCATATGCCATCACTAGGCCATCGCCCAAAGTACCTATCCACACAAGGCGATAATGTACCGTCACCTCTTCCACAGTCGACACCACCCTACCGACGCCGATCTTGTTGGCTCTTAGGAGAAGGCCTATATCGTCTTCACCTAATAGTCACCTCTCGTTATAGACAACGACCTCTTTCTGTTTAAAGATGAACCCATCAAGTCATCACAAGTCATCCTCCCCAGTAGTTAAGTACTCCTAGTCCTATCCGACTATCAGCACGAACTTGGGCACGTTGGCCAACACAAAAGAGAGGTTTCGGCCTGTCAGTGATTTTAGTGTTCATGGCTACGTGAGCAAGTGACCATGCTCCACAACTCCTGTTCAAGGCGTGCTTCGTTTTAAAACCCCCTTACGACCTATGCACGCCCCACTACAGTTCATGCCAACCAGCTTCCCTTTCTAAAGGCTAGGCGTAGACATTCTTGGACCACTTCCGTTCATGAGCACTGGTTTTCGGTTTATCCTGGCTATGGTGCACTGTTTCACTAACCGAACCGAAGACGCACACATCTTAAGACTGGACGCAGTGTCAGTTACCGCCACCATTTCAACGAATGGATATGCCGGCTTGGTGTACCTCTATCTATCCACTCGGATTGTTGCGTTAACTACGACCATAATTGTACTAGCTTCACAACACAGTTTCATCCAGAAGGCAACGGATATTTCGAAAGGACGAATCGGAAGTTAGCCGACCCTCACCACGATGATTGGGCTGAACGCCTCTACTGCGCTCTACTGGCTAATCGGGTGACAGTCCACGCTTCCATCGGCTCTACTGCTTTCATGATGATGACGGCAAGGCACACCTTCCGACTTCCGGTTAATTTATTGACGAACCTTACCACTTCCTCTCTCATATTACCGAGGACTACGTATAACATCTAGAAAATTTTCTTTGGTTCACCCACAACCTGGTTCAGTCTCATTAGGGAACAGCCTACCATCGCAATAAAAATAATTTCTACCGGCTGGCAGTGGGCTCCCTACATACCCCAGGCCACTTCGTATGGAAATTCTGTACCTTACTCCCGTTAAGCACGTCGTCGACGTTTTTCCAGCACAGGGAAAGACCATTCGTAGTCATTGACGTCAGACATCCGACTGCATACGCACTTTGCGACGCTACTCGACTAGGTGGAACAACTTAAACCACATTTTGATAAATTGTAGCCCTAACGCGGCCAGCTCTCTACAATCACTGCTGACATTACCCAAATAAACTATCCCCACATTAATATAATATGTTTATTATGCCAGTTTACAGGCAATTGTAAAGAGTTGGTAATGCATCTCTTGGGCGCCTTCCAACACATCGAAGACCAGAAAAACCTAAAAAAAACTCCCTATATTGCAGCCAGTATTGGTTTTGTTGCAGGTTTTTTTGTTTTGTCAATACTGGGCGTGATAGGGAGTTTGTTTCAAGTAAAAAAACCTGCCTTCCAAGGTATGGTACAAGCGGGATAAATTTACAGTTGTAAGCTGAGTTGACTCATCAGCAAGAGAAATGTTTCATATCATTTAAGGACATTAGTTCCAGACGGAGAGGGTTGGCAAAAAAAACACAGTGTTCTCAGTCTTCCTTCAACGGTTGTCAGCAAAAGTTGCGCGCTATCGGCTGAAGGGTAAGCAGACTGCGAGCTGCTGCCTCAGCAGCATTATCTTCAGCATGAAGCCTGGTGGGGTTCAAAGTCCACGAATGCCATCAGAGTGAAAGAGAGATTCCACCGAGTCAGCACCCAAAATTCGTGAAAGTTGTCCTGAATGTAGAACACTAGTTATAGCTCTCTTAAACATAGGGTAGCTTTGCTGGGTTTTAATAATTTTGGGCAGCTTATTCCAGATTGAAATGGCGTTTACTAAAAAGAATTGCCGGTACTTAACGGTACGTGCCATAGGAAGGAACAATAATACGCCTCGATGACTGGCGCGTCGAGAGTGCTCAAGCTGCTATATTGTACTAAGAGGATTAAAGGTTTGACCATTCAAAAGTTTGAACAGTAAAAATAAACCCTTCTGCAATAGACGAAGCCACAAGGGATCCAGCTTTATAAGTTCGCGCCTTTGTTGGTAGGCTAAGTTACGGTGTTCTGTAGTGAAAACTCTTCTAGTGAAGAAGTGCTCCACCGATTCTATTTTCTATCGTTCACTAGTGCGCAGAAGACTGAATAGGGGCGAGCAGTATTCAAGACTAGTTCTCACGTACATATTATAAAGGCTAGTTCTAACCTTGATAGTCTTAAAATGTCTAAGGATAAATCCGGTGGTTTGGCGTGCTTTCGAGACTATCAGGGCACAGTGCTCTGATAAATTGAGACTATTAGAGTAGGATATGCCCAAATCCTTGATAACTCCTGGGAAATTTAGTTCGTGGCCGTCAATGCTTAATTCCAGTTGATGATCATCGCCAACAACCATAACTGAACATTTTTGCCATGAAAGGGTGAGGTGTCATGTGCAACACCACTGGGCGCACGCCTAAAGATCCTTTTTTATCAGCTCGAGCACGATGTTGCGATCTGCCGGTTTATATCAATAAGCGACTTTTAAATCATCAGCGTACATGAATGGTCTGCCAAACTGAAAACAATCCGAAACGTCGTTGACAAACATGCAAAATAGGAGCGGACACAGTACACTACCCTGTATAACTCCACTCCTCACATGCGTGGGGTTGGAGATAACATTGGAAATTTTTACTCGTTGTGTGACAGCATCCAAATAGGAAGATATGAAGTTCAGAGGCTTGCTACCTACGCCGAAGGAGGCCAGTTTTAGAAGGAGGAGGTTATGATCGACCCGATCGAAGGCCTTAGTAAAATCAAAATAGACGCTATAAATGGCAAAACCACTGTCTCTAGATTGCAGCACATAATCAAAGAAAGAGAGCTGCCAGGCGTTACAAAATATTTTTTTCGAGAAAGCCATGATGAGATGTATTGAGCAGGTTGTGTTCTGTCAAGTGACGCATCATCTTTTCTTTGATCAAGGTCTCCAAGATCTTCGAGGCTGCGGGAAGTGTATTTATTGGCATAAAGTTGACGAATGACGTCGATCGGCCATGCTTGCGAATAGGCATTATGTGCGATTCCTTCCACAACGAAGGAAGGGTTTCGCCCTCAGGAGCAAGATTAAATACCT
>JAYGXS010000005.1:13448990-13539298 GCA_036362985.1 Ligula intestinalis | reverse complement strand
CGATAACGACGAATGGCTACAGTCACATCCCAGAGGGTAAAACTTATAGTTTCGAGTATGGCATGCTTGCGAATAGGCATTATGTGCGATTCCTTCCACAACGAAGGAAAGATTTTGCTCTTAAGAGCAAGATTAAATACCTAACAAAGAATAGACGGAAAGATATCATTCGCTTCAGCTTTTAGAAGGCTAACTGGGACGCCATCTGGTCCTGGACTTTAGGATTGACGATAACGAAGAATGGCTACAGTCACATCCCAGATGGTTAAACTTATGGTTTCGAGTATGGCACCCGTCCAAGCCTGGATGACCGGAGGTGCAGCGAACGAACTTTCACCAAACGTTTTGGATGGGAACGCATTGAAGCTATCGGCGGTCAACTTAGCGTCAGCTATGGGGTTTCCTAAAGCATCTTGAAGAATGGGGTGTTGCGTTTTCCTCTGCGCTTTTACTGTACGCGAAAAGAGTTTCGCAACATTAAGGGAAGGATTTTCAGCGAAGTGAGCCTCATCGGCTATCTGCTTTTCTTCGGAGAGCTTCTTGGCCTGCTCAAAGATCAGTGTGATCAAGGGCAGAACGGAAGTTTCGTTCTGCCGATGCAAACGACGAGAGAGTTTACGCAGCCTACGACGGAAAGACAGAGGAAGGTACACTTTATCCTTGGCATGTATTACTTTCTTACGGGGGACAAAGTGGAGGATGAGTGGATCCATTACTTTGTACAGTGCATCGGTACAAACATTTACATCCAAACATTGGAAAAATTCAGACCAGTCGAGAGCGTTAAGATGCGCCAGTAGGTCCGCCGTGTTTGCTGATCGGAGGTCATGATGAAGACTATACTTTTTGGAAAATGTTTCATCCACCTCCAGTTCTAGTTCACTAACAACTGTAAGATGGTCTGAACTCCCAAGTGCGTCTAAGGATGACACTGAAAGTGGTTCGCATCCCCTACAAAAAATTAGGTCGAGTATGTTTGCTCCTCGAGTGGGAAAATCGACTACCTGATCCCACATGCCGATATCTACTGCCTCAAGTAAGTTCTCGAACTTTGAAGGACTGGATGATGGAAACCATTGCACGTCAGGAAGGTTAAAATCGCCTGAAATCAAGCAATACTGAAGATTCAAGTCAGCTGCGGCATGAAATTCCTGTGAGAGACAAAGATCGTAGTCCGTATTGGCATAAGGTGGGCGATAAACACAGCCAACCAGTAAGGAGTATTTGTTTTTTAGAACAACTCGTAGCCAGCAGCTCTCCTCCACCGCTGTGAATTGTGGATAGTCAAACGGGAGTAATGCAAGTGGCTACTTTATATAGATGCAGATTTCTTCGCCAAGGCCATTATTTCGATCGTTCCGAATGCATGCATAGCCTAGAACAGAGAGTTCAGAGTGAGCTACACAGGCCGATGTCCATGCCTCAGTTACCATAACAATGTCTGGGCGGTTGACGAAAACCAGAGTCTGGAGCAGAGGCATTTTATTAATCAGTGATATGGCATTTGAAACGACCAATTTAAGAGGGCATGTCTTAGTTTTCGGTGGCGGGACAGTTAGGCCGTCACTGTTACCGGCTTCGACCAGAGCGACGTCCTTTTGACTTGAACTATTTTTCCCTCTCTTATTTTGAGATTTGTCTCGCCATTGGTTCTCCAGCTCTTTTTTTAGCTGACTCATCTTTCTCCGCTCTTTCAACTCGTAATCCGGTTGGAAAAAAAACTTGCGAATGCAGACTGTGTAAGGATGGTTTGCGCTCTAGCAAGAGTTTTGCCTGTGCTTCAGTTTCTAAAATAACTTTTAGAGGTCTTAGCCAAGAAATTGATTCTGGAGCTGTTGGAGCCTTCCCTATTCGAAATGCCTTAAGAATGTGGATAGGCTCGCCTGGTTTAAGCAATGGTTTGGCGTAAACTCGCATAAGACCCACGTCATGGTCAATTCGTTCTTGTGCAATTGAAGACTCTGTCTCTGGGGCCCCCTTTACAACTACTTACTGCTTGCGACTCAATGGGGCATATGTTGCAAGCTAACGTGTTTCGTGTACGTAAACCTGTCAGAGATAAGGCGGTGGAAACGACAGTCTTAGGTAGCCCTACCTGCAGAACTCCACCTCAGCAGGGAAATGTGTAGGAAAGGAGTGATAGTTTTGTACTCATTTACGTTCGAAGGAGCAAGGAAGTTTTGCGGCGATGTTTGATGTGTGAGTGGGAAAATGTTGTGTTAAGACTTTTCTTTCTGGTCCAGTTAAGAAAAGGGGAGGAATCTTAGAGCAGAGTACGAAACCGGTGGAAGGTTTACCAACTGACACCCAATAGTGACATTGTCCCTGTTTATTCCATACAACCGTACCTTCTGAAATATATCTGCACGCCTTGTTAATCTTATTATATGTCAGGTCAGGTCAGGTTTTATTGAGGGAAATATAGGTAAATGCCTTTGAACTCCCTATTGGTACAGTTTTTTCAATGCATTTGATCTGCAGAACATTTCAGATCAGTGGCGTTGCCAAAAATTTGAGGGCCGACAGTGAAAAAACTCCTTAGGCATTGTTCAGAAGTCTAGGGGTTTGAATGCCATTTGAGAGATTTAAGGAGAAAAACTGTCGCCTGGGGGAGGGGGGGTGCAGAGTATATTCGAAGCTGATGGCCTGTGCTAAGAGTGTTTGAAGCATGTCAGGGAGAGTCCATCGCGGTTTTCGCCATAACAACAAGGGTCCCACGAAGAGAAGGTTGCGGAGGTCACGCGAACCTCATCGAGTGTCGGCGATGCGCCCATCGTGCACCCTTGTTGGTTTAACGAGTCTGCTTAATAAATGATAGAAGAAATGTAATCGGTAGTTTTCTAAACAAACATATTACTGAAAATTAGCTAGTAGTATGTTTTTATAATGTGATTACTCAACAATTTGCATTCGGCAACTGGCAGTTTATTTTCGGGGGCTCAGTGGCTATTTGTTCTAACTTAATAGTGTCGTAAACATGCCTACATATGCGTCTGACGTGTGTTCAGATGGTGACAAAACAATGTCCGCGGGCAGAGCATTCCAGGCCTGAATTGGGAAAAGTTTTACAAATCCGCATAGCCTCGGATCACAACGTTTGGTGGACTCGAAGCTTGCAATCCTTGTTAATTCTTAACTAACATATTACTGAAAATCAGTGAGTAATATGTTTATATACATATATATAATTTCATTCTCGCCATATCCAATTTTAGTGGGCATTTCGGGTATGAAAATCTAAATTTCGCTTGAATGCATCCACAGATGGGGACATAACAATTTCCTCGGGGAGTGCATTCCAAGCTTCAGCTACTCTATTACCAAAGAAGAACTTGCGTGTGTCTAGTCTGGCCCCTGTTATGCGTAGTTTGAAGAGATGCCCTCTTAAGTTGGTCGTTGTTGCTAACTCGAAGAAGTCGCCAGGTAGAAGACAGCAGTCCTGCCCGCGCATTATACGAAATGCTTGTATCAGATCGCCACGTAGCTGTCTGTAACTTAACGGAAATAGATCGAGATTAGCTAAACGTCTTTCGTAGGGTAAAAAGCTCTGACCGGTAACCAGTTTGGTCGCGCGCCTTTGGACCTTTTCGAGGGAATTTAGGTCTTTCGCGGTCCAGGGTTTCCATGCTTGCATTGCGAACTCCAACTTCGGCCGCACAAATGTTCCAAAGACCTTAGCAAAGCAGTCTTTATCGAAGGCACAGAAAGCCCTTTTGACAAGATAGAGGACGGACATCGCAGACTTGGCTACTTTTGCGCAGTGCAGCGAGGGCTTAAGAGACGTAGAGATCCATACTCCCAAATCTTTCTGCGCGTCGACTTCTTGCAGTTGGATGCCATTTAGGCTGTAAACCATGGGGTTCTGAGAGCTGGGTTGGCCAACTCGTAGGATACTGCATTTGTTCTCGTTAAACGGCAAAAGCCAGTCTTGAGACCAAGTTTGAAGACGATTTAGGTTTAGCTGCAAATTTTCTTCATCAGCTGAATTTCTGATGACGTTCCAAATCTTAATGTCATCGGCAAACATAGCCACATCGCAGTCCAGTTCACGGACGGAGTCATTGACGTATATAATGAACAGTATAGGGCCAAGGACAGAGCCTTGGGGGACACCGCTCTCGACTGCAACGTCTGCCGACTGCTGGTCACCAATATGGACAGTTTGAGAGCGACCAAGTAAGAAGCTTTGAATCCACTTCAGCAGATTTCCTCGAACACCTATTTGGCTGAGTTTGTGCAGAAGTCGTTGATGTGGGACGCTTTCAAAAGCCTTCTTGAAGTCGATGTAGATTACATGAAGCGGATTTCCTCCATCAACTGCCCGATTCCAGCGTTCCAAACAATGGAGCAGGTTCGTCACGCAGGACCTGCCTCTGCGGAACCCATGTTGCGCATCCGATAGAAGGTTATGCTGCTCTAAGAAACGCATCAGCTCTCGTTTTACTACTTTTTCCATAATCTTGCAACAGATCGAAGTGAGGCTGATTGGTCTATAACTGTTTGCAGCAACCTTTCTGCCACCTTTATACAACGGTGTGATCCGTGCGGATTTCCAATCGGCGGGTAAACAACCTGCGTTAAACGAGGTACTGAAAAGCATAGAAAGCGGTTTGGCTAGCTCCCCAGCAAGTTTTTTCAGTAATTTAGGTGGGATGTCATCGGGACCGGATGATTTCGAGTCGTTTAGTGCCATTAACTCCTGAAGAACGGTTGCTTCGGGGAAGGCCACATTTTCAATCTTTGGACCGTCATCTAAGCCATAGTTTGGAGGAATGAATCCGATTTCAGTTGTAAAGTTCGATTTGAAAAATTGTGAAAGATGCTCAGCTTTTGCTCCATCCTCACTCATTTCTGTTCCATCGCTAGCCTTCAGAAGGGGAACTGGGTCCCGGTTTCGTGTGGTCTTTCTTAAGTAGCCATAAAATAGCTTCGGATTTTTAACTGCCCGGTTTAGTAAATCTTTTTCAAAGTCTTTGCGCGCTTTGAAGATAAGTCGCTTCACGAGGTTCCTCTGCGTTTTGTATGCATTTAGGGATACCGGATTTCTGTCTGCTCTATACTTTCTAAACAATCTCCCCTTTTTATTTATCTCTTTCTTCAGCGCTTGAGTCAGCCACTGAGGTTTGTTGTTTAGCTTCTTCCGTGTAATCGGACAGTGGTTTCTCAGGAGAGTATGCAATAACTCACTGAACCATCCCCAATCATCAGCTATATTGCCAGAAAAACCAATTCCCAATTTATGTTGTTTATTTCGGCCTTCATTTGATCAAAGTCACCACGCCAAATATTCCTTCTAAACTTGGTGGGTTGTTCGGGTACCGAAAATATAGAATAGTCCCAATTTAGTATGATGTGATCACTTTTACCTAGAGGAGGTAGAGATTGCACCTCGTCGATGCTGTCCAGCGATTTCGTAAGTACCAGGTCTAGGCAGTTTGATTGCTGCCCCTCACGCACCCTGGTGGGAAATAGAACATGTTGACTGAGAGATGCATTAAGTGTCAAAGCTAGTAAACAACAGTCGAATGCTTGCTCTGGGCCTCGTGCGTATGATGAACCCCAATCGATAAGCGGGGCATTGAAGTCTCCCATAATCAAGACGTCGGGCCGAGCAGCTAATCTCGCTAACTCTTCTAGTAGACCAGTGTCAGCCTCATGATCATATCTAGGCGGACGGTACACGGTCAGAACTTCCAGGCTGGGTGATTCCGGTACCTTTATAGTAAGCCAGATGGCCTCGGTGATGCAATGAAACCGCTCTGTTTTTTCCGAGACTAGCAGTCCATGTTTGACGTAAGTTATAATTCCTCCTCCTTGGCGCCCTCTTCTATCTCTCCGGAACAGATGAAAGCCAGGTAGTGCCACTTCGCGGTCATCCACGTTTTCAGACAGCCAAGTTTCTGTCAGAGAGATAATGTCGGGAGAAAGGTCATATATCTGCACTTTTAGTTCATCTAACTTGGACAACAGACTCTGTGCGTTGGTGTAGAAGAATTTAAGTGACATATTTTTGACGAATTTTGTCTCGGTGGAATTTGAACTTTGCTTGACATCGGCTGTGTAAGCCACGCTCAGGCCATTGTTCGAAGTATTATCGGTTGGTTCAAGAACCTCATATTCCTGTGAATTATCTTCCCGTTCGAGATTACCAGGCTGGTCTCGCCATTTTTTCTTCTCCAAAGTAATTCTGCCACAAGTTCCCGACGTTTGAGCCGTTCCGCTAGAGAGTACTCCGGCTGAAAAACAACTTCTTTGTGTGACTGGCGAAGGCTGGTCTTTTTTGATAAGATCAGTTTAACGTGTTCGTTATTTTGCATCACAATTTTTAGAGGTCGTCGTCGCGGCGTACCTGTGGCCTCGTCAGGTTTTTTTCCGATCCGAAACGATTTCAGAACTGGAAATTCTAAACCTGGCTCGAACAGATCGTTTAGAACACGGTTGAAGGATGCCATGTCCTCCGCGTTATGGTCTGAACTGACTGAAGTACATTCTTCTAAGCCCTGGACAATAATACAGTGCTGTCGTCCCTGTGGGTGTTGGAAAACTTTTTCTACAGTGTTTGTCATATTGGCCTCTGTGTGACTCGAGCTCGGGATGGCCGATGTAGATGGTTCCCCAGCATGGGCCTCATTTCTATTGCTATGTGTATTCTGGAAGCCAAACCCTTCGTTGTTGCATGTCATTTCGGTGTTGGACACGGTCTCTAATTTGGCCTCAGAATCCGTGTCTGCGATCTGGGAGCTTGGGCTGGCAGTGGGCCTTGAGCTCGGACTGGCTGGAGTCAATATTTCCCCAGTATTGACTTTGCTGTTTTCGCTAGGGGTGCTCGCGAGGTCAGGCACGGCAGCTTTAGGCACCTTCACGCTGGGTGTTGGCACAGTCTTGCAATTTTTTTTGAGAGCCTTAGGTTTTGGTGGTGGCACAGCCGTCTCTTTGTTGTCCACAGCGGGGGTGTTCGAATGTGCCTCCACTGTGGCTGCATGGTCAACTATGGGGGGCTGTACTTTAGGTATAGGTACACGCGTAGGTTTCTGAGGTGTTCTACACGTAAGCTCGGCAGCTGTCAGGTTTTCTGTGACACGTGGGTCTGCTGGATAAAAGCTCTCATGCCCTTCATTTCTTCTTCGAATTTTTCCTTTGAAACGAGGGTCTGCAGCATAAACTCCTGCATATTTTTTACCACGTCGACAAGTTTATCAAACTTAGAGGCTAGCACATCATATCCGTCGCAATAGTCTACTACTTGCGGCGGTCGCACCCAATTTGTAAGACTTTTGGATCTTATCTCATACCGTGCGTCAGTGGCGTAATGGTTAGAGACGCGGCCTCGTGAAGAAGCGGTTTCGAGTTCGAGCCCACCTCGCGTCAAATTTTGCATCTGGCCTCTGGTCTGCATAACTGCGTACAACAATTGTATTTTCAACACAAAAGGATAAGATATGCAGTTTTTGTCTTATATACGAGATAGAAAGCCTAAGGCTACGCTTTGCTGATACAATAATCCTTTAGGAGTTGAATTTTTTACTTAAGACGATTGTGGTTAGAATTTAAGCAGCAGAGCTTTGACTGACTACTAGGTAACTGTCTTAACTTGTAAACTTAGTTCAGGGTTGATAAACAGGCGTAGCAACCGAGCTAGTTTAGTTTCTAAGTATGCAGTAGGTAAGTTTAATACTGGTATCAACAAATGTGATTTAATATAAGGGAGCGACTCAGCCTTTGTCGTTTTCTCCGTAGATACTCTTCAGAAATCCTAACGAGATTGATTTGGACAGGTAGACTGTGTAATCCAAGCCAATAATTCCAGCAGGATGCTCGATTTGGAGAAATTTCCTGGTCGAACAGCGACAGTATGGCAGGGAATTGAACGAAAGATCGTTGCAAAACAATGTGTTTTTTGATCCAATTTTTGTCTTTCGACAATTTATTTCAGTGTAAAACTTGAATTTATTTCGCCTTCGTGTTGCTCGAAAATTCAAACCGCGCGGGTTCAGTTCAGTTCAGTTATAATCCACTATATTCTGACATCATCATTCCCTCCACCTTCACATTATTCTCATCAGTCTGTTTGCCATTTGATCTGCAATATACATGTAAATCATCTTCAAGAAACAGGGATTTTATGCTCCTTCAGTCCGTTCAGTACAGAATACGGCTGCTAAGCCTGCACCCACTAGCTCGTCTGAATCCTTAACTGACTCGCACTATACAAAACATCGTGAGCAACATTATACCAACGGTATCAACTAGTATTGAGGCAACCTAGCAATCACCTGAACACTATGGAATTTGACATCAACGTTTTTCTATGCTGAAGTCAAGACGGACTTTTTGAAACAGTTTAGCATGCAACAACGGCGTAGTCCCTATCCACAGTGCGCTTTATTATCTCCTTACGAGCTTTTTAACACCAGGCCGAACTAAATTTGTAAGAAAAAGTAACGATCTGACAATCTACTGACCGAATTTCTGGCCATGCAGTTGTGTTCCATGCTCGCTTCGCGCTTACGAGGTGTCCAAAAAGTGCTTAACATCATCTCACCTGCTACCGTTTTTCGTCGATCTGTTGCATTTGCTGGAAAGCCCTTGCCTATACCAACCTATCTACTCGATCGCACCGTTCCATCTTCAAATATTCTTAAGAATTTGTTGCCTGAAGATCAGAAGCGCCTTGATTTTATTAAAACAGAACATAACGCTTTCGTCGCGGATGGCAAGCAGGCACCATTGACTCTTACTGACGATGAACTTTTGGAGCTCTTGTGCTGTACGTCTGTGAGTGCTCGCAGGAAGTACTACGCATTTCGTTTTAAAATTAGCATGATGCGCGAAGCTAGAGCAGCCAAACAGTCTCAACGTGCCAAGGAAGTAAGTCTCCTCCATTAATTTTTTTCTTACAAGGAAGTTTGCTTAATTATATTATGAAGGATGGGCTCCCGCGCAGATCTCGTATTAGATCTGCGGCAGTAGTTGACATGTCCGTTTATCTTTGAGTATCACTGATATATGGGTTCGATTTGTAGTAAACGCAGATCAGAATTTCTCTTTTTGTTGTATTTGCAACACACATCGACTATGTGACTGCCTTCTTGGACACTATACTGTTATTTCAAGGCAAATATATATGCCACAAGACTCTTAGAGCTTATATTCATCAAGTGATCTCTGGTTTACATCTCGGGCCTTCTACGCCCGAGTTTTTGATATTGTTTTTTAATGCCGGAATGCAAGCCTGGAATGACTTTTGCACTTCTTTCTTGATTAGACGTAATATCTCTTAATTTACTGACTGATTCAAAGTAAACCATTATATACTTGCGGTTCATTCTCAACATGATTTAAAGCCCAATTTTGCTCAAGCCTCTAAGATAGAAGATAAAACTTAAACATGGTCCGAACCCCAGTTTTGCTCAGAAGTTCTAAAAAGACGATAAAACTGACAAGTTCAATCAACTCGACCTTCCATCTTATGCCTGACCTTTCATTGTCGGAACATAGCAGTTTGGAGTTGGTGGATATTGTGTACTTACTTACTTGTAATTGTTACGGCTGTGATCATGCCTGATCTAGCCGGCCTCGATGATTTCACGGACAGTACCTCTCCATGCGTGAAGATTGGTGGCAGCAGACCTGAAAAGCTCTACCCAGCCTCTTCTCCAGCGCCGGTGACCGAATACCGAAGGTCCAGTAACCACTTCCATGTCCTGACGGACTGAATCGAGGGAGGTTGAGTTGAAGCCCTCTTCGACGTTTCCAATTAGGTAACGGTTTAAAGTCGAGGGTATTAGCACTGAGCCCCTGAGGTTGACGATGAAAAACGTGTCCAAATCTCCTCAGTCATCTTTTCTGAATGGCCTGGGATATCCTTGTGATTTTGTCGCACCGAGTGCTGACTGTCTCATATGAGACGAGGTCTGTGTACTTCACTCGAAGGATGCTCCTCTGACAGTAGTGGTCAAAGACTTCCAGCTTCCGTTCATCTTCCACGCGCATAGTCAAACATTCGCATCCGTATAGGAGAACAGACCGCACGGATGCACGATACACGCACATCTTTGTGGAGATAGAAATATAGCATCGGGTCCATCGGCACTTCCAAAGGGTAGAGAAAACTCGTCGTGCTGCGTCAATTCGGAATACAATGTCATCTTTACTCTGTCCATTCGGCAGCAACCTCGTTGGAGGTATTCGTAACTGTCAACTTCTTCAAGTTGACAGCCACTAATCTCGAGAGTTGTCTTCTCTTGGACAGGGATGCAGCATGAAAACACGTTGGTCTTCCCAGTGTTTATGAACAAACCGACCGATTTCGTGACCTCATTTACCCGTGATACCATAGACTATAGATCGCCAAAGCTTGAAGCTAGTAAAGCGATATCATCGGCATAGTCGAGGTCAGTCAACTGGCACCCGGGTGCGAGCTTAATAAAATAGTCGCCGGTTATTAAGCCCACTAAGGGCCCAGACCAAATTGGACTTAATAAGCGCACTAACCGGAGAGCCCTACTTCTTGATTAGCAAACGCAGGATAGGCACTATACATTGAATTCGCACTGTATCATGTGTATACCTTGGTTATGTAAAAGATATGAATGCTGCTTGTCTGTATTTTACGTTATAACAAAAAAAATGATTTGCGACACGTTTAAAAAAAGTGGTCTAGTGTCGGTTGTTTTGGAGGAAACTTCACTCGTGGGTGCTCTTTGGTGTCCTTCTCCAGGCACCAGAAATCGTCGCATTTTGTGAAATCTGATGCTTGTAGACCGCGTTGCTGAGTGTAGGTTTCAGCTCTCATCTGTGCAGCAATTGGAACTGGCTCTTCATCCTCCTCCTCCTCCTCCTCCTCCTCATCATCATCATCAACAACAATAACTTCCTCATTTGCTTCTCCTCCATTCTTCACTTCGTCCTTCTGAATGATTTTATTGACCAAGTTCTGCTCAAAATCTTCCTCGCTTGTTTCATCAGTGACTTTAACATCTGCATCGCTGTCCACCCGCTTAAAAAGTCTTCCTCATCGATTCCTGGCAGAGGAGGCACCACATCGGCAGCACCAACATCAGGAGCAGCAATAACTTCAGGGGTTTTAAGACTGTCTTTTCGGCAGCAGTTATCTATTGTGCTCTTCTTCACCTGCTTTCATGCATCTCCCAACATGTCCAGTGCTTGGAGCAAATTGATCTTCTTTGCAACCTCAGGGCCAGTTGCTTGTTCGTGTTGGGGATTTGTCCTCCTGACCCCTCATGCATGCTGTCGTCCGAACAACATGTCGCAAATTTTAACTTAAAACATGAAAACAAATCACATCCGGCATCTTGTTTTGCGTAAGACTGGCCAAAATTATGTAACCAGTTGCGCACGCAGAGAGATGAGAATCTCACTCTTTCCTGTTGGCAAACTGGGCTTTGTAGACGGCGACTGGGCTTATTAGCCGGGGGATTTTGCTGTGTCAAATTCCTTCCCGAGCTGATTTGGGCTTAATACGCGGCTGGGCCTATTAACCGTGGGCTTAATAACCGGCGACTACTGTACCGTCATTTCCCTATAGTGCCTTCCCGAGAACCCAGTCAATGATGTAGTTAAAGAGGATGCGCGACATGACACAGCCTTGTCGAACGCAAGACCGAATAGTGAAGGGTTCTGAGAGATTGTTGTAGACTAAAACCCGCGCAGTTGTAAAGCGGTAATATGCCTTGATCATGGCCATTATTTTTGGTGGTACATCATCAACTGCCATTATCCGCCATAGGGAGTCACGATGAACGGGTCGAACGCAGCGGCAAAGTCAACAAAGCAGATGGCCGTTGGTTGTTGGTTGCTGTGGCGGAATTCAAGGATCCGTCTCACTGTGAATATCTGATCCACATATCCACGCCCAGCACAAAATCGGGCCTGGTTGGGTCGCGTCCTGGAGTCGCGCACAGACTCTTACCGCCTGAGGAGAACGATAGCGAAAATCTCCGCAGCAATGTCGATTAGGCTTATGCCGCGGTAGTTCTCACATTTTATCTTGTTTCCCTTCTTGTGGACAGGCACAAGAATGCCTGAGCCCCAGTCATCAGGAACGGGCTCTTCTCTCCGTGCTTGTCCAATCACCTCATGGAGCCAAGGCGCCAGAGTGTCAGCACAAGACTTGCAGCTTTCAGCGCGTTCGCCATCCTCTCCAGGTGCCTTATTGTTGCGCAGGCTTTTAATGTCAGCAGCGATTTCTGCTTCAGAAGGCGGTCGAATGACACTGGATAAATGCGAGATGGAGAAGGCTCCGTTGTAGATGGTAGCAGGGCGCCGTGGGCTCCGTGTCAAAATTAAGGTGCTCGAAGTGCTCACGCCAGCGTTCGATCTTGGTCGCGTTGTCAGCAATAAAGCCGCCATTCACATCACGAGCTGAGTCACTCAGCGAAGACGGCTTACCACTAGCCTTGCGAATAAATTAATAGAGCTTTCGAGTATCACCAATGTTCGAGGCCTGCTCCATACAGGTTGCTATTTCAGCCCAGTATTTCTTTCGATCCTCTCTGGCCGATTTTGCCGCCATCTTTTTTAAATGGTGAAAGGAATCGTCGTTACGGCCCTTAGCTCGGGCTATCTCCGCAGATAACTGCAGGGTGCGTCTGCTAATCCAATAACTGTGGCGCCGCTTGGTGCATCCAAGAATCTTCTCGTCTGCTCCATAGACTGACGTTTTCAGTAAGGACCATGGGTTACCCCCTTTGTTGTCGGCGTGGGTCGTGAAACAGGATTTGATTTCTCTACTTAGGGCATCAGCGGTGTTGGGTTGCCAGATTTTGGTGACATCGAGGCGTCTAGCGTGGGGCACTTTGGGTGCAGATGAGAGGTGAGCTTTCAAGCGTGTGCGAACAAGCACGTGGTCAGAGCCATGGGCATTAACAGTCTCAGCACCACGCAGCAACCGACTATCATGAACCCAGCTGCGGAATCTTGAGCTGACTAAAATATAGTCATCGTTGGAGTACCAGGTCAGCAAGTGCTTGTTGCGGTGCTGGAAGCACGTGTTCGTTACAAACAGTTGGTTCCTTTCAACAAAGTTCAGTAATCGGTTACCAATCTCACATCGAGGGCCAAGCCCAAAGCGGCCGATAAGATGGCTATTTTTTGCAGTCCTCTCTAGCCGATTTGGCTGTAATCTCTCTTAGTTGGCGGAAATAATTATTATTACGACTTTTTGAAGACTATAAACAGCAAAATTTAATGGATCCATAAATTTCGATAGGGCTTCACCAGTTTTTGCTGTCTACAGCGTTTAAATTTCAGCTGTATCGAATGCCTCTTGGCCATGTACAGTGACCTTGTCGTTTTTTATCGATTTTTTTCTGTATGAATTCAGTTGTGTATTTTTTCTGACGTTCATTCCGGTTATGCAATGGGGGGTGGCAACTGAACAGCCCTCTAGAAATTTATGGATCCATTAAATTTTGCTGTTTATACAGTCTTCAAATTTTCACCAGGGAAAAGAAGCTTTAAACATCATTACGACCCCTAGCTCGGCCTGTCTCCGCAGACACTTGCAGGGTCCGTCCGCTGATCCAATCATTGTGGTGCCGCTGGGTGCATCCAAGAATTTTCTCGGCTGTCCTGTAGACTAACGTTTTCAGAGAGGACCACGGGCTATTCACTTCTCCGTCGGCTCGGGTCGTGAAACAGGACCGGATATCTCTGCGCAGGACCTCAGAACTGTTGGGTTTCTGGATTTTGACGACATCGAGGCGTCGAGCGCGTGGCATTTTGGGCGCAGGTGAGAGGTGAGCTTTCAAGAGTTTGTGAACAAGAACGTAGTCAAAAACATGGGCATTATAAATCTCAGCACCACACAGTGACTGACTATCATGAACTCAGATGTAGATTTTTGAGCTGACTAAACTGTAGTCAACCTGACTGGCCTGGCCGTCGTTGGAGTACCAGGTCAGCAAGTGTTTGTTGCGGTGCTGAAATCACGTGTTCATTACAAACAGTTGATTCCGTTCTCAAAGTTCAGTAATCTGTCACCATTCTCACATCGAGAACCAAGCCAAAAGCGGCCGATAAGATGGCTGTTTGTGGAGTCACCCAGCCCAGTTCGGCCATTACAATCCCTGGCAACAATCAGCAGATCGCGGCGAGGGAGTATTTCAACCAATGTTTGTAGCTGTGAGTAAAAGCATCTATTTATCACGTTGATCAGCAGCGGACTTTGGCGCATATACCGCTACCACAGATATGTTTGTGAAGTGGTTCTTCAAGCGCACATAAGCCATGCGTTCACTGTCTGGTTCCCAGGCATGTAGTGCACGGCTCGCTTGTTGCAAGAGGGCAATTGTCACACCATGTCTGCCGGGGGAGTCATGTGGGCCATTGTGGTATAAGGTGAAATGAAGGTCAGCTCAAGGAACCTTTATTTCCTGAGCGCTTGAGTCAGGAAGTCCCACTTCGGACAGCCAGCAGACATCTATGTTGTACTGCGCACCGTCAGGCTTTGGGTACTAGGGCCAGGAACGTTCGCACATTTCAGCATCCAAACGAAAGGTTTGATTTCGATTGAGTAGTCCAGCTTGCATACTACTCGCCTGCACCACTAGACAAGGGTTGCGGAGCGCATCCGTTCCCACAGACGCCGTAGCATGGATTGTATTGCAGGTATCGGACATATTTCATGAAGTGACTTGGGAGTTCTGAGTACGGATGGGTCCCAAACAGCCGCACGGATTGTTTGTTCGAGGTTGTCTCCTCTAGCGCATTGGCTCAATAGCCTAACCACAAGGCAGCAGTGGCAAGCGAACTTATTTAATGTCGGTTCGCGTTCGTCATGTCACAGTGCCGTCGTCAAGCTTTGCGACACTTTATAGGCTTTTGGCTTGCCAGGCCTTAGCCCGCCGCGCCCTGGTAGCACTGCCACTGCTGGTCCGCGACTGCTTATTCGTCAGACCCAAGAGTCCGCTTAATTCACAGCTAACCTTAACCGAAATTCTTTCCACTATCCGCCACCTGTGGACGCGCCGGGTAGCCAGCAGCTAGGCTAACGGGTAACCCGCATTCCTGGATATAGTCGGTTTATAGGAAGTCAGTGCCAGAATTTTCGAATACATAGCCTCCCAGGGATCATGAACTTAAGTCTCCTGTTGGCAACATAATATTTGCTGCTCATTTGAATCCAATTCATTTCATACTCTTTTGTTTTCCTCTAGTCTGAGTCCAAAGTTGAATACATTCAAAAAAACCAGATCCTCCACGTTATACGCGATGCTCCAATTAGGGCACACCAAGATGACTGGTTAGCCGCTGAATTGCGCAATCCGGATTCTTCACAGATGCTCCTTTTTGACTGCTCACACGAGGAGGAGATGCGTTTTGCCGATCAAAGAAACCTCGCTAAACAGATGGCTCTTGTCCTTGCACACAACCGACAAATGCGACCTTTCCCTTTTCACCTTGTTCTCACAAGTTTACTCCAAGGAACCAATCAGTATCAGTTTTTCGCCAATGAATTCAACGCACGCAATGACGTGAGTAACCCAGCCGCTTTATCGTCAACCCGTTTTTGTCCTTATGTTCTGATCCTGAATGCTAAGCCTAACAAATTCAAAAACCATATGGAAATCCGCAGATTTTCTTTGCTAATTTGTGCACTGTAACCTTTATACTGGCATGTAAAAAGGTATGGTCCTCGTGCTACCGCAGCCAGCCGTTTCCACTTTTTACTTTGCCAACTTAGTATTCTGCTTGTCCCCTACGTAACTTTTCGGCAGATGGCAAATAAACCTCTGTAAAAAGTGCGCGTTAACTTGCTACTTACCACGATTCACCTTTCTGCCAACTTCCCCCGATTATTTGTAGCCCTCCGGACCCCAGTGCCTTGAAAATTGTCTTTGGACTATCCGACCAGAACATTATCTCGAGATGCCATCCTTCCTTGGAAATAGACGAATTGTGTATTTGAGCCCGAACGCAACACGCGCCTTTGAACCCGGCGAATGGGATCACAACGCTGCCTATGTTGTCGGTGGAATTGTGGACAAAGCTATCCGTCGCCCTGTCACTCATGCGCGGGCCAGACGCTCGGGTAAATTGTTGAAATTCAGTGATTTGTGCCCATCTGAAGGCAAAAGCTTTTGTAAGAACTACCTTATGCCGTAACCGTAACTAGTAAGCCGAGATTACAGCACCCGTGGGATTTGCTTACTTGCTCATCATCCTTCACCGTTTATAATTGAAACTCAACTTCAAGAGAGGTATTCAGAAGCTCGTTTACTGAGCACACATTTGCTTTCAATAAATTCTCAGCGGGCCATATAATTTATCTGGTAATTAACTACATCGAGTGCTGAACTTAGTTTTATTGTGCTGACATTTCGATCTAAAGGCTCCGTACTCCTGTCGTGTTTAATGTTCATGGGTTCTCGTCAACCGCTCCGCCCATCGTAAAATTCCTGTATTGTTACGTTTCCCTTCATTCTGCTGACCTTCAAAGTTAAGTTTTGCCGATTAGGAAATGACGCCCTATTTTATGTCGTTTTAAACGCCGTACTCCCCCACAAATAAAAGTAGGTGAGACGTGAGTAACTGTTTTCGCATATAGGCATGACAGTTACTTATAATGTTTTTGAAATGGCGACTTTGAAAAACGTTTACCATGACGCGGCTACCTAAATCTCACAGGATGGTCAACTATCTGACGACTTAGCTAGCGTACCCTTCCTAACTTGCAGTGAGAGTGGACATGTCGCGTAACCTGATGGGCTAATGACCGTCCCACAATAGTTCATATTCCATGAATCGAGATGTATGTATGCGCAAGATAGAAGGAGATTAGTCGCACACTTTAATCACTTATTTTTTTCTCAGCCTTCAAACTCGTGCAGCAGTAAATCGTCAGAGATATCAACAGAAAAAAACAGTAACAGATATAGAGAGTGTTGGCCAATCAAAGACTAGTCAGTATCCATCGCATCTGAGGGGGGTGGCGGACGGTGCAAGGCGCCGTTCGCTGGCGTCGGATCAACACGTTTATAGACTGAATTCTCATTTGAGGCCCAAGCTTCAGTCGATTCGTCGCTTGTCTTGTTTCCGCCATGGGAAATTATCATGGCAGCTGCCAACTTCAACTGGTGACCCGTTTGCCACCGACAGGATAACAAGCCCGTGAGCCAAGGGCAGAGTGTTGGACCTCACGGCCAATCGCTACAACTTCTGGGTCTGAACCCCACATTATCTAAACGTGTGGTTAGACATGTCTGGCCGGCAAACTGGCAATCCCGGTCTTTCTTCTCTGTTAGTTCTCCTTATGCGCGGGTTTCGGTCGTTACACGACTGTTTGCAAGGGCTCTAATTTGAGAATGTTCCGTAACCTGATCGCTGAACAAATCTTCTATTACATAGGTTATTTATGTTAAATTTCTGTTTTTTTTTCAGGCGTTGAATGTATACGGTTGCCCCTTGAGCGTTAC
This sequence comes from Ligula intestinalis, assembly GCA_036362985.1. Taxonomy (NCBI): domain Eukaryota; kingdom Metazoa; phylum Platyhelminthes; class Cestoda; order Diphyllobothriidea; family Diphyllobothriidae; genus Ligula; species Ligula intestinalis. The sequence continues at coordinate 13,521,860 of JAYGXS010000005.1, read as the reverse complement.
TTACATTGGAGGGCAGGAAACAAAACTCTCACTCTGGTAGCCATTCATGGTATCCTAGCAACAGCAAAGGCTACTAATGGTGACTGGAAGACTGCCTTGGAGAAGAACATCCCCGCCCGATTCCTCCGCGAGCACGATCCTGTGCAGAGAGAGATAAATAGGATGTTGCGGCAGGTTTAGCAGCTGCAGGACGATTCCGAACAGTTCAATAGTACTTTATATATAATAAAATGTATAATCAATTCAAAAGGCTCTTCTGTATTCTGTTCACTCACTCCAGTGGTAGGCCTTGGAGATTAACCACGTTGACGCCTTTAGCAAGGAGCGACATTTTTGATACCTCCCAGCATTCCAATTTCACTCCCGTTTCTTCTGGTAAAACAACATGTATGTTTTCGAGAGTTTTGTTTTAAGCTCATGGTTCCTAGGTTACTATTTAATGCGTATGGTAAGTTTTCAACCGTTTTAAATTCTCGGATTTCGTTGTTGTGAACCGGGCCTAGCAACCTTTTGCAGGCCTTATGTTGATGATGTATCAGGATTAGGGTCCTGTCATGAGAAAAATGTGATGTATCGCATATTAAGGTTTTCGAGGAATAAAAATTATGACCTAGAGTCAAATGAAAATGTGTACCTTCTGATTGTTGCGTTCCACAAGTAGCGCAGCCCTTGTATTTTTAAAAAAAAGTTAACTGCCATGCGCTACGAGCGAACATGCGCGTCCCAGTAAGTAATTGAGAAGAAAATTCGATCGCTGGGACAACACTTTTATTCGTCTGACGTTTCGACATCCGTCACGGATTCTTATTCAGAGAAATGAGCTGCAAGCAATAGTAGAAACGAGTGATATATGCACAAGAATTTGCAGTTTTTATATGACAGTCATTACTGCAAACTTCTAACGACAATTAAAAGCATTGCCCTTTTGTGCGTTGATACCTTGTTGACCGGTATGCGGGCCCTGACTTGCTGAACTTTCATTACGCGTGGTGGACTCGGGCCATCTGTCTCTCCGGTGTTGGCATAAAACGACGCAGTGGCCTGTGCGTTTCCCAACTGGCAGATTGCTTTGGCCAAATTGAGCCTTAGCACTGATAATAGAATGGGCAAATCGTTGCATTTGTTTATGGCTTGGGGGCCGTGAACCATGACTCAAGTAATTCTCTGCTCACACGATTTTCTCCTCTTGTGAGAATTTCGGCCTCATCAAGTTTGAATGTGTGGCCAGGTCTCAGCGAATAAGCGGCAACTTGGGAATCGGCACCATTTCGCCGCACTGAATCAGATTTATTATCTGATGAGGAAGGAAGGAGTCTACGGGTGACTGAGAGTTCTAAAATTGTTGCAGAACTTGGGGGTCCTGCGCGATTACCTACACACAGCTGCCTCTGGACGGCGTGGTTCCCCGTTGATCCCTGAGTACCCATTATCTATCTATAGGCCTTTTGCCCTCGGTGGAATTTTTCCAAAGGTTTATAAGCTTTGTGCCCACCTTTAAAAACATATTGAGACAGCAAGCCAGGTGTCGCGTATTATAGTCAAATCGGTGTGAATGGCCGTTACTTTGGATAAGGATTGCCCTTACGCGAAAAGTCCTTCTGCCGTTGTTGGTAGGTCTATTTTGCTTTTTTGTGTACTTATACTCGATATGGCTGTGATCATGACTGATCTAGTCGACCTCAGTGACGTCATGGACGGTACTTCACCACACCTGACCATAAGTGGCACCGGATCTGAAAAGTTTCACACACTTTCTTGTCCAGCCACGGAGGCCGCAAATCGAAGGTCCAAGGACTGCTGCCATGTAAAGATAAGTCTTGAGTTACACACCTGTTCGGCGCCGAATCGAAGGCAGTGTAGCAAAGCTCGTGAGGCGGACGATGGCGAGTGTGCCCAAACCATCGCATTTATCTTTATTAGGTGACATAAAATATCCTCGTGATACTGTCGCAGCGGGTGAGGACTACCTAATTTGAGGTGGAGTCGGTATACTTCACTCGAAGAATGGTCCTCCGATGACGGTGGTAAACCACCTCTAGTCTTAACTTAGCTTCCACGCGCAAGCGTAGATAGCTGCTTAGCTTCATCAGCGATTGCGCCATATATTATTTTCAGCCTGTCCGACTTGAACAAGCAGAGAAAAAAACGAAGACAGACTATGGTAGACATTGCGAAATCCCTCCTGTTGGCAAATCCGCATGGTCCTTACTACAATAAATATGACGTGGTAGATTTTGCGATAAAATAAACAGGACCGCTGGGACAAGAACTTTGTTCGCCGGATGTTTTGAATTTCCTTTCGAACCCTCCTTCAGGTACAGCATCGGATAAGGGTAATTCGTGCAAAGGGGTTGCAGTATTTACAAGATGCAGTGACTATACTACCGTATACCTAGGACGATGATGCTTACCCTCTGGTGTGCTAATTGCTTAGGAGCCTGCATACGAATCGTACTCTGCTAAAATTTACTAAGCGAATACTGAGCAGTAATTGAGAAATAAACGTAGATGCGATCACTGAGACCAGAACTTTATTCGCTTTTGTAACGTTTGACTGTTTATCCAATCGTAACGCATACGTCAGTTCCCAATGATTACAACAATTGGCGTAGTACAGCACTATTAAACAAATAGTGAAGGGTGAACGATGTACAAACCTTAACAGTGGATACACATAGTCAATAACAAAGAAATCGGCCAAATGTCGGCTGACTATATGGAAAGGCACAACGCATGTTCAATAAGGCCCCACACGTACAGGGCCAAGCCAGGCGTGGGAGAGCGTGTGTGAGGGAGAGAAGGTGGCCGCTGCTTGTATGTGACTTTGGAGTCCGATTGGTCAAATGCATTACCCGCAGGTGTCGCGTATAGAGGCCCCTGCTGCGTTGACCGAGTGATGGCGTGTTTAAGTGGCCCTTTGGCAACTGCAGCTGTTTTGGACATGCGTGTGTGTTCGAGTGCAAATCTGTCAAGGGTCTTCTGATCGGCGAGTCGCAAACAGCTGCCTGTGCGAAGTCGCTTGACATTTAGACAGGGAACATTGAACAAAATGGGTGGATATCTTTGTGTGTTATCCGCCATAAAGTCAGTTACGGGTCTCCAGCTCAGCGAGTCAAAACAGTTGCCTCTTGAAGCCGCGGGCATTGAAGAAGGGGAGAGGGGAGGGCGGACCGCATTGTTTGGGGAAGGGAACACTCGTATTTAGTTCAGACGGAATTTCACCGGAGATGGACGTGGAGAATTGCAAACATTGTTCAGTCGAAGATAACAAACGTCGTTATGCGACGAGTCCTTTCTTTTTTGTGGGGACCGTGGTTGGACTGAAAGTTGCGTCTCAGCTCGTGGACCATGAAATTCCGATCTTTGTGAGAACAATCACCAGTCTCCTCGTATACAGCAGTTAGAGGGTTAAACGTGGCCGGGGAGGTCTTATTTGATTGTGTACAACACTATTCATGCAGCACCTCGGCCGCCAGACATAACTTTGGACCAGGCCAGTTTCCTGGGTGGTCGTGTGCTCCCAAGTCCAACTTCTACCTTCTTATTCTCCGTTCCTCTAAACACACAATAAACTATTACTTCTATTCTGGCCTTCCCAAAATTTCTCCTCTTCTAAGTAATTATGGTCTGAAGATCACAGTTGCTAGAGTTTAACTCACTTAATCCCCAGCGATAAATACAGTATTAATAGGATTCCGTCGCTGTGCCACTGCATACCAATAACAATAAGTGGTTCCCTTGATGGAGGATTGTTGCCTAATTGTGCGTTAAGGCGGCCGGCGTGCAGGTCGTGGCCTGCTGACATTTCATAACTCGTGCAGGATTTTGATGTGGTGAAGGCTCGGCTATCTGGCTCATCGACATTGGCGTTGGATAGTGTGTCTGTCTGCGCGCTCCCGAGTGGCTGATTGCTTTAGCCAGACAAAGTATCAGCACCAGATTTGGATTGGGGAGGTCATTGTACTGCGAAATCCTGTCTGTCGGCAAATCCCCACAATCCTTGCTAGAATAATTCGTACTTATAAAGACGCACTAGGAAGGCGCCGTTCAGAAGTTTGGTTACTCAGTTCTTCTGGGGACTGAGGGTATGGCTGCAATGTCTCCTCCCTCCCGTGGTCTTTATGGCATTCTCACACACGTAAGATGCTACCCATTTGTACTTTTGGGGGTTTGTGCGACAGGCGCAGATGGTCGACGGTTAATGCCCACCTCTGGTCTTCTTGAATGTATATTTATCGGGTTCATGAGGATGAGTGGGATAGAAGTTGCGTAAGCCTGCTATTATTGGAAGCTACTGCATGTATGCATGCATGTACGCCCTGCGATGCTTTCTTCATGTAGTCTAGGGTAGGCCTACTTGATTAGTGGCCTCCGAATTATCGTCTCGTCTTCGCGTTTTAACCTTTGCCTGTTCTTAATGTTGCCCTTTTCATTATGCCTGAATGAATCTCTGTCTGTATAATTAGACGGCGTCCTAACCATGGATCCAATATAAGTTCCCGTGAACTAGATGAGAGTAATGGGAAGAACTTTGCTTTACACATGTCTACGCCAGCGTTTCCCTCTTCTGTGTTTATAGACGTCTTCGTCCGACGGTGCCCTGATGTTTTATATGTCGTCTGAGTTTGCTCAGAAGGAGGCAGTCTACTCCACCAGCGAAATAATTTCAATGCGACTGCCTTTGGTCACGAACGCAACATGTTCATCTGAACTGTCTTATGAACACAAAGATTGGTTAATAGTTTTCTTACCGTCTTCAGCTGTGGCCCTACTGGCGTAGTAAATGCACTTATAGTCTTATACGTGAATAAGACCCATCATCGGACAGTCAAGCTGTGGGATGTTTAGTGTGGTGCAACGCCAGTTGCCGCTGGTTGTTATAGCCTCTTTGCCTTCTTAGCAATGACGAGGCCCTCCGGGCCTAAAATATAAAATTTATTAATTAACTTGTGAGCTCAGAGAAGAACTTTGGAAGGACCGCTTTTACCGAGCAAGAGCTGAGAAGCCCCGGCCAGCTCCCTTCGGAAGTCCTCTGCTTATGCGTAGCTGACAAGCGGTCGACAATGTGCGTAGCCAGGAACGAGGGAATAATTAGTGGATAGTGGGGATCACCCAGTGCGGGTTGTCGGAAGAGGTTCATACAGGCGCTCTCATTTCCGTGGCCAACGCCGACTGTACATTCAAGCCTGACGGCAGTTTTTCACTCCGCGTATTTCGCGGAGATGTTCATTCCCCTTACTACTATGAACATCGCTTACAGCCTACTCTATCCTACGACTCACTGCAAATTCTGCATTATAAGCACACTCGTGCGTTTGAAATTATCACGGTGCACCAAAAGCTGTGGCCGGAAAGGTTGCCAATTAATGGGATAACTCGGACTTCACAGCCTCTTCAGTGTGTGTTTAAATGAAGTTGCTGGTTGTCGGAGTAGGGTCAGGCTGCAATGAATCTTTCTTAGTGTGGCCTTCAGGCCACTCGCAGTCCCTGTGCGTCGGAAATTCGAAATTCACTTCAGGGTTCCATTCTTGGGCATTTATTGTTCTCAATCTACGTCAATGACTTTAGGCATGGAATGGACGGCAGTGGAGTCTTGTTTAAAGATGATATTATGATGTGACAATCCATCAGAATGAGTAATGATGAAAACATTTTGCAAGAAGGAATTGGCCGTCTAAGTGAATGGTCTAATAAATGGTAAATGAAGTTTAACCTTACGAAGTTTGTCACACTTGGGCTCAAGAAGAAGAGGGCGAGCGCGATGAGTTACTCCAACCATTACTTACATGATGGCAGGTGCTTGAGGCGCGCATCGTATCATGATGTCTTGACAATACGAGCGGGCATACACAACAGTGTCGGTGGTAACCGTATTGCTTTGTAGCACGTGCCAAGGTCGTACCACTTGTTCGCGGAAGAAAAATATTTTTGGGTCTAATCAAGTGTATTCACTGAAGGTCTCGTCAGGATAACCACACAAGTAAGATGTCCTATAGTGTCCCTTAGCAGCCACATAGAACACAAGATCAGCCCCTGACGCATGGTGCCTTTGGCCCGCAAAACCTGCGCGCCCACTGCCACCATGGGTAAGGTGCTAACTCGCACTGACAGACGTCTCACTGTGGCCGCTCGTGCCCACTAGCCTTCATTTCCCTCAAAGTCGCACCACGACAGCTAGTCTAGACATTAGCCTCGTGATTGGCTGCCGTAACAACACATGCGCTGACATTCCGGTGATACCCGACGCTCTCGTCACTACGGACCGCGCCACTCTAGTGAGAGGACGTGCGCTCCGAAGAAAAACATCTTTCTGCCCATTCTATATTCCTCTGTATACAGAATAAACTATTCCTGCTATTCTGGCCACCACCGACTTATTCTCTCCTAAGAAAGCATGGTCTGAAGATCACAGCTGCTAATGTTTAACTCCCTTAACCCCCTGCGATCGTTCTACCTAATTTAAAAAAAATCATCCGATCTCAGTGAGGATGCATGGCTTCGGAGTATTCGAAAATTCTTGCGAAGACCACATCATAAGTGCTTCTAAGACAAGTGAAATATGATAAACTCTATCAGTCTGTCCTAACAACGAGTGATTAAGGTCAGAGTACATCGCCACATAAAGAGTATTCTGAAAACCTCCTTGCACTGAGAAGATCAATGATATATTTAACCAAGAACCTGACAACAGACTATTCTGTTCGAGTAGACGTCGACGAAGTGTCGGTGGGCTAGATTGTATAAACACACTTGAGGTTTGTAAAAAAGCTTTTGATTTCGCAATGGGCCACATATTTCAAACGAAACCACGGAGAAATGACAACAGCTTACTGTTGTTTGCTTGTTTTGCCACGAGCGTCTTAACATTTTCGCCACAAAATACTTAGTAGTGCCCGCCTAAGTAAAATGTCACGACCTACTGCAAAAGCATCAATTCCTTTCATACCCAGATATCTGACTTACTGTTTTACGTAAAATCAGCGTTTCGTTTTTCTCGTAAGAATTTAATGCTAAGCATACATGGTACACTTATTTGTTGAACCGGATTACAAGTTTCAAAATTGTGGGGAAACGAGGATATTTGCTCTGTAAACTTTGTCCTAAAATGTGGCAAGTCCACAAACACAATATTGAGCTTCTTTAACCAAATAAGTAAGGGTTAGTGAACTTTAAAATAAAAATAAAGATGATCCCAATTTAGTTAATTAGCTCATCGGCATTTTGTTTAAACCGGCAGCGGGAATAAGTACTGATAATCAGCTGTAGTGGTTTTTGAAAATCTTAGCTGATTTCTGCGGCAATGGGAAAATATCTAGAGGAATTCGATGGATTCAAAAAGGAAATTGAAGGACGAACAACAGAAATAATGGAACACTTTGAACGTTCCAGAAAAACTTTTCAAGAAAACTTGAAGGCCTGTAGAGCTTACGTCATAGAGCAGGTAAGATTTACCTAATGACGATATTTGCAGATCGAGTGTCTTTTTAAGGAATTAGAAAGGCAAGCTGAATGCGACCAGAACAAAGTCGACGACCATAACAAAGAAATAATTTTGAAGATTATGAATGAAATGGAGGCAATAGAATGTTGCGTGAACAGCATATCCGCCTGCAAAGAGTCTTTGAAGTGCCTTTCCGCAGACAATCAGGAGTTCGAAAGTTAACATTAATTCGAAAGCAACTTTAAAATTTATAAAAATGGAACGATTAAATGTTTTTTAATAAATTTTTACATCGACTGATGCCTCCTTTAGTGGTGGTTACCTAAGATCTATCCTGATGTACTTTCTTTGATGTTGTAATATAAAAGTGTTATTTACAAAAAGATAAAAGGCCTTCGGTCTGAATAGTCTATCTATTAAGACCTTCAAATTCCCAGCGATATGTAATAGGGTTTCAACTGCTTCATCTACGTTTGAGAAAGATTCCACAAATCAAATGTGTTAATTTAGCGTAACATATAATTCAGAATTCATTTGAGGACAATACTTAATCCTGGAATTTATATCAGACGAATACCTTCGTAGGGTATTATTTATTATTTAAAGTGCTGCCTTTATGCATGAAAAAATTTACAATAAATATGCTCAGCACTCCAGCATACTCTTGGCTTAACTACAAATTTCGACATATGACATACTTGGCAAATGTAGAATGTTGCTTTTAACAACATTGTTTCGATTTTATTTGTCATTTTCTTCTGAGGCTGAGCGTAGAAAATAACAATAATTCTTCGCCTTCTTCTTCAGCCCTATCTTTTGAAGTTATCTCAATATCAAATATTTTTGTTAAATATTGCCTGAATCTTTTTTCATAATAAGAAGACGCTTAAAATTTCTGTAAAGTTTTTAACCTACGTTACGTGTTATGAATTTGGTATCTACTGGTAAAATATGTGCTTTGCAAGCAGTGTTGTGTGGCGTTTTGCATAATCCTTATCAAGGATAATATTCACATAATTTCCTGCTTATGGTTAAGGTGTGTTCACAATAATCATTGTATACATGCTTGGTCTGCAAATCGGATCAAGCAATTTATTACTTTTCTCCACGCACTTGGACGTAAATTCTGTTTCCTTTAACTTCTATAGTTTTTGCGGCACATTTATGTCCTCTTCTGGTACCTTCTGACTATTAAATGTTAGCTATGGTAAATGAACGTTATATACTATGAAATAGTCAATTAAATTTCTATACATTTTCCACAATTAATAAATATCAACTTCATCCGAAAGGAAAAAATCGTCATTTTCAATGACCTATTGAAATACAAACTGAAAAGGTTTTCTGACCAAAACTATTTTTTCTTCCTTTTCATCATATTATTCCTTTATTCTATATAGACGTTTTCGAGAATGATTTACCATAGTCCACTGCGTATAAACTTTTATACCAGGTATCAAAACGTTCTTTGCACTTGTACTTGTTACGGTTGCAATCATGGCTGACCAAACTCACCTCAATGGTGCTTGAACGGTACTTCTCCGCGCGTGACAGTTCTTGGCAGTAGACCCGGGTTGTTCAATCCATTATCTTTACGAGCGCTAGCGACCAATCATCGAAAGTTCAAGAACCACTTTCATGCCCTGATGGACTGAGTCAACCAGGTTTTGAGCTGACTCCCTCTTCAACGTCTCCAATTGGGTAACTTTTTCGAGTAGAGGACAATAGACTAAGCACGTGAGGTTGAAGACGAATAAGGTGTCCAAACCATCTCAGTCGTCTTTAGAGTGCCTGAGATATGTGTGAGATGTTTCATTTGGGACGAAGTCGGTGTTATTTACTCGGAGGAGGATTCTAAAGCAGTAGTTGTCAATTCCTCCAGTATTTTATCTTCCACACGCATGTCTCAGCTTCGCAGCCGTAGAGAAGAACAGACGGCACAGATACACGGTACACGCAGAACTTCATGACTATCGAGATATCGCGTATGGTTCATTGGCACTTTCTATGGCTGGAGATAGCTCGACAACCCGCGTCGACTCGAGAGACAATGTCGTTTCGGCTTTGTCCATTCAGCAGTACCCTCGCTCCGAGGTAATTGAAACTGTCTACTCCTTCTAGTTGGCGGCCAGTTATCTCAACAGGTCCCTCTTGCTGAACAGGAATGCAACATCAAAACACTGTGTTCATCCCAGCGTTTCTTAGAAAACCGACTGATTTAGTGACCTTGTTCATCCATGACAGTGCATATCGTAGATCACCAAAACTAAACTTAATAAAGTGATATTATTGGCATAGTCAAAATAAAAAAACTGGTCTAGATACCAGTTCAAAACCATCCTCTTAGCATTGAATCTTCCCGAATATCCAGTAAATGACTTTGTTAAACAGAATGGGCAACATAACACAGTCTTCTGAACACCAGATTGAATAAAAGACGGTTCTGAGGGGTTGTTGTGGATCAGAAACCGCGCGGTAAAAACAATATTATGCGTTGATCAGGGCGATGATTTCTGTGGTGTAGCATTTTATGCTTTTAATTGGCATAGGTATTCACGATGGATGGAATGGAACGCAGCGGCAACATCAACAAGTCAGACGGCCATTGCTTATTGCTAACTATGGAGGCATTCAAGGATCCGTCCCAGTGTGATTATCTGGTCAAAACATCAACACCCAGCATGGAATCCGGCTTGGTTGGGCCTTGACTTAGAGTTACACACAGACTGGAATCGTCTGAAAAGAACAATAGCAAAGATCATCGCAGCAAAGTTAATAAGACTTGTGCCCGGTAGTCCTCGCATCTTGTTTTATTTACCTCCTTTTAGACAGGCAGAACGACGCCTGAGCCCCAGTCATCAGTACCAGCCTCGCCTCTTCACACTTGTCCAATCATCTCAGAAAGCTAAGGCAACATAATGTTTACACAAGATCTGCAGACTTTAGCGGGTATACTTTCCTCTTCAGGTGCCTTATTCTTGCGCAACCTTACTGTGGCATCGGCAATTTTTCCTTCAGAAGGTGAGTCGCATGACACTGGATATGTAAGAGAGGGAAAAGACTCTGCTGTAGATGAGAGCAAGGGGGTGCTAGGAACGGTGTTGAAGTTGAGGAGGTATTCGAAGTGCTCACGCCCGCACTCAACGTTGACAGAGTTGGTCAGTAATAAAAGCGCCTTTCAGTCCAGGAACTGAGCCACTCAGTTAAGATAACTTACAACTAAAATTGCGAATAAGTTGGTAGAATTTTTGAGTAGCATTCACGCTTGATGCCTGCTCAATGGAGGTCGTTATTTCAGCCCAGTATTTCTTCCAGTCCTCTATAGCCAATTTTGCCGTCAGCATTTTGAGTTGGCGGAAAAAATGATCTTTATGGAACCTGCATCTACCTAGCTGAACAGGCAATTGCAGGATTTTTCCGCTAATCGAACAACTATGGCATCACTGGGTGTATCCAAAAATTTTGGCAGCTGCCCATAGACTGGTATTTTCAGTGATATCCATTCAGGTTTGGGCTGCAAAACAGTGCCGGATTTTTTCGCTCAGGGCTTCGCTAATGCTGAGTAAATGAAGTTTGGCGCCATCAAGGTGTCTAACGAGTGGTATTTTGGGCGTGGCTGAGAGGTGAGATTTCAAGTGTGTACAAACGAGAACCCGGTCAGACCAATGGACATTACCATTCTGGGCAACATACAGCGATCTGCTATCAGGGAACCAGCTGCAAAACATAAAGCTGCCTTAAAGCTAGTTAATCTGACTAGCCGTATGGTCATCATTTAATTAACAAGTAAGTCGATATTTGTTGCAGTGCTGAAAGTACACACAGTCTGTTCTGATCAGCACATTTCAGTAATATTTCATCATTTCCACGTCGAGAATCAAGAGCCAAGCCGCCGATAAAATGACTGTTAGTGGAGTCAGCAGTTTCAGTCCGGTCATTCGAACCCCGAAAAAAAGACAACAGATCGTAGCGAGGGAGGCTTTTAACTTTTACTTGCATTTGCGAGTAAAAACCTTCTTTATTGCGCTGTTCGGCAGCGGAAGTTGATGTGTACATGGAGACGACAGAGGTGTTTTTTAAATGACTCTTCAAGCGCACGTAAGTCATCCATTCATTGACGGGTCCTAAAGCAAGTAATGCACGGTTCGCTTGTTGCAAGAGTGTAATCACCACACCATGTCGATTGGAAGATTCACGTGAGCCACTGTGATGCAAAGAAAAGTGTGAATTGGCTCCGGAGGATCTTTATTTTCCGAGCGCCTGAGTCAGGAATTCGGACGTCGGGCAGGCAGCAGATATCTAAGTTGTACTGAAAGGGTCCTCGTACCGTCAGGCTTTGTATACCAGGGGCCAGAAAGTTTGCACACTAACACACTAAGGGTGCGAGTTCGATTGATTAGTTCAGATCCCGTACTATTCGCAACCAACACTGGACCAGGGTAGCGGAGCGCGTCAGTTTCCGCAGACGCCGTACCAGGGAGTGTAGTACATCTATCAGACTGGTTTTCATGAGGTGTCTCAGGAATCGTGGGTACATGCGGGTTGCCAACAGCCGTTCGGATTATTTGCTCGAAGTTGTCTCATCTAGCGCTTCGGCTCAATAGCCTAAAAAAAGTCAGCGGTGACAAGCGAAGTTATTTAATGGTGGTTCAGTGTTGCCACGTTAAAGTGGCGTCGTCAGGTTTTGCAACATTTTATAGACATCTGATGAACCAGACCTCAGCCCGCCGCACCCTGGTAGCAATGCCGCTGCTGGTCCGCGACTGCTCACTCGCCAAAACCGAGATTCTGTTTAGTTCGCAGCTAACCTTTACTGTAGGCCTTTCCACTTTCCGCCACCTGTGGACGCGCCGGGCAGCCAGCAGCTAGGCTAACGGGAAACCAGCCTCTCCGGGTTCTTTTGCTTGCAGTCGACCCAGTAAAATATATATTGTATTTACCGGAGTCGCTAAAGATACATATGGGTCTAGAAGATACCGTGGTGTTAATATTATAGGCAAGTGACCTAAAAGTATTTTCATCAACCTAGAATTCTGCTTACAGAATGATTTTTGCAATCAATCGAATGACCTTAAATAAAATCTGGTACCAGGAATCATATAATGAAGACAGTTATTGTTAGGTAACAGCCAAACTCGATATGCAGTATAAAATCGAACTAACGCAACTAAACTGATGTCCAAAAAGGTATTAAAAACAAATAACGAAAAGTCTGTTTTTGTTTTTTCGAATTCGATTGTATATTCAACAAAGTTTGCACCTACAGTAGATTCACTATCTCATGCAATAACTACCGGAATTCTGAAATAAGTTTTCGATTGGAACATGTTTATTGCAGATATTGTAATGGAGGTGATCATGCAGCCTAATCTCAACGTATTTTAGACACTTCAGGATGCCCGCTTTCTAACGAGCTTCTTTCTGACCACCAAGACTAAGCATATACTATAAAAAGTGCTTACTTAAATAGTACGCCTTTTTGTCATTAATTTAGGCTGCATTTATAGATTCAAATATGTTTTTTTGGAAAACATGCACGAAACAATATTTATTGTACTCGTTTGGTAGCAAATTACGCCCTCTTTAAATTTTATACTTGAAGGAAGGGTATCTTTCGGTTTTAAAATTTTTTCTCAATTGCCGAATTATTGTGAAGCCTAGTGACCGCTTCGCTGGAATTCAAGGTTTACAAACTGAGCACTGCGTTCGTCCTGTTTAAAGAGAAGTACTTTTTAGCCTACAGCTTGACGAAGATCTCACATAGTTCCCATAAAATGTTGCAATAGATGTGGAGCATGCTGTATACAGTAAAAACAGCATTAACAAATGAAGGATACGGTGTTCACTGAATGAACACCTGAAAATTCTCAACAGGCTCACTTTTAGAATTTTTTTAAGACCAAAAGATACCCTTCCTTTAAGTATGAAACTTAAAGAAGGCGTAATTTTCTACCAAAAGAGTACAATAAATATTGTTTCGTGCATGTTTTCCAAAAAAAATATTTGAATCTATGAAGGCAGTCGAAATTAATGACAAAAAGGCATACTATTTAAGTATTCACTTTTTATAGTATATGCTTTGTCTTGGTGGTCAGAAAGAAGCTCGTTAGAAAGCCGGCATCCTGAAGTGTCTAAAATACGTTGAGATTAGGCTGTATGATCATCTCTATTACAATATCTGCAATTCATATGTTCCAATTTAAAACTTATTTCAGAATTCTGGCAGCTATTGCATGAGATAGTTAATCTACTGTAGATTGTAAATTTTCAGTCATTACTTCCTTCATGAAACCATAATAATCTCAATGTCTATTTCCTGTGTGAAGTATAACGCATAGTTCATGGATTTATCAAGACAACAAAAATAATGTAAAGGCTCTTAGTGGAACAATTGTGTTGACTTTTATTGCAGAAGGTTTTTGCCGTCTCTATTGCTTAAAGGTAAGCGCAGTAAAATATTCAACTGAGGGGTTTTATCGGTTGTGAACAGACCTAATAATAATACTAGAGGATACTCCTACATTGAAAAGCATACCCGAAAACCGTTGGGGCCTTTAGGTTCAGTTCTATGTCTGTGCAGTTCCCACTGCAGCATCTGGTTGTTAACAGGCTGACTACTTTTTCTAGGAAAATGACTGGCAAGAGACAGATGGAGTTACCAAAGGCCAGCAACACCCGAAGGTGTACGTTATTGCCGATAACTATGCATAAACGTTAAAACAGCGTTTCGGAAAGTGCTTAGTTCTTTTGAGAAAAAATGAAAACTGCATTAAGCCTTTTAGCAAAATGATGGGAATTCCCTTCTCTCAGTCTGCGCAATTTATTGACCGCTTGATACGGATGCAAATGAGTCCAGCTTAGTGCCTTCTAAGAATCGACCTTACACACGTACATACTACAACGGGATTGCTTGCAGTCTGCATAAGGAATTCCATGTTTCTGTTAGTTGTTGACTAGATTATAATGACAGCTTCAAATAATTTGAACAGCGTTAAGGACTTATCCATACGACAGCATCTCAATTTAAGAATATAAGATAGTAGATATATTTTTCCAGCAAAAAATTATAAATTTTTGATATTAGTTGCTGGGTGTTAAGCTACTAGTTAATCAACATTTTAAAACGATCTAGGTGTTTTGGAAAAATGGTTTCCGGTTTGAGTTTTATTTGACTCACTATTGTCTATGAGCTTAACCACACCACAAAAATAGACAATTGCTTTATAAGTGTCGAATAACAAGTACACTGAATTAGCCGGGGCAAAAGTCTGCGAAATAATATTAAATCTAGCCCTTACATTTTGAGTTTTGTTGTGGCCCCAAAAAAACTCGCAATCCAAAAGACCTTAAAGCTCCGAACTCTAAGGCTTCATAAGGTTAACAACAGTCACGGTTGTACCGCAACTAGATTTGTCAAATTTTTATTTGACGATCGTAGTGACCACGCCGTCTTGTAGAGGGATTTGAAGATGCACAGACAGACGAACTCAATTTTGGCTTTAATGGAATGAGTGATCAAAAAGCTTCATACAGTTTGCCTTCATAGTATTTCCAGGTGGATCTGCCTCCGATTGACGATGGAGTTTTAAGCTCAACACATAGTTAGTCAGCCGGAGCCGTCGTGCGCCCTGGAAACCCTTACAGACAAACACCTCAGTTGTTTGGAGGCCGCAGCGGGGACAATTTAAGTCTGCAAGTAGTTGCCATGGTGGTTCTAAATGAAACCTCATGCCTACCAATCACCGCCTTCTGTTGACGGAAGCAGTTGAAACAGGGAACTCTCAAAAACGATATAAAATATCTTGTGTGGTGGCTTATCCTATCGGTGAAACAGAGGAGGCCATTTTGACAAATTACGTATGCAGTCTCAAAGCAAATTCTAGACTGAAGCTAAAAAGCCAAGGGATGTACGGTCAAACAGACTTTTAGTTGCTTAAGGAAATCTTATAGCTGGCAAATTCTGTGGGCATAGCGTTCAAAGTGAGGTCCAGGCCTGGCCTGTTGCCTACGTAGTCATCAAGTGCTATGTACGCAACGGAACTAACCGTCTAACTGGGGACTAATCGTGAGGGGATACAGTTCTGTCAGGTTCTTCTACGCTCGGACAAGTGATTTCAATTTGGTTAAGTTTTATTAAGAGAAGAATAGGTGAACCTTGTTGAACTCCTTGTTGGCAACAATAACTTTGCAAAGGAAAAACGTTGACACGTAATGAAAATATCCAATATAATTGCATTCAGCAAGCATGTTCCTGGTTACTACTGCTGAAATATGCCGATGTACGTGCGGTACGGTAAAAAGTACCGACATTCAATATTGCAGGTCTTAATCACTTTCATGTTTTTGGATATACCACCTGTTTCCACATCTTGCGTGAGGGCCCTTCTACAGGATGGAGAAAGCGCTGCAGAAGGATCAAGGGTGTGTATCAAATAAATGTTTACTGAAAAAATTACTCTCTATGTTGGTGCTTGCCGCCGATTGACGATCTAGTTAAGGAAATTTTTCTTATGGCAAAGAAGGCTCTGCTTGAAAAAAGCTCAGTGAGGTGCCCGCAAAAATCTCGTATTAGTGCCGCTTACACTAATGTATCCATTTGCTTGACATTCCATTTTGGGCGGCCGTCAACTTAGTAACGGATTATGTTTAAATTATCCATCGATACCTAATATAGGTCTTTCAGTAAGCGTAGTTATACTTATTACTGCATCCTTCATCCCGAAAATATTAAGCTGCCAGCAAGTTCTTCATTTTACTAGTTTCAAGTTAGTTTACTTTAAAGTCTACTATTTAGTTTGTTGGTTTAATCTTAGTTATAGTTTTAGTTAGCTCAATTTTTTATTGAATTAATTTTTAAGCAAAATGCAGTTGGTTTTCGGCTTCCTCTACTGCAACATCTCTTCAAACGCATAAAAAGCTATTGAAAGTCTAGCAAAAATGGGTGAAAAGCCTATCTTGCATGGTTTTACTTTAATCTCTTAATTTCGATATGGAGTCGATAGTGCTGTGTAGCCGTAACTTAAGTGGGTAAAATCTGCTTTTAGTTTGAAAGTTGGGCTCACCATTGGCTTGCTTTTGCACAAAGTTGAAGACAGTGGAGTCTTATTTGCAGTCATTAGTTTCAGTAGCTTTTTGTTTTAAGGAAACAATGCTCTGACGTTTGGGTCACTGGCGAGTTTAGTGTTTCGCATATTTGCCCCCCCTCCGCCAAATACATTAACGAATTTCCGGATTTTAGTTTACAGCGGTTGAAGCCTATGTAAGCTAGCAAGAACTCAGCATTACTGTTCCTTAATAAACCCATTCTTCCGTCATTTAATACAATTGAGTATTATGATTCTTTAAAAAAGCAAGGCAGATAATTGCAATCTGGTTTGGGTGGCGGATTGTTTCACCAAGCTGGAGTTTATTGATAAATAAGCCTTTCAGACGGAATAGCCTCCATGACCCCAAGCATGTGGGCTGTGCTCGCCTACTCTAAATCCCTGGGCGGTAGCAAGCCTTAGATATATAAACAGTGCTTTGTGACACGAAGGCAACCTGTCTGTACCACTTTCAACACCTGAGGCGGACTTTCAGAGAATTTGGCAAGTAATTGATCATTATTTGACCAGGATGGCTGTGCAACTCATCTATTTATTGCCCTGCGCATTAAGTCTATGGTGATAAACATAAACCGAAGTCGTGCTACTAACAGAACATTTCAGCCCTGTCACGGCCAAATGAGATTGCTGAATCCCTGCTCAAGAGAGGGTAATTCTCGAGATTAGTGGCTGTCAACTTGAAAAAGCAAACAGTTTCAAATACCTCGGAGCGAGGCTTCTGCCGAATGCGCAGGAAAGGGAGGACGTTGTCTCAAAAATCGACGCAACTCTTCATGAATGAATGCGAAGGTTCGCGATCCAGGTACTTGCATGGATAAGGAAGAAGGCAGGTCGAGCACCATATCTGGTGCTCGACCTGCCTTCTTCCTTATCCATGCAACTCTTCATGTTTTCTCCAGCCTTGAAAAGTGTCTATGGACCCGACACGCTATTTATATCCTCCTGAATTTTCCTGTGTACCGTGCATTCGTTCGGCCTGTCCTCTAAGGCTGTGAAGCTGAGATATGCGTGTAAAAGATGAAAGAAAACAAGAGGTGTCTGACTACTAATGCTTGAGTATACTCCTTTGAGTGAAGTTTACCGACTTCGTCTGAAATCGAACAATCGGCACCCGCTGCGACAACATCACAACGATGTCCCAGGCCATCCAAGAAATACAACTGAGGCAGTTTGGACACGTTCTTCGCCGTCACCCTCACGAGCTCAGTGTGACTGCCCTCGATACGGCACCGTTACCCAATTAGGGACGTTGAAGTGGGGCTCAGCTCAAAACCTGGCTCGATTCAGCCCGCCAGGTCATGGAAGTGGTTCTTGGACCTTCGGTATTCAGTCGCTAGCACTGGCGAAGAGAAGGGATTGAACTATCTAGGTTTGCTGCCATGGACTGTCACGTGTGGAGAAGTATCGTCCGGGACATCATCGCGACTGGTTATATACGTCATTGATCGCAGTCGTAACGAGTAGGTCAGTACAATTCCAGCCCTGTGCGAACAACGGACGAAGAGACGGGCACATCCGCTGGGAACGCCTTCAGTGTCCTCTAGGATAGCACGAGTACGAAGTCAACAGCACACACATGTAATGAAGGTGGCTGACTAGATTTACTCCAATTGTGACAGACTCCAGCTACCAAAAGCTCGAAATAAGTTTGCTCAGGGATTGTGTACCTGGGTCTATAGGGAGGCGCTAATTCTCTTTTCCTCATATATTAAATCCGTATAAATTATAGCAAATTTCACGTATACCTTTCCCAATTTTGTTGGGTTACCATTTCAAGGTATTTTATCTTTTTGCGAAGGACTGTTAGATCTGAATTTTATTTTGGTTGTCTTCAAGCTGAGAACATTTCCGTAAGCCATGCCGAAATACAGTGCTGTAGATTTCACTGGCAAATGCAATAGCCTGACCAAACTAATAAAAACTCTTGTAGAAAGTACTTTTTAACTGTGATTGATTTATGTTAGGTAGTTCACAATTTATTAAAAGCCATAGTATGATCATTTGACCGTTGTAAAAAACGGCTTAAACAATGTACCTCTTACTTAAAGTAGGTTGTGGCGGTAAGAGACTTGCACCCACCTGTCACATGTTCTCCTTTCTCATTCAGTTTATTCGGTGAGAGTGATAAGCAGTGCCTTTGAGAACCTTATTGTTTACATATAAATGCGTCACACATTTGCATACGCACACTTACAAATAGCCACTTTTAAGATAGTATATACAAACTTTAAATAGCAATTTCTTTACAAATGAATGCTGTCGAGTGTTCGTGTGGTATAAGTTTGACTTCAGATTATCAAGGGACAGTAGGGAAAATAATATAATTATCCAAGCGTTTCTTGGAGAGTTGTAGGGACGTTATATCCTCAACTGGTTGTGAAAGACTATTCCATTGTTTTATTGCCCCTTGCATGAAGAATTCAGAGTGGAGACTCAGCTTCAACATTTTGGTGTGCAGCTTTATTGTGTGTCCACGAAGATGAGGTAAGAGGTTCCACTGAAACATGCCCTCAAAGCACAATCCTTGCTATAGGCTGTGCATTAGCTTGCATACTTAGACCAAACCACCTCTTTGCAGCCGGTCATACAGAAAGAATAAAGTTAGGCCTTCCAGTTGTTTTTGGGCCTCTCAATAGCTTTATCGCACGACGCTGCACCTTGTCAAGGTATTTTGTATTTTTCGAGCTTTATCCGCCATGCCCGTATACTATAGTCTAGGCTAAATCCGATGGAGGTGCCATACACCTCACCAAAGAAATCTTTATCGAAAGTTGAGAAGGCCGTTTGATAGCGTGCAATGCTCCCATGGCATTGTCCACAGTCTTAACGTATTGCAACGATGGTTTCATACTGCTATATATTCGAATGGTGAGGTCCTTCTGTGACTATTCCATAGGACTTTAAGTATTATTTAGGTTATGTGCCCTTATGCTATCCGTTATAGGTAGTTCATTCGACGCTGGTGGACGACGGTCCACTTTTGCAGATTGAAATCAGTGTGCCATCTTTCAGACCCATTTGCAAGCTGTAAAGATTATTCTTCAGAGATTCCCGGTGGCTCGGGCCCTTAATGACCTGCCAGAGCCTAACGTCGTCGGCAAACATAATCTTACCACAGTTCAATTCCTGAAGGTTGTTATCAACATAAAGGATGAAGAAATAATGACCGAGAACGGAGCCTTTAAGAACGCCACTTACTACATTCACCCAGTCCGATTTATCATTTTCGATACGAGCGCGTTGTTTTAGATTGAACAAAAATTTCTTGATCCAGTTCAGAAGATTCCCTCTGATGCCAAAGATGCCCAGTTTATGCAAAAGAAGTTTATAGGGCTCGCTGCAAAGGCTTTTCGGAAATCTATCTACACTACATTTATTTCGAAGTCGTCTCGTAAAGCACTGGTCCAGACCTCAAGAGAAGTCAGCAACTTTGAAAGGCAGTTGCGCTCTCACCGACATCCATGTTGCAACTTCTGTAAGACGTAATTTTCATCAGTAAATCTTAGTATAGTAAGCTTTAAAACGACCTCTTTCATTTTGCAAGTCAAGCTTATAGGCCTAAAGCTGTTCAGTGCCATCTTGCTACTTCCCTTTTAGAACGGAATGATATTGGCCATCTTCCACTGCAAAGGCAATTTATGTGTTCCCATTGAAAACTCAAACAGAAATGAAAAGGGCAACGATAATTCGGTTGATACTTCTTAACGTATCGCTTGAGTTCCGTAACAAGAGAGAGATAGGACAATCGGAGGCGGAATCGGGCGCAGTGGCTAAAAAGACTGAAAGGCTCATTGACGCGTGCTCTGTAGAATGCTCTATCCTCAACCCCTTTTTCCTCTGTAGGACATGTAACAGCATACATTTTTTTTAATTTTTGCTGTGTTTTGACTAAACGGTGTACTCAGCAAGGGAGAAAAACGCAATCGTTGCCTCATACGCTCATTTGATAACAGAATATGGTGCAGTCGATGGGAAAGTGTATGTACGAACTTCACTTGAATGCAGAATAGTGTGCATTAGACACACTCAGGGCCTACCAATTTCGCTTTGGTAAAGTTCTATTTCAAGGTTTATTTTTGGCATTTAAAATGCTGAGATGTTTATTGCAGATTGTGGAAGTTATGCTTTATTGTTGATATTAGAAAAGTAACTCCCATGCAGTTCAGCTCGTTAAAGACAACTTTAAAAGTACTAAGACGTCAATACAAGCAAACATAAGGGTCCCCGAAATTAATTGAGAAGGAGAAAATTTGATTGATGGGACAAGAATTTTAATCGCCTGATGTTTGGAAATCCATTGCGGAGCCTTCATCAAAGATATTAAAATAAACGATAGCAGAAAAAAGTAATTGAGGCACAGGGATTTGCAGTCTTTATAGAATACTGTGACTAGGATAGTGCACACTTACGACAATTAACGACTTCCCTATCAAGAATAATCGTCCACTTGTGTGCTAATGGCTTGACGCCTGGCGTGCGGGGCGTGACCTGCTGACATGTCATCATGCGGGGTGGAATTGTTACGCAATAGTTGCTAGGCCATCTGGTTCCCCGGCGTTGGCATTAGACGGCGCAGTGGTATGTGCGTTCCCAACGTGGCGACTTGTTTTGGCCAAACTAAGCCTCAGCGCCAAATATGGAGTGGGCAGGTCATTGCATTTATTTATAGACCGGGGCCCATGCGTCAAATTAGCCTTAATTTGCGAATTGGCGTAATTTCTCCGCACTGCTTCCACGTGTTTAGCAATTTGCGTCTTGAGAAGACTTCCAGTCTTTCCGACGTAGTTGTTTTGTTCACACCTGAACCAGAACCTACGGGTGATTCCAGATATTTCTTGCCATGATAGGGGGTCTTTTGGTTTCATTATTTGAAGCCTTATGGTTGCCTCCGGCCTGTGTGCGACTTCAACGACGAGAGGTGCGAGAAGGCGGCTGATAGCCTCCGCGATGTTTTTGACGTGCGGAATCACTTGCCAAAATTTGGGCTTGGTGCAATTTTGTTGGCCATCTCGTTTGCACAAGCACCAGTTATAGACGATCTCAGAGATGCATGGCGATGTTCTCGTAAGATTTGTACTTCATTTTTAAAAGTACCCCTGTAATCGAGAAAATCGATTTTGAAATCGATTTGAATGTGATTGATTTTTGATGTAAATGTTTATTGACCCATCAGAATAAAATAGGGATTTTAACAAACGCGCTAAACGAACGTTTACTTTAATGCTCATTGCATGGGCAGCTCCTGTTTGACGACCAAATATACAAACAAATAGACGGCGTTGCTATGATCTCTTCTTCAGGATATTTGCCAGTTGATCTCCTCATTGGCAAGCTGAATAAATTCCAAGTTAACTTTCGGATCAATAAACTAGAACATGGCTGTTGCTTTGTTGGTGATCTCGTTGAAATCGCCAGAAACGAAAGCGACGTAGAAGTCCGCTTAAATTATGTAAACATATCACATTCGTAGGGCATGTTTAAGTTGGAAGTGAAGACAGCTAATGGACATCGACCTGCTCAATCAATATTCAGTGCTGATGCTGAGTTCGGCCAAAGCCCGTCACCACTTTGGGAACGCGCAAACCAACACATCATCTAGCGTCAACACCGGAGTACCAGATGATCGAGCAACCATGACATCCAGTTCCACCACGTGTGAGGAAAGTTCAGCAGGTCCTAGCACGCATGCCGGCCCTCAAGCAATAAGCGCACAAGCGGGCAATCATCTTCAGTAGAGGTATCGTTAATTGTCATAAGTGTGCACTTTCAAAGTGAATGTATCCTATAAGTACTGCAGTTCCCTGTATGTGAACTACCCGTTTCTGATATTATTCATGCTAATATCTCTGATGAACGATCCATGACAGATTTCGAAAGTTATGCATAGAAAGGTCTTGTCCAAGTGACCAAATCTTATTCTTCTCAGTATTAAGACGTATAGGAGGCTGTTTATAGTTTGTTGATCAACACTAAGCTGTCATGGGTGAATCGTGGCCACGGAAAGTCAGAGAACGCGGAGAGCCCATAGGGCTAGGTTGGATAAAATCTCTAGCATTCAAGAGGAAGAGGGACTCGCTGTTAGGTTATCACTCACAAAAAACACCTTCAAATGCGGCTGCTAGTCGTGAATTTTATTGCGACGCAGCTGCACAATGACTTTCATTTCTCTTCAGAAAGCCCTAGCCTTTTCATGACTCGTTTTTTTGATTCTCTTCGCGCAGGGTTACCAACCAAAAATTTCATCAGATAAGATTTGCCCTGATTTATTTAGAGAGATAAGCCTCGGAGAAATTGAATTCCCCTTTGTCGTCCAGACGTCTGTGCTGGAGGGGTGTCAACCTACTTTTTGGGCGTGTCCTGCGGGTCTCAGCACGGCGCCAGTCAATTCATATCCTGCCATAATCATCATCATCATCATCATCATCATCATCATCATCATCATCATCATCATCATCATCATCATCATCATCATCATCATTATCATCATCATCATCATCATCATTATCATCATCATCATCACCCCTTATAGAAGTCCTCCAGCTTCTGCCAGAAATCCCAGTTACCAAGACATCAGTCTGCCTGAGTAACAGCAGTACCGTTCGTATAGTTAGCCAAATGCGAACGAACTCAAAATCGATCATAGCCTAGGAATTCAACGTGTACAAAAAGTTTAATTTTGATTTGTACTTGAATGTGTTTTAATTTTTCGGTACCTTTAACGTATTCGCAATGTTTCCAGGCCCCTATTAGCATGCATAGAAATAGCACGGGCCACAACAATTGTTTGCAACGAAGATATGTCAAATCTTATGAAAATCAGCCACGCGCTTGCAAAGTCTGTGAATTAGGACCATTTTTCAAAGCAGTTCACAGTCTCCAGTTTGAATGAAAAAAAAAACACCAGTGTTATTACTGACCTAGCCTTCAAAATGTTATTGACTTTGTATTCTTCGTGCAAGGTGCCTGAAAAGTTAATAATTCGCCCAGCTGTCCATTATTCGAAGTAATAGCAGTGTGAAGGTGTTTAGAACCTGCAGACGAACGCTGATATACTGCTGTAATTGCAGTAACATTAGGCGCTTAAATACTCGTGGGTGCATCTCTCCTATTTACGAGACAAAGCATCTCAAGAAGAACTAATTTGAAGGTCACAGATTGAATGCGATGAGAGGACTGGACACTAATGGTAAAGTAACCATAACTTGACAGATGGCTATTACCACCCAAAAAGCATTCACCAGAATATGGAGCTGTCTGATTTTGCCCTGGCGCTGGCCCACCTAGCGCTTTCCCGCAAGTGGTGTGTGCAGTAACGCCGATTGAGAGGACAGCAAAAATGAAAGCGGGAAGACGCAGCAGATCGATCACTGATTGAAAGTGGGGGCCGATTTGCAGGTCTTCTGACTTACCTTTTTTATTCGTTGGTGAAACTTAACCGATTGCTTACGAAACCTTACTAATCCCGCTCTGCTTTGGGGCTCAATCTCGAGTCCCGTCAGCAGCCACACAACGGCTAGCAGTCTACACAGATTGGCATCAATGACAAGGAAGACTAGAATAGCCATTTCTGACTCCCTTGCCTTTGCTGGCAATGCTGCCTTCACTTCTTCATTTGTTAACTCTGTGCAAATACCCTTATCCGAGACCGCCTCTCACGATGCGTTCTAGTTAGAAGCCGACACGTTACGCAAATAAACTTCTTATTCCGCATAGTGAATCTTATGTTTTGAAACTACTTCCTAGAACTCGCCTTTCTGTTTCTATCTGCATCGTCTGGAAGCCCACGCCAAGCTTCGGCAAAATATGGCATGACATATTGAGCCGGCGTTATCACGTTGACCTCCTTTTGCGGGGAATGATGATGGTGATAATAAAAGGCAAAAAATATTGATGGAGTTTGCCCAAAATTCCAGCACAATGCTTGTGTAGCGTCTAAGCAGTGTCCGTACTCGGAATACTACAATTTGTTTGTGGAGTTCAGGCTGTTGGAAAAGACAGAAAGCACCAGAATGAGGGAGTAATTGTGCACAGCACCCCTAGCTGCTGTCTCAAGAAGCAGTGGCCACTGGTGAACCCAGAGCTAGTGTTGACTACGTCCAATCATGGCTGACAGAGAGTGAGGCAGTTGTGGCGGCTGCTTTTACGTGATTGTGGAGCAAGTTCAAGTGATGTGTTGCATTACCGGAAGGGCTGTCCTGTATAGTGGCTCATGCAGCGTCGACTGGGGAGTGGCGTGTTCAAAGGGCCCTCTAAGCAGCCCTGATTATCTGGACTAGCGTGTGTGTGCGGGCGGAAGTCGGTAAAAGGTATGCAGGCCAGCGAGTCGGATACAGCAGCCGGCGAAGTCGCATAACATTGAAGCAATGGACATTGAACAAGGAAGCCGGACAGCATTGTTGGCTGTCCGCCATAAAGAAGGAGGGGGGAAAACCCAATGTCACGTTATCCTGAAAATTACGCTGGCCTATACTGTCCCGGTAGGAAATGATCTATAGTTTTTACAACCAAGAGGAGGAGAGTAGTAGTGGGATCAGCAGTATTAGAAGTATTGCTAGTAGTAGGAGTAGTTGGCATAGCATTAGTACTACTAGTATTGTTAGATGTATGAGCATTATTAATGGAAGGATTCGCAGTATTATTATTAGTAGTAGTAGCAATAATAGTAGAAGCAGGAGAAATAGTACTTGTAGTAGCAGAAGTAATAGGACTTGTAGCAGTAGTGCTTAGTGTACTACAATCATCAGGCCAAATCATAAAACGTTGGAAAAGACGGAAAGCACCAAAAATAGGGTTTTATTGTGCACAGAACCCCTAGTTGGTGTCTCAAGAAGCAGTGGCCATTGACGAAACCAATGTTAGTGTTGACTGCGTCCAGCGAGGCCTGAAAGGGTGTGGAAGATATCGATGACAGCTGCTCATATATGATTGCGAAGCGAGTGCAAGTCGTGTAGTATTGGTGTGTTGCATTATCCGTGGAGTTGGCATATAAAGTGGCCCATATGATGTTGGCAGAGGGGTGGCGTGTTCAAGTAACCCTTGGGCAGCCGCTTCTATTTGGATGCGCGGGCATGCGTGTGGGGAATTCGGTCAAGGGTCTTCAGGTCAGCAAGTTGGAAAGCGCTCCTTGCGAAGTTGCGTGACCTTGAAGCAATGGGAGTTGAAAAATGAAGCCAGGCAGCAATTTTAGCTATCCGCCACAGTAGTAGTAGAACGCGTAGAAGAAGGTGGATGGATTACCGAAGAGCACCTTGCCGTGAAAATTACGCAAGCCCATACTGCCCTGCTAAATAACTGTTTTTAGTTTGCATAATCAGGAAAAAGGGAGTAGTAGTAGAAACATTACTAGTATAGATTAAGAAGAAGCAGGTTCAATCACTGGAATCAGAGTTTTATTTTTCTGAGCTTTCGAACTCTTGCGGCAGTCCATCGTCAGAGATAAAACCGTCAACAAAAGCAGGCAACATATAAAGGGGGAAGGGGGGCCAAGTAACCGTCAACGAAAGCAGTCAAAATTAACAGGGGTAGGGGGGGGGTTAATGAAGTGTCAAAGAAAGCAAGCAAAATGTTTACAGGGGAAATGGGCCAATTAACCATTAAAGAAATCAACCAACATATAAAGGGAAGGGGGTAATTAACTGTTAACGAGGGAAAGCAAAATGTGTAGGGGGAGGGATCAATTATCCGTCATAGGGGCGGAGGGGAAGGAAGCAGGGAGGGAAGGAGGGACAGGACCACCAGTGCCATGAGTCCGGAGATACCCGCGCAGGGTAACATATGAAGGCGCCAGCTCGATGCATCGGTTAACTCAGTTGTCATCCGATGCCCAGGCTTCAATTAGCTTGCTGCTTGCGTGGGCAATTATCTTCGCAGCTGCGAAGTTGAACTCGTGACCCGCTCCGTAGGTGTGGGTGGCCACTTGCGAAGAGTCATCATCCCGTCGAACAGCCGCCTTGTGTTCCTGTATGCGCAAACTTAGCATGCGTCCAGTTTGTCCCGTGTAGTTTACAGGGCAGTTTAGACGCAGTATGCGATACACCACACCCGACTGCTCACTGGGATTTAGCCGATCTTTGATCCTCATGACCCGGCTGCGCATTGTAGCCTTGGGACGATGCGCAATTCCAACGCCTAGTCCTGCGGCAATACGCTCGGTCGCTTCTGACACGTCCTTGATATAAGGCAGCGCATGCCAAATCGTGGGAGGAGGTTCTGTTTGGATCCTCGGAGGGCGGGGCCGTAGGCATCGGTTTATGAAGGCTTTAGGATAGCCGTTTCGCATAAACTGTTCGCGCAGATGTCGAGCCTCACGTGCTCTTTCTCCCGGGTTGCTACAGTGTGTCTGGATTCTTTTGAACAGCGTTTTCACACAGCTTCGTTTGTGAGCCATCGGATGATTGCTGTGGAAACTGAGAAGCTGTCTGGTGTTCGTCGCCTTTCTGTAGACCCCCGTTTCTATTGTGCCATTGGGAGTTCGCGTGACGAGCACGTCGAGGAAGGGTAGCTGCTGATCCTTTTCTTCTTCCCGTGTCAATTGTATATCTGGGAAGATCGAGTTGAGGAGATCATGGAAGCTCTGCAGCGTGTTCTTTTTGACGAAAACGAACGTTTCGTCAACGTAACGGCGCCAAAAGATTTGGGGCTGTTGGGTGAAGGCAATCTTCTCCAGCTCCTGCAGGACCAATTCTCCTATTAGACCGGGAATTGGAGAGCCCATCGAAGTGCCCTTAAGCTGTTCATAGGTTGTTCCAGCGAAGGTGAAGTAGGTCTTTTGACAACAATCGAAGAGTCTCACAAGGTGTTCGATCTTAAGTGGACTCTTGGTTTCGTCGTAACGCTCCTCAAGTCTCCTGCGCAAGACATTTCGTGCCAAACTCGGTGAAATGGATGTAACAAGTGATGTCACGTCAAAAGAAACCATCACTTCATCTGCTTCAGTCCTCTGACCATGGAGATCTATCAGGAAGTGGGAGGCTGAACGGACCGAGGCAGCAGAGTTCTCTTGGAGGAATTTTAATGTCGAGTACATCCATTTAGCCCAATTATAAGTGGGGCTGCCTTTTAGGGCAACGATTGGCCGCAATGGAACGTTCGCTTTATGGATATTTGGCAGACCATAGAAGCTAGCCAGGGCAGTATCTGTTGTTTTCATCAGACGCCGTTCGTTCTCTGTGATCACATTTTGGCGTTTGAATTCTCCAAGGAGTTTGTTCAACTGTTTTGATACTGCTTTTGCTTCTGACTTTTCTGCCTGTCTGTAGGCTTGTACTACTAGTGGTAGACTTACTAGCAGTATCATTATTATATTAGCAGTAGTCGTAATATTAATAGCAGTAGCAGTAGGGATGGGAAAAATAGTAAAAGCAGTAGCTTCAGAGATGAAGGAAGAAGAGAAAGAAGTAAGTGTGTCGATCATGAGGTGAACGATGAAATTAAGAAGATGATCCAGTGCACAGGCAGGTTGGAGAGCATTTGTCCCGTGTGGCATTAGTTGCTCGTGCCGGAGACCAGGATGATTCTGGCGACCTGTGCTGAAGTGCAGTTTGTGCATTAGCCGGAGGGTATGCTGGATGCCAATCAAAGTAATCTGGGCGTAGAAGTCACCGGTAGGCCAGCCTCTAAACCGTCAGTTGCAGTCCTGTCTTTCCTCAGGCCCACCCACTACTGCCCTATCTCCGGAGAACTGCGAGCTTAACTACAGTGAAAGTCTGCAAATATTGGTTCCATTGCGAGAATCATACTTTTCTGAATATTTCCAATCTTGCCCAAAACTCAAATATGAACTCGAACTGAAGCCTTCGAATTCGAAACTGGTGTTGTAGCCCAATGGTTGCCTCTGTTGTTCAAGGAAGTTTAAGTAGCCGGAGGGCATCTTGCAGCTAACTCGGAAAGACTCTCCGGCATCTACACGATGATCTGAGTTTACCATAAGCACTAGAATGGAGCTGCTCCTGTTCTCTATGTGGCTCTCACCGAACCACATTGGAAGATGTATTCTTACTCTTTTGGTCAAACGCCGGCTTGTGCGAACAATATATTCTGCCCCCAGGAACAGGTGAATGAATAGATGCACAAAGAGGTGGTCGCGGCTGGCAGCCTGTTCTTCATCTCTCCGTATAGGACGCGATTAGTTGAGAACGGTACATGACCATAGGCTTTTCGATTAAGCCTAAAAAATTGAAAAGTCTGTTTTGTTTGAATCCTAAATCCCACTCCTTACGTTCACTTAGTGTGGTGACGGTTGTCTTTGAAGAGAGAGCGAGAGTCCCACTTCCTTTGAACCAGACAAAACACTTCCAGGGTACAAGTGGCTAGGCGCTCTAGTGCGGCATGAGCAAAAATTAATAGTTTCTTCCTGTTGGACTGAACCATGAGTACAACAATTCCATTTTCTCCGAGGACATAGTAGTCACGCATTTTTTACCTAAGACATACGAGAGTAATTCCTAGTCAGAATCATTCATTATCAATAATTATCAGACATGGAAATTTATTTTCAGTCATCCAGCCCCATGCGTTAAAGCAGAAGAATCCCCGTGGACTAACTAACCACACCAGTACCTTTTGTATTTATTTCGCAAACTAACTGCGACTGAAACCGTTGCCTACTTTAAATCTCGTACCGGTTAAGAGTACTGTTTGGCGAGGTGTTCATATCTGGGGGCGTGTAAGAATGTTCTATCACCTGATTGGCTGGATACCGACTGGGAGCTGATTGGTCAGGGAGTTGACGACGGCTTGAAACACATTTTATTCTCCAAAGTGCTTTAACTGTTGTTCTCTAATGTGTCACAACATTCCGAATATGTTTTACAGATTTTGGCTGGTAGCGACCTTGCTCTTTTGCAAATGGTACTGCACCTCTTCTGGCACGGTAAATACGGATGCCCTCCTGATGAGAGGGCTATTCCCTAGAACCATTCTTCCGGTTTTCGAGAGTCTGATGCTTGGTTATACTAACAACAGAAGCGAATTTGTCAAGGTGATTTTTCCGATTCTCATTCTTTTGAATGCAACTCTCTTTTACACGAATTTGTTTTGCTACTATAGGGTGAATCTATCGTGTTATTTAGTCGGAGTATTGCGATAGTGTGACACTGATCTGAACATTTCAGGCATTAGTAACTGAAATTGTTCCTTGTTTCTGAAAAGCAATATGCTTCCTTTAACTTGAGTTAATTTGATCTTCATCAAGTTAAGATTAGGTTTTCTGGTTCTGAAGGGGATATATTTGAAACTTTTCTTGCTTATATTGGTGATCTTTTACAGCACAACACATAAGCGTGAACGGTTTAGTTCTGCTATACTCAATAGCATAGGCAATGTTCATATCAGACAACTTCCACTTTCACCAAAATTCTGCTCGTTTCCCTTAAATAAACTGAGCTAAACAGGTCGTTTTCCATACTGAAAGGCTTTCTTAGTACCAGATCCACTAATCAGCTCAAAATAACGAGACCAAGCGTATGCTAACTAACCAACTCTAATTTAAATCAAGACTTTGCATGAGTAAAGTCTCATATTCTATATGTTTCTAAGCAAGTACAGACGAAGATAGGGGATACCAAAACGTGAATTTTTGGCTTATAAGCCTTCATCAGCCAGCCAAAGCCTAGCCTAAGCAACACCTGGGGTTCTAACTCGCGAGTTGTTAACTGGATATTCAACATTCTAACCGTTGGACCAAGCGTTCGTTGTCCTGGTGGCTTTGATCCGATACATTAGTAGTAGTAGTAGTGGAGTGGGCGCCGGTCTTGTTATGGGACTGAGTGTGTTAATTTTC
This sequence comes from Ligula intestinalis, assembly GCA_036362985.1. Lineage (NCBI taxonomy): Eukaryota > Metazoa > Platyhelminthes > Cestoda > Diphyllobothriidea > Diphyllobothriidae > Ligula > Ligula intestinalis. Next base: position 13,491,535 of record JAYGXS010000005.1, on the reverse strand, counting down.
ATTTATCTTGCACAGCTTTAATCTTAGGTTTCTGTGAGCGGTCATGTAACAGCAGACGGGAATGCAGGCAAACTATGGCAAATACAACTGAGACTGGTATGAAAATTTGCGATTTATTAAACTGCATCAATCAGGGCTACGCCATAACTGTCCTATTGTTTGGCAGCAAGGCAACACGGTTATAGCATGGTTCTTTATTTCACCGTCGTAGGTGATCACTCCAAATAGATTTAGTTCTACGACACATTGTTATTTATAACCACAAAGTTCTGGTAATATTCCTATGTTAAACTTGGATAATCTACTCAGAAAATATGTGTTTCCAGCACTTCATCATCAAACCAGTGTTATTGCGGGGATAGTGAAAATTGTACAGTTGGACAGGGTTAATGAATGTCTCAGGAATACAACTCATCGTTTTCACGACGTCAGCATGGCGAGATTGGCGTGCAGAGGTCCTTGCGTTGGGGGATGGGGTCTGACAGACCATGACACTGACACGGACACCCTGGTTTCGAAGTTTACCAATGCGCATCCGTCACTCGAGATCTCAATAGGGTATGAGGTTGATAATGAAAGTTCGTTCCACTATGTCCTTGTACGAAGACAAAAGTATAGATCTGAGAAGAAGACTCGATCGCTGGGAAAATACGTTTATTCACCTGACGTTTCGACATCAGTTGCGAATTCATCATCAGAGAAATGAGTAGGAAACAGTAGCAGAAACGGGTAATGCATGATGATGATGAGAACTTTATTTTGATGATAATATCAAACTTTCAGCAAAAAATGGCTCCATTCACTGCACAGAAGTTTGCAGTATTTATAGGATACAGTCATTACTGCAAACATACAGCGACAATTAACGTTAATTGCCTTCTTGCGCGTGGATAGTTTGTTGGACGGCACGCGGGCTCTGACCTGTTGTACTTTCATCACGAGCGTGATGATTGCTCGGCAATCTGGCTCTCCGTTGTCGGCGTACGATAAGGCGGTGGCCTGCCCGTTCCTCAAGTGACGACACGAGTCTTAGCATTGAATATGGATTAGGCAAATCGTTGCACTTGTTTATGGATTGGGAGCCCGTGAACCATGACTCAAATAGTTCTCTGCTCACCCGATTGTCACTTCTTGCGAGAATTTCGGCCTCATCAAATTTGAAGGTGTGGCCGGGTCTCGTCGAATGAGCCGCAACTTGAGAATCGGCATCATTTAGCCGCTAAGAACTATAAAAACCGCGCAATCTGTGCATGCGTCACCTTTATCTACGCACGACTCAGACTAACCTATCATTACCTATGATTAAGGTTTCCCGACGAAATCCGAAGCGTGAGGAACATAAAACTCTTGTTCCTGTGGTCATATCTTCCTCTTATGGCTGGTTTTATAAACCTTGGAACCTAATTGATGAGAATTAAAAATAGAAGAGCCATTTCTAGCTCATTAACCGTCAGTCACAATGATACTATTCCTAATCAAAACTGGCCTGAAAATGAACCCATGATACATGGGATTAGAGCGTTGGAGTCTAATTAACAAGTTGCGCGTTCAACCCTCGAAAGACGCAGAGTCTGAGGTTATGCATGGCTGGTTGGTGACGGCTTATAAGCCAGAAATGGCCATTCCAGTTTCCCCTAAACCCTTTTCGATAATTTTCCTCTGTTGTGATACATTTACATCCATCTCTTCATGTGTTCCAATTGCAATCTTTGACACGGAAGTTCTCAAATATACTGGGCAATGCAAGTTGTTTCAAGTTTATCCAGCAGTCTGAACCCTGAAATGTGGTCCTTACTGAAATTTTCAAAATATGTCCAATAAAATTTATCCCAACATAGTCAGAACAATATGAGCAGACTTTTCCCTTTATCTCTTTCGTCTGGTTCTAACCACCCGAAATGTCCAAAGTGAACGTTTCTTCAGGATGAGCCATGGAATGGTATCGTAAAGGTCGAATTTCTGGTTGGAAAATACAAGTATATTCCATCAAAAATATCAGATTGACTTCCAAAACTCCCGGGGATTTCAGGGCGAAATCTGCTGCTCTTACTGATGTTTTGAATGTTTCAAAAATGCTTTCAATCAATGGTTCTTTTTATCAGTGTTTAGTGACATGGAATCTTGCAGGTATTCTTAAAATGTCTGGACAGATGCGATGTGATATGTTTAAGTTTTGCTTCCCAAAATACGCTAGAACTTGAAAGGTTCCAATGCTCGAAAGCCACATATTACTTATCTATAAACATTGCCCTTATTTCAGTAATGTATGGGGATTTTGTTGTTGTTTTATAGTCGAGACGAAGCACTGGCTGAGTTATAAAATGCTTCTAACACGAAAACAAACCTTTCATTGCAAAAATGCACAGAATCCTGCCATTAAAGCAGAGACGTGGATCTGGGAATTTCCTTCGATTTGCGGGTCGGAAGCTTGCATATTTCAAATACAGTACGCGCACAGAATGCCACTAATTAGTTAATTCCTAATGTACGCCAAATCGTAGAATCCTTTTTCCCTAAAGCTGTTTCTACGGTTATCTTCCCAACGGTCGCCCTTTAGTTGTCCAGTCTTGTTCGAAGATGGAATCTAAATGTCTTCCCGTTTTTAATTTCTCTGCGCCTATTGCGCCCCTAGGGATTTCATATCTACAAACCAACAATCAGAGGATTATCTAACAAAACAGCCCTTCGTAAAAAGAGGAAAATATTAACCATTCTATGATTCCCTTGACAACCGTTGATGTTTTTCTTTTAGCAACACAGTATTTAAATAATTGCCATTTGCATCAGATGCTGATTCATCCTTGATAAAAATGGCTTCAAACAAGCAATTAGAGAGATGGTGACATACAGTCAGATATGAACAGTTAGTCTACTTTTTTCCAACTTGTGCCGTTATCAGATTGGACTTTTTGCTAAACAGCCGCCTACCTTTGGGTACTCATTTGGTAAAAAATCTTTAAATGTTATACTCAAAGGAATTATACAGTCCATTGCCTATCGTAGGAAATCTCATGAGATAGACATGAAAACCCACGCTAGGCGAAATCAACGCGCACTGCGTCCTCCTAAGATTAACAGCGGTAAATTAAGTACAATTAGTAAAAAAGGCATAGGTTGATTGATAAATTACTATTTACCAACATAAAAAGGAAAAAAGACACTGGTGCGCTATGAGTTGTTGAAGTCACCCGAAAATGTTATTGTTGGGCCATATGACCATTAATTGAGCTGGTTTAGTCTAGCGCTGCACAAAAGAACAGACTGTGATGAAGGACAGTATAGAGGGATCTTGCATAATTACAAATCATGTTGCACAAACAATGAGGGGATCTTTGAAAGCGCTCCACTTCAATCTCCTGGTCCATCCGCCATATTAACCTGAAATTGTTTCCTCAGCTTTTCATCGTTTTCTGTGCACACAATAGGGTCTTCATAAGCAATGCTTGAGTTCCCTCGGAGAGTCACAAGTTGGCTCAATGATGGTTTGTATAAAAAGATATGTAATTTGTCCACCGCGGAATCTATTAGGTACACAAACGATAGGAACGAGAAAAAATTGAGTAAAATATAATTTTAGTTACTTTCAAATAAAAGTTGCCTTTATTTTACAACAAAGGGTACTAGTAGCAGTCAATTATATGGATCACCATGGAAACCAAAAACCCCAGCATTATGTAATACGTTACTCATGGTACTGGTTATTCATTTTTTTCGTATTTATTAGCTTATTGCATTTATCTTACGTTTTATTTTTTATTTTAAAGTATTTTTCAATTATCGCACGTATTTTCGTCGCTATATTAGCTTTTATGATAGTTTCATCTACTAGGTTCTGCTTTGTGGGGGATATTTCCTGTGTCTTCGTACTGCACCACCCGTACAACCTCTATTACCATCGATCCCCTAGTAGAAAATTCCGAGGATTTTGATTTTCATGGTGATCTAATGAGAGACTGCTACCACAGCACTAACTGATACTGTGAATTCCCGGAATTCTCCTGAGAATTGCATTTCGTCCAATAAGGGACGTTGTCCCATCAACAAGTCTCAATATCTCCCGATCTAATCCGGCAAGACAACGAGCTCGTGGCTGAAGGCTTAGAGCGTTAGCCTCTGATCGAAAAATTTGCTTTGTTCAAGCATTTTTGCTGCACCACTTAGGGTTTGGTATAACTGGCTGACGACGGTAAATAAGCCACCAATTGTCATTCCGGTCTCCTTTGCCTTTTTCGGGAATGCTATCTGCCTAGACTACTAGCCGCCGTGCAGCTGCTGGCGAGGCTCAGGAACGAGCCCCAAGGCATAGCGAAAAAATGGAGTCCCATTCGCTGTCAGTGAACGTTAATCAACGAGTGACAGTAACGCTTAGTAGACAGAAACCAGACGAATGAATGAACCACAGCCTGCTAGTTCTACGAGAAGGTATATGGTTGGCCTGGAACACAGCCTAATATTGTATGGTGATTTAAGTCATGCCCTTTAGTTTGAATGTTTTGCCTATTTTCGGGTAACCAAAAATATCAACAAGAGTATTATAAAATACTGAAATAGTTCAGGAGGGCAGTTGACGAGTATACATAATCTTCCGATAAATTCTCACCAGACCAGTACATTTCTATGGGAGCGGGATATAAGTTAAAGCGCGTTTGTATTTTCATACAAGTGAATCGCGGGGATAGGGGCGAATTTGGGTCGAAAAACGAAGGCTAGTTACGCAGTAGGGAGGGTTCGGGGAGCCGATTTAGAGAGTAGGGGAGACAAAGTGCTAGCACGGAGGAGTGAATGCAGTTAAGCGACCGCTGGTTGTGCCAGATAGTGGTTCTTCTGTGCAAACAAGACCGGCTCTCTCAACCGGATAGTGGCTGCTTCTGTTGGTAATAGCACACGCTGACCCACGGATTTGGTTAGTTTGGTTGTACCTTATAAATCAGTTGGATCTTTCGGTGGCGTCCATAGGATGTCGGGAATCGAAAATGAGGGCGAGGGTGGCGATGTCTTTGCTCCTGACTTCACATTTTCTCAGCCATACCAGAAGGTGTTCCCTTATTCTTTTGGATAAGCACCGACTCGTGTGACCAATATAATTTGCTCCATATGAGCAATTAAATGAGCAGATGCACGTGTTGGTGGTCTAAGTTTGCTACCGATTCTTATCTGCCCCGTTAAAGCTCGATGTGGTTGAGAAAATAACCGAACTCGCACTGCTGGGACGGAGCTCACTTAAATAATTTTGACAACTATAGCTTATTACATTTACTTAAAGCGTAAGCATTAAAAATTTTAACAATGAAAGCTGGAAGATTTTGTACGAGAAGCAGGGTTATTAGATTTTTATGTGTAAAACGTGATGTTGAAAGTCCTTGTGTACTTATCGATCATGATTCAGCTTTATTTTAACTAGTATACTATGGGTTATTGAAGTCACCCGAAACGGTTATTGTTGAGCAGGTCGAGTCTAGCGCTGCGTAAAAAGAACAGAATATTATGAATATAGAGGGATATTAAAAAATTACAACTCTTACTCCCATGCTGCACAACTAGTGAATGGAACTTTGGAAGTACGCCACTGAAATCTCCCACCCCATCTGCCTTATTAACCAGATATTGCTTCATCAGTTTCCGATCTTTTTCGGTGTACATAATATGGCCTTCACAAGCAATGCTTCAGTCCCTACGGAGAGCCACAACTGGGTTTTTTCGATGGGTTATTTTAAAATATATGTAGTTTGTCTACCACGTAATCTATCAGGTACTCAAACGATGGGAAAGTCTGTAGCTGTGAACGAAGAAAGGTTGAATAAAATAGAAATTGTAGTTACTTTTAAATAAACGTTGTCTTTATTTCATAACAAACGGCACTGGTTGCAGCCTACTGTATGGATCATCCTGGAAATCAAAAGCCCCAACATTATGCAATACATGACCAATGCTAACAATTATATACTTTTATTCGTGGTTTATTAGTTTATTGAACATAAGTTACATTTTATTTTCAGTTATTTTTTTTTCAATCACTGCAGGTATTTACGTCGCTACATATTAGCTTTTATGATAATTTATTCATTATTTTCGGTTTTTGTTTGGTATATTTCTTTTATGTTCTCTCCTGCGCCTTCGTATTTGTCCATTCTTGCAGCCTCTATAATAGACTGCTACTATGACACTAATGGATTCTCACTCCAAATAATCCTTTCAATTATCGGGACTCTCCTGTGAGGTGCATTTTAATAGGGGTCCTTTTGCTCCAATAAAGGACATTTTTTCAATAGCTGCATGGGGGTACTGCGTTCTCTGTGTCTCGTAGATATAAAAGCGAAGGGTATTCTAACTCCATTTCCTACCTCCTTATTCTTGCCTTTAGCTCCAGGGTACCCAGGAACCTGTGAACTTTGACAGACGTACTAGTATCCTACAAGAACTCGATCGCAATAACGCCACACTCACTGTGGATTCCCTGCAGCCATCCAATGCCACCCTGCTCAATAACATCCAAGTTATCCCAGTAGCAATGGCGTAAGTCGTTACTACATCTCTTCCGTCGGTTTATATGTCGCATTATTTGTGCCGTCTAAACCGCATGCTTCACCTCAAACATAGGGCAAAAGCAACGACTTGCGCACGAACTAGATTATGGTGAGAGCAGGCTTGTGTTGCATCTACTACACTCTCGCCCCCTCCCCCATCTTGGTCCAGGTCAAGACGATCGGGGGCGGACGAGAGTATGGGTGAGGCGCGCGGCCCGAGCACCCCCTAAGCGTGCCATCACAACTGGCTCGAATCCTATGGGGTGGAAGGGCTATTGAGGCTACATTGAGAAAGATTCATTGCAGCCTGACTCTTAGTCCACCGGTCAGCCACTCCAGAAAACACACACGCACTGGACTGATCGCGTAGTTCGAGTTATACCGTCATCTGGCAGTCTTTGAAGCAAATGCTTTTAACGCCTCGTACTGGCCTCAAGAACGTCAGGTTGTTTATGGTGAGTAAAATGGCCTGAGCTATCAACCTCACTCGCTTTTCTCATTCCCACCAAGCCAGTCAGTGGAGTGGTACACGGAATGGGTGCAACTGCTGGTGTTTCTAATGATCTCTCCTACGCGTACTACGTACACGACATGGTCCCCAAATAAAATCTGAGACTGTTGCACAGAAGGGGGTTGAATGTATAGGAGTAAAGGCTAAAACGATTAACTTAAACACCTACAATCTTCGAGGCCCGGTTCCTTAGGATATAGGAGAATTCTTGGGAAGGCGAGAGTAGAAGGAAGAGTTTATTGTGTACACAACGGGAAGGGAGAACAGATTGACCGGACCCAAGTGAGGTCTTAGAGTAGTCGGGTCAGGGGACAGATGGAGGGAGACCTTTCATTGGCTAGGTCGGCCTGGAGATTTTGGGCAGAGAGGCAACTTGCGTCGGGCACGCGTGCAAGCTCCTCATTCGTCGCCTCATAGATGCGAGAACTATGATTGGCTGATCGAGACGTCGAGAAAGCACATCGGTGAGCGTTTGCGAAAGTGCACTTCGACGCGAGCTAGTCAGGCAGGCACGACCCGCTACAAATGGTTCACACCGCACATGAGTGAGAGTGCATAAGTAATGCCGCACATGGGGAAGGATGGTGACAGTCGTAGGTGCTGGCTCGGGTCGCGCCAGCCACCTGCGCTGAACGCCACCTCCGGGCTTCGTGACTGAGCCTTGACACCGGGCCGAGGTGGGTAAAGAAAGAAAGAGTGCGGAAGATGCAGCGAAGGTCTACTAGGTCCCAAATCATCGCTTTTGTGCTACCACGCTGTGCGGCAGACAGCGGGCCTCATCAGGTACAACGGTCGAAATATCATGCTGCATTATCAAAGTAAATAGCTGTAAAGGATAATAATTGTCGATTTAAGGTCCATGGGCCCTGTTATTACAAACCTAGTGCTAGGGTAAAAGTAAATGCAAAGATACTACTCACAGTTGCGTGGGAGCAACAGTATGAACAACAGAAGTGACTTTTATGTTATACATATTAAATAACGTTTGATTCACAACAGGCAGTCATTTAAAACAGAAGTCAGCAGTATCTGACAACTATGGTGACTAAGAAAATAAACAGTGAAAAAGCTCCCATAAGATCTGTCAGGGACAAAAACAAAATGAAGGAGAAAAAACTTGGATCATGCTCAAGTCGCGAAACCACTCTTATAAAATTGGCCATTTGACAGCTAGATACTGCCGTACATGACATGACCTGATTAAGCGGGAACAAACGTAGGCTTTGATACGATTAGCCGCAAAAAAGACGACTGGGTTGGCAGGGCGATTTCATGATGACAACGGCATATAAAGGTCACAGAAAACCCATGTTATTAAAATCAATTGTCTCACCCATTGCACTCATTATTTAGAATGGGAATTTCTGAATACCGAGCACATGAGCGATTTATGCCTTAAATTGTTTAGTATGAAGCAGAAGTAGAAATTCGTCGGTCTTTTGCACAATTCCCACGCCCTAACTTGCAGAACGAGCTAAAAATCATGCGAATTGCGAAATTTGCCAAAGACTTTAATCACTCGTTAACTTACATGAGCGCATGTATTAAACCTTTAATATACTAATGAACACTCCTGGGTGGATTTTTAACTTAAAAGAAATGTAAAAATTACTACTTGTTTATTTGGGAAAGTTAAATTTTTTGAAAAAACTCAAAGTTCTGCAGCCATGAAAAATGACTATAAATTATGCAGATAAATGCATATATGATCGTCAGGTGAACTCTTAACCATACCATTTTCTTTAAGAGACCTTTTTTCGCCAAATTTCTTTATAAATATTTCACGCATTAAATTCAATTAGTTGCAGATCGTGCTTTAAATCCAGCAAACTTTTCTTCCACATATGTAGATTATGGTCGACGTTTAAATCGAAGCCTTTAAGATAAGATATTTCATAAAAGCATTTACTGAAAACGTGACGTTTTTATATAATTATTAATAGTCCTTATATATTTCTTATTTTTTTACGGAGATGGCAAAGTGAGTCATACTTATAAATTTCTCAAAACACCAAAGCACATTGTCGAGCAAAAAGAAGTCTACAACCGATGTCTCGTATTGTTACGTCTAAGATCAATTTAAAAATGTTCTAAAATAGGTTGACTATTAAATACCCATTTTAATTAGTTATTCAACTAATGCATTTCTGTGCATGCTACCTTCTCCCAAGATAGCATCAAAGTTGGCCAAAATTCTGCCTGTTACCCTTAAATAAACTGGATTAAACAAACAGTTTTCCTGATGAAAAGAGTTTCGCGAAATCAAACTCATTCACCAATTAAAAATAGCACGATAAAATTTATGTTAACTTGTCAGCTATAATTTCGATCAGGAATAAGAGTGGATTAGCTCACGTTTTGTATTTTTAACCTTGAACGCAGCGCTAGCCTTAGCCCTGACACTAATCTTCGAATAGGAGAGGGTTCTCAGCTCCTTGCCTCATCAACAATTTCAGTAGAACCGTTTACGCTTACCAATAGACAACGGTAGATCACTATGATATGCGCATTTAATAGCATAGGCTACCGGCGACGGTATACGGTTTCAGACAACTCACCTCTAGAAAGGCTGTGGTTATGGGCGTCAAGTATCCAATTCTGACACATGTTCAATCTTTCTACATAAGATAACATATCTGATGAAAGTTTGGGGATTGGAGGATTTAACGCACACTTGAGGTTGTTTATTTAGTCCATTGGGTTGACTTAAGGTGCAAAATGTTGTTTACTAGAATTTGATTCCGTTCTGATCAGAATACTGGGAGAAAATAGAGGCGAAAATGGGCGAAATCCAGCGTTTATTGATATCCGAGGAATTCCCTTCGCTATTAAACGATGTGGAAAAGAACTTCTTGTGTGTGTATGTTGCACTATAAAAGAACATTCATGAAGAGCAGAAACTTTTTAATTATATCTGTTGACAAAACTAAAAATTTTGTTTTGCGTCCATGAAATTGAGGTTAGTGTAATTAGGAGATAGCGCATTAATTTTGGGAAAAGAAGAGCGAAATAAGTTTAAAAAATTATATTTTGCAAAGCTGCCAAGTTTTGTGACATAAAATTGAGAAATAAACTTTGAAGGTTGTTCTTTGCATTACTCCATATTAAATGTATATTGTATATTTGACGGTTACAGGCAAGGAATGCGTTTGAGAACTTTATTAGTATATGGCAACCAGATTATTTTTACAATCTATATGAAGTTGGAGACAGTTAACATAACAAACTTTTGACAGAGTTGCTACGGGACATTACGAAACTTTTTTTTCAAAAATCGCCATTGATAGTATTGCCACTCTGCTTTGCATTTGTTATAGTAGAACTAAGACTATAAGTAACCAAATATGCTGAAAACTGTTCCGTTTTAGAAAAAAACAAGTAGCTCTTTAATTTATAACAAAAGAGATATCCCAATTGTTAGGGAGATCAATTCACTGGCCGAAATTTCCCATTCTGATCTTGACTTTATCATCAAAAAAATTAAAGTGCGCTGACATCAGGTGCCAAAATATATAAGGAAAGCTTTTTTTCAGGAGCTAGCTTGCTGTAGAATTTTTCTACGTCAATCTTAAGCATATTCATTCGCGACTTTTGTAGTGGGCGTCCATTTTTCTCGGCAATGGGTTCACATGATTTGGTGGTTCTGAAACTATGACACACACAGACAGCTGCATAAGAAAAAATGTTTAAAAGCTGGTTATGTACGTAAAAGCTTTCAAGATACATCTTATTTTGAAGGTTTGGGTCAGTTCATAAAATGTAATCATTATTTATGGTTAATTGACTTAAGCCAGTGAAAATCGTAAAGTCTTTATTAGAATTTCAAGGAAGATCTGAACTTCTTCGCAATAGAAATATCCAAATAATTACAAAAAATATGGTGGAGGGCAATTACTCTTAGTGTACAAAAAAGGTACGTTTACAATTGTACCCGACAATTCTATTTAACTTCATTATTCACTGACCGGCAGGACCGCAAGTGAGCTTGAGAAATATATTACTTCTATGATCTCCCAATGGGGCATATTAAGCCAAAACGTGGTTTACATAGTCCAACATAAGTCAAGCGATGTATAAACAAAAGAAACAACTGGCAGTTCTCGCAAAAACATGTAAGAATACATACTCGAAATTTAGGCTCTTCGGTAACAGCCATACATTATATTGCACGCAACATGGAAGCATATTTATTCAAAAACGTGAAAAGACCATTATTTTCCAACGTAATTTTACTTGTGCTTCTTTATTTACTCGGTGGTTTTGCATGAGCGGACTTCATCTACATGTAAAACTTAAGTTTACCTAGTACGTTCGATTTCCACTTTTTTGGAATTTTCCACTTTTTTAAAAAAGCTGGTGTTTCTATGAAACGTTATACTTCTTCATAAATCATAATACGAAAAACGATCATTACTTTATTACAGTAAGACTTTGGGGGCCACAGCTTGGGCTGCGTTTGAGTAAGAGGGAGTTACTTGTAAAAATTGTTGGATTTCATCAGATAGTGCATCAACTGTACGTCAAGATTTTTGGAAACGATGTAAGCCTCTACAAGAGCTCGTAGGTCACAGGTGGCAGTGAACAAACAAGCCACATAAAGCAGCTCAGAAGGAGAAGAGTCGATCGCCGGAAGCTTATACGCCTGACCTTTGGATTCTCGCTCCAAACCATCATCAGAGACAGTCAGAAATAGGGGTGATAGATGTACTAAGCTGCACAGTATTTATATTCCCTAGTGGCCACTCGACCACCTCCCTACTGCAATTAACAGTTCAGAAGAGTGTTTGGCGAGCATACGTAGCTTTCGATAAATTCTCATCGGGCCGTTACAATTATATAGGGAGGGGTGCAAATTAACATGCTGATAATCAAGTTATCTCAAAACGAAAATTAGTCATGGGAATGAGGAAAAGGTGTGGGGGTGGTAGTTATCAGCTAATGAGGGTTTGTTGAGTCCGGACAAGGGATGGGGGGAAGGGGCTGGGGTTGGGTGAAGCGGCAGCAAGCGCGAAAAGATGCAGGTAGTTACGTAACCGTTGGCCAAGTCAAGCTCGGGGCATGCAGGAGGTTCTTCTGCGCGCACAGGACCGGCTTCCTCAACCGGATCGTGGTTGCTCCTGCTGTTGCCAGCAAACGCTGACCCAGGGGCTTTGGGTCGTTTGGCGAGACCTTGTAAATTACCTTAAAGGCTTCGCTGGGGTCAACACGATGTCCGGAGTCAACCATGTGGGCAAGGATTGAGCTATTGATGCTTCTGACTTCGCCTTTGGCCAGCCATGCCGGGGGGGGTGCTCCCGTATTCTTTTTGATAGGCGCCAACTCGTGCGACCGATATAACTTGCTCCACAGGAACAAGTGAATGAGTATATGCACATGGAGGTGGCCTGAGTTGGCAGCCTATCTTTACCTTCGCCATGCAGGACCGGGTTCGTTGAGAATAACACCCGAACGTTCGCTGCTCGGAAGGTTCGTGCTACGGCTTGGTTAAGACGTCTACCAAGAAGCTCGCTTGCTGCGTCCCCTTGAAGGGGTACTTTGAGGAACAAGGTCTTCTTTTCTACAGTTGGTGTAATAGGCTCCGGTTCCTTTTCCATCAGATTCTTCATGATAAATCTGTCCGGATACCCGTTCTCCCGAAGCATGTCCTGGAGTTTTTGGAGCTCCATTTCAATAGTATCCGCCGAACAGATTTTCCTGGCTCTTTGTGTTAAAAATCGGACCAGATTACGTTTCTGTTGGATAGGTACAAAACTGTTAAAGTTTATGTACTGTCCGGACCAGGTTTTCTTACGACAAACGCTCCTTTGGATGCTGTCGTCGGGTCTTCGACTTAGGACAGTTCCCATGATGAACGCTGGGGTCATCATTGATAAGATGCTGACTTTGTAGTCTGCGCCCGAGTCCTTAATGGTCGAAACTTTAACATCCGTGTTGGATACTGGCGTGATAATTATGCGGCCAGTTGGTTTGCTGTCATCGAGATTGTTGGTATCCCCTTCCCCTCCCTACCCCCACCCAGTGACCGATTCCCCTGCTCAGACCAAGTCTCGGCACGGAATAGGGGAATGGGGGTCATTGTGCTTGTTTACAGACTGCGGGCCTGAACTCGCGGCTCACGCGGTCGTCGACTCTTGCAAGGATTTTGGCCTCGTTCAACGGAAAAATATGATTTTTCTCCATCTAATGAGCCGCAACCTACGAGCTAGCGTATTTCCTCCTCATAGCTGCTCTGTACCCGGCCATTCGCGTCTCTTTTAATCTTCCAGTTTCTCTGACGTTTTTGCTTTGTCTACAACGGCACCAAACCCGCTAAACTAATCTGGCCGTTTCCGGCTGTTCCGACCTCGGTTTCGTAGACCGAATTACTGGAAGAGGTTACAGCATCTGAGATTTTAAAATCACTGAGGCAAATTAAGTTCAAACATAAGGACGTCCATTGGTATCTGACAAATTCCTAAACGCCAGTGAGTTCCTTTTTATCTAAATTTGACTGTCACAACACGGTGCCCATCGTGAAGTTTGGATAGTGTATAGCCAGCGTCATATACCAGCTATGAAAGTGTCCTTTTGGCTGATTTTACCTCCAAGATTCCCTACACTTCTATAGAGCAGGAACTTTAAAAAAATAAATATTTAGTCTCTTTGTTGTGTTGCACAGCCTTACTCCTTACATTTTAGTCCATTCTCCTTCGTGTACAACCTGCCGGGACCAATGAAAGCTTCGGAACTTGTTCTGGGACTGCAAGAGCTGGCAAGTATTTACGATGGATCTCTGTTCTATTGGGATGACCCGAGGATACAGAAGCTCAATCCATGCAAGTGTGGCATCTATTATGTTTTCCGTCACATACTTTCACATGCTTCAGTCCTCTCCGAGCAGCCAAGGGGTTTCCTGATGTGCACAGGGCAGGCGATGGCAAAAGCTTGCAGGACACTGTCCAGGCCCCTCATATTGTTTACGCAAAGCAGACTGCAGCGGTGGATTTGGGTTTATAATAAGGAACTGGCCGGTGAATTAACTTGTCATCAAAAACCTTCTCATGCAGTCGAGCCTAATTTGAGCTTTGACTAATGTGCCATATATTCGCAGGCTTCATGGGAACCTACATTTTTTCAAGAGAGGCGTTGCCGAAATTTCATAGCAACTAAACATCAAACAGTAAAATACGCTTTTCTTGTGGTTGTTATTTGGAAATATGGAGGGGTTCGCATTTAAAGTAGTTAATAGGAACAGAATTTTCTAAAAGTCGCGTTCGCCGTAGTAGGCCAAAGATAGGAGCCTCGTAGCTTAAGTGGCTAAAGTTTTGACTGTACTAGAGCATTCCACTTGCTGTCGTGGGTCCGAATCTCACCGAGGCCAACAAGCTTTTTTGGTTCTAATTTATTCTGTTAAGGGTATTCCAATGTCTTTGAGAAGAAATTTCTCTACCTGGAACAAGTCCAAGCGCCTGATAGACATTGCAGTACAGACAGAAATGTCTTGCTCTTTAAAGCTAGTGTCAGCTCAAAAATGTTCTTTCTCACGAGCCGAATGTGTAAAGGGAGGTTTGTAGTTGAACTCTTAGGAAAAGATGAATATCTGTGCCTAATTGTTGAAAATATGTGGATTTTGTTTTCCATGTGTGGGTACAAACGTTCTTAGCAGTAGATCAGCAGTTAATGGCGTATTTATCAACCTGAGCTCATTAATAGCATAAAGATATTTGAGATATTTCTTTCGTGGTTTACAACTTCGATGCCTTCGCGCTATCATTGTTCGTCAATGTAAAGCCGGACCGACAATCCAATCACAAGTGCATAGGGGTTTCATTCGTAAAAACGAGGATGTTGATGCCAGTTTTGTTAATAGAGGGTGGGGGTCTGGGATAAAGTTCAGTGGCCTACATGGGATTCAAACACAAGACAAGAGGAAGATTTTCTTACAGCCAAGGCTCTGACCACCTGGGCCACGAGACCGCACCGGGAGCCGTGATACTAATCATACTGGATCGAATTATCCGTCAAGCCTCCTACAAACTGTGATACAGCGAGCTGATTGCGCAGACAGGTTTCCCCTAACAATCAATGGAGAATCCACCGGTTGACTACCAGGCATACTTACTTAATAGGAGGTTTGGTTGATTTGAATAATTCGTTTGACCCTGTGGTGGAAAGATCGTTGACCTCGGTGGGATTAGAATCCAAGCCAACAAGGAAAAGGCTTCATTGTCATCATCGCTGAGTCATTCATGTGGAACCAAATTAATTATTCAAATGAGTCAAATCCCCTTATTACTTAATAGTGCCCTGTAATCATCTGGTGGATCCTAAATTGACTACTTAGGAAAGCCTGCTTGGGAAGTCAGCTTACTTTAGCAGACTTAGTGAATTTAGTATGAGGCAGTGGGATGGGTGGGATAACTTATCCAAGTTTGATTAAACTCACGGCTACTGGTGAGACATCGTAGTTCAGGTGGTTAGAGCGTGGACTGTACTGCGGCCTTACCCTTGTTGCCGCGATTTCGAATCCAACTGAAGCCACAGAATTTTAGACAGATTTTTTATTTTAGCTAAAAGGCAGGCAAAATTAAACTGAAACCTTGTTCCATCTTGTTTTCATTGAACATTATTTACAAACTGCTCGTCTACCATGGTCGCTGTTTAGGTTTGCCGGTCCGTCGTGAGTTGCCTGCAGTCATGAACTTCAGTTCGGTTCACTTCAGTTTTATTAAAAGAAAAATTGGGAAACATCTTTGAGCTCCCTGTTGGTGACACAATGACTAAGAAATGCATTAACGTGATGGAAAATTTCAGATAGTGGTCGTTTATATCAGTGCAGGAGAAAAGCGAACTGCCTTCAGATAGTCTAAAATATTAAATATGCAATTGAAAATTAATTGAAAATAGTAGCTCGGTGATGCCAAATGACGCTTGTCAGGCATCCCGCTGTACTCCATCAGCCTCTAGTCTCCTTTTAGTCCTATGGCCAGTAACCACGCCGCAAGAATGTATCATTAGATGAAGAGGAAACACGGGAACAGTCTTTCCTGAATCATTCGCTCCCTATTAGATGATGGTTTTGGAACGAAAATTTGTGTTCACCAGTGCGTTTATGGCATCGAAAATGAAAGAGGTCGCAGTTATCCACACATTTTGAGTAGTGACGAAAGTGAAACCTCAAACATCGGTCCTTGTTTGCGTTCGTCTCCATTAGGCCTTTGTGAATTTGTACTGCGAATTCGCGGACTCACACAAGCTCACTTGTATTTTACTACTTGGCTTGACCAATTTTAGCCTTATCTGGCCAGAAACCTGACCCTGTGCCTTCATGACAGCCAACAACCAAATTTACCTGACCTGACTGACAGAATGGTTGCAGCGTGGAACACTTTGCTCGAAGATGTTGACCTTTTTTACTATTGAAATTAGTATATTGCTCGTGCTAAGTAAGTAGTCGGGTGGGGGAGTGGGGAGAGTGTGAGGTAGATTCTGCGCGAGTCTACTCTCATTATAATTGAGCGCGAGTCCATGCGTATGCCTTCAGCTTGCCGGAGCTCGCGGTGAACATGGTTAAAATCGAAGGTCAAACTGTCATTCATAGGGCGTAATTGATATGCAGCAGCGTGTATAATCCCAGCAGCAGCTCCCACATTCATCGCTGGTGGTCGTATATGACGCGATGATTGCTCGTTTGTCCGCCCTGAGTCGTTAAGTGTCAAAATTTCATCACCGTTCTCAATGCTTGACGTGATGCTGACTCGTTGGCTTGACGACGATTAAGCACGTGGTTCTTTAAATACTGCACTTTTGATTCCCTTGCCACCCTTATCTGTGACTGTCTCTGATGATGACTTCGTGTGAGAATCCAAAACGTCAGGCCAATAGATGCTTTGTTTCAGCGATTGCATGTTTTATTTATTCTTCTAAAGAGCATCTTAGTCTTCTTTGGTTGAACCGTTCAATAGCATTGCCCCATTATCTATTTGTTATTCTGCTGGAGCTGTTTCTTTTTTCCCCATGCCTCTGCAGTTGTCGCTCTTGCTGACAGTTTTTGCAGGACTAGGGCTTACCTTCAACTGTTAGTTCCCCTTTTTACGGATAGCACTGTTTTTACAGATTTTTTGCCTCTTTTATTATTCCAGGCTCATTAATTTTTGCTTTAGCCCTGTCGCTGTCACACAAACGTATCATTCTTGTCCTACGTGACGATAGAGATTTGTCCAACCTCATCCTCACAACATTTCTGTCGACCAGCAGTCTCAGGTGGAAACAACGCTATGGCGCTCTGGATAGCTTCCAGAACTGGGAATCAGCTCATCATAGTCTACACACTCTCCTGCCCGCCGGCGTCGTTAGTCTAGTCAATGCTGTCCATTACACGCTTGGCTATCTACTGGCCTATGAGCCTAACTCTCTCACTATGCCACTGGTGCGTATTGTCCTCTCTGACGGTCACCTTGTCAAGCCGACGCCAGAGGCCTGTGAGCAGACAGTCCTGTGGGGCACCGTCGCCCACGTCACCGAGGCTGTCGCTCTCTTCATCACTGACAGGCTCCCCAGGCAGAAGGCGGGAACCACTCCTGACATGACAACACCACCACCACCACCACCACCCTACCCCCTAGTGGTCGTCTACCGGGCATTTGTGCGTCGTCATCTTGACACTCCACCCTACTCTATCCCACGGAATGAAAGTGGACCTACATTTCACCTGAGTGACGCCTGTCGCCTGCAGGTAGAATTGTACGGCTTTCTGTACTGGCTCCTGCATTCTCGAGTGGCCGATTCCATCCTCCGTTCAAAGTCTCTCTTTACCCAGTCGGTTAGTAGGGCAGCTGGCCTGGATGCACTCACTTGCGTTAACGGCCCAGAGGAATCGCAGGTTACTGTTGCCGCTTCCTCGCTCTACGCCAGACAGCGGGAGACGGAGGCTGTGCTGTCGCATGTGCTTGAGGATGGTCGTCGTGATCTGATTCTCACACTCTGTCTCACCACGGTCATAATCCTGGTGGTGCTGCTGCTTCTGCTACGCCATCTACACATTCATCGTTATTCCACCTCGAGGTTCCTAGTGAACATGGAAGACCTGCAGCCGCTGGATGCAGACAGCCACCTCCTGGACGGCGTTCGCCAAATGCAGGAGAATTTTAGGCTCTACGAGAAGGTACTACAACTGACAAGCCCTGCAGGCGGTTGGCAGTCTCAGCACTGTCTACAGGCCGTTTGGATTTACGCGGATACTGTATTCTCCACGGCGCCTGCCTATCGCACTTACCACGGCAACGAGGTCCTCCTCTATCCCACCAATATGACCACCTCAGCTAGTTTCACAAAAAACCTGCGAGAAAATCTTCAGCGTTACCTAGACATAGAGCATGAGAATGTGCAAGCCTTCTTCGGGCTCTCGAAGGTCTCCCAGCAGAAAGTTAGTTCGCGCAGAAAAGTCAGTAGGAGGGCTGACCTAGTGAGAAGGTTACGACTAACTGGCAGATTACTGCGCAGTAAATCCATGGATGCTGGCAGGAAGCTTTCGGCCCTCGGCAGGCATGGAAGCAACCCTGAGACGGACTTCATTCTCCCGTGGATATATTACGCGGTGGTGGACGAGTGTGTACGTGGCAGCCTCTTTGAACTGCTACACAGCGGTCAATACGAAATCTGCCAGCCTCTGAAGCTGACACTAGCCTCCGATATTGCTGGCGGTATGGCCTACCTGCACAGCAAGCAGCTTGTGCATGGTTGCCTTTCCAGCATGACCTGCCTACTGGACAGTCGATGGGTACTCAAGATTGCCAGTTGGCAGCGATTTACAGAGTTAATACAACCAGGACGCATGAAGAGCATTACAGCGACTGCGGACAGTATGCAGGCCCCAAGATGTGCAAAAAAAATCAGTGAGCCTGGACGTGGTTCCAGCACGGTGACGCGTACACGCATTAGAGTGGCCGAGAAACCTATGTACTTGCGTATTTTGTGGAAATCTCCGGCTCAACTACGCGCCTATGTTACTGCCTCAATCTGCGTAGGCAAGAATTGCCCGCGGTCCATGCCTGACCCGGAACAGTTGGATTCGCTTCTCAGGAAAGCGGGTCAGCTAGAGACCTTCGAACAGAGAGCTGTTTTCCGAACATGTGCCTGTGATGTGTACAGTTTTGGTGTGATATTGACGGAAATTTGGAGTCTGGAAGTGCCTTTTCAGGATAGCCTGAGCTCTTACTCGCATGAAGTTCTGTTGGCGGATGCGATTTCCCTTGGCACAATCAAGCTTACTCCTCCTGTAAGCATGCCTACACGGGTGGGTCCACTCTGCAATTTATACTTATATAATTTGAGTAGTCATGCTATACTTGTGTTAAGTATCATCAGTTGGCCTTCGGTCACTGCGTGTCGTGCTCGGCAGTGTCGACAAAGCGACGGTTTCCCAACCCCGAAGTCAGGGAAGACAAAGCGGGTTTGAAACAGCTTTTTTACTGCGAGAAAGGAGCTTTACATAGGGCTCTATTAAGCGCCTGTTAATAGCTGTGTATTCAGGTACGTTATTTCACGGACAAGGAAGGAGGCGGTTCGAGCACCAGATCAATTAATTTATTGTTCTGAGCTTTCGAACTCTTACAGGAGTCAATTCTCAGCGATGAAAAAGCAACCAAAAAGTGGGTAATTATAGTGGCCCCAGCCAATTAACTGTCAGAGATCGTCAGGTTGTCAAGGGGTTAGAAACAATGGTCGAAAAAGGATGGGGGAGGAGGGCAATTGGCTGTCAGTGGAGTCGGGGGGTAAGTATAGCGATTGAGAAGAAGAAGAAAGCTCGATCGCTGGTACAATAAGTTTCCTCGCCTGACGTTTCGACATCCGTCGTGGATTCCTCATCAGAAACATCATGTCTCTGAGGATGAATCCACGACGGATGTGGAAAAGTCAGGCGAGTAAACATATTGTCCCAGCGATCGAGTTTCCTTCTTCTCAGTTGCTTCCTGGGAAACGCATTTTCGCTTGGATTGGCAATTATAGTGATGTACGCTAATTAGCTGTCAGTGGAGCTGGGGGTCATGAACAGCAACTAGTGTGCCGCCTTGTCACCCAGTAGAGGTTCCTGGTAACCCTGCCTCCTCTTCCGGCCGGTTCGTTGTGGGGTCCTCTTCACTTGCTATTTTTATGTTTGGTTTAGCTTCGTTCCGTTTCTTTCCTGCATAATGGCGCAAGGCTTTGTAGACCGCTGGCAGGTCTAGATGCCTGTTGACCGAGTTGGCATCTGAGTACCATGCCTCGAGCATCAGCCTTTCGGCTTTTGAGGTTCTTCAGTCTTCGATGGTCGCTCCTTGAAGAACGAAGTTATAGCCAGTCTCTGCGATGTGTGCTGCCAGTTGCGAGTTTGGGTCCAGACTCAAAGCCGCTAGTTTGTATTCGTGTAGGCAAGTTTGCAGTTTGCGGCCTGTTTCACCAACGTACTTGCAGTCTCCTTCATTGCAAAGCACGTTGTAGACGACTGCAGAGGTTTCTGTAGGAGGCAGTCGGTATTTAGGTTGCATCATCTGGCGGCGTATCGTCCCTTGAGGTCGATGGGTTATGCCTACACCAGCAGGTTGTAACAGTCGTGAGACTGCTTCGTAGACCCCTTTTATGTATGAAATGACCCTCCAGACTTTGGGTTCGCCTTTGTACTGGCCATCGTCTGCTCACTCGGTGCCTGTTTTGTTTGACAAACGAGTTTGGGTAACCATTAGCTCGGAAGAGTTCCTGAAGATGTTATTGTTCAGCTGATCTAGTGGCTGGTGTGCTGCAGTGTGTTTGAACTCGTTGGAAAAGAGTATGAACGCGGCTACGTGGGTCTTCGCAAAAGGAATTTTTCCGTTTTCGACTGAATGACACAACTAAGACATCTTTCTTGGGCGATTTTCTGGCTAGTTGTGAACGCAAGAAATGACGTTTCTGAGTCATTAGCAACTTAGTGCTCCAATGATGGCTCGCTGACGGCGACAGATTCTCTTGCTTCGGTTGTCTGTACACCTGCAGGGTTTTTAAATATCCAGGACACTGGGCGGGCCTTCTTTCCTCTGATTCTTTTACCTTCAGGCAGCCAGTCCTAAATCTTCCTTTGCGGGTCCGCGTGACACGAGCAACCATCATTTCGACAGTCGTGAACAGCAGTGTTAAGAGTTTGCTCCTTGATGTGATTGGCGCAGCAACGGCGACTTGTGAATAAAACCGTTTTGTGTAGTAGTAGTAGATTTGCGCAGCATCTGCCGCACTCTTCCCTCATCTACCCATCTGACCCCATTGTCAAGCAGAGTCAGGACAACCGGCGGCGGACTTAAGCTAAATTACCCGTCTACGCGTGTCACACACGAACTGATGGCAAGAAGACCGAAGGGGAATAGCTTGAGTGCAGTGGATGACGAAGCCCAACTACCCGTCTACGCGCGCCACACGCGACCTTTTCGGTTAAACGCACCAGAATTTCATAAGGAAAAAAGGGGTGGCGTCCCTCAGAAGCTTAAGTAAATATGGTCAAGCGAATCAATTGTAGTGACTCTGTGAACTTTAATTTGCAGTTCGCGATGGTTGATTGCGGTTACCGCGGCACTGCTCCGCACCATTCGTTGATCTTCTCAGGTCACAAACGGTGATAGGTTTCATGTAGAATGTTAATTCTCAACTTCAGACCGAAAATCCACACTCCGGGTCCCACTGGTTGGGCATAATGCACAGAAAACCTAGTGGAATATCGTTGGTATTTGTTTCATCGACAAGTGCAGACATATAACGTCCAAGTTTACCTAGAATGAATACGCTGCAATAGTGCCGAGAAGTCACGTATAATAGGTTACTTTAGGCCTCAAACACTTTATTAGGCAAAAGTATCCATTCAACCCGCATTTTTGCTCACTAACCATATATATATCCCTCTGTATATCCTTCTTTTGGATCGTGTAGACCTTAGTGACGAAGACACACGAGGCTGGATCAAACCTTTTTAAGATTAATCGAACTTACTGACTCAAGAGCAAGAGGTTACAATACTTACCACGGACATTTTACAATAAGCTCCTGAGTACGCAGACTAAACAGGTGACCTGCCGACGAAATGTGTTGAAATCAGGTTTTCGGTTAGAAGTCAAAAATTAGGACTGACAATGCTCTACTTAAGGCTTATTAGTAGTTTCCAGGCTCGTCTTCTTCGCAGCTACTTCTTGTGCGGATGTAAGACGTAAGACCCGAATTCGCACATCTAGTCGGTGATGATTGGACCCATTTAGATATGCGTACTCTTGTACATTCATAGGCCACCTTATTGTCTTTCTTAGCCGAAAAAATGAATGAACGGTGGTCTAGCGCCTGAAAACGCCAATAAGCAAAAGCAAAATTAAAGCAGTTATTTCCCAGACGCATAGCCGTTTGCCAAATTTTCACTTGTATATTTTGCAAATTAAGTTAATATACTGAAGGATACCAACGGCGTATAGCATGGGAAGTTAAATATTCATCAATTCCTCTATGTCATATAACATCGGTCTGCTTTAAACTGACTGTGCACAGCCGCTTTTTACGCTCTATTGGGGTAGAAAAACTTGGCATCGAAGAATCTTTTCTGGTGGTTACTGGCGACGGGGCTTGAGTGAACTCACCTTCTCGGATGCTAAGTGGTTCACACATTGCAAAACAGGTCTACCTTAATTTATTGGGAACTATGGATTCGCCCTTGTTCAAGCATCTGAAACCTTTGCGGTTCTACCTAGAAGACAATTTTCAGTACGATAACATTTTTCACCAAGACAAGGAGGATTGGCGTGGCTATTTCTGGCTTGTGAGCAGGCACTCGCTTAGTGGCGGACATCCAAGAATTCTGTCCCCTTCGTTATCCAGTGTTCGCTGCCCCAAAGTCATGCGTCTGTGGTTAGAACACTTGTCTGACTATCATTATAGAGCTTAACCCAAGGTAAGATGTCACAATGATTGAAACGAGCAAAGTCTCAAAGGTATGTAAGGTATTACAGAAAATAGTTACAACTTGAGTCTTGTCATACATGAAGATAAAGTCCTACCGGTGTTGTTAGTGCACTCGAAGCATAGAGCCAATCAAGGAAAATGGATGCGAGAATGGTAAATTTCACAAATAGTCGGGAGGGGGGGGGGGGGGGGGAGAACACCGGAGGACCTGTCGTTCAGATATGATGGACGGTGTAGATGCGGCGGTGTAGAAACACTATAGACCAGGATATCTCGCAAGAAGTTGGCGAAATGGACTACAAGGATCAGGGTTCAAGAAGGCGGGTTTGCGGGACTCTTCAGATGAAGGAATACCTGGAAAGGTCAGCTTCGTAGTTTCGTCAAGTAAGCGGGAATGACGGCAATCGAAAATAAGACCAAAAGCACCGAGAAAGTCTGCACCAAGAATAGCGGTCGGAGCATCCACAACCACAAATATCCAAGGAAAGATTCGTCTAAGAACAATGTCAAGGGAAAGTGAACAAAGTCTAAAAGTAGTAACAGGGGAAGAGTAAACAGCCTGAAGCACAAAACCAGGATTAGGGCAACGACGGTCGGCTGGTGAAGGCGAGATGACGCTCAGCTAGGCACCAGTATCAATAAAGAAACGTCTGCTCTTTTGCAGTCGCAGACGTAAAAGGTACGACCCGATGTGTTGCCAGAGAGCTCGGCCGCATTTATTCTTAGACCGAGGGGTTTTCCGATGAGGACTTAAATGAACAAGGTGGGATGCAGTCCTTTGCTCTAGCGCCCTAACTTATTTGGTACCAAAAAAGATTAGCCGTCCTCGGGCGATAACGGGAGCTACGGCGGTCGCAACTGGTCAAACGAGTCCGATCGCGCCTGCCGAAACGCTGGAATCGAGGGAGAGCGTTGCACAGTTGCAAAGTGGCGGTAGTCACTACCAGTTGAGCTACTCATGCTTTGAGGTCAGATTAATCCGGGCTAGAGGCAGCCATAGGCTGTGATACTTGAGTTATAGATACGGAGGCGAAGCGTTTTATCTCCATCATCTTATCAGTCATGGTAGCGAGTTTCACAATGATTGAAACGAGTCAAAGAAAAGGGAGGCAAGCAAGTTAAAGGTTACAAATAGTCGGGGAGCGCCACACGTCGTCACAAACAACTGCTTTAGATGTTTCCTTCCCCAAGGACCCCCATACCCCAAGGCTTGAACTCATAACTGCTTCTGGCTAACCGAAAACGGCTGCGCCAGAGTCCACTGTCCTTCGGCGTTCTGGCAGCCCCCAGAGTTGACCTTAGTTTATTCAGTCACGCACACACGTGCGTACACACCCACACATATACGCGCATCCAAATAAGTACGCCTGCCTAAGGGCCACTCCAACGCGCCCCTTCGACCGAAGGAGCAAGAGCCTCAATATTCAACACCCCTTCGAGAAATTCCAATACATTGATTGCAAACCATTTGAGCTCGCTTCCCCATTCTGTAAAAACAGCTGTCATCATCACATCAGACACACACGCTCGGTCATGACTGGACGCAGTCAACACCAGTCCTGGCTTCGCTAGTGGCCACTGCTGCCTGAGGCAGCAACATAGGGTTCTGTGCACAATAAGGTCCTCATTCTGGTGACTTTAGTCTTTTACCTTCAAGCTGGGATTCAGTCTGATGATTGTAGTGCTTCAAATAGAGTCACTACTTAGACTGCTACAGCTTGCCAAAATCAACTCTAGGTTCTGCAACAAGTGAGGCTGGAACTAACGATCTATTGTTTAGAAGTCCAACGCCCTAACCATGTAGCCGTGTGCTCGCTCTCCTGGTGGTTACGATCGGGTGTATTAATCATGCTGGAAGGACGTTCACTAATCGCATTACGCACCACATTCTTCCCGTTGGGTCCTTGACCTCACTCTCCAGCCCAGCCCAGCCCAGCTAGCAACCGCATAGCAGCTGGTAGATTATGGGCGGTAGATCAGTACTGACATAGTTGAGGGAAACTATAGGCTGGCCCAAAATCATTTTCACCTTTTAAAAATTAAATGATTGCCTTAAAATAAAATATTCAGCAGCAGCAGCAGTCACACTGCAAGCAGGCAGGTACCCTCACATAGCAGAAGAACGCTGGAAAGGCCCGAAGCGTTCTAAGTCCAGTGTGCACCGGTATTTGCATGAAAGTTCGAGTGTTACTGTCTATCACAGAAAGGCAATCCCCAGATTAACAGTAAAAAAATCAAACATAGGATGACCTTCTGTGAGGCGGTCACGAGGTGGACTGTAGACGGCTCGAAACATGTCGTCTTCTCCGATAAATTGCTGGATGAAATCTTCCCTCCATCAAACACAATATGATGTTGTTTTGGCTCCAAGTCGTAACATGGTTGAGAATTTCGAATTTCCAAAGTTTAGCCCCACAGTTACGTCCTTTGTAGGGCTCTCTGACCTCCCAATTGTAAGACAGGTTAAACGATAAAATGGTGAATATTACAGAGGGAAATACCTAACGTAAAACCTGTTCAAGAATGGAAAATAACCACGTGACCAGCTCAAAAACTGAGAATAAACATGTTCCGGACACGTCCAGGCTTATTTTGATGTAGAGTAGAGCCACATTTAATACAGCTCTGGAGATCCAGAGGTTGATGTCAGAGAAAATTCCCCATTTCTAAATGCTATGGTAATAGAGGACGCTTTTGGCTTTCTGAAAAGTTTAAATGATCTGGGTATTTATTTTCATTTTGCCGTTCGTGGCTCCCTTCTTCCTATCAGCATATAAATATTGTTCTTTCAGATTTTTCTGCTATACTCTCAGTCATCTTTCTAACAGATTCGTCAGCTGGCGGAGACTTGTATCGACCACACGGTGAGCAGGCGACCCAAGTTCCGGAACATCCTGAAGACACTTGCAAGTCTGGTGCCCGCCGGTCGATCCATTGGACATCACATGCTGAGAGCAGCCAATATGTAAGCTGTTGGGTTCTAGAACGCCTAAGCGTTTCTTTGTGACTTTATTCATAGTAATTTTCATGTACTTTGTTCATGCCCCCTGCAGACGCACCAACGAGTTCAAATCCCACATCGTATTTGAAAATCTCGAGGTGTCTCGCCAGAGGCAACAACTGTGCCACAAATTAGATAACCTCTTTCCGCGTGAATACTGCCAGAAGATTCTTGCCGGCCTGCCTCAGCCAGAGTCAGAGCTCCGTATGATAGCGGTTTGCGTTGTTGGAGTAGTACATGTCGATAAGGCTCTCGTGTTAGGCGCAAGCGAGAAGGATCATGTGAGTGCAACAGCACTGCTTACTGTCTGGAATTCATTAAATCCTTTTTTAATTCTGTTTTTATCCTTGTAGATGCTGGACCATCTGCTATTAGTAAAATCCATCGCAGGACAAAAAGCAGCTGAAGGGGGACTTCGAATGCTGATTACCCCAGGTAGGTCGGGCAAATAGTTCGCACACTGCTATAGTTCAAAACGCTCTCCCAAACATCGCATAGTAATTCATCTATCCAAGGTTAATCATTGAAAGAGAATTCCCAGTTGATAAGTCAAGCCGATGGTGGCAGTCTGTTTTCGAACTCATTACGCTGACTTCGCGTGCCTACTTACGTATTTCTTAGTAGTAGGCATGCTGTAGTTTAGTATAGTTCAGTATATTTAGGGTAGTAGGCGATGCCTTGAAGACCCTATTTGAAACACTATGCATAAAATATCCAGCATGAAATACGATACTGTAAAATAGTGAGCAACATATATAAATGTAAAAATTTTAGCTGTAGGTATGGCCAAGGTGTCAGTGAGAGCATTCAATGCTTTCTTGCATTCATAATACATCCAACATAACTTCTTTGGCATTGGTCATTTTTCAACACAAAGGTGCGCCACAATCCCTCACATTTAACATTGACCCCCGCAACATTTTTTCGAACCCGCGACTACTTTTTATGCGCCATGTTGTACTTACTTTAGTTTTAGTTTAGTTTTTAGTTCAGTTTGGTTTCAGTTCAGTTTGGTATTTAGTTTATTATTCAGCTTTATTATTCTGGGTTTAGTTTAGATTAGCTTTTAGTTGATTTAGTTTAGTTAACTGTAAGCAAATATAAACTTTAATTTTCATCTGGTTTTATGAGCGACATGCGGGTTCTTTTCGGCCTAAAATGGCGAAAGAGCGATTTTTCATAGCATTATTTTGATCGCTAAATTTTCACTGTTTTGCACAGTTCAGCAATTTATGCAGTTATACTATTTTCGGAGTTCTTGTTTCCTGTTTGTCTGGTTTCTCAGTTTTATTATCACGATTTTTCGTTGCCAGATATTCGGTTGTTCAAATAATTGTTCCTATTTTTTCTATTTTTATGTGCTCTCCTTTTTCAATTACTTTCTCTTTCTCCAGTAATGCCGCAGAGGTATGTGTGTGACCATCGGTTTCGATAATATCAACCAAGTGCACCAACAGGTTGGTACAGGAGGTGACGGCCTCAGGGCTTAGTTTAAAGTGATAGAGGACGTAGTTAGCGGCTCCACACTCTTCACCTTCTCCCATGAGTCTCGAAGACTATACGGGGTCCGGCGCGGCTGCTGTATCAAATGCAAGCCAATACACCGCCTAATTTAGCCTTAAAGTGACAGTAGACTTTGCGCGGGTGCTACTGTGTTATCTATCCTCACTCACCCATAGTAGGTGTCTGGCCAGACTTAGGTAAACCAGGACTGGTACTGCTTACTTCTAATACTACGTACTAGGGTGTAACTTAGTGATAGTACTTGTGGGTACTGGTACTGACTGTTTTGTACTTCAGAAGTGACGCTGATTAAGTCAGCACTGGGCTCATATCCCCTAAATCACGACCGGAAGTTTAGTAGTACTGGTGCTGGCACTGACGCTGATTTAGCCAACGCTAGGGCTCATATTTTCTTGGTCTCAACAGAGAGTGCGAATCTGGGTTTAACTATTTCGGGTAGGTGAATGCTTGTAGTCATGAGCAAGGCTGCGTTTTTCATGGTTTCTGCACTTTCATTTCTATCCATGGAACTGTACGCACTCAGAAGATACCAATATAGTTGCATGTCTATGCTAGAATTGCTAATTCAAGTAAGGCCAGTACTTAGTATGCTATTAGTACTGCCTGTGTATGCTTTTTAAGGATTCGCACCCAGTATGCACTCCCAATTTGTGGGATGTAATAGTGATTAGCATTTGGGCAATAATATATCGTTTGTAGAGTCGTGATTAAACTCAACTCTGGGCTAATATCTCCACACATCAGTAATAAATGTAGTAGAACTTGTGCTAGCTCTGATGCTACCATTTGTCGGAGGTCAGACCATCTTCTTTCTAACTAGGTGGGCCATAAGTACCCGTAATAAGAGACAACAGGGTTGCTGAGACTGCAATAGGCTAAAAGGCTTGGGCTAAGCTTTGAGGACTCGACTGCATTATAAAAACAAAGTAAGTCTAAACTGAGAGACTCGACTGCATGGATTAAGGGGTACATTTGTGTACAAACTGGGTAATGAATTACAGCCAATTAGAGTTTAAGGTAAGGTAGTTTGGAATTATGTGCAGCTAATAAAGCAATTTTACTGCTGTTGCTGCTGTTGTTCGGGGAACCAGGCTATAATCAAAGAATTAAAAAATTAATGAGCTTACACGCGTCCCAAGCTTTCCTTCGGGTTGATGTGTAAGACAGCCGGCGAGAATGCACGTCCGCGAGGCAGATACGACTGTCATCAGGAATACTTATAGTCGTAACGGACCTTGGTGTCAAGACCGTCCTCTGGCGATATAAATTGTAATCGGCTAACAGCTGTCCGCGTATGGTGATTGTGATTGTCGTGGCTTGCGCAACCGTAGCTTGGAGATGTCCTGCCATGCCCCCTCCCTCAGGGGAGCTGTGTGACACAGCTGGTCCAATTGACTCCCGTGCCCTCAGTCATGCCAGTTATTCCGCCATTTGAGGAAGCATCACGTCCAGGTGGCCCATAAACCTAAACCACACTACGCACCCAATTGGTACATCCTAAGGATAGGGTGAACTATTTAGACAGGAAAAAAAGTTGTCTACAGGATTCCATGTGGATCATGTGATGCCGGAACCGTAAGTGAGAGCTGGAAGTAAAGTTTCAACCTGCAAAGGCGAAGTGGAGCGTTGAGTGGCCTGATTCTTCTTATATACCTCTTCCCTGTGGATCTCGGCGCAGCGGGGGGGGGGGGGGGGGTAGTCGTTTGACCGCATGTACCCCGCTTGGGGGTAGGCTATGCAACTTTGGCTTCCTGCACTCGCGATACGACGGCAGTAGACTACGGGTTGTGGCGAAGTGAGGGGGAAGCGCTTACCCCCTAATCTTGTCCAACTTAGGCCACGGCACGTTCAGGAATTAGCTATTCATGTCAAGATGGTATTTCTTATACGGTAATAGTATTGGACTGCTAAGAGCGCTTGTTGTACTTAACTTTACCTGTCGAGTGTATAGTCAGAGTAGATACTGATTTGAGTCAGCGCTGAGATTCATGTCAACTAGATTTTCGGCTAGGAGAACTATGAACTGCTGTTGGATGTAGTGTGTGAATGCTTGGGCGGCTAATAATAGTTGTCGTACCTACATATGGCAACAGAGTACATTTTAATGCAAGTACATTTGGGAAGCCCACTAAATGGGAGCCCAGTTTTTACTCAATTGAGGCTTAGCTTGATTTTCGTGCGTCTGTGTGGAGATAGTACGCAGTGGGCTTCCTGTGTTAGGCCAGATAAAGGTTTGGCCTCGGTCTCCCAGCTTGGTTTAGTCAAGTCCTGTTTGAGTATTGATAGTTCAGAAGTATGACATGCATCCTATGTTTTCCAATTTATTATAATAGGTGGGGCGTATGAGAATATCAGCTGAAGTGAAGTTTTTTTTGAACTACCTTCAAATTGTTTGTTTCTGCTACAACTCCTGCTTTTTTCCTGCTAGGTCCTTATACTGCTGGGTACTGGTAGCGGCAGTGTTATTTCTATTTGACTGGCATTAGGAATGATGAATACAGCATTACAGCATTACAATTTCTACCTTAGAGGACAACAGTACGAGCAGGGCGCCTAGGACACTCACGATTGGGTGGTTGAGTGACCCATTTTTGTCACAGATCGTGTTGATTTGACACTTGGAGGCTGCTATCGCTGAATGCCCCCTGTACGCAGTGGGGGAGGTGGAAAGGGGGGAGACGGTCGTGATGGCAGGGCGTTATACGCGCAGAGGCTTATCTTAACCCAGAGGGGTTGCTGCTGGTCGGACTATTTCGATTCGCATGAACAGAGGGCCCAGTCATGCATGGCCGAGGGTTAGGGGACTTCTGTCCCATTGTCCCACGCCGTTAGTAATACTGGTACTAGCACTGACCTTATCATTTGTCTGAGGTTACACTACCCCACGCTGTGACCTGCCTATCCGCCGAAGTCGCTTTGGTGTGGGTTGCGAGCGGGGGCGTAAGGATCCTTCGGTATTCGCATGCCTAAATGTTATCCAGTGACAATTACACTGCGTGCCATATGAAAGTATTTGTTCGACCATAGTCATCAATAGACAAGTAGCAGATACTATTTGTGGACCTAGGTTTCCTTGGGTTGACGTTTAGAATTTTCAGAGTATCATTGGTCTATTTGGAAGCAAACTTCTCCATGATAAAGTTGTGATGAAAGCTTATTTATTCCTATAACAGTATAAGAGGTTCAGTAATGAGACATGCCTCCTACATGAGCTACAAGTATGGTAAGAGGGGACAACATTACTGCTGAGACTGCAATAGGCTAAAAACTTAAACTGGGCCTGCTACAATATAAAAGCTAAACAAATCTATCTAAGAGACTCGGCTGTGTAAACTAAGAGGTACATTTAAGAGCTAAATGTAGTTGCAGCCAGCTACATTCTAGAGTAAGCTAGATTAGAATTGGGTGCTGCGGCTAGGAGGACTATGCTATAATAAAAGAATTAAAAATAAAAGAGCTACCGCACGTCCTAGGACAAGACTACCCTACCACAGCTAAGCAAATCTAAACTAAGAGATCCAACAGCGAAATTAAGAGGTACAATTGTGTCTTAATTGAGTAATAGGGTAAGAGCCAGCTAGACTTTAAGATAAGCTAGATTTGAATTTGATGTAACTAATAAAACAATTTGACCGCTGTGCTCACATTGAAGGAAGTTTGGGCCAGGATACTTCCGTAAGAAGTGCTGTGCCTATGATAAAAGTGCTAGTTATAGTAATCATACTTGGTAAAGTCAGTAAGTAGCAAGTTGCAGCGTGGCCTGTACGTACGTGTAGAGATGTTTAGCATAGTTAGCAGTCAAAGCCTAGACGGGAATTTTAGTAAGCAGAAGGTTTGAAGAAACGTGTATGTGATAATAGCTAAAGATCAGCCCTGCACTTTGGTGATAATACAGTGGCATTTGCTAACCAAATCTAGCTCAGAGACTAAACTGCGTAAGCTAAGAGGTACATTTGTGTCTTAACTGATTAATGAAGTTACAGTCAGCTAGATAAGAATAAGGTGTAGTTAATAAAGCAAATTTTACTGCTGCCCCGTTAGGAGAATTAGGCTATGATAAAAGAATTAAGAATAGCAAGCACATGTGAGTCGGTGAAGCTCGTCGAAATCGATAGTCGAACGGTTTGGTCAAGTACGCGGAGTTAGCCCTTGTCATCCGGGCGGTTTGAGTGGCGTGTGATAACCATCTGTTGATCATGGAGGACAGAGCGGCTTTACTAACGTCTTATTAAAAGACAGTGCTTTATTTATTAGTCATATAGCCACTGCCTCGATCACTACTAACACTTGTTGGTGTAGGCTTCTAGGAGGGTTTACTGGTGTCCGGTAGACAATCTGAAACGCTTAGTTAGGATCGCCTCGCTGCTTAGTGCCGACTGGGTGTATGAGAATATAATTAAAATTGGATCTATTTTCACCTCCAGGCAGGTATTTGTTCACGTGCCCTCCTTTCCAGACGCCTCGGTGTACGGCCAATGCATCCCGCTCTACAGGAGCAAGTGAACGAGTTTATGTACACAGATGCAGCATACAAGGGCAGTTGATATTAATGTCACCAACGTAGGAGGGAAAAGTTCGTATAGGTTCGCCACCGGGACCACACTCGTGCTCGTTGCTTTGCCATTTCGTTCTCTGCGGCTCCTACAAAAAGCAACCTTATAATAGACAGTTAGTAGTGTGCCTCGAAGATATGGAACAATTGCAATAACTGAGAAATCAGCGGCAATAGGGGCTCTGAAGTGTAACTGAGTGCAATACTTCAGTAATGAGGATGATTCGAATGGGGGTATGTTATCTGCCTGTCCCTCCTCAGTCGTTGCAGGGGCAAAGACTATCCAATCATTTTGGATTTGGCGTGTTTGACATGAGAGTTTGAAGGCAGTACGGAACGTCAGTTCCCGAAATACTCAGGAGTAATTGCACATCAAGGCATTCCCTCTGTTCATTGACTAAATTTTTAAATCTTTTGAATTGTGGATTATGCATTGTTGTGCTCTCAAAATGCTTACATGGATGAGTGCTTCGATTCGACTGTATGCACCCGTCCTCAGTCCGCAAAATAAGTATTGCCTAGGAACTTATCGTGACCTGGAATCAGAGTTTTGGTCGGTCCTGATTAGCAGTATGGTGCTGAGGAATCGCATCCTTGTTCATGTAAGATGAAGTCAGCATTTGGAGTGTCAGAAAAACGCCCGGTAACAATCTTAAATAGGGAGCAACGTGCCCTTGTTTACTTTGAGTAACTGTCTACTTATTTCATAGTAGTACATATGTTTTTTGATACCTTAGCTTCGGCTGTGTTACTTATCACATCGTCCTTGATAATCCCACTTAATATTCGTAATTACTCCTCAATGGAAAGTTGTACTAAATCCTGCACGTATTCCCATGTTGAACATTAAAAGTCAGCTCGGCCAACATCTATCTTCAGAAGTTCATCATCGGGCCTACACAACCGTATAGATGATTAAACTATGAGGGTTGGACAGGCTTTATGGTTAATGCTCCTCCTTTCACGTCGCCCACATGGCGAGGTCGGTACCTCCAGTTCATTGGGACTGGGAGAGGAGTAAATTAGAATAGGCATTGAGTAGTGTTCACAGGATCAGGATGCGGTGTGAACGTCACTATCAGGTGCGAAGAAGGAACCAGGTTCATCGGGGATGTGGGCGAAATGCGATCGCTATCTGACGTCGGCGTCGACCGCGGAAAAGAAAACGCCTTTATTAGCATCCTCTGACAACACAACATCGAATTTGCTAGCCATATAGCCACTGCCTCGGCTGTTGTTAACGCCCTTTTATTGTAGATCCTTAGAGGAGTTGGCTGATATCCTATAGACATCCCATAAGGCTTCGTTGAAATCGGCTCGGTGATTACTATGGATGATGTGTGTGAGAATAGAACACGAAATCGGCCTAATTTCACTTGTACTCAGCCGGACGGGTATGTGTTCAAATACCCTCTTTTCCAGACTCTTCGTTTTTAGGTCAATATATATTAGCCGTTTAATTCCATCAGCATTAGCTTGCGAACATTATGTAGCTAGAAGTACCTTAGATGAGTTCGAATATCACTTAACTAGCGTAAGTTGGCTTGCAAATCGGTTAAATTTTCCCGCATATAATCTGTTTGCTTTTGAACATCAGGACGGCGTATTATAAAAACCAGAACATAATTGTAAATCGTTGTCATGGCGTACGCATGGTAAGTCCTTTCTTCTGAACTGCTTCCTGGAAATCGGATATTCTCCTCTATTGGCGAAGACAAAAATGTCTAAAGTGAAGGCAATCATCGAAAACACCCAAATTGTTAACTTTTTAATCTCTGACGTATCCACTCATTCGTAAAAAGGCGTGAATTAGACACGGCTGTTTGTGGATTAAATAATGGTAAATCAATTGCCGGAAATATGTTGATTTTCTTGTTTTATACTGCTACAGTTCCACTGTGAGCACCTTACGTTTATTATCGTAGTAGTTAAGCGGCTAACATTTACAAACACTTAGATATTCCTTCATTTCTTGTCAACTTTCGAACAAGCGCAAACTTTCCTCCTCAATATAAACTGCAGGATACAAGGTAAGTCAGTCTGCTTCTATATCATTGCACTGTAAGTCCGGCTAATTTCGATAGGTTCTAGCAAATACGTCATAAAAACGGGTGTTTTTACAAAACTGTCGGTTCCGCAGATGCGGACAAAAGCTTTTTTTGTAAAAACACCTAACCCTCGCATAGGGATTCCCTTATGCCAAGAATAAAATTGAGCACCTAACCCCTCTCAAGGACAACTTTTTAGGTGGCCTTGGGCACGAGGGATTCAGTTTTGTCTCTGCCAGTCCCGGTGTTCAGACAAGCGCACAGGTCGTCGACCAAATGCTCACAATGATCTCGGAAGTGCGAACAGAATTTCGCTCTCGCCTACCCTCCCGCCGCGAGACCTGCTCTGTGAACGCGGCTGTGCACATGGCCGCTGCCTTCACAGGCCTGATCGGTGTTCATCTGCCCAGGTTTGTCAACATTAAAATCATGCCAGGCAAATAACCACTTGACAGTACATGCAGACTTCGAATAACTATATTACAGTAGCTACCCTAACTCATGAAATGTGAAGGTCAAAATTTGATTGGGTGGTTTAACACACACTTGGCGTTGCCAGTGCAAACGAACATACGAGTTCCAGAAAGTAATTGGGAAGAAAACGATTCAATCGCTGGGACAATACCTAGTATTCACCTAATGTTTCGATATCCGTTGTGGATTCTTCATCAAAGACAGGATCTGGAAGCAATAGCAGAAACGGGTCTGATATTGCTTTCTGATCATGTCTCTGCTGAAGAATCCGCGACGTATATCGAAACGTCAGGCGAATAAAAGTATTGTCCCAGCGATCGAATCGTCTTCTTCTCACATTTGGGGTTGTTTGTTTTGCTCATTGAATCAACCTGAGCAACAAAATGCTGTTTACTAGAAAAGAGTTCATCTCAGCTCAGCATATTGAAGAAAATAAGACGTATAATTTGGTAAAATCCCGAGTTCCACGATATTCAAGACAGTTTCTACGCTACTAAACGCTGCAGAGTAAAACTTCTTGTTCATGCGTGTCCTCCCATAAAGGAAAATTAATATAACCAGAAATGTTTTAACTACATCTTTTCAGAGACAGGAAAATTTTGTTTTGCGTTTATGAAATTGAGTTAAATGCAAATATAATACAAAAGCGAGAAGGAATTCAGTTTAAACAAGTCCGTTTTGCAAATCTGGTACGTTTTGTGTCATTAAATCAAGCAGTAAACCTGTGCACCTGTAGAATGTTCTATTAAATCGAAAATAAGGGACATAAGCAAACACAGATTTGAACACCTGCGAAATGTCGTCAATTTTCTCTGTCATGTGGTAGGAGAACGATGTCCAAACAGCTTCCATCTAAAATGGAATCTAAATGAATGTGGAAAGTTTAAACCGAACGGACAGAGGAGTATCATTTTTTGCAAAATCTTGGCATATAGTCTGTCATTCTGTTGAGCATTGCAATCATAGAACGGAGCCTAGAAGTAAACGAATATATTGAAAACTGATAAGTTAATTTTAGTACAGAATACGCAACTAATTCTAACTTCTTTCCACTTCTCGTCTACCGAATTGCGCGTGCTGGCTGTAGTGCTCTGAGCGCATCCACGGCTTAGACGCCCTACAAATACTACATGTTTGGACCATATTGACGGATAATGGGAAGATCCATGCATCCAATTATGCTTGCTGAACACATAGTTTCAATGGTTGATTTCGAAAGTCGTTCTTGGTAAAAATTTCAACCAGGTTTAAAATTTTAGGCTGTAATTCAGTTCCCTTGCAGTGCTAAAGGTTATCTGTTTTGTACTAATCATGGCAGCAATAATTATGTTTAAAAGGTGATATAATAAGTATGGTACTGTTAGTACTGTTGGAAAGCAGAGCAGTATTAATGGTTATTTGGATTTTACTGCACCTTTTACTTTCCATACCTGCCTACATATTTCCTACTATTAAGCCCGTTTCCAAATAATAAAAGGCTCCCTTTTGCCACCAGTCAGAACTTCCTTGCCTCCGTTGCAGACACACTGTGTTCGGTCTTGTTTTGGCCAACACTTTGGAGCTCAGACGACGGGCCGGTCCCGCAGAAGTGCTTGTGACGACGGCTGCCATGGAGGCAGTTGCAAATAGAGCACCGCAGTTTACTCTGAAAGAAACGCGTCAAATTACCCTGTGGGTAGGTTTAGTCCGATTCTCATTTGCAATTCCAACCCCCAGTTATATTTTGCCTTTCTAGATACTCAACTGAGACCCACCTAAGCTTTGCCTTTATCTTAATCTAGTCGTGAGCTGCATCGAGGATGATGATTAGAGAAATTGCACAGAAATGTCTGTAAGCTTCGATGTGCTGCAATGGTCGCTGATTCACCTTCACAGAAGCCTTTGCTTATAGGTTCAAACGCAACATATCAACATATATGAGAAGATAAGGCTATCTCGGAACCATTGTTGTATCGTCCTGACATTTCAAAAGCGTACAGGCTTCTGTCACCAGAGGTGGTAATTGTACTACGACTCACAGTATTTACAGGTGTTGGCAGTTATAGTCAATAGGGGCTTAACCAATACAGAGAGGGGAGGGGTTGGACGGGACGCTCAATCATCGTGCCCTGTGAAGCGTAATAACCTCAGTCAAGGGGCCATGGTCTGCGCATGACCATGACTATGTTATCATCACCTATGATTAAGGATTCCCGAGGGAATCCGAAACGTCAGGCAAATAAAACCCTTGTTCCAGTGATCGCAGCTTCTTCTTCTGACACTGTGGACTTTTCACTTTAAAAACACACAGTGACCCACGTCAAGCACGTTCTTGGTCGGTTCCACTTCACCATATACTACAAGTCGCTATGCGACTGCCAGCGAGGGCTCTAGATTGAGCTCCAAGGCAAAGTGGGAGGCTGAAGTATGGTTGGTAGTGGTCTTGGATGCAAGAAGCCCCTGGTTTATTTCTTATGGGAACGGTCAGAATGGGGTTTTATGGGTGGGGAAAACGGATGGATGAGAAAATGATTTTGTAAAAATAAGTTAAAAAAGTCATAAATAGTTTCATGCGACGGTGTTGGGCGCGTACATAGAAAAATGTGCGAAAAACAAATCGACCTTGAATGGAACTCGAATCGACGTCTACAAACCTGGACATGTGGAGTTTTATTTCGAAAACTCTGTTTTCCCCAAAGCCCAGTAATAATGAATTTTTTGAAGACTTTTTGTAATGAATAGAAGCAAATATGCGTGCACCAGGTTCTTTTTGTAAAGAAGTAGAAGACGCGATCTCTGGAACGGTAATTTTATTCGTTTGATCGTTACCCACACCCTGGAAAAAGGGCACTAATTCGACTTCTCGGGCACACGGATAATGGCGCGAGCCAGTGATAAGACTGATCGAGAACTGCTGGAAGCCTGGGTGTCAGATCCTAACTCCATGAACAGGCATGTGGATATACCGCCCTGTTACTTTGCTATCCGTACTCGCGACTAGAAACCGCGGCCCAGTTCCTATACAAACACGTAGGTTGTCACGTCAAGGTCAAATGCCGCAACTCCAGGGATGCGCGTAGGCGACACGATAAGATGGCGTGAGAATGGACGTGGCGTGGGCATTGACTAATCTACAAGTGCGAAATCCCTCCCACCCCCATTTACGCGTAGCTAAGTCTCGCTATTCCTAAATTTCTCTGACGATGGCTTCTCGTGTGGAGTCGAAAGCTCAGACAAAATAATTACCGTTCCAGAGATCGCATCTTCTGCTTCTTTAGTTTTTGTAATATTGAGCTTTTATTATTAACACTTTGACTGCGACTCGCGCCATATGTGGTACATGCAATGATGTCCCAAACTGCGACGTGCGCCATATATGGTACACGTCTAGGCCTAAAGTAATGCAGGTTTGAAAACGCCGCCCTAGGGGCATACAGGCTATTTTGAGAGTCGCAGTCAAAGTGTTAAAAAGAGAAAAAAACTGGTAAAACATATTGCTGTACAAATGTATAAAATAGTCATACGTACTGTTTAATATTAGAATTGTAAACTTCCTGTGACCGGCTGCTGTAAACAACCGACTGTGTTGTGGCCGGTCTACTTGAGGGATAAATTGAAGCAACCCATATAGCACTTCTAACTCCCTGGGCTAAGATATGTGTATGTATCGTTGGGGCGAGGTGTTCACTGAACTTTGGGTGAAGTCACTGAGGTACATATTTTTAATGTCATCAGTAACCCTACTGGACCAATGGCAGGCGCGTGTAATTTGGGGGCTGTTCGCTGACCCTGGGCGAGGTCATTGAACCTTTCTTTTACTTTTTTAGGAACTTAAATAGTCCAGATAATGTATGTCGCTGTCTATTTTCTTGCGTAAAGTTGTCCTCCCTCTTTTAACCCGCAAGTGCATGAAAAGCACTTTCGTGCGATCATCAGCGACGTATCTTAAGTAAAATGCTAATCGCGATTAGGTAAGGATAACAAATGGCAACAAAGGTGGTTCTACGTTAAGTCGAAGGCTATAGCACTTCTATAGAAGCGGTCATATGGTTAGGACAATAGGATAGGAACTCCAAGAGAAAACCTGCAACCGCGCGATTGCGTGGTGCAGGCGAGGAGTTTGTAGCAGCCTTGCCAAGCCACTCAGGTTCCAAATCAATAGAACTACTGCAAGTCGAAAACCACTGAGCAAATACAAACTACGCCTACTGAAATTCATTGAGTAGGCATATAATTATCTTATAAAATTCGAGCACTACTGATTAAACTTCCGCCAAACCACAAGCCTGTGGCGCAATGGCAGAGTGTTGCGCTCTGAGATTCCGGGTTCGAATCTCGGTTGTCGCCAACCCTGGAATTGAGTATGATAACGTGATGACGTCTAATAAGCCAGAAATGACTTCCATATCCATTAGCTGGGAAGAGGCAACGAAGGTATTTTGTTCAACTATTCCGGCAGCTGGTGTGCTGCAATATCTTTCGACTCCTTGGCAAAGCGTTAAGACGCAGCTACGCTTGTGAGTCGGGATGACTGCTGCTTAATGCAGTATTTGCTTTGTACAGGTGCTTACTCTGAATACCGTAGTTTGTAGTAGTCCAGTTGGACACCTGCGCACAGGGGCATCCAGGAAGGGGATTGGTTAATTCTTTCAGCTTCCATCGTGAAATAAATAATTTGATTAACCGAGTTGAGTAATTCTTTGAGGTGCTAAATGCAAGATGTTTTGACGAAAGTGTCATGGACATAACTTTGCAAAGTTGAACACTACAGTAAGTTTTGTCAGTGATGTCGATTCAATTTAACTGTGAGTGAATGCAGACTTGTGACTTTAAACTCACGCCATGACCCACGTCAATCATATTCGAAAAAACTGCATTCGAGTGGTTTAGATTGCATCCACCTATAGCCTATGCAAGCGTACACTTACGAAGGGATGACGCTGAAAATTTTATTTCCACAATTTCATGGAATGAAAATGGGTACAAAACGGGAGTGGGAACGCCACACACACACACACTAAGCCTAGCTATAGACGTAATTTTAAACCTAACCTTTACCTTAGCCGTAACTGTTATCTCCCCAAACTATTCCCATTTCCCGCTGACACGTATTTTATTTCTGAAAAGCGATTCAAATGCATTTCCCAACGTTGTCTGTTTTGAACAAATTATATTTGTCAGCAGCGGTCGTCTTTGTCTACCATCAGCATCGAAATTGGGAAACCCGATTTCAACTTTGTGGTCTACAAACCTACTGCAAAACTGTCAGTTATTCCAATCAGTTTGTAAGCCGCCGGGTTCCAGAATCCTAGAGACAATACTAGCTAAAGTAGCAAAGATGGTATGGCTGCCTCTAGAATAGAAAGGGCGCCGGGCTACTACTTTAATGTCCAATACATTTTGGTCAAAAATTATGACTCTGATTCTTCAGTGTTCGGTTTTCATTCGTGAGGAATGAGCTATCCTTTGTCATCATATTGCCCAATATGAAATGCTGTTTCGCTTTTCCTTTTTTCAGGGCAGTACTACATTAGACGTATGCGTTCTCACCTGAAGAGTATCACCCCACGTCAATCGGATCTAGAGCCTGAAAATCACCACCAATCATGCCTCTGAACCATTTTACCAGCACAACGTCATTTTCATAAAAACGCAACTTCCTATCTTAAAGCATTGTTCATGTTGTCTTTTTTTACTGAAGCTGCAGTTAGTTTGTGTATGTATGTAGTCCAAAATGAGAGTATAGGTTCTTTTGAAAATCAGCAGTTGAGGGTTCAGCTCAGTTCAGTCCAGTTTACGTGAGGCAAATGAGGTATGTACATATCAAACCTTTGAAGAAGTGTAACATTCTAAATATACAAGAACGTGTGTCAAATCTGTACGGAGAGACAAACGAACATAAGTTTTCGTGACACAAGCAGATACATACCATTTTTTCATGTGTAGAACAGCAGACGCCTCCCTGCTTGGCCAGTGTATCTTGCTCCACAGGAGCAAGTGAAGAGTAAATGCACATAGATGTGGCTTTCAACGGGAGTCGGTCTTTACCTTCTAATCGTAGGAGGGGTTCGTGAAGGCTACGCGTAATTTCGCCGCGGGAAAAGCGCTTGTGATCGCAGTCTTCCTATGTCATCTTATCAGCTTGCCTGCTGCACCGCCCAAGAAAGGCAGTCTTATTAACACGTTAGGTAGCAGGCTTTTTGGTGCATTAGCCAATACTTCTGATAGTGAACTTTCTGGGTATCCATTTTCAAGAAGCGTACTCTACAGCCGTTGGAGTTCTGCTTCGATAGTTTCAGGACAGCAGATCCGTCGAACGCTAGTTGCTAATCCCTCAACTAGTTTTTCTCTTTTATTTAGCGTACTGTTAAAATTTCTGAGAAGGGCGTTGGTGTCAGTCTTATGGTCTATCAGACAGAGGATATCATCCACGTATCGACCGTAAAATTTTGAGGTTATTGATAGTGTCCCTTCGACTAGTTTTCTCGATGTTGTCCAAAAAGCACATTTTCGAGAAACGGGCCAAGAGGTAAGGCCATCGCCACACCGTCTATCTGTCTGTAAAACGGGCCATTGCATATAAATTTCACATTTTGTGTGCACTGCGTAAGTAATTATTTAAGGGATTTCACGGGCAACATTGCTGTGTCCGGCATCCATGTTCGAGGCCAACTGTCATTCACATTCGCAATGAGCGCTTTCAGACCCGCATATTTGCAGACCCTTGACCGACATACACTCGAACACAAACACACGCGTCCAGGTCATCGCGGCTGCCCAAGCGCCACACAAACACGTCACCACCCAATCGATGCGGCAGGTGACACTACGCACGACATTATTTCGGGTAATATAACACACCAATTGGACAAAACTTGAACTTGCTCCATAAACCTACTAAAGCACCTGCCACCGCTGTCAAATTACCTCTCGCTCTCTCTCTCTCTCAGGCATGACTGGACGCACTCGACACTTTATTTGGTTTTGCCACTGGCCACTGCTGCATGGAACAGCAACGGGCTGTTCCGTGCACAATAAATCCCTCCCTGCATATGCCTTCTGTTTTTTATTACCCTTCGGGATTTGGCCTGTTGAATGGAAGTAAATAATTTTAAGCGCCCAGAGGGCACTGACAAAACAAACCTGGTATTGTAGTAAAATAATGCAATGCGCACGTTGGTGCTCTATGTGAGCAGGCAGATGAACAGCAGAAATGAGTATGGTGGGAGGTAGAGTGTTTCACATGCACCAAAAATTCGTCTTTTTAAAAAGCTAAGTCAACAATCGTGAGAACATATGGTTAACTAAGGAAAAAGCAGTGAGAAAAAAATTCATCCGAGTAAATTGGCGGCAGAGTTCAATGAGGCCCCACTTTCAAAAAAATCTGTACGAGAATAAAACTAACAGTGCTTAGAATCTGCAAGGGCTTGCCTACAGAAATAAAATGACCCACAACATGGTAGCTTTTTGAATAATTGAAAACCACATTAAGTTTTGTTAAAACTCAATGGCACATCACAGTACGCCCTAGTGGGCTCTTTGGATTAACTCTCAAAGCCATAATCAGATACAATGAAAGTTAAGGTCTGAGAAGAAGAAGAAGAAGAAGAAGAAGAAGAAGAAGAAGAAGGAGAAGAAGAAGAAGAAGAAGACTCGATCGCTGGGACAATATGTTTATTCGCCTGACGTTTCGATATCCGTCGCGGATTCGTCATCAGAGACATGAGTAACAGAAAGGTTAAGCATGCACAGAAGTTGGCAGTATTTATAGGACACAGTCACTACTGCAAGCATACAGCGACAATTAACGTTAATTGCCTTCTTGTGCGTGGACTGCTTGTTGGACGGCACACGGGCTCTGACCTGTTGAACTTTCGTCACGGGCGGTGAGCTCTGGCATGATGATTGCTCGGCCATCTGGCTCCCCGGTGTTGGCGTACGATGAGGCGGTGGCCTGCCCGTTCCTCAAGTGACGGCTTGCTTTGGCCAAATTGAATCTCAGGATTGA
>JAYGXS010000005.1:13417302-13427915 GCA_036362985.1 Ligula intestinalis | reverse complement strand
TAGAATAAAGTAGTAGGGGCCGGTTGAAGTTCAAATATGCGAGAGTTTAGTTGCTCTGTAGCCCTATTGCGTGGTATTTGGGACAGGAAGGTTAAACCCTAACGGCTGCGATCTTCCAGGCCCGGTTCCTTAGGAGAAGAGAGAGAAGTCTTGGGAAGGCCAGGGTAGTAGGAATAATATATTATTTGCAGGATAAATCGGAGAACAGGCGTCAAATAATGAAATCAAAAGACCCACTGTCACGGCAAAAAAAACATTTGGAGCACCCATAGGGTCTGGTGCAGTTCTGAACAAAGCAACTACGTCGGAGAAACTGGAAGACTTCTCAAGACGCGAATTGCCGAACACGCGGTAGCAGTGCTGAGAAATGGCGCCAATTCTCCAGTTGCGGCTCATTTGACGAGACCCGGCCACACATTCAAATTCTATGAGATCGAAGTTCTAGCGAGAGGTGACAATCCTGTGGGCCCCGAATTACTTGAGCCATGTTTCATGGGCACCCAGTCTATAAACAAGTGCAACGACTTGCCAAATCCATATTCGGTGCTCAGGCTAAATTCAGCCAAAGCAAGTCGCCACTTGGGAAACTTACAGGCCAACGCGTCATCCATCACCAATACCGGGAAGCCAGTTGGCCGAGCGATCATCACGTCCACTTCCAACCGCGTGACGAAAGTGCAACAGGTCCGCACGCCGGTTTCCAAGCTATTAGCACACAAGCGGGAATTATTCCCGATAGAGAAGTCGTTAACTGTCATAAGTGTGCAGTGTGCAGTGTGACTGTATCCTATAAATACTGCAACTCCCTGGGCATAAATTATCCGTTTCTGCCACTGTCTCTGGCGAAGAATCCGCGATGGATTTCGAAAAAACCGGCGAATAAAAAGTCTTGTCCGAACGACCGCTCCTTCTTCTTAATTACTTCCTGGGACTCACAGGTTCGCTTGTATTGGCAGTTCTTAGTGCTATTACAGAAACCATTTCCGATTGGTACAACCGTCCTACGAAAAGGTATGCGGTGGCTGAATTTATCAAGTTGGGACGATCCAGGGGCATCTTATAAAGGAGCAGAGACCCTTTAGATTAAATCAGCACCTTGAACAACCTCAGCTAAGATCTTCTTTCGCCTGCATAATGACTGCCATGTGGACTTTTTCAGTACTATTGTTTTCGTTGGCACTAACTGTCCAATGGAAGCGCAGTGCGTCCACTTTGACTAACCAATGAAGGGTGGCCTTGTCACTGTGTGTATGTGTGTACAGTAGGTGCTTTTCTGGCAGATTAAAGCAACAACGGAAGCCGAGCGACTTTCCTTCCCAGCAGACAGAGGTAATTCTCCCAAAGCAAAAAGACCGCATAAATAGAATAGTTTCTTCGCTTTGTTAATGGAGACGGTAGAAAAATAAATAAACAGTCCATAAATGAAGTGGGAAGGTAATCTGAGATACAGGTAATCCCACAGTCTGGTAATATCTTGGGAAATATTTAAAATAAAAACACGTGATGGAATAGCGGTTGAGGTATCCTAAGCAATCTT
The DNA here is from genome assembly GCA_036362985.1 of Ligula intestinalis. Classification (NCBI taxonomy): domain Eukaryota; kingdom Metazoa; phylum Platyhelminthes; class Cestoda; order Diphyllobothriidea; family Diphyllobothriidae; genus Ligula; species Ligula intestinalis. Next base: position 13,426,378 of record JAYGXS010000005.1, on the reverse strand, counting down.
CCGCATGGACCTGTGGCATAAAGGAAAGATAAAAAAGGGTGAAAATGAGCAATGACAATGATTCAAAGTAGTGTAAGCCTGTACTTTTATCATCCAGAAGACGTACCTCTCCTTGGCGGTACATAAGAGATTCAGGCCAGTTTAAGATCTATGTCCTAATAAACATCAAAGTTTAGCTGTCCGCAAAGAAATTATTGAAGGGGCTGAAACTACCAGAAAATCCTCAAAAGTTTGCCGGAACTTAAAGCACCAGCTGAAACTAACTGTGATCCAATACCCGAGATATGTATAACGGAAACTGACGTAACAAAAGGTATTTTCATGGAAAGAAAATGGTATGGTTATGATTTCACATGACGGTTATATTTACATTTATTGGCCTAATTTTTAGCAATTTTTCACGTCAGTGGAACTTAGGTATCCCTTGGAGAATCTTTTTTCTAAACAAACAATGAGTGCTTTTTGTATTTTTTAAGTAACAAATTTGCCTAAAGTTGTTCAATATTATTTCAAAGTTATAGTACCGGTGTGCGAGTGATTAGCCCTCTCAAATTTCGGCATTTTGCATGAATTTCAGCTTGCACTCCACTCGGTCCAGAAGGCTCCTCATAGCGGCCTCCCCCCCAAATAAGCCAGACGCCTAGGGGCCTGCCCGCTCGCCATCCGATGCGGCTGCTAGACCGGTTTACAACCCGCTCAAGCGGTCAAGGGCATCCAAACAATGTATGACCCCGCGTCCACTGGCAGAAAGCAACCGTGCCTCAGACAGCACGGTGGGGCCAGACAGCCGTCAGGATGGTGGATAACTCGGAAAAATGCCTTGATTGCAACGGACGCTGTAAGAGTGTCACGTGACTGCTTCTTTATGTTCGACTGAGAAGTTCACCATAAGGAGCCGGCTGTAAAATAAGGCAGCAGTTGAGTGACAATACAAACCTTGCGGCATAGTGGCTCTGCATCTATTTGCTCCAACATCCTGCGTATTTAATTCGTGCATGACGTGTTATCGCTGAAATTGCAGAAAATGTGAAGGAAATCGCTTACAGTTAACTCATACATTGGACAGGTCCGCCAGACCGCCTAGAATACAGATATTTGAGTCGAGCCACTTCCCTACTGAGGTATCCCTTAAAATTCTTACAAAGTTATGTGACCTTCCGAAGTCTTTGAGTTATCCAAAGCTTAATATTTCCTAGTTCTCGCCTTCCTCGTTCTGAACTGCCGTCATTACACAGGCTGCGGATTTTCTACTCAATAACTCCCATTACTCAAAAACACTAGTAACTATAGTAAGCATTTAGGATTATGATAAGTTTTTTCCCGCCGGCTCGATCTATACAACCTGCCAAGAAAATATCAAGTACTTACTTGAAAACTCAATAAAAAATTGGGTCGGCATGCGTGTCTTTTATTGGGCTGGCTAAGTTTTCACTGACTGATGAATTAGGAAATAACTCAATCTTTAGTTGGATGAGCAATCTTTTAATCACATAATCAATGAAATGGTGAAGAGTTGATCAACTATTACTCATTAGGAAAGTTTATTCGGCAGACATATGTTCTCAGCAGTTCACGATCAGGCCAGTACAATTGCAGGGATAATGAAAATCGTATAGTATAAATTCAGGACTGACACTTAGTACCTTGATAACTATAGGATTTTAACTTATAGTAAATGACTTTTTCATATTCAAAATATCTATATTGAAGTTGATTGTGAATCAATTGTGGTCATTCGATCCATTGCGCACAGGATTTGGATAGCGAAATTCAATTTTAATACATTCTCTCATTCTTGACAAGTAATGTCCCACATTCCCAAATAGAAATTCAATTGAAGAAACAGAAAAGATCCAGCTTCTGATCAGAGATTAATTTATTTCCTAAAACACTGCGTTATTTACTGACTTATTGATCCAATACAAAGTGACTAAGAGATTTTGTAATAACTTTCTAACTTTCATTTTAACCAGCAAATTCAAAAGTAGACCAATCCACAATTAAATGAATTATAGATGATTGGTTACTTAATATCTGTCTGGAGGACCTAATGCACAGTTATTTTGACACTGTAAAAGTTACGAGTTTCCGCGCGTGCCTAACTGCATAATTGGCGAAACAGATTCAAGTCTCCTTAGGCCTTGCTAAAGGGCGTGTCATTATTCAATTGAAATGTACATTTTCAGTGTTGTACAGTAGATTATCTGAATCACGAGACTTGAAGATCAAACGTTGAGGAGATGGTATAACAAATATGAGTTTGTTTAGCTCATTCGTTGAATTAACTCGAGGCGAAAATTCTGTTTCCTAGAAAAGAATTCAGTTCAGGTCAGTGCATTGAAAGAAACAATGTGCCGAAGTGGGCCGAATGAGGGTTTCGTGATATTCAAGGAATTTCTCACGGTTTTAAACGCCACGAATGAAAGTGTCTTGTTTATATGCGTTGTATTATGGATGAACATTAATGCAACCCAGAAAAGTTTTTACTATATCTTTTCAGAAAACGGAAAATTTTGTCTTGCCTTCATAAAAAGCAGGTAAACATAATTATGCGAAACCGAGTGATTTTAGGGGAAAGAAGAGCCGATTCAGTTCAAAAGTTCACTTTTGTATGTCTTCTATAGTACGGCCTGAAATTCGTGTAACATGCCGATATATGCGAAAGATTTATACTCTTTCGCTAATCGGCATTAACTCAGGTCCTGATACTGATTATCGTATAATCTATTCTCAAGCTATTTCAGTCATGATAGGATTCCGGCTTCAAAACAAGCTTCTTTCTGACCGCTAACAAAATGTGTGTACTGTAAAATGTGGATACTTAAGTATTTTGGTTGCTCGTAAAAATTCAAAATATATTTTGAGAAAAACATAAACTAAAAATTATTTCTTGCACCCGTTTGTTAGAAAATTACCCCTTAACTGAAGGGCAATTTTCGGTTTTGAAAAATTTTTTACATTTCCGAGTAATTTTGACACCTACTGAATGTTACACTTGAATTCAGGGTTTACAAACTGCGCGCTGTGTACATCCTGTTCAAGGAAAAGTACGTTTTTGTCTACGGTTTGAGGGAGAAGTCACATAGTTCTAATAAACTGTTGCAATAGATGTAGATCATGTTGTATGTATTATAGGCAGCAGTATTAAATTGACGGATAACATGTATTACAAATGAACACCTCATAATTAAAAATTCTTAAACAAACGAAAGCTACACTTTCTTTAAGTATAAAATTTAATGAAAGCGTGTTTTCCATAAACTATATTTGAATTTATTGTCAGTCAAAATCAATGCTAAAAATGCAAACGACTTAAGTAGCCACTTTTTACAGTGCATACTTCTTGTTAGCAGCGATGAAGAAGCTTGTTAAAAAGCCGGCATCCTATCGGGACTGAAATGACTTCAGAATAGACGGTAATCAGTATCACGACCTGAGTCAATGCCGATTAGCGAAAGAGTATCAGTCTTTCGCATATATCGGCATGTTACATGAATTTTAGGCCGTACCGTAAGTTTTATGCCATAAATGTAAGTACTAAAACTTGTGAGGCTGTATTTTTTTAGCAAACCGATAATTGGGACCGTAAACGGACATATACATAAACAGCCGAGACATGCCGTCACACCCTAAGCATAAGTTGTTCGAATAATTTTACCTAGGGTTGAGTATGAACGAATGCCAAAAATTGAAACGGAACAACAGAAGATTATCAGTTTGCGCAAAATCGTACCCTATATTCTGCCAGGCTGCCGCGCATTTACGGTCTTAGAATCGAGCATGAAAGTAAACGCACACATGGAATACTGCTCCAGTATAAAAAGTGAGTTCTTTAATTCTCAGCGGAAGGTTCATCCCTACTTTTGAGGGAAGTCAAAAAACGGTCAGACTTTCCCATTTTCGATAATGACTGAACTATCGAAAAAGGCAAATTACGAAGTTATTCGACGTCGAAATATTTAATTGAAAAAAAGTTTTTGCGAACGCTCTAGAAATGAAAATACCTGTGGTCACGATGACCGATAGGGAAGAATTCGCTTGAAATAATTGTCGATAGCCTGCGGATGTTCCTGTTGCAAGAGGAGCGACCTGCGCCGCCTTGACGCGCCCGCCGGCACTGGAATGTTCTCCTTGGACGCATGATCTACTACTGCCCGTGAGCGACTGACCAACTCTCCTCTCTGTTGTGGAAAACGACCACCGGGTTTGCCTGTTCCCTCGATGCAGCACACCGACTCCTTCCTGTCTGCTAAACAGCCACCTTTAGACGAGATCTCCCTTTTCTTTTCGGCGAAGCTAGTCTTCCGAACACGGAATTGATAGGACGGCAGTGAGGTGCTCCGACAGCGGCTGGGTTTTTTTGATGGAGAAGACAGACCTGTAGACTGTTTTTGGTTTATTTCGACCAGACGCAAAGGTGCCGACGACGGATTTTGTCGCGAGCGGACAGATCTTGGATGGTAGAATTCAGGCACATATTGATTTTTGGAGCATAGGACAGACCAAGTCCATTCGGTTTGTGCTGCTACCTCAGAGGAAACCGGCACTTCAGATACCAAAGAAGGAGGAGGAGCCTGTTTCTTGAGCGGAGACATGCGAAGCACATCAAAATGGAACTTCTGACGAATGCGCTGGACAGTGCCTTCACAGGCGACATCGGCTTCTTGTCTGCATACGAGGGATCGCAGCTGCCTCTGCGGAGTATTTAACGGGCTAAGGGCAAAGAGAGTACGTACTGGTGGCGACATCTGATCACCCGTTTGTAGCGTAGAGAAGTGAGAGCGAATGCTCCTGTACCTTCGGCTTCTTGTGCATGAAACCCCCCCCCCCCACGAAGTCCAGGGCGGAATTCTGATTGGTTGGGTTCACAGGGGAGTGCGAACGAGGACGACAAGGAAACCAATCAACACAGAGACTGGTGACGCGCTGTCTGCTTACGTACCGATCGCGTCGCTAATTGGGCGGTGGGAGCAGGCCGTCTGAACGAGGCGAGGCGAGGCGAGGCGAGGCGAGGCGGGGGGGGGGGGGGGTTGGGGAAGGTTTTACTGGGCTGGGCAAGCGACTTCCCGTAGGATGCTAGCCACTATTGCGAGTTAACAAATTCTTCATCATTAACTTCCGATGAAAAATGTACGTCCCGCAAGCTGGATGGCGATCAAGTCTCCCTTGAATCACAGAAATTAGTTTTGAGTATATATACGGTATGGCAAGTCCTGCATACAACTTTCATGACGAAATTTAACTAGGTAGTTTAGCACATATTTGGACAGGTTATTTTGATCAACTTAGCGGATTTAATAATTAGAAAGGCTTTAGGTTGGAAAACTGCCCTCTCGTGCAGCGAAATAGACACTCATTTTGGCTAAATTATGAGTAAGTTTACACAGAAGAAATTTCTATGCTATAAGGTACGACAGAACCAATATGTGCTATGGAAGGATTCCAGAATAAATAAAGAGGTGGAAAAATTATCCCTTCCAGAACTGGAAAATTTTGTCCATCTTCCATTTCCAGTCCAGTTGAATTTTTCACCTTCAGGTAAATAAAAGAAATTGTCAAAAGCCTCCAATTTCATTGTGACATTACCTTAGAAAGCGTTAATATACACAGAAATTTGTCAGCTGAATATCCAATTATAACACTTTTAAAGATGAAACCTATTATGGAATTTTTTTATTAATTTTAGGAATACCGATATCCGAGTTATCTTGCGGACGTTATTTTTTCTCGACCATGTGGTTTGCTGTTTTGAAGCATTTCTAAATATGATCCACATGGCCAGCTTCATAAGAACTAATATCCAAAAACACTTTCATTCAGTAAATGCTCTTCATGTATATCTTATTTTAAAGGTTTTGATTAAAACGTGGAACAGAAGATGAATTGCTGTATTAGCAAATGAAGATACTGAAAACGCAGGAAATGATTCCACAATTTCAAAGACGATATATAATAAATAGTTATCCACTAATGGTAATATGCACAAAATATTTGACGAAAGAAAAGTTCTTTTAAAATAAAGAAATTGGTTACATTCTGTTTTCACATTACGAAAATATTTAAATTTACTTGTCTAATTTATAGTTAATTTTTACGTCTCCGGAGCCTGGGCATTATTGGGAATATTTTCTTTTTCTTGAAAACACTTAATACTTCTTCTAGTTCTTTCCAGTACTTAATATGCCCAATGCTGCTCATTATTATTTATAAGTTTTCGAAAATTCGTTCATGCCCGTATGCGAGTAATGATCAAACTTTCACAAACTTACGCCTGTTGCATGCAGCCCTCGCCATACTGTATATAGAGGAGGAGATTTCGAAGCCAGCTTGGTTAAACTGCATGGAGCATCGGAGGACTTAAATGCAGGGTTCAATCTGCTTAACGTATGCAAGACATTGCGTCTTAGCCAGTGTCATACCTGTTGGCTTGACATTTATTGAGGAGCTTGCTGAGCCGATTGATTTAAAATGGAACTGCATAACGAGAAAACCACATTCTCTCATCCAAAATGATCCCTATAAACTGTTTCGTAAGTACGGTACTGCTTTGTATGGTACAAAGAAAAACTTTCTCGGTCAATCCAACCTCCCTCCATCACCAGAATCTGCGTCATGTTGAGGCAAGTGCAATTGAAGTGGAACATACAATTCGCGAGGATGGATGACGAACGATCATGTAGGGGCCTAGGTAATGTTTGTAGTTAAGCAGTAACCAAGCCAAATCCAAGGTTCTTAGAAAAGATAGATGGCACTAGAATAGGTTTTTATTGCGCACAGGGCCCTGAAATGCTGACTCAAGTAACAGTGGTCACTGACAAAGCCAGGGCTGGTGTTGACTGCCTTCTTTCAGGCCTGAGAGGGTGAGATTGGTCGCAGCCGCTCTTACAGTATGGTAAGTGCTGGAATCAAAATTCCGCAGTTTGCAAAACACCGGTAATCACTCGCAAACCTACATTAAGTAGGGTTGTAATACAGATTATCATGAAGCCTAGTCGCAAGTCTTTTCAGTCACATCAGGAGGCTGGCTTCCTAACGAGTTTCTTCCTCACCCCTTAAAAAAGTGGATTTTGGAAAAAATGATTATCACTGTTTTATGCATTTTTATCATTGATTTTGATTGCTTTAATAAATTCAAATATATTTTATAGAAAAAATACACGAAAATATTCCTTTTTGTACTCGTTTGGTAGCAAATTACGCCTTCGATAAACATTATACTTAAGTGAAGGGTATTTTTCGGTTTTAAAAATCGAACTATGAGAATTTTTACGACTGTGAGTTGTTCATTCATAAGGCGTAGTATGCGTTAATTTATTAATGCTGTCCATAATGTAAACAACATGACCCACATTCATTTCACAAGTTCATGAAAACTATGTGACGTCTCCCTCAAATCGTAAGCCAGAACGCACTTATCCTTAAGCAGAATTTAAATAGCATACAGTTTGGAAATCTTGGGCTCAGGTTAAGCAGTCTACATGTTTCAAATTATTCGGTAATTTAGAAACTTTTTTAAACCAAAAGATACGCTTTGTTTAAGCATGAAATTTAAAGAAGGCATCATTTTCTTCAAAATGAATACAGTAAAGAATATTTTCGTGCAGTTACTCTATAAAATTTATTTGAATTTATAAAGACCGTCAAAATCAATGATAAAGGTGCATACTACAGAGATAGCCATTTTTTACAGAGACCACTTTTTTAAAGGGGTGAGGAAGAAGCGCGTCAAGAAGCCGGCCTCCCGATGTGACTTAAAAGACTTGCGACTAGGCTACATGATAATCTGCATTACGACCCTACTTAATGTTGGTTTGCGTGTGATTACCAGACTTTTGAGAATTGCGGAATTTTGCTTGCAGCACTCGCCAGAATGTATGTTATTGTGGAGCAAGTACAATCGGTATACAGTTGATTTATTGTAGTATCCAAACAGGGCTGTTACCCATGCTGTGTCGGCCGACGGCTAGCGTCTTTAAGAAACCCTTAGACAGCTGCGGTTATCTGGACACGGGTGTGTGAGTCCGGGTGGATGTCGGGAAAATGTCTGCAGGTAAGAGAATGGGAAACCGCTTCTTCCAAAGGTGCCAGAACTTGAGCCAGTGGGTGCTGAACAAGGAAGCCGGGCAGCAGTGTAGGCTGTCAGTCACGATTGTCCAAGCGAATCTTCTACAGAGGCCTAGATTCGCATGCTTATCGAGGAAAAAAAGCACAGACCATGAACTTCCGTTAAATATATATAGATATATATTCCTTAAGAAATGTGGGAACACAGATGGAATAGGCTTCCATAATAAACAAATGTCATGTGAAGGTCAGAGGTCACCAACGGGTGACCGCCTGCATGGCCGATTCCGGCCAAGTCATAAACGCAGTAAGGGGGTATGAGAGTATTTGGCGGTTACTTGATACAGATCTGTTTCGGGCTTACCATCTTCATCAGCCAAGCATAATCCTGAACACCAGCTGCTCGGACAATATAAACAAACGCACTCACAGACGGCGCAGTTGGTCCACAACTGTGGTCTATCAGATGAGTCATAGGCACTTAGCGCCTCGCCACCTTCCATTTGCTGACCTATCTTATAGACACCAGTGGTGGACAAACTGCATTGTCTGTGAGCACGTTCGTTTGTGTTGTCCGATCCGCAGGTGATCAGGGTTATGCTTGGCTGATGAAGGCTAGTAAGCCCGAAATTGTTCCCTGTCAAGTTACCGCCAAATGCTGTCATACCCCCCTTACTGCTATTATGACTTGGCCGGAATCGGCCAGGCAGGCGGTCACACTTCGGGGACCTCTGACAACCACCTGAAATTTGTTTAGTTCCGAAGCCTATTCCATCGGTGTTCGCACATTTCTGAGTGAATATTTATTCGATCAGAAGTGACAGCAATTGGCAGGTGGCGCGGCACTGATGAAATGCATTTCCTTGAAGTGCTTATGACCCATCTGATAGACACCAGTCGTGGACCAACTGCGCAGTCTGTTAGTGCGTTCGTTTGTGTTGTCCCACCAGCTGGTTTTAGTGGTTATGCTTGGCTGATGAAGGCTAGTAAGCCCGAAACAGTTCTCTGTCAA
>JAYGXS010000005.1:13328476-13413613 GCA_036362985.1 Ligula intestinalis | reverse complement strand
GTGGACCAACTGCGCCCTCTGTGAGTGCGTTTGTTTGTGTTGTCCGACCAGCTGCTGTTCAGGGTTATGCTTGGCTGATGAAGGCTAGTAAGCCCGAAAAAAATATGTCCCAAGTTACCGCCAAATGCTGTCATACCCCTTTGCTGCTATTATGACTCAGCCGGAATCCGCCTGGCAGGCGGTCACCCCTTGGGGACCTCTGACCACCACATGAGCTTTGTTTAGTTCGGATTCCTATTCCATCGGTGTTCGCTTATTTCTGAGTGAATATATACCAAATCAGCAGTGGCAGCAAATGGCATGTGGCGAGGCGCTGATGAACTGCGTTTGCATGAAGTGCTTATGACCCATCTGATAGACACCAGTGGTGGACCAACTACATTGTCTGTGACCACTATCGTTTGTGTTGTCCGATCCGCAGGTGATCAGGGTTATGCTTGGCTGATGAAGGCTAGTAAGCCCGAAACAGTCCTCTGTCAAGTTACCGCCAAATGCTGTCATTCCCCCCTTTCTGCTATTTTGACTTGGCGGGAATCGGCCTGGAAGGTGGTCACCCTTTGTCTACCTCTAGCCACCACATGAACTTTTTTTAGTTCGGACGCCTATTCCATCGGCGATTGCATATTTCTGGGTGAATCTTTACCCGATCAGCAGTGACAGCAAGTGGCAGGTGGCGAGGCGCTGATGAACTGCGTTTCCATGAAGTGCTTATGACCCATCTGATAGACACTAATGGTGGACCAACTGCGCCGTCTGTGAGTGCGTTTGTTTGTTTTGTCCGACCAGCTGGTGTTCAGGGTTATTGTTGGCTGATGAAGGCTCGTAAGCCTGAAACATTTCTGTATCAAGTTACCACCAAATGCTGTCATACGCCCCTTACTTCTATATCTATGTATATAAATCATTCGGGTGGCCTGAAAAGACCTCTGTCGTGATCCATCAGCCTGGAGGACTGATGTGAAGACTGGAGGAGCCCTCTACAAGGCCAGCCTGATTGTAGCTCTCACAGCCAAGAAATGGCTCGGATGTCTCTCGAACCTCTACCTTCCAAGCCACACCCACGACTCAGCCTAACAAGCCACTCTTCTTTCGGATGCTTTTCTCAGCTCGCTTCGTTAGCTTCTTTCATCTTGATTTGCCACAACTCAGGGAGGGATCTCTTCGAAATATTTTGTAGGGTAGATTTTTTTCCAATAACGGATTTATAGTAATTCGATCACAACCACGACTTACAGTAGATTCCCTTTCTAATGCAATGACACCCGGAATTCTGAAACGCGATTTCGATTCAAACATAGTAAGTACGCATTGTAAAGCCTCATCTCAATATATTTAGGTCATGCCAGGATGCCGGTTTTTTAATGAGCTTCTCTCTGACCGCTAAGTAAAAGTATGTACTATAAAAGGTGGCTACTTAAGTAATATGCTTTTTTGTCATTGATTCTGACTGCCTTTATAAATTCAAATATATTTTATGGAAAAAATGCAGGAAAAAATTATTTCTTGGACTCGTTTGGTAGCAAATTACGCCTTCTTTAAATTTTATGCTGAAAGAAAGGATACCTTTGGATTTTGAAAATTTCGAATCGTAAGCTAGTTCACAAGTTTCAGAAGTTCATTCATAGATCATCGTATCCGTTAATTTGTTAATGCTGCCTTTACTGTATAAAGCATGCTCCATATCTATTGCAACATTTTATGAGAACTATATGAGATCTTCCTAAAGCTGTAGGCGAAAATGTACTTTTCCTTTAACAGGACGGGCACAATGTGCAGTTTGCAAACCTTGAATTCCAGTGTAGCAGTCATTAGGTTTCAAAATTATTCTGCCATTTAGAAACTTTTTTAAAACCGAAAGGTACCCTTTCTTTAAGTATAAAATTTGAAGAAGGTGTAATTCGCTACCAAACGAGTACAACAAATTTTTTCTTGCATGTTTTCCAAAAACTATATTTGAATCTATAAAGGCTGTCAAAATTTATGACAAAAAGGCATAGTATTTAAGTAGTTACTTTTTATAGTGCCTACTTTTTTTGGCGGTCAGAAAGAAGCTTGTTAAAAAGCCGGCATCCTGAAGTATCCAAAATATGTTGAGATTAGGCTGTACGATCGTCTCTATTACGACCATCCACAATTAATATGCTCCAATCAAAAACTCATTTCAGAATTCCGGTTGACATTTAATAAGATAGGGAATCTACTGAAGACCGCTACGAATTGGTGACTACGATGTAATATGAACACGCATTCTTCAAGCATGAAGGAATCATGATTATCGCACAGCCTTCTCTTATTATATTTCAGTCATGTCCGGACCCCCTGCAATAAGTAGATTCTGTAAAAGATTGCCACTTATTTAGTACGCATTTTTCACATCGGTTTTGACTGCTCTTATAAATTCAAATATGTTTTATTTTATTTATCCATTTTATGGAAATATGAACAAAAATAATCTCTCTAGTACGTTTTTCGTAGAAAATTGCGCTTTCTTAAAATTTTACGCCTGAAGAAAGAATATCTTTCGGTTGTAAATAAAGGTTTCATAATTTTCGAATAATTTTGAACTCTACCGGCGGTTATGCTTTAACTCAAGTTTTACAGACTACCTGCTGTATATAGTTGGAACGGTCTAAGTCGTAGTTGTGTTCAGATCAGTACAATCATCACGTCGAATCCCAGGTTGAAGGTAAAAGGCAAGAGTCAGCACATGTTGCTGTCTCATTCAGCAGCGGCCACTGGCGAAGCCAGGGCCGGCGGTGACTGCGTCTAGTCGTGCCCGAGAGTGTGTGTGATATGAGAGTGGGGATGATGACAGCTGCTTTTACATCCCTGTGAAGCGAGTTCAAGAGATTTGCTATTGGTGTGTTTGTATTTAGCCAAAGAGGGTGTTTAGTATTGGGGTCCACGCTGCGTCGGTTGAAGCGGGGCGCGTTTAAGTGGCCCTTGAGGAAACCCAACTAGTTGGGCACGCGCTTCCTAGTGAATTTCGGTGAAACGATTTAAGGTCAGTGAGTCGGAAGCAGTCGCCTGTGAATTTGCACTACGTTGATGCGGCGGGAATTGAATGCAGAAGGGGAGAAGGAAACAGCATTGTAGACCATCCTACACACATTCTGTGTAAGGGAAAGTAAATATTTCCCTACGGTGTGAGAAAATAATAACATGGTTCTCATAAACTTTTGCGATGGATATGGACCAAGCTGCATAATTCATAACCAAAATTAATAAATAAGTTTAATGAATGCATATTTCACGGTCATAAAAGTCCCATGATTAGACATTTTTTTGAAGTTGATAGATACTCTTTCATCAGGTAGGGATTTTGAAGAAGGCAAAATGTCCTACAAAAAAAAGCGAGAAAGCATATTTTTGTTCATATTTTTTAACATATTTAAATTTCTAAGAGCAGTGAAAATAAATGAGGAAAATACATGCTAATTTAGAAGCTGCCTTTTTTTATAGAATTTACCTTCTGCAGACGGTCAGAAAGTAGCTCGTTCAAAAGCCGGCAGCCTGACATAACCGAAATATATTGTGATTAGGCTGAAGCCTGATCTTAACCCTACCCCTGCATTCAGACCCTACCTCTCATTCTTACTGTAACTTTTAATCCTAAGCCGAAAACTGATGTTTGTGGTGACACTTGCAGCAGACGCGATTGCATGGAGCCAAATATCGGATCGTTAGCTGCTGAGGCCTCATTCCGCAATCAAAAGCTCCAAGGAGGACTGGAACGACCATTGCTGGCTTCTTAACCATCATCAGTTAGTCATACCCAACCCGAAGTGCTGCACCACTCGAGACTCGAATCCGCGACCTGCTAATTAGAAGTTGAACGCTCTAACATTTATCTGTCTTAACTGCTGACGGCTGTGCGGCGGCTGTGTGGCCGCTGGCGGGACTCGTGAACGAACCTGTAGTGTTCCTGCAATCCACCTTCTTCTAATACTACACGCCACAGGCGGGGTCGTAATAGCAATCTTGGTCGCTCAGTCGATAACTTGTGACCCGCGACATGAGACGGACTCTTAACTTCTGATATGACAGAACTCAATCATCATCTAAACTCCTTCGTCTTCAGCCGAATTTTCCTGTGTCATCCTCTGTGACCATGATGCGGAAAATTTAATTACCGACATCCCGTCGTGGAACGACACGGAAATCCGCAACCACTCACAATCAATCGGCCCCAAGCTATGGTTCCTCCCCCATCCTGCAGACCAGTTCCCACTATCAGTGCCAGGACCCAGACCTCCTTTCCAAACACTGATCTTCCTTCTTTTGCCAACAGTGTCTTCCCCCTTCCTCAACGCAACCGACACTGGCACAGCATACTAATTTGCCGTTGAAGTTCAACGCAGCCAATCTGGCTAACTAATACGCAGTCGAGATGACCAATCTCCTACCAGCATGCCGATGCACACGTAGTCGAAATGACCTATCCTCTTAACAACGGGCACGGGCCACATTGACACGACTCACGCATGCCAGCCACAAATGCTCATACAATTCGGCATCGTCCCTTCAACCCGGCCCACTCATGCCAGCCACACGAACACCAGCTGTTCAACCAATACCGTTGGTATGTACCTCCTACCCTATATTTAACTACTCTTCCTCCGTTCGGTTGCGTGCATCAGTCGAACTACGTTCTCGAAAGGGGCACTTGAGGTGTTTCTGCAGCCCACCTTCTCCTAACGCTAGATGCCACAGACGAGGTCGTAGTGGTAATCTTGTTTGCCCAGTCGCGCTCGATTCAGCGCAATGGTCCAAGTCCACATGCAAAGAACAACCTTTGTCCTCGCGTGACTGGGGTGCACACACGCACTCCAGACTGGTTGGGCCAATCATCGTCCTGAGGGTGACCCACCCAAAACCCATTCTGGGGCCTTATGACAACTTCCGCGCTGAGCACACACGGAAATTCACCCCGAGCGGGAGCGGACGCAGGCAGCGTCGTTGGCCGCTGTGAAGACCCACGCTCTCATACGGCACTTATGGTCGAACGCAATGTCAGACCAAGTGGCAACTTCTGCCTAATAATTTTTCAATACTTCTTTCAGTTTATTTAGTTTATTTGGTGAGGATAATAGGCAATATCTTTGAAAACCCTATTTAGAACGTGTGCAAGCACCTATAAAGATTAACCACTACTAACATAGTATTGGCAAACAGTGAGTAGCATTGTTTTTTACAATACATGTCTGGTTTTTAGAGGTCAGACTTGGAGGAGGGAGAGTAGCATTGTTTTTTACAATATATGTCTGGTTTTTAGAGTTCAGATTTGGAGAGAGGAGAGGGGACGCATGTAATTATCCAAGCGTTGTTTGTACATCTGAAGGGAAGTGGCCTCCACGACTGACTGTGGAAGGTTGTTCCACTGTTGTATGACATGTTGCGTGAAGAATTCAGAGCGGAGGTTTAGCTTGGACATTTTCATGCGCAGCTTCATTGTGTGCCCACGGAGATGAGGCGAGAGGTGCCACTGAAACATGTCTTCAAAGCGTAATCCTTTCTCGAGATCGTTTATTATCTTGTAAACTAGGATAAGATCCCCTCTTTGTTGCCTGTAATACAGAGGGAATAAATTGAGGCATGCCAGTCTATCTATGTAAGTGTGGTTCTTTAGACCTGTTACTAGCTTTGTTGCCCAACGCTGCACTTCCTCCAGACATGCTGTGTCCTTTGCTAGCCATTGCCACCACGCCTGTATTCCATACTCTAGGTGTGGTCGAACAAATGTGCCGCACACTCTGCCAAAGAGATCTTCATCGAAGGCTAGAAACGCCCTTTTGATAGCGTGCAGCACTCCCGTGGCTTTATTTGCAGCTTTGACATATTGTAATGAGGACTTCAGATTACTCTGTATCCAAATGCCGAGGTCTTTTTGCGTAGATGCTACGTGAATTTTATATTTATCAGGTGATATGTCCTGCTGCTCTGGGAGATAGGGTAGTTTGTTGGACACAGGTGGAGGACGGCACACTTTTGCACGTTAAAATCCAGCAGCCATCTCTCGGACCACGTCTGCAGTTTGCAAAGATTATTTTGCAGAGCATCTCGGTCGCTTGGGCGCTTAATGACCTGCCAGAGCTTAATGTCATCGGCGAACATGATTTTACCGCAGTCCAGTTCTTTAAGGCTGTCGTTTACATAGGGAATGAAGAGTAGAGGACCGAGAACGGAGCCTTGAGGAACCCCACTAACTACGTCAACCCAGTCTGATTAATCCTCCTCGATGCAAACGCGTTGTTTTCGACGGACTAAAAATGACCTGATCCAGTCCAAAATTTTCCCCTTGATGCCAAGAACGCTCAGTTTATGTAAAAGGCGTTGATGAGGCACGCTGTCAAAGGAGTTGCGGAAATCGATGTACACTACGTCCACTTCTAAAGCAATTGTCCAGGCCTCAATTGAAGTCAGTAAATTTGAAAGGCAGGAGCGCCCTTGCCGAAAGCCATGTTGGAAATTTTGTATGATGTTACAGAATACATAGTTCCTATCACTTTGGCCTTCCCAAGACTTCTGTACTCTCCTAAGCAACCGGGCCTGGAAGATCGCAGCCGTTAGGATGAACTTTGCCAACCTTAACATTTCTCGACAAACCTCGAGACAGTGAGTTCTATTAGCGATTGGTGAGCTTTCATCAATAAATATTTGAACAATAATGCCACAGCAGCCTCGACAGCTGATGAGGTTAGTAAAGGCGATGCAGTCGGGCGGAAGAATACTAGGCCACCTGGACCAATCAATCGTAAGCAGTTGTTTGCTACTGGGATAAGTGAACGTTTATCGAGCCTGACAGAGCAGCTTTTGAATCCGAATTCCACACACACTCGGGTAGCCAATCACACGCTGCTGTCTGTAAAAAAAATACCACGTAACCCTGATAGAGACGTTGGGGCGGTCGTCCTCCGACGGGTGGACCACATCTTACTTGTAAGGGAAGGAGCCAAGATGACTTACGTACCCGGCAAGGACGCTTACAGGCTTTTCTGTCGTTTTTACCTACGATTTAACATTGATTGTCTACTGGGGGGAAAAAGGTGACATCCGACGCGCAAACCATACTGAATGATTGAGAGATTTCTCCACCACGACCGGTTGATTGGTACCGAGGATGGGAATGGCCGAAGTGGGCCGGACGTTTACTAAACCATCAACCTGATCCACTGCTGTGGTTCAAATGATTGATTCGGCAGTATTTAACGCATAGTCAGTTGATAAATTTTAGTTCAAATATTCATATCCGTTTTCGGGCTAGGTCTATAAAGCTTCCACCTGACTGATTTCCCCTAATTTTGCGCATCATTTCTAAGAAGGTTAAAAAAAGCCTGAATTGTAAAACGAATATGTAACCATAAGGCACATTAGTAAACCTGGGGGACCCACTTATTTGCCGGATGCCTTGCAGCTGCGTCACGCAGCGGCAGAAAATCACTGTCTGGGCTTTAGCTAGTGTCTATGTCCTCAGTGCACTAAATTATATGACGTATAGCAACTAAGATTTGCCGGGAAGAATCGGATGCTGGTCACAAGTACGTGCCCTCAATATCACCAAAAAGCGTATTTTCTCGCTTTTCTAAAGGCTGTTTTGCTGCTAACTGAAGTAACCAAGTCCTATTTATCTCAACTTTTAACGAATAAATGTAGATGTTCAATATCCAGGTGTATGCATGCGTAAAGAGGACTTGGGCACTCGAACGATGTTTAGTATGCTAAGCTTTCGAACGCGAGCAGTTGTACACCATCATGGATAGTAACAGCAGCAAAATACGTGTCAGTTGCGAAGGTAGAGGTAACAGCCGATTTACGATCCACAAAATATTCCGGAGGTGAATGCGTAGGGCCCCATATGCCGGCACCAGGCCGGTTGACTGAGTCCTCATCTGAGGCCCAGCGTTCAAGAAATTCTCGACTTGTCTCGCTTCCGGTGTGGGCACCTATCTTGAAAGTTGCGAAGCTGAACTCATGACCTCGCTCATAGGTTTGGGCAACTACTTGTGATAGTAAAGCGCCCGTCACATAGCCAGCGTTTGTTCAGTTACAAGGCCAGTTTACGCACGGGATAAGATGCACTACCCTAGAATGCTCCTTGGGATTTTATTGGTCCTTGATTTTAATGACTCTGCTGTGCAATACCTACAACTACACTTAGAGCAAGGTTGCACTGGCCCTGTAGCACTTTCCATCTGCGGTGCCACGCCGTGCATGAGGTCATGTGGTTGCAGATATTGACCCGATTTGGGACAGTCAATTACAGATGGCCAGTTACCTGAGACAGCAACTAGGGGTTCTATACACAATAAATCGCGCCCTTGTGACGTCTACCTTTTTCGGCCTTATGATTATAGTCCTCTAGGCACAACCACAACTTAGAGACTACAAACCCCAGCAATCACTTCAGACAACTCATCATCATATCTAGGGGGCGAAGTTTCATCTTACTCCAGCCTCTGCAGGGTTCAGTAGCCCCTCTTTCTTGACAGAAATCAGCAATGAAATAGAGCAGCCGGTGAGTAGTAAGACAAAACCACTCAAGCCCATCTCACATAGACGTCCAGGACCAGCGGGCTGTTTGAACAAGCAGAGATGAGGTCACTCCTAATGGCAGTCTAGACTCTAGCAGCAATGCCCTAGACTCTAGAGCAACAATAACCGCCACGACCATGACCCATCATAAATGCGCCACCGTAAGGGTTCTGGTCCAAAACTGCCTCTCTTAACCGTTCAATATAAGATCAAGCTTCAGACAAGATTTCTCGTTATGTTACTGGAAGCTCTGACGGTATCGCATATTTCACAACGTCGACTGAGCTGAATTGCTATTTGCTGGCACTGAGTTATTAAAACATACGAAACGTAATAGTATGGATGAATGCGGTGACCAAATCAGTTGGTTTTTCAATCAACAATGAAAACAAGTTCTCGAAGCACGCCTGCATCTTGGAGAAGTAGGTGAAAAACTGTATAGCCCAAACGTCAGTTTCGACAAAGTCCACCGCATGTTTTGGCAAGCTGAAGGCATCGACATTTACTTGTGCGTGGAATAATTTAAAGTGATAGTAGATCTGCACAGCATCTACCGCACTTTTCTCCTCCCTCACCCACCTGTGCTCGATATCAAGACAGAGTCAAGAAGACCAGAAGCGGGAGCAGGCGCAGCGGCTGACAGACCTGGCGAATCTGTCAGCGCGCGCCATAGCAAAAACTGCCCCTTTATAAAACGAGCGAGTTGGTGATAAACTTAAGATGCAGACATGACATTGTCGATCGAATCAAATTTTCGCAAGTCTTAGAAAATTACAGGGACTCATCGCCCTACTTCGGTGGTGAATGTTGGGCCGCGCACGTGGATAACGAATGAAAACTGTGGACATTGGAAAAACTGTCAGCTAGTAGCCGTGTTGCAAGAAATTTATACCGAATGTTTACAATAGAGCAGTTCAGTTCGCCGAGCTATCCTATGTTTATTCACTCAAGAAAGGCAACGAAGGTGGTTCGCACCCGTTCAAGGTTGTGGCGCTTACTCTGACACTGCTACCTAATCGGAGGCACTGAAGACGCCGGCTTAGAGCTTGGCATAACGTAGACCTCTAAAGGACGGTACTGCTTCTGGAAACACGGATGGGGCGAGAAGGAGGCCGACTTTTCAGACATGTTGCTTCGAGATTTAGTCCGAGTGTTAGATAACAACAAAACTGCACAAGGTAAACTTTCCTCGGGCAAATTACGAAACTTTTCCGTTTAGGTCTTGGTAACTTTGAGTACGTAGAAATGCAGACGGAAGTCTCGCAGAGGCGAGATGATGGTTAGGGAACGGAAAAATAGAGATACCACTATAACCTCGGTGGCGATATGGTCACAAAGAACCTGACCGAGTGTCAGGAAAACCGTTCGCAGGCTAATTCGCCTGAACAAATTATACATTGAGTAAAACGTTGTTCACGGGAATTCGTAAAAAAAGGCCCTAAAAGGTTTGGTTGGGTTCTGAAAGAGAGAGAGCAGCAATGCATGTGGCGATCAGAAAAACAGTTCAAGGCTAAAAAATAGTCAGAGTGAATGCCGTGCTAGAAAATAATTGTTTATGTTTTCTTAGCACCGACTACCTCATGTTACGGGTCTAGCTACATGGTCGAATGGTTTCCGAACGGACGCGCACAGCGGCATTAACCGAATTCTAGAAGTTGCAGTGCATGATGAGGGCGAAATGTAGCGTACAAAAATGAGCGAGTCAGTTAAGAGAAAAAAGGAATTAATCCTTAACAGAAACCCAGAGAAGAATAAAGAAGATCCCTTTTAGAGAAAAAGTCGAGCGTGAGCCAAAAATTGTTTAAAATTGAAGCCTACATAATTTAAACTAACACAGCGGTACCTCTGAGCATCAAAGCCCAGTAAACAAACTGATTTGCCTGTAATTCTTTAAGTGACAGGGTCGGCAGTGTTAAAAGGGTTAGGGGAAGCGAAAAGCAGAAGACCCGCTGATAATAAATGCACAACATCAAGAAGGCGCAATGTTTACTGCTCAGTCAGAAGACTCTGTTTCGGACCCAGTACTCGAACTCTCACTTTCATCCGAACTCTCTACCTTCTTTTCAGTTTTAAAGTCAGCCTTTGAAGGAGGCTTCTTCGGTGGTTCCGCTGCCTTGGACTCGGAACTCTCACTCTTTTTCTTATCTTCATTTTTGGCGTCAGGCTTCGTAGGAGTTTTGTTCGGGGGCTCCTCTGTTTCGGATTCACTTTCCGTCTCAGAGGACTCAGATTCAGAAGATGTCGACTTCGCTTTGGAAGACGCTGTCGGTTTCGGGGTAGTTTTTGCCTTTGAAGAAGCTTCCGATTCCTTGCTATTGCTACTGGATTCAGATTTCTTTGCATCCTTTTTGGTTTTACTTGCAGTTGCAGAGACCTTCTCTTTTTCCGACTCCTCGGAGGATTCGTCACTTTCCGACTCTGAGGACTCTTTTTTGGTTTTAGCTACTGGCTTAGCCTTTTCTTCCTTTTTGTCCTTGACTTTCTTATCATCTTTCTCTTCTTCAGAGGAACTCGACTCAGATTCGGCGGAAGAGGAGTCCTTCTGCTTGACTTCTTTAGCCTTTTCTTCCTTTTTGTCTCTGGCTTTCTTATCATCTTTTTCTTCCTCAGAGGAACTCGACTCAGATTCGGTGGAAGAGGACTCCTTTTTCTTTTCTTCTTTAGGCTTTTCTTCCTTTTTGTCCTTAGCCTTCTCACCATCTTTCTCTTCTGCAGAGGAATCAGACTCGGATTCGGCAGAGGAAGACTCTTTTTTCTTTTCTTCTTTAGCCTTTCTTCCGGCACCATCAGACGGCTTTGACTTTTTCTTCACTTTTTTATCTCCTGATTTTGCTGCTTTATCGGACTCTTCGCCACCCGACTTTGCTTTCTTTTTATCAGAGGCTACTGAGCTGTCACTTTCAGATGAGTTTTTCTTGCGTTTTGAACTAGTAGACGAACCGTCCTCTGATTCAGTTTCGGAAGTGTGAGAAGCTTCATCATCCGATTTTTCCTTTAAAAGTAGGATAAAAAGGGAGTCGTACCTTCTTCGGAGCAGATTCAGTTGATGGTGCCTATAACGGTCAAGGACGTATTACAAATGAGCGGACATCTGGTGCAAATTCGACATGCAGCATGCGACATGCGCGCGACAAGAGCCAATGAGTATACGTGCACTTGTAATACCTCCGATTGAGAGATAATTTCGTCAAATGTTTTCTATGAAGAAATGATGAACCTATAGATAGGAAAGTTACCTCTTTAGCTCCAGGCAGACGTAAGAAAGACTCGAGGTTTTCCAACTCAACTGACTCGAAGAAATCGTCAAAGTTCTGAGGCGTAAAAATAAAGGATGACTTACACCAAGGTACTCGTCGTCAATAAAGAGAATTGGAGGAACGAAAATTTTATCAATGCTTTTCAAATTTTCAATGAGGGTTAACTTTTTCTCCTCATTTGAAGGGTCAGCCAGGTCGATTTGTTCATACTCGATTTTTTTAGCAGTTAGAATCGTAGAAAGCATCGTCTGCTTCTTCTTAACCTAAGCAGGATTAAGCAAATGCAAAACAAACCCCAAGATTGCCCGAGGCAGACGAAATAAAGACTTGTACAGACATAACCCCGTAGTGTGCGGACTACAAACAACAAAGTGGTCGCAATCGAAGAAGCCGCGCACTATTGTCCATTTATTGGTGGAGGCTAAAACTACAGGGTACAGGATTTTTCCAGGGAATCAGGGAGTCGAACATTGCATATTTATTCAAAATGGATTTCGTTTTCTATCGTCTGCTGAATTCTTAACTTGAAGATAAATTTCAAAATAATCACACAGGCTGTAGGACAAACTGAATGGTGCAATTATTTGGTGGCGTGAGACATACGGATTGACAAAGCGCTGCCGAATGCATTGTTACACTTGTGCAAAGATCTTTGAGTACGAAAGCAAAATCAATAATTTGACGTTGGACCTTAATTTACTTTGTGTGGTTAGACGCAGTGTACTTATCAGGTTGGGAAGTTGAAGTCCCTAAAAACGATGCTAGGACGAGGCCGACATATAGACAATAAAATAATTGACGACTAAGCAAAGCAAATCGATGTTGATATTGATTAGGCGAGTAAAACATGTATTAGCCCATACAAATGCCTAAGTGTCTGCGCGAAATGTGATTGGAAAGTTTTTATGAGCTAACAATGAAATAGCGATAAACCCGCGTGCTTCGACTACCATCTTAATTTTTTGATCTCCGGGATACCTACTCTCTCCAAATTTGGATCTGCATGACACTCTTTCCTGCTGTTGTTATAAAAACTTTGGTCCGATTGGTAAGCACCTTCATTCTGTCACGTTTACGGTAGGATTGTTTCGGAGTTAACCAATATTCGCCTGACAGCTTCTTGCCAGCACCTTTTAGGGGCTATTCAATATACGAACGACTGACTTCTTTAGATTATTGATTCAAACTGTTGCTTTATCTAAAGACTTCGTCAATACTTTCTGTGATTTTTCACAGCTTAAAGATTATTCATGAAAGTTTAATATGGCCCTTAGCACATTGTGTGAAATACGCTCTCCAAAATAGGAATCGAATGTTCGTGACAGTTTTTAGCATGCTCGCGTTCTCAGACTGCTTTAAAAGGAGAAGGCATTACTTATCGCAAAACTTATTGCAATCCTTGATATTCTGCTGCAAAAATCGGCCACTCTTAAACGGTAAAAAGTTTAATAAGTTTGATGTATGATGAATACAACGCTGAGGCCTATAAAACATGCTTTATTCCCTTGAGAAATGTCAGAAGCTTGGGAAAGAACGAGAAGACTGAAAAACGAGGTAGATGAGGTAGGGAAACTTACTCATCTTTTACCCAAAGTAGCATACACCCGACAACAGGAATTCAGCAAAAAATGTACTTATGCGGAAAAAATATTTCGCAGAATTAACCACAGGAAAAGAGAGCGATGTGTCTACGGGGTTCTATCAAACCAACAATCAGTCTCTTATATGAAAAAGGACGAACGAATTGGGTCTTATAAACCGAAGGAACTTCTCAAAGCATCTCGAAAGTGCGATCAACCATGCCGTTTATTTGGGTGGAAAAAGACTAAGCACATTACAAGCAGCGACCGCATTCTCGAAGGTTGCAAACGACAAAAAAGACCTCGGTTAGTGCAGAACCATGCTCTATCTTTACGTCCTGTGACCAATGTGATGCAAACGAATCAAAGACGAAAATGGAGTGTGATAGATGGAGTATATATTTCTAGTTATATGAAACGAAAGTCCTGATCTTTCTCCTTCCGCTGAAGTTATGCCTTTACTAGAAATTTGGTTGTCCGAATACGGGGATGACTTGGAACGGTCACTACTAGGATTTTAGTTGTGTCGAAGGGATGGGAGAATGTAGCAGGAAGGAGAGGTCACCTATCTAATAAAACCGAATCCTACAGTCAGGAAAAAACAGAAATATATATCTGGAGTGCCGAGGCGACAAAAGTACAATTTAGGACGGCTTTAATGCATAGCTCATGGGCGTGCGGTCCGGAACTAGCCTTTAGCCGCCGTTAACTGAGCATAGCGCCTACTTCACCCCTCACTTACTGTGTATTCCTCCACGAGAGTGCGCGAGGGGCAGCAGTCAAAATGCACGCACCCGTTACACAAAAGGCGCTGGACAGTATTGATGATTGATATACCTCCCACCAGGTCAAAGCTACCATGTCATATACAATTCATCATATTTTCGGGAAGGGTTTCCTTGTGGGGTCTTCGAAAGGTCCTTATGTATTATAGCCACCTACTTACACATAATCTTCCAGTTTTCTACACGCCATCCACCGATTCAGTAGGGATTTGATGACGACACTGAACTGCAGTGGGATCCTCCGAAGGTTACCACATATCATATATGCTTTACTCAGTATATTAAGTGAAATAAGCCTTTTAACTTAACCACGGGAATAACCGATTTCTTACTAATTTTAAGTAGGGTCATTTTCACAATCTTCCCAATTTTGTACTGCTTTGAAATTTTTTCGAGTTGGTGTTGGCGGATCCACTAGAAAATGAACCTCAATTACCTCGCTTAAGATTGAACACACTCCCCCTATAAACACGCGTTCGCCGTTGGTCGGACGGGCGTAAGCGATGATATTAAAGTTCATTTCAGTGTCTTCTCTCAAGGTTTGAGTACGCAAGCCAACTTGTCCTCGCAACATTTTTCATTTTACAGGAATATTGTGATCTTTTTTGTTCCCTGACATGCCCCGCCCATCCTCCCCTTAAAATCAGGTGCCCGTGAGCCTGAGGGGCGCGCTTCACAGTTTTTCCAGGCGGCCTCACAAGCAATCCCTACCTTTTTTCGGCAACCAAACAGGTTAAAAGCGTTAGTAGAAATACTTGACCAGGCGACTTCAAACATTTGAAGGCCGAAAAAATGACATGAACCAGAAATCCGCTTTTTCTAGGAAAATAGATGAAGATTGGGTTTGATGCAGTGAGTTATAGTAGGTTCTTCTCAGAAACCACTGCCTGATTCCATGGAAGATACTCAGCAACAGACCACAGTGGCTGAAATGAGGCTTGAAAAAAAGTAATAAAACAGCGCTGAGGTTGTGAACGGAACCTCTCGCTAATGACAATCCTCTGTCCAGAAGTGCAAAGATCAGCGGAACCTGGTATAAAGATACAATTTGAAAAAAATTCTAATGGGCCGTGCAGCAGAGAATCCGAGGTTATTCTTTAGTTACACAAGAAGGGGCACGCAGAACAGACACTCTATCCTCCCCCGGAAGACTAGAGAAAACCAAAGAGATCAGTGAGGATGGAGAAAACGTAAAATGTTTTTCACTATTTTTTAAAATCCAGCTTGACAAGTGAGTGTGTTCATCCCGAATCCGATTTTCAGGAGGGCCAAGCAATTGAAACTGCATACTTTTAGCAAAAGACCGTTCGTAATCAGCCTTTGTTCCAGATAACACATCGCGCGACTTACTGAAGAAGCTTGCGGAGGAAATAGCTAAATCGCTGTCCATTATTTTTTAGGCCTCACTCGAAATTGACTGCTTACTTACCGAGAAAAAATCTGCACGTATTAACTCGTTCTAGAGAGTTTTAGTTTCTCACCGCAAACATTAACAGTTAAATCAGCTTCATTTTTATCTGCAGAAAAATTGCGGAAAAAATGATTAGGATAGAGATGCTGCATCTCTTATAGTAGCATACACGATTGTCCGATACGCAGAGTGGAATCCTTGAAATTATATTTCTTGGGATGCCTGCCTTTCAGTTTATACGAAACAATAAAGTGGTCGTCTGAGTGTAAATATGTATACTAACCACTTATTTACAAATTTTCAGCAGGGTGAAATCCCGCTACCTACAATTTTCTGCTGAAAATTGGTAAGGAAGTGGTTAGTATAACATCACGGTTAATATCATAGAACGATTTTATTCAATAGATATGAGCAGCATTTCATGTCCGACCTACCGACAGCTTCACCTTCCATTTACAGAGGATTCACTTGCAGCCTTTCTTTAGCGCGTGATTCACGCATTTTTTTGGATTTATATTCGTAGGTTACCAGCTGGCATCGAGCTTAACGCAATATATGTGCTCGGCTCTTCCGTAGGTCATGCAAACAGTTGCCGATATCGCCAGTGATCTTATTGGTGTGGTTCATAATAGCTTCTGCCATCACCCCTTGGCGGCTTCCGCATTCCCCAAAGTTACGCTTATACGCTTCGGCGTAACATTCGTCACCCTGATGCCTCTACGTTCTTCGTCTACGTGTACGAGTACTAAACCCGCGTGTTTTGTGCGGAATTTTATTTGTCTAACTCCGCTTCAACCCCTTACGCAGAACACCTGCCGCCCCTCATTCAACCAGTTGTAATCGGTCCTAATTACGTGTTGTCCATTTCGTGCACTCCATCTCTCACAACAATGCTCCGGAGTGCTCCGTCCATACGTAAGAAGTACAGGAGTAGCGCCCTATGTATATGCTTTGTCTCCACCTACGACCGACATGGCTTCTTATACAAAAATCTTCCACCCTTACTTCGTCCAGTTGTATCTGCCCAGAGTTGCGTGTTGCCCACGGGCTGCACTCCATCATTCACAGCTAAGTTGCAGCGTACTTTGCCCACGCATACAAATGCACGACCCATGCCATCGACACGGGTTTTGTCTTTGCTTGCACCCTTTATGGCTCCTGACACGAAATAATCTCTCTTAACTTATCCAGTTGTAACCGACCGCGTTTGCGTGTTTTCAAGGACGGCCCAGCACACGAGTCATCACTCAGGCCGTTCCCCATGCCAGCGGAGGCCAGCAGAACGGGACAAGATGGCGACCTTCAAGAGGCTGGCACGCAAGGACGCAAGGACAGCCACCGGCAGGGTTCTGGGGTCACGCATTGCAAAGGGCCACGAAAGGACGCATACACTTGTGCGCCTCACTGAGAATGCGACGTGTCATCCTGAGGACACCCCAAGATGGCTGCCTGTTAAGGGGCTAAAAGAGAACAAAGGCCGTTGGTCTTTAAATACGCTGCCACCGACCGGAGGTGGCACTCTGTTTTTGGCGACACGAGACTCTGTTGCTCTAGACGAGAGACCTGTTGTTGGCCGAGGCGAAAACGACGATAGAACACACGCTGCTTGCAGACAATACCAAGCTGCAGAAAAGATCCAGGTGCAAACACTACTGAACTGCACAGGAGAACAAGCTGTCGGACAAGCAAAAGGCAGAGTTGATGTGCAAGCAGAAGCAGTGACATTAAACTATCCTCTGCCATTCTGTCTGCCTTACTTTTTTAACATAGAGCTGGGGGATATAACCAGTGTCTACGTAGGCGCACACAACAGTGTTGCCCTTGCGCTGCACTTATTCTTTATATATAAACGTTTATTATGCCAGTTTACAGGCCATTTTAAAGCGTTGGTAAAGCACCTCTTGGGCGCCTTCCAAAACCTCGAAGGCAGGAATAAACCTAAAATAAACTCCCTATGTTGCAGCCACTATTGGTTTTGTTTAAATTTTGTGTTTTGTCAATACTGGGTGAGATAGGGAGTTTGTTTCAAGTGAAAAAAACCTGACATAAAAGGTATTATACAAACGGAATATATGTACAGTTGTAAACTGAGTTGACACATCGGCAAGAGAAAATTTGCATAGAGTTTAGGGACATTAGCTTGGGACATGAAGGGTTGGCACAAGAACACAGTGTTCTCAGGCTTCCTTCGATGGTTGTTGGCAAAAGTTGCGCGCTATCGGCTGAAGGGTTAGCGGATTGAAGGCTGCAGCTTCAGCAGCATTATCTTCAGCATGAAGCCTGGCGGGTTCAAAGAGAGATTCCACCGAGTCAGCCCCCAAAATTCGTGAATGTTGTCCTGAATGTAGAAAACTAGTGATAGCCCTCTGAAACATAGGATAGCTTTGCTGGGTTTTAATACTTCTGGGCAGCTTATTCCAGATTGATATGGCGTTTACTGAAAAGAATTGCCGGTACTTAACTGTGCGTGCCATAGGAAGAAATAAAAACATCTCGATGACTGGCGCGCCGAGAGTGCTCGAGCTGCCTTATTGTACTGAGAGGAATAAAGGTTTGACCATTCAAAAGTTCAAACATTAAAAATAGACCCTTCTGTAACCTACGAAGCCACAGAGGATCCAGCTTTATAAGTTCGCACCTTTGTGGGTAGGCTAAGTTACGGTGTTCTGTAGTGAAAACTCTTCTAGTGAAGAAGTGCTGCAGCATTTCTATTTTCTTCCGTTCACTATTGCGCAGAAGACTGAATAAGGGCGAACGGTATTCAAGGCTAGGTCTCACGTACATATTAAAAAGGCTAGTTCTAACCTTCATAGTCTCAAGATTTCTAAGGATAAATCCGGTGGTTTGGCGTGCTTTCGAGAGTATCAGGGCACAGTGCTCTCCTGGGGCATTTAGTTCGTGGCCGTTTATGCTTAATTCCGGTTGGTGATCGTCGCCAATAACCATAACGGAACATTTGTGCCATGAAAGGTGAGGCGCCATGTGCAAAACCACTGGGCGAAGGCCTAAAGATCCTTTTTTATCAGCTCGAGCACGATGTTGTGATCTGCCGGTTTATATCGATGAGCGAATTTTAAATCATCAGCGTACATAAAGGGTCTACCATAAAGAAAACGATCTGAAACGTCGTTGGCAAAAAGGCAAAATAGGAGCGGCCCCAGTACATTACCCTGTATAATTCCTCTCCTCACATGCGTGGGGTTGAAAATAACATAAGAAATTTTTACTTGTGGTGTGCGAACATCCAAATAGGAAGATATGAAGCTCAGAGGCTTGCTACCTACGCAGAAGGAGGCCAATTTTAGAAGGAGGAGGTTATGATCGACCCGATCAAAGCCCTTAGTTAAATCAAAAGAGACGTTACAAATGGCAAATCCATTGTCTCTAGATTGCAGCACATAATCAAAGAAAGAGAGCTGGCAGGTGTCACAAGAACTTTTCTCGAGAAATCCATGTTGAGCTGAATTAAACAGGTTGTTCTCTCTCAAGTGACAAATCATGCTTTCTTTGATCAAAGTCTCCATGATCTTCGAGGCTGCGTGAAGTATATTTATTGGCCTACAGTTTTCGAATGACGTCGATTGGCCATGCTTGGGAATAGGCATTATTTGCGATTCCTTCCGCAACGAAGGGAAACTTCCGTTCTCAAGAGCAAGGCTAAATTCGTTCAAAGAATAGACGGCAAAATATCGTTCGCCTCAGCTTTTAGAAGGCTAACTGGGACGCCATCTGGTCCAGGACTATAAGATTGATGATAACGATGAATGGCTACAGTCACGTCTCAGAGGGTAAAACTAATGGTTTTGAGGACGGCACCCCAGCATACTTCGTTCACGCGTACAAGTGTGTGGCTCAAGCCGTAGATACGGGCTTTGTTCTTGTCTGCGAGCACTACGACTCCTCACGCATACATCTTCACTACCTTTGCTCACGCTTTCAGTGCCTAGACATAGGTTTTTCCACTTAGGTTTTTGCTTTCACGCTTGTCGGTCTATGTTTCGTGGTCTAATGAAGACATTTTCTTTTGCCTTGGGCGGCCTCGGCTTCTTACACAATCCTTACTGTGGACTATCGCTTTCCTGTTTTAACTGGCCACACTTACGCTTGCCGATATTCCGAACCATTCCCCTAATTTCGTCACTTTCTATGGCTCGTCCATCTTCCCCTCGGTGGACAGATCCATCTTTTACCATCTATCTTGCCAGGGCCAGCTATATTTTCATCGAGATGGACGCAAGCACACGCCTTTTGTAAAAATTTCCGTACCCGCTCGCTGTTGTTATCAGCGCCACGGCTTCCGCAGCGATGCATTCTGTCGGGCACATAATGCTCTCCACGCAGTAGTCCCTGTGTTTCCACTGCTCCTGCTTTGCCTTTTCCGTTTGCCCTTAAACGACATTCCGACGTTCAGCCACCTCCCCTACACCGTGCGGTTGACGTTGGCTATTCCGGTCACAGATAAAAAACACCATGGTTCGACAACCAGACTGCAGGAATTTCATCGTTTCAGCCTTCATCTGCTCCCAGGGCATTAGTACTGTGAGTTTACCAGAATTCCATTCCGGCATGTCTTCGTGCCTTATCTTCGAGCTCCCACTACCGCATTCTCACACATCCGAAGCTTCTAAAATAGCAAACCGAAAGGACCAGTTGAAGTATTTGGTCATTTTCATTTGCTTGCCGTCTTACAGTTGACCTGTCTTCTTTTTATTTCCTCTCAGCTGCTTCTGGTTGCATTTTATTCAGCCTTTGCTATAAATTTCTTCACATCGTTGTTATTTCATGTGCCTTCCTGTAAATCCGTACGATACCAGCTGGCTTCTAAAATACTATTGTATAATATCGCCCAATTGCCTTACCTCGCCTCCTTACCACCGACCTGCACTACCTCCACATCTGTCACCTACTGGATGCAGTTATTGACACAGTTGCACTTTTCGTTCGATGCAAATCTTCCGCCCGCGTAGTTGGCGGTATCCTACTTCCATTTTTACTATCTTTATTGGCAAAATTAACTAAACTTCTTTTTCATCTCCGTGTTTTCGTTAAGCTATGTTTGCACCCTTCTTAGCGCTGGCACTGGGCATCCCCCGTACTCGGCAGGCTTCAGGGTTTCGGTATCCGTGAGCCCTCCTTTTGGGTGGTTGACTTCCTTATTCTATCAATAAATAGGTAAATTTTATATTTAAAGCCCAGCAGGTCTCGTCATTGCAAAATTAGTGCTGTCGAAAAATTAATACAAACTTGATAAATGCTGCTTTCCGTGAAACAACCACATAGGCAGCGGGAGCGTTTAGTATTTTTGGTAGATTAATTCATTTTCACCAACATATCTTCGTTTTACAATAGTAGTCAACACTCTCTGAAACGCATGGTGAACTAAGGAGGAAGCAGTAAAAAAAACGCCTACCATTAAAGCTGGGGCGGAGTTCAGCGAACCCCCGCTTGAAAAAAAAAACGTAGGAGATTAAAACTGCTTCAACAAAATTAAAGGGGTTGGCTGAGAGGATTGATTGTAGTGCAAATGAGATAGGACTGTTGATGAGAACGTATGAGGGTAGGAAACGCTTCTTGTATTTGGAGAAATCATATAACAGCACAGGCTGTCGTTCACCAATGTAACACCGCCCGACTGGCTTCATGATCAACCATCAGGGAGGTGAGACCGGAGGAGGCCATGGCGGACAACAGGGTCGACAAGAGAGTGAACGGCAGAGGTCACTTGATCATCAACGAAACGTCAGAGATGCGACCTTGTAGACTGCGGAGTCCAGCAACGACATGGCGAAAATAGCAGAACCGCCATGAAGACTATCGTCAGGGTTGTAAAACGGAGAATAGAGAAACCGGCAATGATGACTGGACAGAGAAGTGGACGAAACATCGTTGCAAGTATCACTCAAAAGAGGAAGAAATCGACATGTATAGGTTAAATAAACATAACCACCTCAGATACCAGGGGAACCTTTTTCAAAGTCCAAAAGTTGTGTGTTTAGGAAGGAGGCGGATAACAAGGACTTTCTATCTTCCGAGGATACGTGTTTACGTAATTTGACATTAAAAACTGCTAAGTTAGAGGACGGCCTAATTTCGAGGGGAATATTATTCCAGAGGGAGGCAAAGAAGTGAGAATGGTTCGAAGTGGAGCTAAACAGGGGTACAATAATCCTGGAGGAATTACGAGTGGCATAAGGTCTATCTGCGGGAATGAGAGCGTTGATTCGTGGGAGGTTAGGGGTGGAGTTAACGCGAAAGAGGAAGCAGAGGCCCGCTTCGAGTCTTCTGACCCAAAGAAATGCCATGTTCCATATAAGAAGTAGTGGATCGAGGAAGTGCAAATATTTTGCGAGTAAATACCCTATGTACATTTTCAACCTTACCGCGGTCAGAAGCATTCATTAGACTAAAGAGGGGATAGCAGTATTCTAGGATGGGTAGAACATACATGCGATAAAGTTTTAACTTTATATCCAGCAGGAAGACATTGTGTGATATAAAACCACATATCTGTGCAGCCCTCGCTGATATTCGATCCGCATGAGGCAACAATGCTAGTTTATTTGTGTAGCTTAGACCTAAGTCTTTTATAGTGGATCATTCTAAAATTGGAGTATTTTGAAAGACTAGGGGATTGGGAAGCTTGGCGGGACCGAAACACATGAAACTATTGGATGGAGAGGATTCTATCTGCCAGGTAGCCCTCCAACGCGAGAGTGTAAGTAAATCCGCATTTATTTTATCAACGCATATACTTGCCATGTCCTTGGAAAAGGTGTATATGCATTTGAGGTCGTCTGCATAAATGAAATCGTGTGAATTTTTAGAACAGTCGAAATTTCGTTTATGTATAGAATGAAGAGTAAATGACCCAAGACAGTGCCTTGAAAAACGCCACTCGTGATCAGTTGAGCAGTGGAGTAACTATAATCTACTAGGAACTTCTGGCTGCGGTTAGACAAGTAGGAACCGATGAAGTCGAGGAGAGGGGGACGCATGCAAATGGCTTTCAATTTTACCAGGAGCTATCTGTGTGGTACCTTGTCGAAGGCTTTGCTCAGGTCAAACTAGATAACAACCACGGATGGCCGCTCGTTATGGAGGGAAGTGACGTGGTTAAGAAAACCTAATTGACACGTCTCGCATGATCGCCCGGGTAGAAAACCATGCTGCGAGTCGCTTAAAAGCTTAATTTTTAGGCAAAAATCGAGAATTTGATTAAAAATTATCTTCGCCAGAAGTTTAGTTAGGACCGGGGTTTTATGAACACCGCGGTAGTTATTTAGGTCCAAACGATGTCCTGATTTAAAGACTTAAAAAATAATAGATCTCTTCCAAGCTTCAGGAAAGAAGCCATTTGAGCGATAGACTGAAAATATATGGCTAAGTAATTTGGGAAATGTCGACACTCTTTTGATAACTGAATTGGGGATACCATCAGTTCCCGAAGAGTGCGAGTTTTTAGACAAATTATCTGCTTACGAATTAATTATATGGAGAAATCAATGTTCCCGAGATTATTGTCTGAGTATAGTTGAAACGATGGGACCGGTTCGGATTCTGTCGTAAAATGCTTCGCAAACAAAGCATTGAATAATTCAGCCTTATCAGACTCATCAAGGACAAATGTTTATTTTCATTAAGCAATGGGGGTATTTCAATTCCTCGTTTTGCGGAGGACCTACGATGAAACAAATGTGCAACCGATTTCGCAGAGTTTGACTCGCTCAGGGCGCAAGATTCCCTGTACTGGTCACGTGCAAGACGAATATTTGACGCTAATTCGAAGA
The DNA here is from genome assembly GCA_036362985.1 of Ligula intestinalis. Classification (NCBI taxonomy): domain Eukaryota; kingdom Metazoa; phylum Platyhelminthes; class Cestoda; order Diphyllobothriidea; family Diphyllobothriidae; genus Ligula; species Ligula intestinalis. The sequence goes on along the minus strand of JAYGXS010000005.1, from coordinate 13,390,261 downwards.
TCTCTGCGATCCTTATATGCACAGACAGCGAACTAGTAGATCTATCTTTCAGCTGTCTCCTCAATTTCTTTAGTCTGGGCAAAAGAAAATTAGGGACGGCCGATTCTGGTGTGTAGGGTTTCGCAATTTTAGTGGGCACAAATTCCAGCATTTTATTAGAAACGACCGACATGAGTTCAGAAAGATATGCAGCGTCGTTAATGGAGGAGAGGCTCTGCTAATCTAATGAGTCAAAATAATTGTTGGTTGAGCTAATATCTGCGAGGTCATACGCATGATAGGTACGACTAGCACTAGCCTTTTCCGTAGAAGGAAGAGGAAGGCACCAGTGAATTAATGTGTGATCACTTTGTAAGATGTCCCGCTTAAAATCAACGAAGAGAGGGGCAATACCATTTGTGAAAATCAGATCTAGGATATGATTCTGTCTTGTTGGAGAACTAACCAGTTGAGACCAGTTAGAAAAATTTATGGTATCTAGGAAAGGCTGAAATCTAAGTGGACAATAGTTTGAAAGCCAGTCGATTTCAGGAAAATTGAAATCTCCAGCAATAATTTTTACTTCCAAAGAGGATTCTGAAATAAACATGAATATTTTACACAAATTTACATTTTCTTCAAATGAAGGGTTAGGAGGATTATATACACATCCGATAATCGCCTTTTGCCGGGGCGACAGGATAATAGAAGTGAAACAGTAATTTCCAGAGAAGGACGTGCTATTTAGATAAAACGGAAAGTGCATAAATGCCGTTCTAATTTAGAGAAGACAACCACCACCACGCTTATTAATGCGATCATGACGATAGAGATCATACTCATCTATGATAAGGAAGGAGTCAGAAATGATTGGATGGGTCCAATATTCTGTTATGCATATAAAATCGGGCCTCGTCTCAAAAGCAATAGCTCGCAGTTGAGCCATTTTATTTATAACAGACCTAGCATTAAGCAATATGACATCTAGTGTGTTTTGAAGCTGAGCTGGGGATCTACGCAGCAACTATGTACTTTAGTCAAGTTCATAGAGGTCCACTCCAGGTATGCTTACACGGCAATCGCTTCCGCCATCCGACGGGACCAGCAGTTGGCTTAAATCTGCGTTTACGCTCATATTAACCAACGGCTCCTTGGGGTCCAGGCCTACGTTTAGAAGGTGGGGGTGGACTTCTTCCCACGATCACTTGCTTAGTTCACTTCCGCCATCGACGACTTGGGTTACACCCAGCTGCTCACCAATTCCCTTATTCGACGCTTAGCTGTATTAAAACTCTATGTACGTATTTCTTTTTCCAATAGTTCAGATGTTCGATTAACATTTCATAAGGTAGCACATCTTCTGCAAATTTCGTTTTGTTAAGAAGAATCTGTAAAATTTAAGCCCCATAGCTCTAGTTTCTTTAGGTTCTGTGAACAGATGAACATTTACCTCAGACTGTTGGTAAAAAAATAATGGGTTTTTTCGTATCCCACTAAACGTATCGCCGGAGTTTGCCCCTCCAAAAAGGCAGACAATTACTTGAGGCCATCCACTCAAGTGATTAACGCATCAAACGACGTTTCGAGTTGGATGGAGTGTACAGACATCTCAAAGAAAGATTGAAGAGACTACAGCCGATAAATATGCATCAACGTGAACCGCAATTATTATTTACACCCAAAGACCCGGACTGGTGCCTGACCGACGCAAACTAGTTTCCAATTAGCCATTACGCTATGGCGACTAATAATTTTGTTCACTCCTGAGTGACGCAAATTGCAGCTACCTACTAGCGCCCACAGTAGATGACTACATAACTTTACCAGCACTTTTGAAACGCTAATTGTTCGCTGTACAGCTTCTCAAGTCTGACTAAGACCTGGGGATCCAGTGCTCAAAATGTACTCAATAAAGTTTCCTAATTTTTCCAAAAGACGTCTCTCCTTGCGATTAAATTAACTGGGATGCCTGCCTTCCAATTTATACGAAAGAACCGAAAGGCAGGCATCCCAAGAAATTTATATTCATGGAAAGGCATCCTTTGGGAAATAAGTAAGTTTATTGAGTAAATTTTCTACACTGGATAAGTCACTTTAAGTCACTTTATTAAGGGAAGAAGGCTTTCGCCCTTGAGCTCCCTATTCATAACCAAAATCGCATAATAGGTCCACCGTAACAATAGTACATAACACAAATGTACAAATGTAGGCTTAACATCAGCGATAAGTGTGAGCCAGTTGCAAGGTGCTGCTACTGACACTTTGTTCATTATATCTGCCACAGTTTCTCAGCAAATGAGCATTAAGTTTGTGTTTAAAAATGTCAACAGTATCTGAGAGGACCACATCTTCCGGGAGTCCGTTCCACGCTCCACCCTCTGAGAGAAGGCGTTTCATCGAACGTCCATACGGGCCGGTTTCCTCTGTAGTTTAAAAGGATGACCTCGCTGATGGTCAGTCCGAGCCTATTCGAAGAAATCATCAAATTCTAGGGCGCAGTCTTGGCCTCTTACAATACGATAGGTTTGAAAGAGGTGCTCGCGGAGTTGCCTATAATTGAGAGGGAAAAAATCAAGTTCGGTCAGTCTGTCTTCATAAGGCAGATGACCAAGATTCTTGACCATCTTCGTAGCCCTCGCCTGCACTCGCTCCAGATGCAGGTAATCCTTCTTGAACCACGGACGCCAGGCCTGGACAGCATACTCCAAGTGGGACCGAACAAACGCTCAGTAAGTTTTCCTGAAGAGCTCCTTGTCAATGTTGACGAATCCCCGCCTAATCGCAAACAGCACCTGTGTCGCGCGTTTAGCTGCCTTTACACACTGAGTAGATGGTTTAAGTGAGGAATTTATTAGAACACCGAGATCCTTTTGTTCGTTCACATTTGAAAGTGGATCCCCAGTTCGTCGTCAGACTTGAGAGAAATTTGCAAACAACAGTTAGCATTTCAAAGTGCTCATACAGTTATATAGTCAGTCTGGTGTGGGTGTTAATTTGGGGTTACAATTTGCATCACCAATCGGTAGGGAAGAGCCATAACCGTTTTTCCGAAGTGGCTATGCATTGCCTTGACACAGGACACACTTTTGCATGGGACAAAACACGCATCGTTGGAATTTGCCCCTCCAAAAAAGGCCGAGAATTTCTTGAGGCCATGCACTCCGATGACTCATGCATCAACTGGCGTATTGAGTTAGCCGGAGTGTACAAACACCTCAAAGAAAGGTGGAAAAGACTGCAGCCGACAAACATGGACCAACATGAACCGCAATTAGCGTCCACACCGGATAACGGGGACTGACCCCGGAATAACTCAAATTACAGTTGCCTATTAGTCATTACGGCATTGCACCTGATAATCGTGTCTATCACGATGTGACGCAAATTGTAACCCCCAATTAACACCCACACCCGACTGACTATATAACTGTATGAGCACTTTGAAATGCTAACTGTTGTTTGCAAATTTCTCTCAAGTCTGACGACGAACCGGGGATCCAGTGTCCAAAATTTACTCAATAAACTTACTTATTTCCCAAAGGCTGCCTTTCCATGAAAATTATACGAAAGAATTACGATCGCCAGTTTTTGCTTGAGGCTAGACAGTAGGAACATTTTGCTATTCGTGAACGTTGAAAGCGAAAACAATTATTATCTCTATACAAATGCCGGAGATCGAACATTTAGCCAAAGTCTGTGCATGTGAGGCCTGTCGTCAGATCTACCTTAGTGTATCAGATTGCATCTCGTTATAGAAAAAGCATGCTTAAGCATTTAAAACAGCTGCTCCAAAAGTTCCATTCTGCCAAGGAACAACTTAGGTTGCTTTGCCGCAATAATTTTCCCTTCACTTACCTGAATATCTAAGTGAAACGATTGCCCATGTATTAGAACTTCAAAGACAAAGCAGAAGCTCCTCCTAGGCAAACAGTTGAAAACTATTTCTCAGTCAGTTTTTAGAAACCAACAGTCTGCAGCAAAAGTTGTGTACCTATCTTCCAGAGCCCTCACAGCAACGGAGGAGTATATGCTTACCAAAGGGATGAAATAAAACCATTCCGATTCTAATTACTTGGAATTCCTATCCAGCTTGGAGTTTATCCTATCAACAGGAGATCTCGATGACGATAATCAGTTTACAATCAGAAACAGTGCTGTTCATGCCTTAATGGATCGGAATCAGTTTTCATATTTATCCGCTGAAGAAAAGAAAACACTCGGAACTTAAAACCGAATGAAAAGGTAATCATACTTCCAGCAGACAAAGGAGTCTTAACTGCTATCTTGAAAAAATCGGACTACAAGCAGAAAATTCTGTCACTATTAGAGAATAGCTCAACTTATAAGCCTCTTCCCACAGACCCTACCAAGAAGCAAATGTCATATATTGACAAAGTGCTGAAACGCTTTACAGCGACGAAACAACTCTCAGGAGATATGGCCAAATGCCTGAGAAAATCCGAAGCAAACTTAGCGAAGATCTACAGGTTATCCAATGTTCACAAACCGGAAGTTCCCTGCAAATGATAGTATCATTAATCGGTGCACCAAACTACAAAAATCTCTAAGTGGCTATTCCGCAAACTCCATCCACTTACAAAGGATTGTAAAAATTCCATTGAGTACTCTACGGAGATTCTACACAATCTAAGGGGAATCACAGTCTCCGATGAGCAGATAATGGTCTCCTTCGACGTCCTTTCTCTGTTCACCTGCATACCAATCGGTGGGGCAAGACAACGCACAGAGGAAGTCCTGAAGAGATACGAAACGAAAGTCCTTGCAGCTGCCTTACTTGAACTTGTGGAGCCTCGCATATACATCCATTTTTCATTTGCTCATCAATACTATCAACAATTAAAAGCAGTTCCAATGGGGTCACTCATATCTGGATTCCTCCCCGAAGTAACCATGCAGAAGCTAGAGTCGACGTCCCTTCCATCGATTAACTAACTTATGGGTACGATATGTAGACAACACATTCGTTGTCGTTGAAAAGGAGCAACATGAAGCGCTCCAAAGCTCAACCGTTCCGGACATTCAGTTCACGCTCGAGGAGGAGCATAACAAATACTCCCAATTCTGGATGTTCTCCTACGGCGAAACACTGAGGGAACATTACAAACGTCCGTTTACTGCAAAGACATATATGCGGAAGTTATTTTTAACCATGAGAGCAACAACCCCATCGCTCAAAAAAGAAGTGTAGTCAACAGTCTACTGCGCCGAGCGAAGACACACTGCTCTGACAAAGAAACCTACAGAGTCGAGCCCAATTATCTGTTTGATTTGTTTTCCCGCAATGGGTGCCTTAAAGACATTTTTAGTCGATGCACGAGACAACAACGACAACTGATAGGTCAATTCAGGCGCCCAAAACAAATACACGGCGAATTCTTCCTTATATACGGAATTTGTCTGAACTCGTTGAAAGGCACTTCCGGAAACGCCAAATAAAAGTGGCGCGCAAACCGACGGGTACTTTTCGCACCCAGCTAGTACACTCTAAGGATAGGGTTGGGTATCTCAATAAGAAATAAGTCATCTAAACCCCCTTGCGAAGCTCGTGAGTCCGTATATCATTGCCAAACCAGAAGATCCGTCCCGACACGCATCCATGAGCACTGCTTGGCAGTGAAGTGACGTGAACATTTATCAGAAAAGGCTAGGCACTGCTCTCACACAGGACACACCTTTGCATGGGAAAAACAGGCATCGTCGGAGTTTGTCCCTCCAAAAAGGCCGACAGTTACTTGAGGCCATCCTCTCCGATGATTCAGGCATCAACCGGCGTATCGAGTTGGATGGAAGGTACAAACATCCCAAAGATGGAAGAGACTACAGCCGATCATTACGCGTCAGCGTGAACCGCAATTAGCACCCACATACGATGAGCCGGACTGACTCGGACCGACGCAAACTACAGTTTTCAATTAGCCATTACGCTATGGCGGCTAGTAATTTTGTCCACTCCTGAGTGACGTAAATGACAGCTACCAACTAGCGCTCCGATAACGAAAGTTCGACAGCACCTAATGATGGTGTCGACTGTCAAACGTTTCACATAGCTGTACATTTCCTGTCCGAATCTAATAGGAAAGGACATAGCCTGATGGATAGAGTTCAGCGGGTGGAAACCAAGGCAAGCTCTGCTGTGCTCAGGGTTCCAAACATGTAATTACTCGAAATAATTCAAACCCAGATTCGCACTCCTTGTTTAGATGAAGGGAGTATGAGCCCCAGCGTTGGCTTTAATTAGCGTCACCTCTGACAAATGGTAACGTCGGTGTTAATACCAGTACTACTAACGCGCAGCTACATTGCTAGATAGTGGTAATAGAAATAGGAATAGCCGTATTCGTTTCGGCCTCATTGAGCCTGTCCTGGCACCTACCGAAGATGAGTTATGGTAACTAGTGCGATGGTACCCACGCAAAGTCTTATGTCAATTAAGACTCAGGCGGTGTTTCTGGCTTGCATTGGAGATAGCGGCCAACGCCGGGCCCCGTTTGGTATTCTTGATCCCGGGCGAAGGTGAAGAGTACGGTTGGCGCCAACTATGTCCGCCATCCCTATAATCTACCGCCTGAGACTGTCACCTTCTCTACCAACCTGTTGGCTCATTTGGTGAGCTTCATCGAACACACAGGGAGGTAGTTGGACGTATAAAGAATCGAAAATATCGACGAGTAACCAAACTGGAACTCAAGCAGGGGGTAGGCTTATCGACCGGAAGAGCTAGATTTCTCTCATTAATAGACTAGTACTGCTCGGGGTAGCCGCGGGACGTTCGACTTTTCAGCCGTTAAATTCCTCGTCACCCTAAAATCTAAACGTTAAACTGGGCGACCGCTGTTTGGTCTAGAGAGTGTATGAGTCTCGTAACAGAGCAGCGAGCGCCCATGCATCACTGCAGATAAACTGTTATTCAGGCAAATTTTCGAAAACTCGAAGAGGCCTGACGTGAATCCCCCAAGGAAAAACAAAAAGATTGGCACAGATGTAGAAGTCTCTTAGCAGACCTCATACAGCGTACGTTTGGCAAGCGAGCCTAGCACTAAGTTATCGATATTGCATTGATTCAACTTACCAGTCCAAGAATCAACCGCAGGGGACTCTCAACGGAGCGTGTGAATCAAAGGACTGTGACCTAGTATATGTGCTGTAAGTGGTTTCGAGGTTCAATAGTCTGTCATACTTTCTTATATGCCACGGCCCCCCCAAGAGGAGCAACGAATAGGAACGGTCCCCGCCTCACGCAATAAAGGTAGCTTTTCACTGAATTCCAGTAGAGTAACCACGACCCGAACTTTAACCCTAATTGAATGCAAAGCCACCTAGATTAAGAGCGATTCCTGTTCGTGTGTCCTGTCGACGCTACAGTTAAGCAGGCCTTATAATTACATCCCCGATCATCGTATCGGTTATATTGATCATAACTTTCGTAGCATCCCGGCCGTTGAAGCAGCGCCACTTGGAGTCCTAGACGACCTGCCTCGTTCCTGTTTCCACAGCAATTCACCCTTCCAGCTTTTGTTTGAAGGGATGTTAGGGCTCCTTTTGGAGAAGCTTCCGAAATCTTCAAAACGATCTCAAGGAACTCCTAGCAACCAGTAATTCAGAAATACCAAGCAGGATCAAATACGAGTAAAACCTGGATTTTCATAAGTCTTTTTGTCAAGAGGTTTGTCCATTCGATGGATAAAGCACGCTCACCCTTTATGTTTCCACACACGTGCGGTCGAACAAATGAATGATTGTAGAAATAATAGGGACAATAAACGGACGGAGAATCTGTAATCGCCAATGTTTTCATGTATACAAAAATGGAAACGAAACGGGAAATGATATCAGAAAATAGTTGTCGGCAGTATTAAAATGAAGTGAACATGCGGTGAAAGAAGGAGAAAAAGGATATATCTCCTGGGTATGAAGAAGTGTTAAATGGCTTAGAGACGAGAGGTGAGGGGGGGGCGTGGGAGGACGACAATATCACGGATAAGGGCTAATGAGCAGGTGAACAGCGGTATGCGTGGGGGCAGAGGGGGAGAGGAAGTTTACCACGCATACACACGAACTGTGTCGGTGTGACTGGGTCAAGCCGGCGCGTAGTCCATGGGGATGGCGAAGAGGTCGTCGTCCAGTTGAGCGCCGGTGAAAATTGACGGATCCACGGCCTGGGAGCAGGCACAGGTACCCCAGTCGAGCTCGTGATGACAAAGCATAGGTGGTTGAGTGTACTCTATATGGGTAATCCGCAGTTTCGCCGTAACGGTCGGGAAGACAGCGGCCTCTGTAGACAAGCACAAAAGGCGCAGTCAAATAAGAAGCGATAAAGCAACTATCGGATACCTTCACAGATCAGCGGAGGTCAAAACCTACAGCAGTCGTTCAGTGTGCTAGCAAGCAATCTCTGAAACTGCGGATACCTGCGAAGAGGGGATGATCTGCAGGCAGAAACGGACAAGGTTTATTAGCCTGACTACACGGGATCATCCATAATCGGTTAGTAGGTTTTCCAGTCATTGATATTTTGACGAAATACTCCCTCACCCTTAGTCTTTTAGCGTTGTAGGGTTACATACTCTTTATTTTCTGAGTGGTTTTCAAGGTGTCACAAGTATTTTACCTTTTATCGAAAAAACAAAAATATTTAACATTAACCTCGCGTACTCCTGCTTTGTCCTGCCTGTAAAATTCCTATTACCACCGGTCCCCTAGTACAGTCCGACGTGTCCATTTTCCAGAGTTGGGTGTTATACTGGGCATAAACTTCCTGAAATACTCAACTGCCTGTGGCCAGTCCACAAAACAGACCATTTACGCGCGACGTTCAGCAATAAAATCAAAGGCCTGACAATGTGTAGAAGGTAACGAAACAAATCCGGGAGATTAATTGTCGGCATCGTTGGAGTACGCAGGTTTTCAGGATTAACTACTTTAAACTAGGCACATGAACTGGTGCACAAAGACGCCAAACGTAAATAAGGAAGAAAGGTGAAAATATAGTATGGGGATCAACACACCTTGTTCATTTTGTAAAACTGCCCACTTATTTTTAGAAGTAAGCATGCTTTTTTCTAATAATGTGGCGTCGGTACAATGCATTCACATACTGCATAGCCCCCCTCTCCTCCCCCAAGGAAATCTTTCATGACACAAATGCACAGAAACAAAAACCGTTTTTTCTACCAGTATACAGTGAGGATTTTATCGCATTTTGAAATAATTATATATAATGAATACTATAAAAGGTCCTCCACACGTCACTTTACTATAAGGGTTCGCAAAGGAGGTTTTCTCAGGAAGTAAGATATCCGCTGTCCGGTTGAAAAATGAGATTCGGATTTTCAGATCTGATTAGCTTTCGACGAAGTTGACCAAAGTCGGCTTCATTTCGCGTTCGATTTTTCGAACCATCGAATTCGAGTCGAGTTCGAATTGTTACTAGTCGCAAGTTGCTTTTGTGTATTTTTTTTCAAACACGGTGAGCTTATTCGGTGCTTTATATTGGCTTTTCATAATAATTTTATCTACTTTCTCCGTGTTTTAGCTATGTTTCTTTTAATTTCTTTCCTGCGACCCTGTAATGCTCCACTCGTATAACCGCTACTACCACCGGTCCCGTACTATAGAATTGTTTTTTTTTCTGTGCATGCTGATCCGTAGAATAGATTGTTACCGAATGGAGAAAAACAAGAACGAGGAATTGGAAGCGTTTAATTCTGTCACTTAGCAGACGCTCCTATTCTACCCCCAACTTACTCAAATGTTGGCAAAGAATGATGAAAGTGAGCTCACAGTATATTGCAAAGCACACTGCTGCGAGCAATTACACATCGAGTTCTGGCTTTGAAATCCACCTCTTGGCAAACGTTAATATGCATGCTTCCCTGATCAGAAGACCCAATTTAGTGCGCAGAATAGACAGACCCACTGCACATCTAAACCATTTTATCGAGAAAAGCAGGTGCCCAATGAACAGATGATGGCCAAAGGGACAGCAATCCGAAGTCTGGAGGGTCATTGCCTACAACACTAGAGTCTCCGAGGCGGTTTCTCGATTGTTACAAAACGATAGTTTGACCATCGAGTCTGAGGATGTCCAACATATGCTCCATAAAAGGGAGGTCTAGAGACGGTGATTTGCGCATGAATTAGTCCTAAGTCATAGTAGACCTACGCTGCATCTACCGTACTCTCTTTTGCCTCAACCACCTGAACCAGGTACTTACTTACTTGTACTTGTAACGGCATTCACCTCGGGCGGGTTGAGCCGGCATCAGTTTTGACGTTGACTGCATCATGAATCACAGCTGTCCAGGCGCGTCGATCTTGCGCCTGTTCACACGAGAGCACCATCCATTCACGGTTCCACTGGCGTAGGCCGTAGATGCATGGGCCGGAAACTGACGACAGATCCTGCTTGACCGTTGCTGTCCAAGTTGTCAGCTGCCCGCCGCGACGTTTGCGCCAGGTGGGGGGAGGCGTCGCCACAAGCAGGTCACGAATCAGCTCACCATCATCACGCCGGGACGCATGCCCGAACCACCGAAGTCGTCTCTGAAGCAGGAGTGGAGGGAGAGCGTCCAGGTGACAGCGTCGGCGGAGATCGGAGCAGCGAATTCGGTCGACGCGTCGGTGACGAAGGATGCGGCGTAGGCAGTCATTGTCAAACACCTCAAGGCGCCTCATGTCCTCAACACGCATAGGCCATGTCTCTCCGCCATAGAGCAGGATAGATCGAACCACTGCTTGGTAAACACGGGACTTTGTGCGTAGTGATATTTCCCTTCTATTCCATAGAGGAGCGCACAGTCGGTAGAAGGCAGATCGGGCACGGTTGACGCGTGATACAACCTCGTCGACACCTTGACCCGTTTCCGTGACCAAAGAGCCTAAGTATCTAAACGAGTCGACCTTTTCGAGAGGAGCGCCGTCGAGAACAATAGGAGTGACAGATGTAGGGGGTACACAGGAGAGCATGACTTGGGTCTTAGTCGCGTTTAGGCGTAATCCGATGGATCGGGTACGCTCATTAACCTTGTCCAACACCTGCTGAACTGCATTACAGTTGTCGCCAAAGAGGACGACGTCATCAGCATACGCCAAGTCAGTCACCCATTTCGAGCGATCAAACTGCACTCCCGGGAAGTCTTCCAGTGCTTTGGTCATGATCCAGTCCACCGCATAGTTGAACAGGGTTGGTGAAAGGGCACAACCTTGGCGGGCGCCCGTCCTGACGCTAAAGGCTTCCGTGTCACCGTGCTGCGTCCTCACCCGTGTGGAAGTGCCACGATAGTATGCCTGCATGAGATTGAGAAGCTTAGGTGGTAGGCCGTCCGTCCTCATTATGTTCCACAGCGAACTGCGATCAACAGAGTCAAATGCGGCAGCGAAGTCGATGAAGCATAGAACAGTGGGTTGTTGGTGACCCCATCTCAGTTCCAGTACACGGCGGAGATTGAAGATCTGGTCGGTGCAGCCACGACCTGGTCGAAATCCACTCTGGTTTGGGCGGGTGCGCTGGTCTCTCGCAGTTTGGAAACGTTTGAGAAGAAGAGACGTGAATGTTTTCGCCGCTACATCGATAAGGCTAATGCCTCTGTAATTCCTGCACGCTCGTCTGTCGCCTTTTTTAAACAAGGGGAGGATCACTGCTTTTCTCCAGTCAGAGGGCACAACTTCGCTGTCCCATATCTTGGCAAATATTTGTTGTAGCCAGGGCCCAATAACCTCGGGTGCACATTTAAAGAGCTCCGGCGGGAGGTAATCCTCACCAGGTGCCTTGTTGTTGCGTAGCCTCAAGAGAATGGAGACAACTTCCTCTACACTGGGTGGCTCTGTGTTGCACTCATACAGATGGTGGGGATCGTCCGCATTGGGCGACAGGTCAGACATCACAGGGGGATCATGGTTAAGGTGGTCACAGAAATGCTCGCGCCATCTCTCTAACCGGTCATCGATCTTAGTGATTACAGCACCGTTGCGATCCAGTAAAGTCTCGGTGGTGTTCCCCGAACCTCTGCTGGCCTGCTTTAAGAGTCGGTAGAGCTTGTGGGTGTCACCTCTGGTAGCTGCTCGCTCCGTTTCCGTGGCAAAGTCGCTCCAGTAGGCGTTCCTATCGGCTCGGATGGCCCTTGTCGTTTGGCGCCGCAGCTCTCTGTAAGTGGGGGAGCCAGTGAGTCTGGCTCGGCCGGCCTCCTCAGCTAACTCAAGCGTGGGTCTAGTGATCCAGTCGCGATGTCGCCGTCGGGTTTTGCCCGGATGGGTGTATGCCAGCTCTGACATCGCGGCCTTCAGGGACTGCCACGCGGGCTCTGGGTCCGCTCGGGCGTCAGAGTACAGGCCGTCGAAACGGTTCTGGAGTGCTAAGTGGAAGGCGTCGCCAGCAGAGGACTTCAGCTTTGCAACATCGATCCGCTGTGGTCGGGAGGGTCTGTGAATAGCTCTCAAACGCAAGCGAAGGGTTGCCCGCTGTAGGACATGGTCCGATGCATGAGCGTTTCCTGTATCAGCACCGCGGTAGGCTCGACAATCCAAGACCGAGCTGGCCCAGCGTGCTCGGACAAGGATGTGATCTATTTGGGCCTGGGTATGCCCGTCATTTGAGTACCAAGTGACAAGGTGGTGGCGCGGATGATCAAAACGGGTGCTTGACACAACGAGGCGGTTAGACGATGCGAAGTTGACAAGGCGCTCACCGTTGGCACACTGCGCTCCGACAGCAAATTTGCCTACCACATGACGGGTTCCAGCGTCACACACACCTGGTCGGGCGTTCCAGTCACCGGCAATGACGAGTAGATCGCTTCTTGCGATGCGGTCAACTGTTCGCTGGAGGTCACCGTAGAAGTCATCTTTTATGCTGTCATCAGCAGCCAGAGTAGGCGCATATACAGAGATGATGGAAACGTTGACTGGGGCACTTTTCAAATGGACCCAAGCGATCCGCGGTGAGACAGCCTCCCACTCTAGCAGACTCGAGTGAAATTCATCGGCCAAAGCTATAGCGACACCATACAGTCCAGAGTTGTCGGACACACCACTGTGGTAGAGATGGTACGCAGAGTCAGTTCTTGGTACTTGCAGCAGTTTGTGGCCAGTGCCAGGTAGGCGGACCTCAGAGAGACACGCCACACCAACACGGTATTCAGAAAGGGATTTGGCTGTTAACAGTTGGGCACCGTCATCCTTCAAAGTTTGAACATTCCAGCCTGCAATTCGCAATCCGGCATCAGCTCGCAGATTTAACACCCGTCCCGCGATGCCAAGAGGATGGGGCGCGTCGGTTCCCGCGGACGCCGTAGCAGAGATCGTATGTTGCATATAGTTGTGATTCATGAAAGTGTAGAAAGTCAATTCCGTGTTTCGTGGAGAAAAGGGGATTGGCGCTAGGTCCCCGGTCTTGCTCCCCTACCAGAGCCCCGTTAGCCAAGCAAAAGCAAGTTTCCGGCGCGCACCAGCTTGGAGGTGGGGTTGGATTTTACGCGAGTTTCAGGAAGCAGTTCAGAAGAAGATGCGATCATTGGAACTAGAGTTAGCAACAGTAGGCCCACTCATTAATCGCTACTCCATGAATGTTTTCTTACGAAAACAGTGGTTGCAGGGTTTTATGGGTGGGGAATTAGGACAGGCAGTGGAATATACTTTAATAAATGCTGAATTCATTTTTATTTTACTGTACTTAGAAGTGTTTTTGATTTATATCTGCAGATTTTCCCAATCTGTATTATCGGTATTATCGTTTAACTTACTGCGAAAAACCCGATTATTAAATTGCAGGTTTCTTGAATTTTCCGAAAAATTGAAATGGTAGTTAGAAGGTCATCTACTTCAACTTACCTGAGGTCCAACTGAACGTCCTGGAGTTAGATTAGCATAGTCCGCGGTGCGAAGCGCCACACACACGTTCAATTTACATGCGGAAAAACTTACTCCCAGCGACCGCGGGAAGCAACTTCGACTTCATTTTTTTCACTTTACACTTCTAAAAATTTCCTTCTCTGCCTATCTTATTTCCCCACCCCCCAAAACTCTATAAACACCGTTTTCGCAGGACAACATGCTGGGACTAAGGGGTATATTAGTGAGCCTACATAAGCTACTTTTGCCACAGACTTTAATTTTCCTGACGTTTCGGATTCTGTCGAGAATTCTTAATCATAGGTAATCGGAAGGAAAGTCGGAGACATGCGCAGATAAGGAGGATACATGCACAGGTTGCACGGTATTTATAGTTCGTAGCGGTCATCCGCATGCGTACTATAATTGTCAATTCCCGTAGCCACCACTTGATGTCTTATTTGGTGCGGGATGGCTGTCAAGAAACAGCCAAGGAGACCGGATACGGGATCGGGCGCAGGTGGCTGGCGCGGACGCAGCCGCCCCTACGCGTGCCACCTCGCCCATGTTCGGCATTTGCTACCAGTGTAGAGTCCAAATAACGCCTGGCGTACCCTGAGCTGACCTACATTTTTGTCCAGCAAATCTACCACACATCTATCACTGCACAGACACAAGGATCAGGACAAGACGGCGAGTCAAAACATGAGAAAGTAGCGCAGACACGACCCGAGGATTAATCTACCCACCCGAACCAAAAACCCTCGCAAGCGCTCTCAACCACCCTCCATCGCACATCGCAGTCTGCGGGTTTTGTTGTTAACATTTGGAAGGGTGACTACCAGTAGAGTCAGAGCTTCTTGTTTTAAAACATCAGCTCGGAATATCAAGCTGCAAAAATGTGTGTGTACGGGTGTGCTGCGAAAGCAAGCATCTTTCGTTTGCTATACACGACAGGCTTACTTTGAAATCCAAGGGAAATGGCAAGTTTAAGTTTCTGCCCCCCCCTCCCCCAATAAGCGTGTTAAGTTCGAGTTTCCGCTGGGTGTACTTTTGGAATCGCGGTCGTAACTACTCGAATTGCATACTCTGCAGGTCTACTTACCAAAAGGGAGAAGGCTGCACTTTGGAGATCGCGTAGCAAGCAATACAACCAGCGCAGGGAATAGAAGAGTGCACGTGAGCTATGCAAATGACGATTTGATCAACCGTGCGTGATCACCTGCAAGTTGCGATGCGCGAAATAAAATCACATCTTTTCTTCGTCTGCTCAACAGAAAAGCCCAAGACACAACACTTGAATTTCATTGCCCTTCGAGGCGAGCGCAGCGGACTCTACTTCTGTCGAGTGAACACTCTCGAAAGTCCATGACCTTATTGTTTTTTTTGCATTTTGCTATTACTGTACTTTTGAAGATAGGTTTTTAGTTACTTAAACTTCCAATTTTGCAAATTATTGACAAAGCCAAAGTATTTCTACAAAAATCCCCATTTCGTTTACGACTTTTCAATCGTAAAGCCAAAGTATTCTACGGAAAGGAGTTTGTTTCAAGCTTTTTTTATTGCCTGCCTATTAGGTGGTATACACAAATAAATTTGCCCCCGGTAAATTAAACGTCCACTACTGGTTTATTAATTTTATTCTCTGAGGGTTTACGGGGCAATAACTGATCGGTGTAGCCAGTAGTAAAACCCCGACAAAGAAGAAGAGTAAACTAAATACATACAAAAGTGCTGTCGTACATAAAAGTTAAGCTTCGATTCGAGCATCCAGAAAAAGTAGAACTTAACCATTATTGGCAAGACACAGAAACAGGAACCCCTGCCCCTGAGAAACAGGTGGTCATGCGCTTCATTCCAGGGAGTGGGGGTGGGGTTTAGGGTAAGGATAATGTCAGAGCTAGGGTTTTGGTTTGCAAGACAGTTCAACCGTCAAGGTCGACGATATCCAACACAAGTTTAACTAAGCTGAAGGCAAACGTGGTGATATGCGCTGGGTTATAGTGAAAATAAACTTGCACTGAATCTACCTCACTCCTCTACTTGTACCCAATGTCAAGACAAAAGTGAAGAAGACCGGAGATGGGCGAGGGTGTAGGTGGCTGGCGTGGTCAATGTCTCCCCTAGGCGTGTCACCACGGTAAAACGCGGACAGGCACACAATATTAATGCTTGTTAGGATAGTAGCCTGACCAAGTGCCAGCAACATTTTGAGGCTCTCCTAAGGCGTCGAGCCTAGCCAAATGTCTTTGTTTGTTAGCTCTGACCACATACAGGTGATGCCTGACCACGCGAGATGACCAAAACCTCTGGAGAGAAAACAGATGCACGCGCTTGCTCGCGCGCGCCACGGGTCTCAGTTGTCCCAATGCACCAATCAGGCCACAGGCGAACGCGCACTAGACGCTCTCTTATAAGACACTGTCCACTGACACAGAGGGAGTTACAGCAGCGGACGCGAGGCCACGCTAGTCCGCTCCCAATGCCGGGGCTTGCCTCCGAGGCGGGACAAAGAGTGCGCTGGAGATCAACCAGCGGTAACAGCCACCCGAGACAGCTCCTCTGGGTGGATTCCAGAACTATTCCCTTCTTATTGTGTTCTTCCTTGGGGATTTCAACAGGACGTAATTCGACGGTGACACACGTCAGATGTCATCGTTATAACACTAGCGACGCTGAACTCGCCGTTATAAAAATGCACGCATACGTGCACACACAAACTGGCGGAACCGTCCAGATCAACACTTGAGGAGACCGTCTAACACAAAATTGGGGTTGTTAGATGCATTTATTTATTGAATTGAATTGAGGAGCAAAAAGCTGGTTAATAGCAGAGTTTAATTCAGATAAGTCTATTGAAGGAAAAAGTCGGCCAAATTGGGCCAAATCCAATGTTTCTGGGTATCTAAGGTATTTCCTATGCTATCAAACGCTGCGGATCAAAACCTTTTGCTTATGCGTTTTGCAATATAAAATAACACGAATATAAGGCTTCGGTTAGGGCGGTAAATGCGCTGGACTAACACGGGCATGCGGCAGGCGTTATTTGGGTTGCACTCCCGTAACAAATATTTAACACGAGTGAGGCGTTGGTAGCACACGTAAGTGCAGGCTCACGCCCCAAAAGCTATCCGTATCCTTTATGACATTCCCAATCCGTGAGATCTGAGTCAGGCCTGGCGGCTTCTGTATTTTTGGCTCCGCCTTGACACCGGATACAGGGGGGGCGATTAAAAAGACGGTGCGTAGATACAAGTCTATTTTCACTTAAAATTAATTCAGGCCTAAGTCACCATCCCTGTACTATCACGACGTGGAGCCCACAATGAGCATTGCTGGATACGACGGTCGAACTGTCGTGAGGATTAGGACATGGGAATATTGGCCATCCTTGGAAGTTCGAGTAAGGCAACCTGGATTACGGGGAGGGGCATTCCCATATTCCCGTGTCCTGTCCAGAATGGGGATGGAGCATATGGGCGATCCAAACCTAATTACAGTTTACAAAAGTTTGAAAAAATGATCATCCTAGCTAGTGGCGACGATAGTACAGTCGAAAAAGCGCATGAATTAGAAGTCAACCTGACTTTTAACAGGTTACTAAAATAAGAAACTTCACAGAGGGTTCTGGTGAGCTGCCAAGAAAAATAAACATGTGAAACACCGGCGACACGAACAAGATACCAAGTTCTGTGCTGGCATCGCTAACAGAGCGGCCATTGGCCACTCCGTCTGAACCCGTCTAAGCCTACAAGCTATCGTCAAGGTGTCTATTTCTAAACGGGGGGAGGGGGCACGGTCCCTAGGATTCCTGTCTTGCGCGCGCGACAACTTAGTGCGCAAAAGCCCAAAAACTTACCGATTTGAACAGGAAACCCCGGCGGTAGCTTGGAACTCAAGGCATCACGAAGTGAGCTCAGGTCGTTACGAGGCGCAATAAGGTCCAACAAGCTTAAATACCTATAAAATGAAAAAAATGAGAAATGAGCAACGTCGGAGACGAGGGGAGAAAGTAACAGTGAATGCATTGACACTGGAACAAATTCTAGGTTACGCTAGGCCGTCTCTGTGTCTATGACTGTGTCTTGACACCGGGCTCAGGTGGGTGAGGGGAGAGTGTGGTAGATGCCGCCCAAGTCTACTATCATTTAAAATTAGTTCATGCGCAAATCACCGTCAATGCACCACCCTATTGTGGAGCATACCATAGACACCTGCAAAATGTCCGATGACGGCCGAATTCGGAAGATAACGGACCGGATAGACAGTATTTTCTCCTGCCATGATTCAAGCCAATGAACAATGGGGGGCTCAATGAGCAGGTAGTTGAATTTCCATTGGCCATAACCAAACCATAAAAAGTGCTCTGCTAGGTATAATACGCATTTGGTCGTACGGCAACTACGTGCTCAAAATACTGCACCATCCTTTTACCTCCTCTACTTTTATCAGAGACCGCATCTGAATCAGAGTCAGCTAATCGCATCTTCTGCTGCGAATGTGACTGGAGATCTAGCGAGTTCAGTGAGAATGAGCAAAAAACGCGCACATTTCTTTCCCATTTCTTATCCCTTCCCTGTAAAAAAAACACTCGAGGAAAGGAAGTGCGTAATCCTAGAACGCCTTGCGCTGCCAGTCAAAGCCGCAATGACGCAAACTGGTCTGCGATAAAAACTTGTGGCGCAGCCGTAGGTACACGAGCAAAAACGCTTCCGTTAGGATTTACGTCTCTCTATTTCTCTTCTTTTTTTAGCCCGTGGACACTGAGGGTTAACAACAGGTGGTGATACGGCAATTGCACTCTAAAACTATTGCATTCCCCATGCCCTATTTGTAACTGTCCCTTGTCGTGGGTTTTTAGTGACCAAACTCTGAGCGCAACTCTCAACCTTCACCTTCAACGGTGACTCACACAGAGGACCTCAATGTGACGACTGCCGTCCTCTCGGGTGTCGACTAACGATTGTCCGGCTGCCAACTTCCTCCAACCTATTCTCCACTAACTCTGTACGAAGTATACGATTCCTCCCACTTGGGATCCCATATCTCTTCCCACACGAAATCGGGCGCACAGGTCACAGCGGCAAGGTTCTTCCCTATTAACTTAAGCCACATTGATAGGTACGAGTGAAAATCCGACACATCAGGCGGATAAATGAGACTTCGGCAACAGTAGCTTATGCAGGCCCACTCATTAATCCCTACTCCATGCATGTTTTCCTACGAAAACGGTGGTTGCAGGGTTTTATGGGTGGGGAATTAGGACACGCAGTGGAATATACTCTAGTAAATGCTCAATGCATTTTATTTGACGGTATTCAGAGAAGTGTTGTTGATTTATAGCGGTAGATCTTCCTAATCTGGATTATCGCTTAACTTATTGCGGAAAAATCCGATTAGCGAATTTAAGTTTCTTGAATTTCCCGAAAAATTGAAATGGTGGTTAGGTCGTCTACTTAACTTACCTGAGGTCCTGCTTAACGTTCTGGAGCTAGATTAGTATAGTCCGCGGCGCGAAGCGCCGCTCACATCTTCAATTTCCATGGAGAACAACCTGCTCCCAGCGGCCGCGGGAAGTATTTTTCACTTTACACTTACTTCTAAAAATGTCCTTCTCTGCCTATCCTTCTTCTCCGTCCCCCAAAACCCTATAAACACCGTTTTTGCAGGACAAAATTCTGAGACTAGGGGTATATGAGTGGGCCTACATAAGCTTCTTTTGCCGACACTTTTTCTGTTTATATTCGATTTTATTCGCGTCTTACTTCACTGTGTCAGCGACCCACATAAGATTAACAAAAGTGGCATAGAGGCTGGTATTAACTTCCTGGCAATCTTCGTGTATTTTTCGTATCGTGAAGATGTTTATCCGGTGGCCTACGACGTGTTTCCGGAACGCACGTTCAATCTTTGGATCACTTTCTGTTCAAGGCTTAAATTGAAGGAAGATTAATAACGCGAAGAGCGAAGATTTTTCCAACAATACTACAACAGAAATCGTCATTGTGATTGTCACCCATTTGCAACATTCCCCCTTTGTTCGATGAAGTGCAGATAATTTTGGTCCCATGAAATTCTGCTGGTAAAGTTTGATTGTACATTTCTTGAAATATGGAGGTCAGTGGCGAAGGCATAAAGTGTTTTTAAACTTGCATCAGAAATCTAGTTTGCGCCCTGAGTTGTTCCAGTTGATAGCTTCCAACAAAGACTGAGCTATCAAGAATAGTATTGAATGAAGGTGTCTACAGATGGGTTCCTTTGGAACTGAAGATGGGCGTTTGAGGATGCGTCGAGTGGTTCAGCCCAGATCCTGCAGTTCTCCAATATTATCATTCCGTTTGAGGTGAGCAGCAGCACAGTCCTCACCAGCCCAGTGCCGTAGACTGCATTGATGAGTGTGGCGAATTTCCCGTTCCACCGTGGCCACCAGCATTTCAGCGATTGTTTTTGCTTTGCGCGAAGCAGACAGTCCCCGTCAGAATTGCCTTTGGCGCCCGAAGAATGCGACGTTGGGTGCGCAGGCCCCGCTTTTTGCACTGGTCCAGGACTATCCCCGTGACGGCGCTTACTTTTTGATAACGGTGACAGGTAGACTAAAGTGGGTTACGTTACTGTCTAACAGACTGTCAATGCCAACTGCGCACTAGCCGCTATCACGGAAGTTGTTTTGTGCATACCTTTTACTCGAACACGTGATTTCTTGTCATTTGAGTACGCAAGACCCTACAGACCGCAAGAAGATCGATGTGACGAACATTCAAAAGACGTCTAACAGAGACTGCTGCTTTAACTTTTAGTACACAGCGAGCCCATTTCCTATTCGAAAATTGTCATCAAACAGTTAACCCCATATAAATAACGTTCAAAGTGTGCCAGATACTTCCAGATAGCCTATTCTAATACAGGACAAGGGAAACTGAGATCATATTTAAATCACTAGCCCTCATGAGTCAGTCATACTCAACTCCGTGTGGTGCACCACCCGAGGTCTGAACTCACGACCTTTTGCTCAGAAGTTCAGCACTCTAATCCTTGAGCCATTGGCTCGGTGTCTTACCGGTTTCGATCTTGAAATATTGACACTCCTTCAATTAGAGTGTTAGACTCCTGATAAAAAGGTCGTGGGTTCAGGTCTCGGGTGGGAAACCACTTGCGGTTGGTTATGACTGGCTGATGGCGGCTGACAGGCATTCCAGTCTCTCTTGTCTTTGCCAGTCAGTAACAACAACGTTGGTAGCAAATCGATCGAGTTAAGGTGCTCTAGCTGGGACCAGTCAATTCCACGTTAATAGTGCCTGCAGTCAACAAGAAGACGCGCGAATGAAAAGCGCCCTCAAGGTCGGTACAAAGTCAGAATCCTACGACTGTCATCGTGCTGACTTTGAATACCGGCGTTTAGGACTCGACGATTAACCAATCAGACACGGACGACTGGTGCATGTCAACAACACGGTCAAATAGTAACCACATTCTATGAAGACTGAATGCTCTGTAAGCCACACTCTGCCTGCCCCAGGCACTACTTTTGAGCATAAATTCGGGTGAGTAAAGCTCTAGCATCGTTTTACGTTCTCTTCCTCAGAGCAATAGCGACTGCTGTTGCCAGCTACTTTGGTGTACAGGATAGATAAGAATACAATGATATAAGAGAAAATATGAAGAGAACGCTTACACATCAGCAGGGAAGAAGATTTCCTCGGCCTAAAAAGGAATTTAAATCCCTTAAATAATCGGGAAAATTGGGATGAATGCAAAGACGAAAAACAAAAATCCAAAGAGAAAAGCAGCATTGCAAACCGAAAATCCCTGTAGGCAAAAGTAATTATCTACGGAAAAATTGTAATATGATGTCGGACGCTTTCTTAGCGGCACCAACATTATTCAAAGAAGAAGTATTTCAGATTAAGTTAGGTAACTAGAGTCTACGTACTTTAATAGAAGGGAATCGGTTAATCTTTGCACTCGCTTAGAAAAAAACGGCCTAAGAAATGCAGTTTGCGCTTAAAAATATGCTTTTCGAATAACAGACCGAGTGCTGCTGCTGAAAAAGGACAAATTTGTTTTTTTTTTTCAGCGGCAGATTTCAAATTCCACGAATACCCCAATATCTCATTAAAAAACAATGTTGTTCCAACCTTCTACAGACCGCACACAGTCAGTATACGCTCCTACTTACGAATAAATCATTAAGGTGATATTGGGCATGCACGTCAATATAGCGCTCGGAAAGAGGAAGTCCCCGCTGAAGTTCACAAGTCTTGTGTGGACACGGTGACATTGTAACTAGTCTTTTTTTGTTATAGGCTCGAATCCCACCATGGCCAACGTATTTTTCCCAAATGGGTCAAACTACTTATTTAAATCTGCAAAACAATACCTGCAAACATAGTAATCCTTGTAGGCATATGGTGGATTCCAGATGGATAGCTTAGAAAATCATGCATGGGTAGTCAGTTTGCTGCATCAGAATTGCATGATTCCAGAAGTTGCAGTAGGCTGCGCGGGCAACCTGGCCCAATTTTGACCAAGCCCATGGCTCGAGGTGGGACCTCGTAGCTCGGGCGGTTAAAGCGTTGGCTGTACGCAAACCGCGGCTTTGAACATGCTTAAAACCCCGACACTGACTTCGACTCTGTTGGCCATGAAGGAACCGGACTCAAGGATACGCCTTCTGAAGCATTTGTAATTCCGTTCTCGGTTTTGTTTACCGCCTACTCTGCCATCAAAACGGCGGAATTACGTAGGTCGATGGGAAGGTCATGATTTAAACACCGAAGAAATCTATTCAGGTTGGAGGCTGGAAGCAAGGGTCAAAGAGTGGATGAATTTATTTTGCCACTAAAATTTGCATTTTGTCGATGCGATATGCAAAAGATGTTAGTGCCCTCCAAGTAACCTACACTTCTGTTGCAGGGAATAAAATGTCGCCCATACGGATCGTTGAAACCTACCTTTTTCCAGATATCGGGAAGATTTATCAAGTTCACAACCGCGCATGCATGTTTCATAACCAGATTGGTGAGCTTTACAGTATCACTATATGCCCGATACCGACCGACAAAACCGACGGGCACGTGCCGCAATGGTAGACTGTTTTACATCATGACCAAAGGGTGGCAGGCACAAATCTTGTACTTGTACTTCATATGGCTGTGATCAAGCCTGATATATTAGGCCTCAATGATGTCACGGACGGTATCTCTCTACAAGTAACGATCAGCAGCAGCGAATCTGGAAAGGTCCATCAATCCATTCTCTTTTTCAGCGACGGAGACCGAACACCGAAGTTCCAAGTACCATTTCCATGTCCTGACGGACGGACGGTGTCGAACCAAGTCTTGGGTTGCCCTCGTCTTTGGCACCTTCAGATGGGCCGCGGCGCCGGATCGAGTGCAGCGTAGCAAAACTCGTGAAGTGGACGACGGAGAACACGCCCAAACCAACTCAGTCGTCTTTGATGGCTTGAGATATCCTCGTGATACTGGCACAGCGAGTACTGACTGTCTCATTTGAGACGAAGTTGGTATATTTCACTGGAAGGATAGTCCTCAGGCAGTGGTGGTCAGATACCTCCCGTTTTCGCTCATCTTCCACGCGAAAAGCCCTGCATTCATATCCATAGAAAAGGTCTGACTAGATGGATGCACGGTACATGCAAATATTCATGGTGATAAATATGTCGTGTCGGATCCATAGGCGCATTTGATGGGTTGAAAAAAGGGACGAGCAAAATCGATTCGGAAGATAATGTCTTCTTCACTCTATCAATTCGGTAACAGCCTCGCCCCGAGATATTTAAAACTGTTTACACCTTCAAGTTGACGGCCATGAATCCCCAAGAGTACCTTCTCCTGGTCAGGGATGCAGTTCGAGAATAAATTGGTCTTCCCGGTATTTACGGACGAGCGAACCGACGCAGCGATCTCATTTACCCGTGACACTACAGACTGTAGGCTACTGAAGCTTGAGGCTAATAGGACGATATCATTGGTGCAATCGAGATCAATCAGCCGGCGTCCGGGTGCAGGCAGAATATCGTCCTGTTAATCTGGGGCCTTCCCACGAATCCACTCAATTACGCCGACAGGGGGCGACAGGACACAGCCTTGTCAAACGCTAGACCGAAGAGCGAACGGTTCTGAGGTTGATATGGACCAGAACCCGTACGGTGGTGGAAAGGATCTCGGGTGATCCAGACCTGGGATTGGGTATGAGTGGCTGATGACGACTAAAAAGCCAGAAATGGCTATTGCGGTCTCCCGCGTCTTCGTCGGTTTAACCTTATAATAATGCACTCTGGTTGCTTTTGTTCAGGGAAACACTAAAATGTAAAACAACTTCATACTGCAAAGAAGCATGTGCTTGGTTCGCATTTTTTTTGAAGCTTTACACAGAATAAATCGGCCTTATCAGTTGCAACATATAGCAGGTCTTAGAATACCCTCCCACATTTTCTAGGGGGTCATCTGAAGCTAAGTCGACATAGATATATTATAGTTCTGTACAGGTGCGTAAGAGAAAAACCGACATGCCAATCCTTGCGGTTAATGGGGCAGTTACGTCTGTCGTGTGTATTGTCGTTAAGCCAAGTATCAGGCACTTCTGTTGCCTAACACTGCTCAAGTGAGGCAGTCTATAATCCACAGGGTGAAAAAAACAGTCCTATTTCAAAAAAAGTGCCTGCTGCAATAAAAGCGAGATATCAGGCATACCTATCCCTCACTGCGGTGCGGACCAGGAAGTTAATAAATCAACCCGTGCGCAAGCAGCGAATTAAATGACTGACTAATATCATCCTGATCCAAGACAGAGCATGAAAACAGTTGCTTTTACTGTTGCTGTTGCTGTAAGTGCCTATTATCGATTGGGGTAGATAAGGCCTCCTCGGTTTCTCGGCTAATGTAACTTACACACCACTTGGACCAAAGACACTTAAACTTGCTCCCACGAACTTCTGAAAGTAGCTGACACAACCATCTCACTCCCTCGGCCACGAGCAAACACCGACAAAACACAGGCCCAGTCGTTAAAAGTAACCATTGCTGCCGGGACAACAACTCTGGGTCCTGTGCACTATAAATTCCTCATTCGGATGGCGGCTATATCATCCCAAAACTCGGGATGTTATGAGTGTGACGACTCGGTATAATCACAACTCGAACCGCTGCAAGGGTCAGTTACTGTGGTTAGGGTCATCCTACGAATTAAGTTTTAGTTTTAAACGCTCAGAAATGTGCCTGCACTCAGAAGACGGAATGCAAGGACTCCTTTAATTGGGGGAGTGATGATGCTAGTGGTTTTTATAGGTACACAACAATGCCAACTCTAGCTTGTTTCAGTACGCCAATAAAGCGTAAAACGCGGCACGCAATTAGAAATGCCGGGAAAGTATGAGGCGTAAACGGGCACTATCGATGTAAGATCGTGGAAGGAAGGTCACCCGAATGCAACTCCACAAAATGGTGGATCTGTGGCGGGCAGCCAACAAGGCTCTCCGGCTTCCTCGTTTAATACCCCCTGCCTCAACGTTAGGCAACTTCGCAGACAGCTAGTTGCGGCTCGCTGACCTGAAGACCCTCAACCGACTTCGACGCGCACGTGTACACGCGACCAGACATTCGCGGCTACCAAAGGACCACTTGAGCACGCCCACCTCCCCCTTCGGCCAATACAGCATGCGCCTCTATATGCGACGCCCCCTCGGGAAATGCAATACACCAACCGTACCCCACATGAACTTGCTCCACAATCACATAAAATCAGCTGCCACCTACCCCTCTCACTCACTCGGCTTCTCAGGCATGGCTGGACGCAGTCAACACTAGCTATGGCTTCGTTAATGGCCACTGCTACAGAAGAAAGTGCTCCAACATGTGCCTTCTACCCATTAACTACAACTTGGGATTTGACCTGACGATTGTAGTGCTCCGTTTACACCTACTACTTAGATGCTACAAGTCCAAAAGAATCGAAAACCAGGTAGGAAAAATTTGATAAAACACAGGTTAGGATTTGGCTCAGGACAGAGAAAAAAAACGGACTGGAGGAAATGAAGCAGGGTATTAGACGAAATCCTTAAACACGTTAGTACTGTTGTACTGATAGACGTGAAGTTTCGTCACAAGCGGACGCTGCATACATAGTGGCATGCCGGCTGTCGAATGATAATAACTGCAATCGGTAGTGTCAACTGTAGTGGCGAAAAACGACACCAGACGTCGTAAATGTGTCTTAAAAGGACAGGGGCAAATGTCAGCCTTTAGTAGAGGAACTAAACTCCAGGCAATACCGATTCCCGTGTCAACGACACCTCCCTACCTACCTAGGATCTAGCGCAAGAGCACCTGTTCCACTTCAATTTCTGCCCCTTCTTTAACAGGGACGTATGCCCTCTGAAAAGGCGCAGCTCGAATAAAAAGAAAAACTACAATTTAAAGCTATTTCTACTTGAATGCGTTTTCGAAAACGGGTGGAGGGGAAATGTCAACGCTTCCACGTGAATTCTGTTATGACGGCCAGCACGCGAGTCATCACTCGGGCCATCCTGAGGTTACGAGAACAAAGGAAGTCTACATGCTAACTGAGGCAAGTGGAACGGGACAAGATGGCGACCCTCAAGGGGCCAGCACGCAAGGACAGCCACCGTCCGGGTTTTGAGGTCACGCATGACAAGGGGCCACGAAAAGATGCATGCACATCCACGCGCACTGAGCACGCGACGTGTCATCCTGAGAACACCCTATGATGGCCGTCTGCAGAGGGGCCAATACAGAAAAAAGGCCGTTGGTCCTTAAATACGCTGCCACCGACTGAAGGCGGCACTCTGCTGTTGGCGACACGCTGCTGACAGACAGAGGACGAGCTGCAGACAAGACCAAGCTGCACAGGAGGACAAGTTGCCGGACACAGAGAAGACAGCGTTTATTTACAAGCAGAAGCAGATATAGTAAACTATTCTTTGCTATCCTGTCTGCCTTCCCTTCCTAACATACAACTGGGGGATATAACCAGTGCCGACGCAGGCGCACACAAGGTTTTTCTGGGCGTGTAAAGACGCAGGCAGTTGCGTTTCTAGTCCCGATCTAGAGCCCTGATAGGCTGAATGAGGGCAGAATCAGCCCGAAAGAGACTCTATCCCGCATTTCTGCCATCCCCCCCCCTCTGGCATTATAACGTGGCTGACTTCGGCATGGTATTTGATTGCCCGTTTGTAACCGCTGTCACTCTTATGGGGTTTTTTGATAAGAGAAGCCAATAAATCGGTGTGTGCAACTTAATGCTTGAATAAATACCCGATCTGTATAGACAGAGAATGACGGGTGGGGAGGTCTGGATGAACTCGAGTTCGATGAGGCGCTTATGATTCATCTGCTAGACCCAATGTGTGGATTATCCGCGCCATATTCGAGCGCTTCGTTGCGTTTCCAGTCTCAGTTGGCAGACAGGGTCCCGGTTGGCTTAATGAAGGCAGAATAAGCCCCAAAAACCCAGCTCACGCCTCTCTCTGCAATAATAACTTAGCCGATTTCGGCCTAATAGTTGGTTGCCCGTTCGTGACTAGAGCCACCTAAAAGGAGCTTGTTTGCTTTGGGAAGTCAGAAGGGTGTTCTACCAGAGCAGTAGAGGAAGAGGAGGAGGCGTGAGAAGCTTACGAAAGATGCAGAGAAGGAGATATTCATGGACTTCCGTTTGAAGGCCGGAGTGCAACCAAAGAAGGCAGCTTTCGAAGACAGGGAGCCAGAGCAATAGGCATTCCAGGGGGGTAGTTTGGCGCTGCTGTTGCTGGTGGTGGAGGGCGATCGGCTCCTTGTTGGTGCCGCTGGCGCCGTCGATGGGGATGGAGGCGTGGAGGAATCGCAGTCCTCTGGCAGAGCGTTGGGGGTCTATTCGGGGAGAGTGGGAAAAGCAGGATGGCAATGGTAACAGAGCTGCCGCTGGTCTGTAAATGGTTATTAGCCAGCCTCGAGGGCCTATTCACTTCACAACTGACCTTTTCTGGGGGCAATTCCACCATATGCTACTAACTACTTCGGTGCGCGTAAGCGAGCAGAAGCTCGTACAAAAAACATACTCTAAGGGTTCATAGATTGCTGCAAGTCCAAAATGATCAACTCTAGAGGCGAGAGTAATTCGCCCAAGATTATAAACACCAGATTGACTGTTACACAAAAAAGCTTGTTCTACGAGAAGAGGTCCAAGACGTTTTGAGGAATAAAATAAATGTAGCATTTCGAAGGCTTTTATAAACACATATAACAGAAGCTAAACTAATGGCTAATCGATTGAAAACAGTGAAAATCATGAAGTATTCACCAGCATTTCGAGGATGATCCGGGTCATTGCAATCCATGAAAGAAATACCAATAAAGAAATTTGACGACAATAAAATTCGTTTAATATGCAATGTGATGCAATAAAACATGCAATATTATCTAGTATACAAACCGAGATGTTTATGATTTGGCCTGACAATTCAATGCACATTTATTAATCGTAGTTAAAGCATTGAAAGCTTTTCTAAATAATTTGGTAGTTCTAAACAACTGTGGAGATAGGGCGATCATAGATCTGGTTAGGGAATATACTTGGCCCGTTGGGCGTCGAAGCTCAATCTAGAGGCCTCGCGGGCATTCGCATCGCAACCAGTGGAATATGATGGATTGTAACCGAAAAAAAACAAGAAAGACTGGAATGACCATTTATGGCTTATTAGCTGTCGTCAGCCAGTCATACTCAACCCCAAGTGGTGCACCACCCGAGGATCGAAATGGTAACCTTTTTGACCACAGTCTAACGCTCTAACCATTGAGCCACGAGTTAGTCATCTTGTCAGTTTATATCGGAAGATATTGACATTCGTTGATGAACGTTCACCGATCAGTGGGACGAGTTACGTTAGCCACATGCTGCCTGTGATAGGTCACCTACTGTACAGGTAAAATGCAGCGGCAAATTAAATTTGCAAATCTCTGCGTTACCGGAGGAGGCGCCTGAAGAGATGACTGAAGTAACCCGAGAAGGTTGGCCAGGGCATTGCTGTATTTACTCTCAGAGACGTGTTCATGTCTGTAGGAGAAGGAAGGAAGTAATTCGTCGAATAATTTGTTAAATCCTACCTCAACTGGCTCTCAACCACGAGGTTTGAGAGTGTGAAAGACTTTGCTCTGTACTGCCCAACCTATGAAAGAAAAAAAGGTAGAAAGAGAAATGAAAATTGCCAGCGGGAAGTGGGGGTAAACTTGTGATAAAGTAACCTACCAAAGACCAAAATTCAAAAATCATAAAATACGCAAGAACAGAATCAGCTGGGTTGTTAACTGGTGTGGGGGTTCGAAGGACTCCAAAAAACTGTACTGGTTCACACAGGCAGCAAAAGGAATTGTAAGAGAAACCGGCAAGACAACGAGAGCCCTTGACTCAATGGTTTAGAGTGCTGGACTTAGGTTGGAGCCTCCGGTGGTCCACCACCTGGGATTGGGTATGACTGGCAGATGGCGGCTAATAAGCCAGAAATGGCTATCCCAGTCTGTACGGTCCATCTGCGTATGTAAACAAGTGTGCCGTTTTCTGATGACCTGATAATCCAACAAACTCGTGACTAAGGCTCATTCTGCAGATAAGTAACCATACCTACTGCTCTCGAATGACCATTTCAGTCTCCCTTTTCTGTGCCACTGCACTCCCCTACTTCATATCTTTATACTTGCTTGATGATGAATAATCGAAAACGCAGGTCCACCCAATTTTACTTCTTGAATACTTTCATTAACCAAAAAGTACATATTTTCAGGCGAAACATGACGACTCTGGTTACTGCGAAAGGTCTTTTGAGTTGTCGTGCGTTCCGTGAGTGGAAAGAGTTTACGCTAAAATTCGAGGCACGCAAAAACTCGAGTATTCTGCCAGATTAAATCAGGCAAAGTGACGCGCAGGCGAGAGAGGGCACGAGTACCTAGGCATTTGGAATCGTAAAACTGCGAATCTTTTTTGTGGCTTTACTCTGTTCAATTCGATCGCTGACATCAATCAGCCGATAACTTGTGAGGAAGATCCTTAGCCTGCGTATAAGGTGAGTTTATTCAGCCTGATCAGCCGTTGGCGTGCAGGCAGAAACGAAAGAAAGGTAAGTAAACTGGTAATTCGATCGTATGTACAGAAGATGAGCAAACGCATTCAAATTCATGATCGAATTCAGATTTTTTTAGTTTATCGTACATTTGGTCTCGTTATCTTGATATTATGAATGGATGTAATTCTTAGAAAGCCCGTTCAGTTCAGGTTTTGGCAAGAGATTCCTTGGTAGCAACGAATGTTTTATTCACATTTACATACCTACATCCAAGCTTCCCGGAAGACAGAAACTTGGGTTTTTTTACATACGATATCACTATCCCACCCAAACCTTAATCCTAGCCTTTACCCTATCAGAAATTAATTGAGTAGGCATGTAAATATAAATAAGAACATTCGTTCCTACGAAGGAAACTCCTGCCAAGTTTCTTAAGGGTAATAGGTAGCATGTGGATGGATGGATAGAGCACCGTTTTGGATTCACGCTACTGCCATTTAGCCAATTATGCCACCGACCACTATCTCTGCTCAAAAGCGACAGTTCGACTATGTCCACCGTATGTTCCACCACAGTGTGGTGCGGGGAAGGTGACTTGCGCTTGAGTTAGCTTTAAGTGATAGTACATTTGCTCTGCATCTACCGCTCTCTCTTCACAAACTTGTACTCGGTATTAAGCGAGTCAAGAAGAGCAGAGGCGGGAGAGGGCGCAGGTGGCTGGCGCGGATTCCAGCTGCGTGGAAGTGACATAACGATCACATTAAGAAGAAGCCATTGCAACCTAACTCTCAGCCTGCCAGTCAGCCACTCCACACAACACACCGCACACCAGGCCGACTGCGTAGTCCGGGTTACCCGTCAATTGGCAACCTTCCAAATCATGGCTTTTAGTGCACTGTGATAGTTTCAGGCGCGTTAAATTGCTTAATGCGCCGAACTCTCTCCCCCACCTCCGGCATCAGACCACCGTTCAAGCCGGCCAGCTGCCCGATGTGGGGCGGGCGCAGTGGCTGACAGTGCCGCCGAACTCGTCTGCGCACGCCACAGCACGACCCGACCCACTTGAAACGCCCACACCAGAACTTACACAACCAGGGGATTAGAAGGAGCCATCGCCGCCTGATTCCCAGTTCACTCATCAGCAACCGCACACACTGGGCTGATAGTAGAGCTGGTAAGTGCGTCAAGGTCGAAGCAAAAAACCGGGCACACAAACACAGAGCAGATACTTCTGGAAAGGGATCTACCAGGCGGGTCTAAAGTACTTTTTCGAACCAAAGTTAATCATGGTTTCGCTGGCTGATAGTCTGCGTAGCCGTATACGTGGTATTTGTTAATCAACAGTTCGACCATCGATTCCGATAACGCGCACCATGCGCCCCACAGCAGGATGGACGTAGGAACGGCAACGCACACGCGAACTATAGTTATAGAAGATTTTTGCAGCACCTATCACGCTATCTCGTCCCTCACTCAGTTGGGCACGGGATCAAGACTGTGTCAACAAGGCCGGAGGCAGGATCAAGTACATGTGCGACGTGAGCCTGCGCCCAGGCGTGATACGACACTCTCTCATATGTGACACCTTTTACGAGTGCGCATCCTGCACAACGTCTGCTGTGGGGGTTTACCTGACTCCCGAAACCGTCAAGCGTATTTATTATGTCGGCCGTTTTAGATACACAATGGTTAATGCAGGCATGAACACATACACCGAACTGCTGATAGAAGTGGAAAGGCGAGATGCAGGAAGCGCAATTTAGAAGAAGACGGGCGATTGGTGGGAGTTTGTTGGCCTGACGTTTCAAATTCTCGCTCGAAACTGAGAGCTGCAGAACGCATGCAGTTGCGTGGACACTATAAATACTGCGCACCTTGCACCCCTATTACCCTTATCTGCGAATGTCACTGACAATAAGATCGAGCAGAAAGAAGAAACCTCCAGACAAACACTTTTTTCCAGCGATCACGTCTTCTGCTTCTCTGAACACACCTCTCTATAGGCTTCCTGGACCAAACAAGCCCCGAATGGGTTACAGAGCTGAGGTTTTTTTATTTGTTTATTCTGTTTGTACCTTTGCTATCATAGCTTGATCAAGTTCGGGGCGATTGGTGCTTACTTGTTGATGAACTCTGCCGCCCATTTGGGAGTCGACTACTTTTACAGACCAGTGGGTCCGTGTGCAAATATTAAACATGTAACATGGGAAACTATGAGGATACCAGTTAGGAGGAAAAAGGCAGTACAATGATTAGTTTTAAGGGGTGAGTATGCGGGCATAGGGGGAGGGGTAAATATTTGGGAGAAGAAGGATAGGATGAGTAATTCAGGAGATAGAAAACAAAGACGGGATGGCTGTGGGACGGCAGACAACGGGAGAAAAGAACAAATAGCGAACCTGGAGAATGCAACCAATTTCAGGCAGCTCTAACGTTGTGCATTTTACTGAACGAAAAAAAAAACGTTTCCTTGTGCGTAATTTTCGGCAAAAATAAGCATGGCGCTCTTGGCAGCTAGGTCCTAAATTAGAACCTGTTTTAGACCACGCGGGCACGATACTGCATGTTTCGCTAGTAATAGAGGGCCTAAATGTAAACACGAAAGATTTAGCAAAACAATCGCTGCCAAATTGAAACCTTATTCAGTTTTCCTTTTTACAAAAATGATTAAGGGCACGTTATTTTCAGAAGCTAAAAAGTATTTATTTTTTCAAAAAAGAATTTGCAACTATGCGTAATTTTATGCCCTAAAAGGGTAATAGCACCAGAGTTCAGTCAGTTGTCTTGATACATCCGTAATTTGCAATCCCATGCCAAGATCACACAGGTGACAACGTGTGGCAGACAGCCAGCAATGCTGTTCTTTTTCCCTGTTCAATGTCCACTGGCTCAAGGTCACGAAACTTTACAGGGAGCACATTCCGACTCGCTGACTTGAAGACCCTTGACCGACATTCCCGCATGCACAGACGCGCGTACAGATAGTCCCTGCTGCCAAAGGGCCACCTGAACACACCACCCCTCGGCTGGTGTAGCAGGAACAACCATCCGCTCGGTAAATGCAACACACTCACCGTACATCACTTGAACTTGCTATATAATTACATAAATGCAGCTGCCACCACCCTCCCTTTCACACACGACTTTCTCAGGTCCAGCTAGACGCAGTCAAGATTAGTTCCGGCTTCACCAGCGGCCACCGCCCCCAGAGGCAGCAACTCAGGGTTTTGTCGGCAATAAACATCTCCCACTGGCGCCCTAAGCCTTTTTTCCAACAACCCGAGATTCGATCTGATTAGTGTAGTGTTCTATACACAGCTGCTACAAACGAAAAGACCCATTGCGAAACAGCGATTTTAACCTTTGGGCCTATCGTGCGGTACTTTTTTGTGCGGATTAACTTCGGTCAATAAGGGATTAACGAACGGAACGAGTAGAAAATTAGGTGTCTGTGTAATACTTCAGTAGTTATATGTTAACTCTGTGGGGTATTCATAAGCGTGGAAAGTAGGCTAAAGACAAGCAAAGATGACGAATGTGGTTTCTGTGTAAGGAGAAAAGTACTCATGTCACCTGCAGCGGAGACATTTTCAATCTATTTCAGAAAAGTATATAAGCAGGCAAAATAGCCCCACTGTATGCGTAATCGGAAGATTTTTTTAAAGTGTGTACATTCGTCAACGAAATCTCTTAGTAAACCGCTTTTCGACAAGAGAGCTTATTATAGACGACTTTAGAAGTGATCAAGAGCATATTCACTGCAGGCCTTCGTGGCAGGGCACGAATTTCACGAGCGGTTAGTATCCCCGTTTGAGCGAGTCTAAAAAGATGTCCCAAGGAGTCACTTGAATAAATAGGAACATCCAGGGACTTGTTATATTTTAAGATAGATGCTTCCGAGAGCGGGCTTGTTTGAAAGATTTTGATAAACACAAATTAGAGATAAACATTGCCGGCAAGGACAAAGGAGGCCGGAAAAGCCATCTCCGGTTCGTTAGCCGTCATCAGCTGGTCAAAACCAACCTCGAGTGGTGCCCTACCCGAGGCTCGAACCCACTTCCTGTTGGTTAGAAGTCTAAAACTTTAACTATTGAACCACAAATTCGTTGTCTTGCAGGCTTAGATGAGGATTAACTCTTACCGATCAATAACGGAACTCACGCGGCCTGTACTGCTTTGAGGTTCACCCCCGAACCCCACCAGCAGCTGCAGAGCGGCAAATAGTGCAGGCGCAGGAGCATTACCCACAGAGACAAGGGAGACTGGAAGGATCATTTCCGAGCTATTTGCCATCATCAGCTTGTCATACCCAACCCTAGATATTGCGGCACCCGCGGCCCGAGGCAATGTTCGTCTACCTACCTACCTACCTATAATACTAACCGCGGTGTGGCTGCTGGTGGTGCTCGAGAGAGCCCCAAGGCAAAACGGGACGAGTGACTTCCATTCGCGATCGGTGAGCGTTCATCAACCACGGGCAAATTAGAGAATTTATCATTTTGGACAAGCGACCAAGAACAAGGAAAACTCTGACGTATTCAATAACACTTCAAAAAATTCAGAATACTCGGCGGACAGAAAGGATGCAGTAATTTTATGGGGGGAATACTTTTTCAACAAAATAATGGTCTTCTTACAATTGCATTTGCTAACTAAAGTCCTGGACCCTGTGAGATAAGTTTCGTTCCTGTGACGTCCCCATTTGCAAAATCAAGTTAGATTCCCTCAGCCGTAGTCAACCGCGCAAATGCAAATACGAGGAGAAAATACACCAAATTCCCATAACAACAATTTTCAACATGCAATCAAACACCAAACATGCAATTAACAGTCATATCATATATGGCCCGATCAGAGGCATTGTAATGCTTCCCAGTTCTGACGCCCACACCGCTCAAGAGGTCAAGTGAACACAGTTCTCGAGCTGCCACATATAACTTCCGGGCCAGCTAATCACAGAGGCCTAGCAACGGCTACCACGCAGTCAACTAATCAAGCAGAGACTGACCAAAGTTTAATCACTCATGCCCATATTACGCCCGCGTAAAGGCACTAGCGCAGGCCCAGAGCATGCCGCGCGTCGGGATTGCTGACTACCACTGACGTTCTATGCAGAATACGCTATTTCTACCGGTCTTTCCCCCAGTCTATGTAAACATAACTGGACATTATGATTGTAATGCTCTGAACACAATCCCTACATAGACCGCTACAGCCTCAAGCAGTTGCTTACAACCGTAATTTGCATTAGCCGCTCTGAAAAAAAGAGAGGTGATGGTGGTTCACATCCGCACGCAACCTCCCACCCACACCAGGTGCCGAAAGTAGCATTTAAATTAAAAATCGGGTAAAATTGTTAGTCAAAAGGAATAAACAGCAAGACAGACGCGGCAGGCTTACTTGGTCAACTTTCTGTTGCTCCCAATTAAACCAGCCACTGTAGTTGGGAACACAGGAGAGATTATCGTGCAGGAAACGAAGAGCGACCACTGGCGAGTTTGCGATCAGACTCCATTCTAGATCAAACTGAGTTGAATCTACTTCCGATAGCTGAAAAGAGGCAAGCTACGCAAATTAAGCACCTACATAGAGAAAATGGTTATAAAAAAGAAATCTGCTGGTGGGGATAAGGGGAGTGCATCGAATAAGTAGAGCAAAACCCACCTGGCTTGTAACACACTCGTAAAGCTTTTGGTCATGATCGAGCATAACCACTTTTTCGTCAAAGAGGCGGCTACCGTCCAAGAGGAAGCTAATATCCCCTCGAAGCCAGCCAAAATCCTGGAAGCCCTTCAAAGACATGTCCACCCTATAACAGTAGTAGGATATCGAACGAAAAATAATAAAGCCATGGAGGGCATGAAGACGGTACTGCTGTTGAGACAACGACTTCAAAGACAATAGTATTTCGAATGTAAAAGTAACGAAGGGTACACACCTCACTTTATTGCCCTTCTTGCGGACTCTGCACTTGTCCGAAGGTAGGAATCGACTGACGAAGGGAACTTTAAGAGGAAAAAACCATTACCTATTTATAAAGATATGGTTATGAATTGAGGCGCAAGACTTTTTGTGTCAATTTCGGCGAGATGGATGTGAATAACCACGACACATGAGGTTTGCAATTCCTGGATGATGATTTTAAACGAATCTCACAGTCAATTGTGACTAATATGGCTCGAAAGCAGAACATTTATATAGAAAATAAGGAAATTTCGAGGAGCTGTGCTTGTGAAAACTAAACGATACAGGTATCACAGGTCCTGTCCATATTTTCATCAGTAAACAAGGTAAAACTATAGTTTTCTGTGAATTGTACACATGAACCAAATAACATTGCATGAACCACAGGTAATGGAATACTCGGTATCCGTAATAATATCGAGCACGCAAGTTCAATGAAGGTGCACGTACCCCAACTGTGTAACTCCCACTCCAAATCAATATCACCGTCAGGCACCTTCGTGAGGAAGTCCTCAAAGAAGAGACGTTCGGCCCTCTCCTGATCTGCAGTTCGCATAAGATGCCACAATTTGAAGGCTAAAAAGCAACATAACTATTGTGCGAGCAGCCTACCAACAGGAGAGTTTTTCCGACAAATTGCTTCATCAATTGGGGTCCAGCCCCACCCGTTCCGTATGTCTACACGTGCACCATTGGCCAGGAGGTGATCGATACAGTCTGGAGGAGTCAGTCATGACAAGTGCATACCTGAGCGTCCTAACATGACAGCCAGATGCAGAGGAGTATTACCTAGATAGAAGAAATAATAAAGCAACCAAATTAGTCAGGTTTGAGAAAAAAGGCGGTCAGTAAATGAATGAACTAAGCATTACGGTACCAGGTGGTCATTACAATGCCTAATAAGAATACAATTTGGAATGCAGGTGAAAAGGGGTTTGAAATGCTATAAGTAAGATTGCTGAACATTTAGAACAGGATATTTATTCGTCCATCGTGGCAAGAGATGCTATGTACCTAGCTACCGCACAGCACACGCTGTCCTTAGAAAAATTCCAAAAAGATATTTTTACTGCCTGCTCTATTTAAACGATGTTCCACATCATAGCTCGTAAATTGACCTTGCAAATGAAATGAGATACTATTTTTCTGCTACCACAACACATGTACAAAAAGGGAAATCAGAGGCAATACACCTACATACCTGTCAAATATACTGATACTGATAATATATCTTCAAGAGCCTCTCAGTCGAAAAATGGTTTTGACAACAAGAAAGTTAACGGTGACAGTTTAGCTGAGGATCACTGATAGGCGTAATACTAGTTAACATGGTGTAACGGCGCCAAAGTTGAATTTGGGGTTTGTGACGGGCCCTTATAGCCGAGTAATTGGGGTGATTCCCAATTTATTATTCAGATTAAGTTGTTAATGAGAAAGCGGAACCGGTGGAAACCTTTTCTCCCAAGCCACAGGACCACACCCCTTTTCGTATTATTTGTCAACCTTTACGTTCTATTCTATAATTTTGTAGTTAGCCTCCCCCTCCCCGCTCTAGGTTTTCTGTGTTATGCTTGTAATATACCGTCCTTGTCTATTTTACAGTCTTGGAGTGTTGAATCTGCAAAGTGACTGGATAAAAAGTATGTCTAACGCTGATGAAGTAGATAATATTAAGCCTCAGAACGATCCTATATTTGATGATCAGTCAGCAAGTACCAAAGCTCAGGGGGCCGCTACTATCTGAAGTCCTAAGAAAGGAAACGGCCTGCCTACTACAGCGGTTTTTAAAACTAGAGCTCATCCACAGTAAGTGAAGCGAAGTCATAAACCCGATATATTAAACTTGTTTTTGCCATCAGAGAATAGGAAACGGTTTAGAAAAGCTCACCATAAGTATCTTGGGTGTTACACGTTCCAAAACGCATTGTCTGCAAAAGACGTTTGAGAAGCTCTGGTTCATCCATATAGACGTGTCGATGAAGACATAAAGTCTCTGAGGTAACACTTGCATCGTTCATTTCCACCATCCCGAAATTAGATTGTAGAATTATAATATTAGCAATATTTCAGAATCGAGAGCAATAGAGCCCAGACACAGCAAAAGTCATGCTGAAGAATTTACACTGAGAATGTAGTGCAATTTAATATAGTGCTTAGTCTGTCTGGGAAACAGATTTCTTGAATCAGTCAGCAGCACCACGAAGCAGGAACTGCGCTAAAAAAGCAAACAAAGAGAAATACAGAAAAATTTTTGGTTGGTCCTTAAAAATTGGATAGTCCAGAAACAAAGGAAGCATTTCCGGAAAGACAAACTCAAAGGATAGGAGGAAGAAATATAACGGTAGCATTCGTCCTAAATATATAACTACACTGTAACAAACAGAATGAAAAAATCGAAGTGCCAAAGGATTTAGATCTCAGGTTCTACTAACCGTAAGCATGCAAAATTCGAAGTATGCTAATTGAAGTTGCTAGGAAAATAAAATAAAGTGACGGAAAGAAGTAAGATGCCGCCGTGGATAGTGATCTCGAAAGTAGCAGTGGAAAACAGCAAGGAAAATAAGTCAACAGATTGCTAAATTCATAACGCTTGAATGTTTGGTCTATAGGGCCAAAGATTAATTAATTCTGAGTCAAAAGAAGGCCTGGAAGGACTTTGATGGCATAAGCCTTCCCTTGTCAACCACTGCCTTGCGTCACAGCGAGCTTTGTAATCGCTTCCTTCGAACCTTCGATTTAAACCTTCCTCCCCGCGAACGAAATGGCAAACACATGCTAATTTCTAAAATAATCAAGGCTATTCAAATTTATTATCTTTTAAACGAATGTTATCGGTGGTTAGAAGGATTTCAAAAGCCAAACCTAAAGCCCTAATGGCAATTTGTAGACCTGTGTACCTGTCAGCTCATACACACAATATCTCACATCTAATTGGCTAAAATCTCAGCGAAAATATGGGTCAGAATGCCTTAATCTGCATGCGTACAATTTGATTGGCTAATTCAACTGGTGTTGTAACGGCGGTCATACGAATCCGGGGTGTGTCACGAGACCCAACCTTCCCAGGTAACCTGGACTTAAGATTCCCATTATTTCCCTTTTCAGAATATCCAACACGGCCAACGCACCTGTCGGCCAGCAACTTCAACTCCAATCCCAATCCTTTTATATGAACATCTCCATTATTGGCAGCCGGCTGCTCCCTCCCTATTAACCCCTTGTAGTCACTTGATACAATCATCCCTTATATTCACTCCCTATATTATTCATAACCCTATTATAACTTCTACATCATTATACATTCGTTTTATCCTGAGTTTCTTCTTCTACTATCCTGTCTTACGATAGTGCGTATGTGTGGTGCCTACTGACCATATTCTTGTAGGTCGTCACATATTTGGTGGCAGCATTTCGTTCTATTTGAACCCCATCGCCTCATTTTTCGCTTGATATATCAATCATTATTTTTTTTTTTTTTCCTCCGTCCCTTTACAACATTTTCTCGGTTCCACGCACACCCTTTTCACCTTGCCCCTCTTAGCGATGTCTCGCAGTCGTTCGAACTCACGTCATCGCTCCACTAG
Source organism: Ligula intestinalis (assembly GCA_036362985.1). NCBI lineage: Eukaryota > Metazoa > Platyhelminthes > Cestoda > Diphyllobothriidea > Diphyllobothriidae > Ligula > Ligula intestinalis. Next base: position 13,350,820 of record JAYGXS010000005.1, on the reverse strand, counting down.
CATCGATATGCTCACGGTTGCGTTGAGCAAAATGCTAGTGCACTCCTCCCATGGCCTAGAACCTACTCGACCCCCATTATACGAAGCTGGCGAGAGTTTCTCTGACTGGCGCGTACTAGGGGAACAGTATCTAGAGTATTTCCCCTTAGAGCACAAAGTGTCCCACATATTGGGACTGCTCGGGCAAACGGCCAAACGCCGGTTTGCATACCTCTCCGCCGAACCACCCGCTAGCCTCAGCGACGCATGGGCACGCTTAGAGCAGCTACTCGGTCCCCAGGAACCACTGGCTTATATTCACAACCAGTTCTGCCTACGCACACAAAAACCCAGTGAACCGGTTGATGCCTTGTTCACCCTCGCTAGCCGCATATTCACACAGTCTGAGATTTCCCAACAGGTAGTTCTTCGCTTTGAGGGTGGCCTACGTTCCCAAGTGGTGAAACGAGAATTTAATATCCGCCCCCCCAAAACCCTACTCGCCGCCCTCCAGATCGTAAGGGCATTCGAGGGCACCCAACCCCATCCCGATCCACACGCTGCTCCGGCCAACTTCCCCATGCAACGCCCAACACCTGACCGCACAACCCCTCGCCCGTCGAACGACTCAAATGACTGCTGTTACTGCCAGATGTTCAAGCACCAGGCTCGGAAGTGTGGACACAACAACTTCCGGGGTAAGAAACGTTTTGTTTTAGTGCCTTCTGTTTCTACCCTAACACCCACAGATTCCCCACTAACAGTCATTGGCACGCTCAATGGAACATCCGCCACCATACTCATCGACACTGGCGCTATCCGCTCCATATTTAGATCCCACACATTTTCATCGTACTTCTCCCCCCCCCCCCCCACAAATCCAATTAATAACCGCTGACGGTTCTCCCCTGCGTTGTACGGGTATTCACAACGTCTCCATTGTCCTCCCCAACTGTACTGCCATACATCCCATGCTAGTATCGCCGGACATTAAGGTGGATGCAATAATTGGGTTAGACTTCTTCCGCGCTCACCAACTCATCGTGGACCCCAACAATCCTACCACTGTTCTTCTCCCCAGATCGGTATTACCTCTAACCACCGTTGAGATCAACACACTCGACACCACTTCGCCGACGGAACCGACATCTATTGATGACCTCCTGACTCGTAAAGAAATTCCCATGGCTCATTACCGTGCATTAAAAAATACCCTACTCCCATTTCCCAACGTTTTTACGTGGGCAGGACAGCCAATCCGACGCACCGGAATGGTTCAGCACGAAATTATTACTGATACCGCCCAACCACAGCGACAACCAGTTCGTCGAATACCCGTCCACTACCAAACGGAACTTAATGACATCATTTCAGACCTTCTTTCCCAGGGTATCATAGAACCCTCAAACTCTCCATGGGCTGCTCCCGTTACTCTTGTCAAGAAGAAGGACGGCAACTTAAGGTTGTGCATCGAGTATCGGCAACTAGCTCTAGCCGGGGCTTCCTGGTTCGCCAGTCTCGACCTTTCCCACAGCCATTGGCAGATAGAAGTTCGACCTGAATATCGTCCTAAGACAGCGTTCATCATTCCCACTGGGCGTTATCAGTTCAACACACTACCGATAGGTCTTGCAAACGCCACCGCTACGTGTCAAAGGTTGATGCAGCTGGTACTTCGAGATTTATCACCCCGGTCTTGTCTCGTTTATCTAGACGACATAATCGTACACGGCAAGTCCGTAGGCCACTTGCTCCACAACCTGAGTCAAGTGCTCGGGAAGTTGCAGGCTGCTGGTCTCACTATTAACCCCAAAAATGCCACTTCCTCCAACGCCAAGTAACATACCTTGGACACGTGCTATCCGGAGCGGGCATCGCTCCCGACCCCGAGAAGATCCGACAGATACGTAAATGGCCGAAACCACAATCTCAAACAGACGTGCGGTCGTTTTTAGGTTTGGCTTCCTACTACCGTCGCTTTATATACGGCTTTGCGAACATCGCCTTTCCCCTCAACCGATTGACAGAGAAAGATTGTACTTTTGCGTGGACGGCAGAATGCGGTCGAGCCTTCTCAACTCTCCGAGATGCTCTAACATCTACACCCATTCTTGTTTTCCCAAATGGCAGTTTTCACATTCCATCATTTATTTTGGACACTGACGCCAGTGGATTCGCCATTGGCGCCGTCATAAGCCAAGCCGACAAGGACGGCCATGAACGCGTAATAGCTTACGCCAGTCAATGCTTGGACACAGCCCAACGTAAGTATAGCACAACAAAACGAGAAATGCTAGCCCTAGTCACGTTTGTCAAAAAATTCCGACACCTTTTGCTCGCTAAAAATTTTGTCGTACGCACCGATCATCAAGCACTCAAACGGCTCCGGAATTTCAAGGACGCCGAAGGACAGGTCGCCAGATGGAGAGAAATGCTTGAAGAATTCGATTATAAAGTTGAGTTTCGTCCCGACAAACAACACACTAACGCCGATGCGCTCTCCCGCCCACCACTCCCTCCGACAATGGCACCGGACACCAGCCTCTCGATATCAGCCATACACATGTCTCACGCTGCTCAAGAACAATGGGCAGAAATGCAGACATCCGACCCCGATATCTCCCTCATTTACGACCGACAGCAACACGGTTTCCCCAAACCCACCACCCATGACGTGGACAGTTTCAGCTGGGAAGCCCATTGCCTTTGGTCGATGTGGCCTTTTCTTCCCCTATGGCTTCGTCGATTGCAGAAGGGTCTATTTTTACTGTTTAAACTTTTGAATGGTCAAACCTTTAATCCTCTTAGTACAATAAGGCAGCTTGAGCACTCTCGACGCGCCAGTCATCGAGACGTATTTTTATTTCTTCCTATGGCACGCACAGTTAAGTACCGGCAATTCTTTTCAGTAAATGCCATATCAATCTGGAATAAGCTGCCCAAAAGTATTAAAACCCAGCAAAACTACCCTATGTTTAAGAGAGCTGTAACTAGTTTTCTACATTCAGGACAACTTTCACGAATTTTGGGTGCTGACTCGGTGGAATCTCTCTTTCACTCTGATGGCGTTCGTGGACTTTGAACCCCGCCAGGCTTCACTGCTGAAGATAATGCGGCTGAAGCAGCAACCCGCAGTCTGCTAACCCTTCAGCCGATAGCTCGCAACTTTTGCCAACAACCATTGAAGAAAGACTGAGAACACTGTGTTCTTGTGCCAACCCTCTCCGTCTGGAACTAATGTTTTTAAACGATATGAAACAGTTCTCCTGCTGATGAGTCAACTCAGCTTACAACTGTACATTTATTCCGTTTGTATCATACCTTTGAAGGCAGGTTTTTTTCACTTGAAACAAACTCCTAATCTCGCCCAGTATTGACGAAACAAAAAACCTGAAACAAAACCAATACTGGCTGCAACATAAGGAGTTTGTTTTAGGTTTTTTCCGGTCTTCGAGGTGTTGGAAGGCGCCCAAGAGGTGCATTCCCAACTCTTTACAATTGCCTGTAAACTGGCATAATAAACATATTATTATTATTATTATTATTGTCTATTCCTCACCGTCCACGCGGTCGAGTGAGGAGTGCCATACAGTCTTCGGTTGAACAATCCGACCGAATCTCTGCACGTTTGCTAACCAGGCCAGGGAGGTTGCAAGCACAGTGAGCCATTTCACCGAGGTCCTGCTACCATCCCCCAGTCCTTCTGGGTTACTATCCGTTGACGATTGCTACCTCGGGATGTCTCCCCCCCCCGGTGACTCATTGTGCTCTAGCACAGCAACTCAGTGGCTAACTTATGCTCATTCGCCAGCATTAACGCCGGATAGACTCGACTACACCCTACTGTCGTCCCGGCTGTTGCGTCTCGCCGCATGCCTGCCACCATCTGATTGTACGCAGTTCCCGCCCAGGCACCCAACTCACGCCCCCCCCCATCTTTGGCTCAAGCCAGCCAAGATCGCGACTTTTCTCACTCTCCCCAACTGCACCCCGTTTGGACTCCGGTGGGAACCCCTGATTCAATTTGGGCTATTAACCAACTAACTTAAGAGTGAATAGTGCAGTTTACTCATCGGTTAATCGGTGCGGTCGAATCTCTTGTTCCCGGTCGTTTCTTGTTACAGCTTCGGCTGTAGCCGCTAACTCTGCGGTCCCATACTAAGGGATCTTCCAGCGTCTCAATTACGGTCCCCATGCTCCGCGTCATTGAGGTTTACCACAACAGTTCGCCTCGGTTACACTTTTCATAATCCGCGGACTAAGCCTCTGTAAAACGCCGACAGAATAAGTCCTATTTCCTCGCCCACACCTCAACAACTTGTAATTCAGTGTTTCCTTTTACTCACACAAAATAACATTTACAGAAAAATATTTACAAACGGCCTCCTTCCGCACTGTTTTAGCCGTTCCCCTTCGACCGCATGCGGTGGCTTCGGTTGGTTCGTTCTTTCTACATGGGTGCCTACAAATACTATAGCTTTCGCTTAGCTGTCTTACCTGTGGCAGCATCCGCATTCTTATTCTTTCATTGCATTGGACTCTCGTCGATCCAGCTTCCTCCGCTTCTTTTTCCTTTCGGCCACCCGCCTGCAGTAAACTTTGCCGTTGCGTAGTTCAGTTTTGGTTGCAGCACATGCTACGAGCTGAATTATGAGTTATCCATTTTACCTTCCCCCCGGGTGATTTTGGTATGTTTCTCTCGTCGCTTCCGCCGCAGTCTTCCTTCGATGCGTGGCGATCTTCGCTTGCTTTGCTGGTCGTTAAGTGGCTGCCGCATTGCTCGACTGCACCTGCAACAAAGAAACTATTACGACAAACTTTCCTGAAACTCACCTTTATGAGATCTATCCAACTCCGCACCAGCATCTTCACTCCACCTTCCTGACCCATGCGTTGCGATTGCTGGGTATTGCCTTATGTCTGTGGAAACCGTAGGCGTTCCGCCCAACCGCACCGTCTTTTCGTCCACATAATCTGATATTGTGACTGGTTTTACATGCATTAAACTCTTACCCGATCCGCTGGGTTCGCCTTCGTTTCCGCCATCTACTTGCATGTTCATTTCCTCCATTTTCTCTAACCGCAGGAGGCAGCAAGTCTCCGGATTGAGGTTTTTGTTTACCAGTCGTTTTCGGGTGCGCAGTTTCGCTTCTGTTGGGTAATGGTCAGGTGCCGTAGGAAAAATTTATACCTTCCGTCATATTCACGGGGTACGGATGAGCTATGTGGTTGCAGAAAGTATCCCAAGTTTCCGGCACTTTATTCATTCGGAAGGCAAACCGCATTCGGTATTGGATTTCCTCAACGTGTGCCCAAACGGACCTTCCCGGAATAGGTCCACTTTGGCGCAGACCCCGTTTAAATCGACTCCAAAACGCCTCAATCGCTTGCGTGTGCTTGCCCGTAATTAGGTCCACAAAGTTCTCAGTGTGGTTTACCGTGTAATGCGAATAACCCATTGTCTCCAGCTTCCTATAGCTGCTCCAACAGTCTGTCACGATTTCACTGCCGTGCTTCACTCTCCGGCATATGACACTGCAGAGGGATGACGCAGAGCGGCTGCTCAGTTGTTCGCACACTGCCGTTCTCTTGACAGTGTCGTACATACCGATTACCCACAGTTGCCGCATTTTTCGCCCTCGGTTGTACTTACGGCGGGTAATCATCGACTCGTCCACCTGCACTTGAATGCCGGGTCCACCAATGGACGAAGCTACCCTGTTCAGGGTGTTTCAACAGACGTTCCTACAAATTGCAAACCAGTTTACGGCCGGTTTTAGGGATACTCCACAGACAGCTCCCGCTTCCTGTACCGTTCTGCCGGCAACAAACGCCAGGCACATATTTCCTAGCTTATGCAAGGTTAACCGGCTTCCATAAAACATAGAATTCGTCAGCACAGATTGTTTGCTGAGGCACAGAGCGCACCTGAAGATTTGTCCGTCTCCGTTCTGCGCGTACTTCTGCAGGGACATTCGTCCACCGCAAGAGCATCGTAAGTCCGTTGATAGGAGACTTCTGCTGCGGAAGTAGGGCACCAATTCGGCCGAATTGATGGTATGCAGAAGCCTATTGTCCGGTGTCGGTTGGTCCAATCGTAGGGACCTTGGTGACCTGTGGTCCGGGCTAAAGTATAAAATGCGTGCACTTTTAGACTTGTCCTTAAATACTCTACCCCACGTAGGGCAAGCTTGCTAACCGAGGTGGACCGTAACCATCTTGGTTGGGTCGTCTTCTTGCCCTTCTTCCCTTTCGCCACACAATTTCCCCCCCTTCTATTCTGTTCCTGTACACCCAGACGTCTTTCGGCTTACCTTCTTTGTCGGTTAACTGGCAGGCAAGGCTCTGCGTGCTGTGGGCTGTTCGGTGGAGTATTGGACGGGATTTCTGTCGAAAAATTGGCTTCCGTGGTTTCCGTTCTTCCAAAGCTGTTTGGGAAGGTAAAAAAGCTCACAGTTTTTGCTTCGGTTGCGTACTCCGTATCTTTCTGCTTAGACCTTCGATTATAATGGCAGACTACTTGCGCACTCAACGAGCTTACCACAGGCCCAGTTAAGATCATACCTGATAGCTCCAGATATGTCTGTCTGGCTGCCGACCGTTGCGAAATCGGCTTCTACGGATAGCGTCCACGCGTTCCTGCTAGAAAAGACAGAAAACCAGCTCGATATCCTTAATTTGCGCACCCGTTCGTGCTCCTTACTGTGCACTATCCCATTAATTTTATCAGCAATTTCAAGGAACAATTTAATTAAATTTGGTCCACTAATTTCAGTTATCAACATGCGTTTCGTTAAGGAGAAACAGCACTTACCTAGTTATTCCCCATGTGTCTGTCTGGCTTCCTACTTCACGCATATTTTTGCTGGTATTTCATTGGTCGCCAGCACAGCGGCTCGGCTTTGCACGTCCTTGAGACCATATATTCAATTCCCTGAATATTTTTCGTCCAATTGCCTTTCACGGCTTAGTTTTCTTGGTTTCCACGCTGCTTCTTTCCCTTTTATTACTCAAAAACAATTTTTAGGTCGATTTTTGGTTCAGTAAAACAAATTTAGGCGTTTCTACGTAATTTTCTTATTTTTTGGAATTATTTCACTCTTTCTCTTCCCCTGATATGCCCCACCCATACTTTCCCCTATTACCACTCTCCCGTTTTGGAGTTGAGCGCGCTTCGCGCGCACTCACACGACCCCATAGCACAATCCTACCGAGATCTCTTCTAAAAGGTGGTTAACCTCGAAATGTACAGCATACAAAGCTTTCTTATTCTCGGACATTATGACGCATGCAAAGAATGAGGGCGGAAGGTTCTGGTATAAATATGGATTTAATTGGATGGAATGGTATCAACGAGAAGTGTAGAAAAACTAGATTAACAAAACTGGTGGGAAAAATATCTGGAATTCTAGTCTCTAATGATACAAAGTTGATAAGGGATGAAAAGGTCAAACCAGAGGATAATGCTCGCTAATTCGAGACGGTAAGGGTGCGGTACGGGAACAACGTGAGAACGATAGTAATCTGGTACGCGAAGTGGAGGAGATCAATCCTCGGATCCGGAGCGTCACTCAGCTTGTCCTCTGAAGAAAGTGAAAACAAAAAAGTCGGACCTTGAAAACGTTCAAACAATTCATTGACCCAGTGGGTCGGATTGGCCCGTTACACTATATACCCTTAATGTCACCTGCCTTTCTCTTGATTTCCAGGACGCTGATTGGAGGAGACAACCACCACACGCCGCCCTTTCCTGACTCCGCTAAATCTCGTCCTCATCCTTTTTCCTATACTCTATTTCGTACTCCCCTTCATTATAACCTTATCCTTTACTCACTCTCTTGTTTACGTCTCTCGATCGCCTGTATTCCTTAATAAACATAACATTCCTATTATCACTTATATTTTTTGAATATGAGCCATCATTCTAGCTCTAGTGCATCTGCTTGTGATGACGAGGAACCTCCAATAGAGAAGGAGTTCGAAGACTGGAAGTTCGTCGAACAGAAGCCGCCGATACCGAATCCGTTACTGTGCGACCGGTGTACCATACCCATCTCGGACGCTGCAACGTATAACGAACCACCCTGACCCTCGTTTGTTTTAATTGGCTTCCTTTGTTGTCTAGTTTCAATTTTGGTTTAGCAGGAGAAGTCGCGGCTCGCAGTTGTCGTTCCATCGTCGGTTTTTCTACTCCATCGTCCCATTCTCCTTCTACACGTTACTTGTAACGCTTTTTATCTACTACCCATTCCTTCTATATTTTTCTACCCGATCGTTCGTTCAATAAACGTTACTAAAACCTCTACACTCATATTCTCTCATGGACTCTTTCGGAGATAATCATAATTCTCCTTTTGATGAGATGAATAATCTTTTAGGGAGTATCTTCGGTGAAAGATCCAAACCCGTGCAAGCTCCCCTGATTCTGATTCCGGCTCCCAGCAATCCGTTTGGCTTTCCCCGCTCGGACGCTACACACGTGCGCGAGCCGCTGAACGCGTAAGTGGGCTCTGAATGCGGTGGCTTTATTTGTTGCTTTAATGATAATATTCTGAATTTTTGGTAGCATGTGGAAGCCAACATCAAGAACTCCCCTTTAAAGAGAAGCTAAACGTGATTATCATGCGTTGCTTCGTAAAGTTGAGGAGACAGACAGGAAAGCTTGGCCGATGACGTCTGCTTCTGGTGAAGATTCGTCGTTTAGTGATTCGTCCAGCTGTTTTTCATGGTGAACGTCAGATTACAGCACAGACTTCATAAAGGAGTCAAGCAGTGTGAATTTTCCTACGTTTGATGTTCCAGTCGAAGGACCAAGTATGCAACAGACTGTTGCGGAGCCTTCTCTACGAGAAGCACTTGAGATGTGGGCCGCAAAAGGTGACCCACCAACAAGCCATCTTACGGAACTGCTGAGAGTCCTGCAACGGTTTCACCCGGAGTTACCGGGAGATAGGTGAACGATTCGGGAACGATCTAGAAAGAGGACGCCCGTGACGGCAATGGGCAGCGGGCATTTTGTTCATTTAGGACTTCTGAATGGATTAAATAACCAGGTAAGTCAACCAACCGTGCATATTGATAGAATCGAGGTAGTTATTTATCTATAGATGGTTGCCTTTATATAGGATTTTTGGCCTTTACTTGCTAGAATAATGGAGCCTTTTGTAAGTCGATATGATCACTTGCTTTCCGTTAGCCCCGCTTCACCTAGTTTACCTGGGTGTCATGCGACGATCGTTAAAATTGTGGATGAAAAGCCTTAGAGGAACAAAGTATAAGTTGTCTGCAAAGACCATAAGTAAAGTTAATAACCGTTTGAAATCAATTAATCTTTATTTATCTAAAGAATTTAGTCAACGAGCAAGATGCCTTACAGAGTGGGAAACGTGGAAGGGTACTGAATTGCATCAGTTCCTTTTATATGCAGGAGTAATTTTTTTGAAGGCTGTACTTAGGAAAAAGTATTGGAAGCATTTCATGCTTCTATCGACAGCTATTAGATGTCTCATTCGCCCGTCTTCCTGTCGGGAGTGGGTCACATATGCGTCAGAACTTCTACAGTTGTTCATTAAGAAACATGAGAAGCTGTCTGGCCAAGAAGAACTGGTGCACAACACGCACAGCATTGTACACCTACCAGAAGACGTCAAGCATCACGGCCCCTTGGAGAAGTTTTCGTAATTTCACTTTGACAGCTACTTAGGGCAGTTAAAAAACATGATACATAAGAAAGATCAACCCCTACAGCAAGTGGTTAAGATGCTGAAAGAAAAAGAAAGTATTATGAAGTATTCACCATGTCCAGTAGACTGGGCATGTAATTCGGAGCACTGGGCTGGACCACTGCCTCCATGTGGTGGAAAATTTACGAAATTTAGGTCATTGTCGAAGGGTTCCATATTCTTGGGATCGACACCATCAAACAGCTAAATTGCAATAGAAGATAAGTTGTTATGCCAATATATTACCCCGCAACGTTCACGCTTTGACGGTAAGTTCCTTTAACACTTCTACTTAAATTAGTCAACTTACTGGATACAGTAATACCTGCAGAACTGATACCTACTTCCCATCTTACTAAATTTATTTATTTGCAGAAGACCACGGCCCAAGCGACGATGGCCCCGGCTCATCTGGAGCAGTAACTGGACAATCACAACCGTTTACAAGCACTCCTGTGATATGTGTATACCATTTACTAGAGCGCCAACGAACTCTTATTTTTGTACAGTAATATTTTTTACCCCCTTTTTACATAATACAGTTTCCTACTATTAAATGTCTTTAATAACATGTCTACTATGGCGTTTAAAAAGGGGCGTTTTGCGATGAAGGAGGTAACCCCTGTCCGGCGGAAAAATTTGGGTCTACTTGTAGACCCAATGTAGATTTCCCGTAGAATCATGCATGTTGTTTCAGGTGGAGCTCCCGTAGAGTCCTACTTCGTAGACTTGTAGGATTCCCGTAGAACTCCAGTAGGACTCCACTTGCTATTAGGGAGGCAAATGGTTAACATACAAATCTGGTCACGAAGAAAAAACAGAGAGCCAGTGTGAAATCACAAGATTCAGTAAAGTAATTTGGTATAAATATTCATTTTAAACATGTATACAGGACTTTGCAAAAAATCCAAAGATAAGAAATGATTCAAAAATCTCAAGATTTAATAATGCAAATAACCCACTCGCGGGATGGGTGGATGTTAGAATTCATGAAAATTTTATCCAAAAAAAACGTTAAAATCCTTGTCCTGGTCATGTAAAAAGGTATATCTGGATTAATATGAGCTTATCTACGATGAGTGGACTAAATTCGAATGCATGGAGACCATTCAGTATGAATAATAGCAGACGTTGTGTCTAACCACAAGATTCCAGGTACTAAAATAGTCGAATGTATTTGCGCACTCAAATACACTTCCCATCAGCTTGAAGTCACTATTCGATACTGCCAGTGAAACGGGTAGATACGGCAACAAAAGTTGTCGAGGTAGAATTATTGATCAATGCAAAGGCAATTCTTCACTAAACATGCCTGGTCATTTGTAATTCATTAACTACAGTTGTTTATTGACTCCATTGATCTGCTTTTATGATAATATAATCAACCGATTCCGCAATACACCTTTTTTAGGGGAATATTCTTCCTTATAAGTACCCGTATTGACAGCCTTATAAGAACGCGACCGCGTATGGGATATCCCGTACGCGATCATATATGTGCGCTCTTAGCTCAAATTGTGCGTTGTTTAAATTCATCAATTTTCAAATTTTGTTCGAACTGGAAATGCAACACATTCCGGTCTGACCACGTGCTCTTCGCTAGAAACTTTCTTGCTAACACCTCTCCACAGCTCAATTTCTCTCCTCACCTGCCGCTGTTTTCTTCGCCCTTCAAGGACACCTTTCTCTGGTGATCATTCCCGGGCTCAGGAGAATCCAACAGCAATTTACAAAAGAGATTTCTCTCAAATCTCACAATCACAACCCAATGAACTTGGATCCCGGTCTTCGCGAATTCATCCTTTGGCAAGTCGATTTCTGGACTATTGCTGGAAAGGATCGTGAAGGATCTAAGGGATTATATCATTTCTTAACATTCATTGTTATCCTCGTATACAGTTTCTACGCCTTTTCTACAAGGATAACCTGGTATATTACTCTCTAGTGGTTAGCTTACACCAGAAGGTTTTGTCGTTGCGCTTTTGCTGAGACGCTTTGTATATTTGTAGTGATAAATCCTCTAAAAATTCACCTATTTTACCGTTTGACTCTGCCGTTTATACGATTTTCAACATGGGCGGCGAATACCACCAATTTCACGATTGCGACGATGATGATGCTGGTTCTAACAACTCGTGTACACCACCTGATCAGGATGAGCCTCAGGCTTTTCAGATATCCATTAAGCTTCCCCGGTACGAAGTGCGTAACCCGATGGTCTGGTTTAAGCCGATCGAGGCTGTTTTTGCCTCACGTCAAATAACTGGCGAGCGTACGCGTTACGCGTACGTCGTGTAGTACCTTCTATTCGACATCGCTTTCGCCGTTCAGGATCTCCTTGATCCTATCCCCAAAGTCAAGCCCTTCTTTAGCCTAAAAAAGGCTATTCTCGAACGTACGGCACAATCTGCCGACGGCAAGCTTCGCCAATTTCTCAAAAACGTCGAGCTTGGCGACCAAACCCCCTCTGCTCTAATGCACCACATGCGTCACCTGCTTGCTGGTCGCACCTTAGATGATACTATTTTCCGTCGCATCTGGATGGATAAATTACCCCATCCAATGCAACAGGTACTCGCCCTACTTGACGACAATTTTCCGCTAACCAAAATCGCGGATCATGCAGACCGCATCCAAAAATGTTACCCCGGTACTAGTTCGTACGATTTAAACCAAGCCTTGACCTCAGTTCCTCAGCATGCCGTCTCCGAGGTTTCGGCCTCACGATCTGACCGTAAACCTGACAGCCGTACACAGCAAAAGTCCACTAAATCGCTTGGTGCCTCATCCCCGCGGTCTACTTCACCCTCTCAACCGATTTGAGATGTTACAGACAACAGAGATGATGACCTGCAGGATCTTAAAGATACTGTCAGGTTATTGTGCTCTCAAGTGAGCATGATGTGTTCCACATTCAACCGGCTTCAAACCGGTCGTCCCTCTGCAAGCCGCAACCGCTCTAACTCAAAAGAGCATGCAGATGACAAAGTCTGCTGGTACTACTGAACATTTGGCCCGGATGTTATTAAATGCGTCCCGTCTTGTTCTTACGCTCGACGTTCACGTTCGGGAAACGGCGCCACCAGCCAGTAATGGCGACGGCTGGTGCTGGCCATTCGCGACAGAGTCGCTTGTTTTACGTGACCGACAAATCCACAGAGTTCCGTTTCTTGAATGAACAGGTGCCGAGGTGAGCATTTTACCGCATCCTCGTCGTCATCATCTCCAGCCATCGCAGTTTACACTGCAGGACCCGAACATTACTTTTATCGCCGCGTTCGGTCAACGGTCCATAACTTTAGACCTCGGGCTTCGTCATCGCTTCAACTGGGTTTTCATCCAGGCTGACGTCCATTCGCCTATCATTGGAGCGGATTTCCTGTCGAACTTCGGCCTCACAGTCAATCTTAAACATCAAAAGTTGCTAGATCCTACCACTCAGCTGTTTACTGTTGGGTTAGTTGCGCGTAAGCCTTCCACTGGCATCCACTTGGTCATGCCAAGCCCGCCATTTTCTGATATCTTGAGGGATTATCCTTCCCTCTCTAAGCCCTGTCAGTGCACGGAGCAGGTTCAACATGCCATTCGCCACCATATCACTACCACTGGCAAACCGGTCCATGCTCATCCGCGTAGGCTTCATCCCGAGAAGCTGCAGATCACGAAAAATGAGTTCGAGCACATGTTGAATTTGGGGATTATCCGTCTTTCATCCAGTCCATGGGCTTCACCAATGCACATGGTTCCCAAAAGGTCATCCGATGATCGGCAGCCATGCGGTGATTATCGCGCCCTCAGTCGAGCTAAAGTCCCGGATCGGTACCCGATTCCCCATATTCATGACTTTTCCCACATGTTGGCTAAAAGGACGATTTTTTCCAAGATTGACGCCGTGCGAGCATATCACCAAATACCGGTCGCGGAGGAGGACATCCCTAAAACTGTCGTCACGAGCCCATTCGGCCTGTTTGAATTCCTTTGCATGCCTTTAGGTTTGCGAAACGCGGCCCAAACGTTTCAGCGTTTTGTCGATGATATTTCGCGCGGTTTTTCCTTCACATTCGTGTACATCGATGACATCCTTGTCGCAAGCTCGTTACCCGAAGAACACGTTGAACACTTACGCCAAGTTTTCGATCGTTTTCAACAAAATGGTCTACAGCTAAACGTTGATAAGTGTCTTTTTGGCTCACTTCTCTGAATTTTCTTGGCCATCATCTTGACCAACATGGAATCACACCCCTCCCAGAGAAAGTGCAAAGCGTGTTGTCTTTTCCGGCCCCTAAGTCCAAAGCTGAGCTCCGCCGTTTCATCGGTCTTATCAACTACTACCGGAGTTTCATACCAAATTGCTTCGCCACCCTGGCACCTTTGATGGATCTTTTGAAGTCAGAGGCCAAGTCGCTTCAACAGTCACCCAGTGCTCTTAAAGCATTCGAGGCAGCCAAGAAAGCACTCGCCGATGTCACCCTGATTCATCATCTGAGCACCGAAGTTGATACACAGCTTTTTCTGACCACCGATGCCTCAGACATTGCCGTCGGCGCAGTTCTGCAGCAACAGGTCCACGGACAGTTGCAGCCGCTAGCCTTCTTCTCCCAGAAGCTTTAGCCAATGCGAACTCGCTATAGTGCGTTCTCGCGTGAACTTCTCTCCAGTTACCTGGCCATCCGACATTTTCGTCACTTGCTCGAGGGGAGAGAATTTCAGGTCCACATGGATCACAAACCTCTCACTTACGCCCTATAGGTAAGCCGGATCGATATTCGCCACGTGAGGTACGTCACCTTGACTACATCTCTCAATTCACCTCAGACATACGCTTTGTCCGCGGTGCTGACAATGTCGATGCTGATGCCTTGTCCCGTCCAGAGGTCAACGCTTTTATCACCATGTTAGACCTGGCGAAGCTTGCGGAAGCGCAGGTGTTTGATGAATCCATCATTGAAATGCTTGCATCTTCTGTGCTTCAGCTGCGTGAGGCTCCCCTCCCCACGGCACCAGGCTCTATTGTATGTGATTTTTCGACAGGAAACCCTCGTCCTGTAGTACCCCAATCCTACCGGAAGGTTGATTTTGACCACTTCCATTCGCTATCCCACCCCGGTGTTCGTGCCGGCCGCAAACTCATCGCAGCCCGTTTCGTCTGGCCAAAGATGAACACCAACATTGCTACCTGGACCAGGCAGTGCTTAGCCTGCCAAAAGAATAAGGTCCAGGGACACACCGTTTCACCTCCCAGCACGTTCACGGTTTCTGACGCCCGTTTTCAACACGTCCAAATGGACTAAATCGGACCGTTACCCCCATCTCGCGGTTTCACGCATATTGTGACCGCTGTTGATCGTTTCACGCGATGGCGCACCACCGTTCCCATCTCGGATACCTCGGCAGAGAATATTGCCATGGTTTTCCTAATGCACTGAATAGCCAACTTCGGTGTTCCAGCTACACTCACCACTGACCGTGGAAGTCAGTTTACATCTGCACTCTTCCGTGAGTTCACCAAACAGCTCGGGTGCTCGCATATCACCACCACTGCCTATCACTTAACATCAAACGGCCTCGTGGAACGCCTTCACCGTCAGTTGAAATCCAAGTTGATGTCTCAACCTGCCCCGCACAACTGGAGCGACAATCTGCCGTTCGTCCTCCTCGGCATTCGCTCGGCTGTTAAGGAAGATATTCAATGCACTGCCGCCGATCTCGTTTACGGCACATCCCTTAGTTTACCTGGTGAGCTCGTGCAGTCTTCCTTCGTCGCCTTTGACGCCCCGAACAACTTCGTGCAGCAGCTGCAGCAACGCATGGCCGCACTGTGCCCAACCCCCACACGCGCGACATCTCGACGCGTTTTCGTGCACGCTGACTTGCACACGACCGCATTCGTCTTTGTCCGGCATTACGCATTTCGCAAGCCCCTTTGCCCACCATACGATAGTCCCTTCAAAGTGCTTGAAGGGAAGGACAAATATTTCGTCATTCAAAGGGCTGATGCTACTGATACGGTCTCCATCGACAGACTGAAGCCGATCTACGTTGAATGCACTCAACCATCACCTGGTCCGTCCATTTCCACGGCACCTTCACCCTGCACTCCACCTGCTGCCACCAGCCCACCGCCACCCTACCCACCCGAACCTACCCCCATTTCTCTCACCCCCCTTCCCACTCCTCCCCCCTTCCACTCGTTCCGGTAGACATGTTCGTTTTCCTACCAACTTGCGAGACTTTGTTGTTTAAAGTTTTGTAATTCCTCTTTTTTCAAGCGTTTGTAAACCACCAACGCTCTGTTGGGGAGTTATGTGGGCTCTTATCTGAACTTGTGCGTTGTTTTAATTAATCAATTTTCGAATTTTGTTCGAACTCGAAATACAAAACATTCCGGTCTGACCACGTGCTCTTCGCTAGAAACTTTCTTGCTAACAACTCTCCACAGCTCAATTTCTCTCCTCATCTGCCGCTGTTTTCTTCGCCTTTTAACGACACCTTTATCTAATGATCATTCCCGGGCTCAGGAGAATCCATCAGCAATTTACAAACGAGAATTCTCTCAAATCTCACAATCGCAACGCAACGATCTTGGATCACGGTCTTCGCGAGTTTATCCTTTGGCAAGTCTATTTCTTGACAATTGCTGGCAAGGATCGTGAACTATCTGAGTGTTTTGATCTAAGCGTATTGACGGCTAATTTTTCCGCAAAAACGTGCATGAATCGAGTAGGTATACGTAACCTCACCCAACCTTGTCTTTAGTAAACCAATAAAAGGATCTTAGACAAGATTGAGTAGGTTGACAAGATATTATTATATAAGGATCAAAGGAATATACAGCTGTTTCGCCTTTGGTCTTGCTACGAAATGGTTGGCTGTTTCTCTCCTCTTGTTGTCGAGTTGCCGTATTTATCCAAAGGATCACAATACATTAGCGTAGTACATGAAAGTAATGAGTGCAATGTTGTTAAAATTAGCGCACATATATTACTGTTCACTTTGTTTTACCAAACTCTCAGTTTTTTGTCGGAGTAGGCAATGCCCTATAATGTCATTTTTCTTCTCATTCATGAGCCTTCGTTAAAGTGCTTTTGGCAAAACTATATTTTAGGACTCTTTAAATATCAATTCCTCCCACCCATCTGCCGAGCTTAGTTTGTGCTCAAACATTGAAATCTGGCTAGCGAGTGTAAATGAATATTTAGTTCTGGTAGATATGATCAAAATGTATTACACTAAAGAAGCTTATATTTGTTTCAATGTACTAAATTGAATCCAATCCATCAACATAACCTCCTGTCGATCAGGATACTGAGGCAAACTGCGGGAAATTCAGCCTCATCATAGCTGAATTTAATAAAAAACGGGTTACTGAAAATATGAAAGTAGGGTGTTGTTGTATTATAAAACCACTTCGTACACTCTGCTGTCGAACAGGACTCGTTCCTTTGGCTTGCTTCCATAGATGGTAAGATGATGCGTTACTTCTTCGCTTAATAATGTACTTAATATACGATCAAAAAGTTGTCGTCACGTCCCCACTGGAAGAGGACAAGTAGCATATCTGTTAAAATATATACATTTAAAGAAGTCGTTATCATACGCCGGCGGTAGTTAAGGTCAGCCAGAGCTCATTTAGTTTAAAATTCAAAATGTGGAAAATGCATATGACTTCACAAACGGTGGTCCCTTAGGCGCAACCACTTGCACTCCAGTAGAGTTCAAGTGTACAATGGCTTCATAAACTCCCGATATTTAACATCTACCAATCAGCATTTTGTATAATAATTTGCTGAATAGATTGCATGATCCAGCGTATTTGACGTCAGCCGGCTGTGCCGTCTTCTCGCACGCCAGAGCGTACTACGCCGGGGCGTATTTTTTGTAGTGTTTTCTAAGACAAATAGCTCTCAAGGGAAACATGTTCGCCATGTGATTTGTGACAAGGTGAAGACTCGCATGTGAATAACGTGCCGCTCGAGTCTATCTCGCTACTAGCAGCCTAGGATATAATTTCAAATCTAACCAAAGGTGACCAGGGTGAGGGGACATCGGCCATGTCATAGATTCATTCATCATACTGTGGCTTCTTCGCGCGTCAAGGACAGTCACTGCCATTAGGTGCGGGTATATCTGACATCTCGATCTACAACGTAGAAATAGTAGGGATGCTTTCAACCGAAGGCTGCGCATTCATCTTAACACTGATTCTATTAACATGTTGTTTTCCTTATCTTTTCCAAACAGTTTTCTCTATGACTCCGGGAAAGGAACATCGGTTATTAAGGAGATCCTCTTGAAACCGATTTTCTCTACCTCGTGTCCCCCGGGGAGAAAGATACCTCCATGAGCCACCAATTACTCAAAAGATGGAAGCCGTATGGACGTACTTAGTCTAAACTGTTCCCATTGCGTTGGCTACTAACAATCGTCAGAATTTCTTGTGTCCCCTGAGATGTTGGAGCTATACGAACATTTTAGCAAGAACAAAAATATAAAAAATAGAGTGAAACGGATCTGCTGTTTGTAGATTGGAGGATTATCTAGGGCTGCTAGCAAGATGTTCTTAGGAGGATTACGGTCATTTTCCCTTCAGTTCTGCTGTAAACTTGTGAAGATGACAAGAGTGTTAAATAGAATCTGATACATAATAGCTGAAGTCCGCCAGAGTGTTCATAAGTCCGAAACCTCGAAATGACTAAATTCCGCGTAGACCGAAAATTTCTAAGCGAATTCAAAGAGCGTGTCTGTAGGAGTTACTTGTGACTCAGCGGCTGGCTGCAGCTAAAAATTATAAATAATTGACGAATTGCTTGCCAGTCTACGTTCACCGCGTGTAGGCAGATCGATAGCCTGCTGTGAACGTGGTTCGGTACCTGCATGCTAACGGCCTATTAGCTGTCCGTTAGGCTCCTTCTAACACTTACCTTCGTTGAGACAAATCGTAAGAGTTGAGCTGCAGGTTCACTTGTAACGAAACTTTTGAGTTCTCTTTTGGCCTGATAATCAAGAGCTTCGGAGAGAGAGCCTTGCTACGGAAATTGTGGTTTATTGCCGTGATTTTTGAAGATCGACTGTGTTCAGTACTAGTTCCAGTGATAAATGTTTGTACCGATGCACTGTACAAAGTGCTGGATCAACTCATCCTCCAATTTTTCCCGCGAAAGAAAGTAATACATGTCAAGGATTAAGTGTACCTTCCTCTGTCTTTCCGCCGTAGGCATCGAAAACTCTCGTCGTTTGCATCGGCAGCACGACGCTTCCGTTCTGCCCTTGATCACACTGATCTTTGAGCAGGCTAAGAAGCTCTCCGAAGAAAAGCAGATAGCCAATGTGGCCCACTTTGCTGCAGATCCTTTCCTAAATGTTGCGAAACTCTTTTAGCGTACAGCAAATGTGCAGAGAAAAACGCAACACCCCATACTTCAAGACGCCTAAGGAAACCCCATAATTGACGCTAAGTTGACTGCCGATAGTTTCAATGCATTCCTATCCAACACGTTTATTGAAAACTTGCTGGCCGCACTTCCAGCTATCCGGGCTTGGACGGGTGCCGTCCTCGAAACCATAAGTTTTACCGCCTGGGACGTGACCGTAGCCATCCATCGTTATCGTCAATCTTAAAGTTCAGGAACAGATGGCGTCCCAGTTAGCCTTCTAAAAGCTTAAGCGAATGATAATTTCCGTCTATTCTTTGTAAGGTATTAAATCTTTCTCTTGAGAACAAAAGCTTTCCTTCAATGTGGAAGGAATCGCACATACTGCCTATTCCCAAGCCTGGCCAATCGACGTCATTCGACAACAGTAGGTCAATAAATACACTTCTCTCAGCCTCGAAGATCTTGGAGACCTTGATCAAAGAAAAGATGATGCGTCACTTCCTCTGTCTTTCCGTCGTATGCATCAAAAACTCTCTCGTCGTTTGCATTGGCAGAACGACACTTCCGTTCTGCCCTTGATCACACTGATCCTTGAGCAGGCTAAGAAGCTCTCCGAAGAAAACCAGAAAGCCGATGAGGCTCACTTCGCTGAAAATCCTTCCCTTCATGTTGCGAAACTCTTTTTGCGTACAGTAAAAGCGCAGAGGAAAACGCAACACCCCATACTTCAAGATGCTTTAGGAAACCCCATAGCTGACGCTAAGTTGACCGCCGATAGCTTCAATGCGTTCCTATCCAAAACGTTAAGTGAAAGCTTGTTCGCTGCACTTCCGGTTATCCAGGCTTGGACGGGTGCCATACTCGAAACCATAAGTTTTACCGTCTGGGATGTGACTGTAGCCATCCATCGTTATCGTCAATCCTATAGTCCAAGACCAGATGGCGTCCCAGTTAGCAAATGCAAGTTAGGCTGACGGGCCGGTAATTGTTAACCTTCGTTCGCGCTCCGCCCTTGTATATCGGGTAAATATTTGCCATTTTCCATTCAGATGGCAGTTTTCCTAGTTCAAATGAAGAACGAAAGATATGTGCTAGGGGCTCTGAGAGTTCGCTTGCCAATTCTTTCAAGAACTTGGCTGGTATATTGTCTGGACCGGATGACTTTGCTTCTTTGAGGCTCTGCAGCTCCCTCTCAACTACAGATGTTGGAAATAGTAAAGAATGAAGTGCTGGACTGGCGTTTACAATAGCACTGTTGGCATTTTCAAAATGAAGCTCGGATTCCCTAGGCCAATAAATACACTTCCCGCAGCCTCGAAGATCTTGGAGACCTTAATCAAAGAAAAGAGGATGCGTCACTTGACAGCGAACAACCTGCTCAATACAGCTCAACATGGCTTTATCGAGAAACGATCTTGTGACACCTGTCAACTCTTTTTCTTTGATTATGTGCTGCAATCTAGAGACAGTGGTTTTGCCACTTATAGCGTCTATTTTGATTTTACTAAGGCCTTTGATCGGGTCGATCATAACCTCCTCCTTCTGAAACTAGCCTCCTTCGGCATAGGTAGCAAGCCACTGAACTTCATATCTTCCAATTTGGGTGCTCGCACACAACGAGTAAAAATTTCCAATGTTATCTCCAACCCCACGCATGTGAGGAGTGGAGTTATACAGGGTAGTGTACTGGGACCGCTCCTATTTTGCCTGTTTGTCAACGACGTTTCAGATTGGATTCAGTATGGCAGACCCTTCATGTACGCTGATGATTTAAAAGTCGCTTATCGGTATAAACCGGCAGATCGCAACATCATGCTCGAGCTGATAAAAAAGGATCTTCAGGCCTTTGCCCAGTGATGTTGCACATGGCGCCTCACCCTTTCATGGCACAAATGTTCCGTTATGGTTATTGGCGACGATCATCAACCGGAATTAAGCATTGACGGCCACGAATTAAATGTCCCAGGAGTTATCAAGGATTTGGGCATATCCTATTCTAATAGTCTCAATTTGTCAGAGCACTGTGCCCTGATAGTCTCGAAAGCACGCCGAACCACCGGATTTATCCTTAGAAATTTTAAGACTATCAAGGTTAGAACTTGCCTTTATAATATGTACGTGAGACCTAGTCTTGAATACTGCTCGCCTCTATTCAGTCTTCTGCGCACTAGTGAACGGAAGAAAATAGAATCGATGCAGCACTTCTCTACTAGAAGAGTTTTCACTACAGAACACCGTAACTTAACCTACCAACAAAGGTGCGAACTTATAAAGCTGGATCCTCTATGGCTTCGTCGATTACAGAAGGGTTTATTTTTACTGTTTTATCTTTTGATTGGTCAAACCTTTAATCCTCTCAGTACAATAAGGCAGCTTGAGCACTCTCGACGCACCAGTCATCGAGACGTATATTTATATCTTCCTATGGCGCGTACAGTTAAGTACCGGCAATTCTTTTCAGTAAATGCCATATCCATCTGGAATAAGCTGCCCAAAAGTATTAAAACCCAGCAAAACTACCCTATGTTTAAGAGAGCTATAACTAGTTTTCTACATTCAGGAAAACTTTCACGAATTTTAGGTGCTGACTCGGTGGAATCTCTCTTTCACTCTGATGGCGTTCGTGGACTTTGAACACCGCCAGGCTTCATGCTGAAGATAATGCTGCTGAAGCAGCAGTCCGCAGTCTGCTTACCCTTGGGCCAATAGCGCGCAACTTTTGCCGACCACCATTGAAGGAAGACTGAGAACACTGTGTTCTTGTTCCAACCCTCTCCGTTTGGAACTAATGTTTTTAGACGATATGAAACAGTTCTTCTGCTGATGAGTCAACTCAGCTTACAACTGTACATTTATTCCGTTTGTATCATACCTTTGAAGGCAGGTTTTTTTTCACTTGGAACAAACTCCCTATTTCGCCCAGCATTGACAAAGCATAAACCTGAAACAAAACCACTACTGGCTGCAACATAGGTAGTTTGTTTTAGGTTTCTTCTGGTGTTCGAGGTGTTGGAAGGCGCCCGAGAGGTGCATTACCAACTCTTTACAATTGCCTGTAACCTGGCATAATAAACATACGATTACTATCAATAACTACCGCGGTGTTCATAAAACCCCGGCCCTAGCTAAACTTCTGGAGAGGATAAATTGTAATCAAATTCTCGACTTTTGCCTAAAAAATAAGCTTTTTAGCGACTCGCAGCAAGTTTTCTACCCGGAAGTTCATGCGAGATGTGGCACTTAGCTTTTCTTAACCACGTCACTTCCCT
>JAYGXS010000005.1:13204645-13323476 GCA_036362985.1 Ligula intestinalis | reverse complement strand
AGGGAAGTGACGTGGTTAAGAAAAGCTAAGTGCCACATCTCGCATGATCTTCCGGGTAGAAAATCATGCTGCGAGTCGCTAAAAAGCTTATTTTTTAGGCAAAAATCGAGAATTTGATTAAAAATTATCCTCTCCAGAAGTAAGCTAGGGCCGGGGTTTTATGTACACCGCGGTAGTTATTTAGGTCCGAACGATGTCCTGATTTAAAGACTGGAAGAATAATAGATCTCTTCCAAGTTTCAGGAAAGAAACCATTTGAGCGATAGACTGAAAATATAAATATGGCTAAATAATTTGGGAAAGGTCAACACTCTTTAGATAACGGAATTGGGGATACCATCAGTTCCCGAAGATTGCGAATTTTTAGACAAATTAGCTGCTTTCGAATTAATTCTATGGAGAAATCAATGTTCCCGATTGTATTGTCTGAGTATGGTTGAAACGACGGGACCGGTTCGGATTCTTTCGTAAAACGCTTCGCAAACAAAGCATTGAATAATTCAGCCTTATTAGACTCATCCAGGACAAATGTTTTATATTCATTAGGCAATGGGGGCATTTAAATTCCTCGTTTTGTGGAGGACCTACGACGAAACAAATGTGCAACCGATTTCGCAGAGTTTAATTTACTCAGAGTGCAAGATTCCCTGTTCTGGTCACGCGCAAGACGATTCTTTGACGCTAATTCAAAGATCTCTGCGATCCTTAGATGCACAGACAGCGAACTAGTAGATCGATCTTTCAGCTGCCTCCTCAATTTCTTTAGTCTGGGCAAAAGAAAATGAGGGACGGCCGATTCTGGTGTGTAGGGTTTCGCAATTTTAGTGGGCACAAATTCCAGCATTTTATTAGAAACGACCGACATGAGTTCAGAAAGATATGTAGCGTCGTTAATGGAAGAGAGGCTCTGCCAATCTAATGAGTCAAGAAAATTGTTTATTTAGCTTATATCTGCGAGGTCATACGCATGATAGGTACGACTAGCACTAGCCTTTTCCGTAACAGGAAGAGGAAGGCAACAGCGAATTAATGTGTGATCACTTTTGAAGATGTCTTGCTTACAATCAGTGAAGAGAGGGGCAATACTATTTGTGAAAATCAAATCTACGATAAGTCTCTCTTTTGTTGGGGAACTACCAGTTGAGACTAGTTGGAAAAATTAATGGTATCTAGGAAGCTTAGCGGATGACCGAAAACGGAAGACTTGAGCAACGGATTTGTAAGAGTTAGCATCATTTATTGCCAGGGACTCTCTACGCCTATCTCGTGCAAGCCTTATTTTTAGCGCTAATTCAAATATTTGCGCTATCCTTAAGTGCACCGATAAAGAGCTATAAAACGGATCCTTAAGTTGCTTCCGTAATTTTTTAAGTTTATTGTGGAGAAAATGTGGAACGGTAGAGGAAGCTGAATTTGATTTAATAGGCTTAATTGGGATAAAAGTCTGCATTTTTTCTGTAAGGCTTTTTAAAAGTTCATTGAAAAAGATTGGATCATTATTTGAAAAATAGTATGCCAATCTAGAGTACTTACGAAGTCATTTATCAGTTCATGGTTTGCGTTAGCAAAATCGAGGTTATTGCATTTTACCTTATGTTTTGCAGAAGACGAGACTGGAAAACAACACTGAATGAATGCGTGGTCACTTGTGAAGAGATCACGATGAAAATTCATAAATAGGGGGTGGACGTCATTTGTAAAAATTAAATCTTATATGCTCTCATTTATAGTCACTGAACTAACCGGTTGTGACATGTTTGCAAATTTAATAGTTTCTACCAATTTCTGAAATTTTGGCGAACAAGTATTTGCCTCCCATTCTGATGTGGCCTGCCGTCCCTGCGTAGTTGCTGACCTCCCAACCTGTCCCAGCGTATTCCATACGCATTTCGCGATTTACGTACGTGCCCCTACGTATTTGGTGATTGACATTCGCGACTAACGGCCGATAGCACATTCAGCCCAGGCCATGGTTACTTCCTAATCCGACAGAGATATCCTTGGCCGAAGACCACCACCTCCCAGACCTTCTTCTCAACAGGTAGTACTACTTTCACCGCAGATGGTACCCTTTGGTTCAACTCATACTGATACGGCCTACTGATTTGCTGTTGACGTTTTACCGGACCAGCGGCTTTTTTCAGCCGCCCCTGCATCCTGGCTCATTACAGCCACATCCGCCCACGCTGTTCTGCAACTTCACCTTGGTACGTATGTATCTCTCCTAACTTAACTATTCTTCCTCCAATCGGATTCTTTCAGTATTCTCGTAACGGTCTCAAGGAAAAAAACTTGTAGTGGGTCGTGCCTGGCCGACTAGCTTGCGTCGAAGTGCACTTTCCCAAAGGCTCCCCGATGCGGTTTTAGACATCTCGATCAGCCAGTCACAGTTCCCGCATCTACGTGGTTTGAGCCAAGTGACGAATAGCAATCTTGCACGCGTTCCTGACGCAAGCTGCTTCCTTGCCCAAAATCTATAGACCGATCTAGCCAATGGAAGTGCTCTCTCTCTCTCTTCTGGCCAGATTGCAGCTATGACCTCATTTGGGCTGGGGCTGGCTCTCCTGCTGGTCGAAGACTAGCCATGTCAAACCTCTGTTCATCTATTCTCTTTTCTCTTACGTACACAGTATGCTCTTACCACTACTCTGGCCTTAACCGACTTCGCTCCCCTACTAAGTAACCACGGTCTGAAGATCGCAGTTGCAGGGTGTAACTTACTTAACCCCCTGCGATAAGCCCGCCTGAAGCTGTCGACAAATCATTAACCATATCCGTTTGACAGTAGGCAATTTTAAAGAGTTCGTATAGCACCTCTTGGGTGCCTTCCAAAACCTCGAAGAAAGGAAAAAACCTAAAAAACTCCCTCTTTTGCAGCCAGTGTTGGTTTTATTTCCATTTTGTTTTGTCAATACCGGGCAAGAAAGGGAGTTTGTTTCAAGTAAAAAAAGCCTGACTTCAAAGGTATTATACAAACGGAATATATGTACAGTTGTAAACTGAGTTGACACATCAGCAAGCGAAAATTTGCATATCGTTTAGGGACATTAGCTTGAGACGGGAAGGGTTGGCACAAGAACACAATGTTCTCAGTCTTCCTTCAATGGTTGTCGGCAAAAGTTGCCCGCTATCGGCTGAAAGTTTAGCCGATTGCGGGCCGCAGCTTCAGCAGCATTACCTTCAGCATGAGGCCTGGCCGGGTTCAAAGTCCACGAACGCCGTTAGAGTGAAAGAGAGATTACACCGAGTCAGCGCCCAAGATGCGTAAAGTTGTCCTGAATGTAGAAAACTAGTGGTTGCCCTCTTAAACATAGGATAGCTTTGCTGGGTTTTAATACTTCTGGGCAACTTATTCCAGATTGATATGGCGTTTTCTTAAAAGAATTGCCGGTACTTAACTGTACGTGCCATATGAAGATATAAAAACACATCTCGATGACTGGCGCGCCAGGAGTGCTCGAGCTGAGTTATTGTACTGAGAGGATTAAAGGTTTGACCATTCAAAAGTTTAAACAGTAAAAATAGCCCCTTCTGTAATCTACGAAGCCACAGGGGATCCAGCTTTATAAGTTCGCACTTTTGTTGGTAGGCTAAGTTACGGTGCTCGGTAATGAAAAGTTTTCTAGTGAAGAAATGCTGCATCGATTCTATTTTCTTCCGTTCACTAGTGCGCAGAAGACTGAATAGGGCGAGCAGTATGCAAGACTAGGTCTCACGTACATATTATAAAGGCTAGTTCTAACCTCTATGGTCTTAACATTTCTAACGATAAATCTTGTGGTTCGGCGTGCTTTCAAGACTATCAAGGCACAGTACTCTGACAGCTTGAGACTATTAGAATAGGATATGCCCAAATCCATGATAACTCCTGTGACATTTATTTAATGACCTTCTATTCTTAATTCCGGTTGGTGATCGTTGCCAACAACCATAAGGGAAAATTTGTGCCATGAAAGGGTGAGGCGGCATGTGCAACACCACTGGGCGAAGGCCTGAAGATCCTTTTTATCAGCTCGAGCACGATGTTGCGATCTGCCAGTTGATATCGAAAAGCGACTTTTAAATCATCAGCGTACATGAAGGGTCCTCCATACTGAAAACAATTTCGAACGCCGTTGACAAACAGGCAAAATAGGAGCGGTCCCAGTACACTACCCTGTATAACTCCACTCCTTACAGGTGTGGTGTTGGAGATAACATTGGGAATTTAAACTCTTTGTGTGCGAACATCCAAATAGGAAGATATTAAGTTCAGAGGCTTGTTACCTATGCCGAAAGAGGTCATTTTCAGTAGGAGGAGGTTATGATCGACCCAATCCACGGCCTTAGTAAAATTGAGATAGTCGTTATAAATGGCAAAACCGCTGTCTATAGATTGTAGCACATAATCAAAGAAAGAGAGCTGGCAGGTGTCAAAAGATATTTTCTCGAGAAAACCAAGTTGAGCTGCGCTAAGCAGGCTGCTTTCTGTGAAGTGACGCATCATCTTTTCTTTGATCAAGGTCTCCAAGATCTTCGAGGCTGTGAGAAATGTTGTTATTGACCTAGAGTTGTCGAATGACGTCGATTGGCCAGGCTTGGGAATAGGCAGTATGTGCGATTCCTTCCACAACGAAGGAAAAGTTTTGCTCCCAAGAGAAAGATGTAATACCTTACAAAGAATAGACGGAAATTATCATTCGCTTCAGCTTTTAGAAGGCTAACTGGGACGCCATCTGTTCCTGAACTATAAGATTGACGATAACGATGGATGGCTACGGTCGCGTCCCAGACGGTAAAACTTATGGTTTCGAGGCCGGCACCCGTCCAAGTCCGGATAGCCGGAAGTGCGGCGAGCAAGCTTTCAATAAACGTGTTGGATAGGAATGCATTGAAACTATCGGCAGTCAACTTAGCGTCAATTATGGGGTTTCCTTAGGCGACTTGAAGTATGGGGTGTTGCGTTTTCCTCTGCACTTTTGCTGTACGCTAAAAGAGTTTCGCAACATTTAGGAAAGGATCTGCAGCAAAGTGGGCCACATTGGCTACCTGCTTTTCTTCGGAGAGCTTCTTAGCCTGCTCAAAGATCAGTGTGATCAAGGGCAGAACGGAAGCGTCGTGCTGCCGATGCAAACGACGAGAGAGTTTTCGATGCCTACGACGGAATGACAGAGGAAGGTACACTTAATCCTTGACATGTATTACTTTCTTACGCGGGAAAAATTGGAGGATGAGTTGATCCAGCACTTTGTACAGTGCATCGGTACAAACATTTACATCCAACATTGGAAAAATGCAGAGCAGTCGAGAGCGTTTCTATGTTATTATAATAATAATGATAGTAATTTGTATATTTAAGGCCCAAGGGGCCCTGTCTTTATAAACTTAGTGCTATCGTGAGAATAAAAATAACAATGATAAACAGTGAACTCTTATAAAATAATTGTCATCGGCAGTAAAAAAAACTCCTAAATCGATGGATGAGTTCGGCGGGTCACCGATTTCCAAAAAGATATAGGAGAAAAAACTGCCTTAATAGGTAACAGGTTTTGATGTGGTTAGATTGGGACCTGATCTTGAGGTTTCAGGACGTTTATGGTCATGGGAAAAAGCAATATATCGTTGAGTTAAAAAGGGGTCATCCGAGGTAACAGGAGAAGACAGTAGAAGTCAAGGCAACATCACCGAGATGCAACCCACCTGACTCCAGAGCCCATCGAAAAGTTGGCGATAATCATTAATAGCGACCTCGAAGACCACAGCAAAGGTTGCAAAAACGGAAAAGAGTTCGCAGTCCTTGGAAATGATGCTTGACTCTGTTTCAAATGCCAGGAGGACCCTTTTAAAAATCTAAAACTTTCGTGTTTGGAAAGGAAACAGACATTAACGACTTTGTTTACTCTAAATCTACATGCTTATATAATTTGCCTTTAAAAATCGATAGTGTAGAAGAGCCTAATATCGACTGGAAGGTTGTTCCAAATAAAATCATTTTTAGAGGTAAAAAAGCGAGAACGGTTAGATGTGGAACTATGGGGTGGTAAAATTATCATGAAAGAGTTACGATTGGCGTAAGGTCGGTCTACTGGAAGGAGAGCCATAATTTGTGGGCGATTAGGACTATTGTCAACGCGAATCAGAAAGCACGTACCAGCTTCGATTCTTCTTACCCAAAGAAATTTAATGTTTGCTAACTGACATCTATCTGCATAACACATACCAGACCCAGAAACAGAAAATATTTTAGGAGTGAAATCTTGCTGAACCTTTTCAATCTTACTACGGTCATTCTGGGTCATGAGACCGAAAAACGGACAGCAGTATTCTGGTAAAGGGAGAACAAATATGCAGTATATTTTTAACTTCATTTCTGGAAGGAAAAAATTATGCGATATAAACTCACATATCTGTTAAGCCTTGGCAGAAATTCGATCTGCATGAGGTGATAATGCAAGCTTATTCGTGTAAGTAAGACCCAAATCCTTTATTGTAGGTCTTTCTAGCAGTGGACTATTTTGGTAGATAATGGGTCCAGGAAGCCTTGCGGGACCAAAACAAATGAAACTTCATTTGGATTGAGAAAATTCCATCTGTCATTTAGCGCACCAACTTGAGAAGGTACGCAAGTCTGCGTTAACTTTACCAACACAACTACTGGCCTTGTCCTTAGAAAGTGAGTAAATGCACGTAAGGTCATCAGCATAGATGAAATTTTCTGAATTATTGAGCACTGTTGAAATTTCATTTTTGTAAAGACTGAAAAGGAGGGGACCTAAAACCGTGTCTTGAAAAACGCCACTCGTGATCAGCTGAGGCATTGAGTAGCTGTTGCCTACTAGGATCATCTGGCTGCGGTTAGACAGGTAGGAGGCAATGAAATCGAGGAGGGGAGGCCTGATGCCTAGAGCTTCCAGTTTCACTAAAAGGCGCCTATGCGGCACCTTGTCAAAAGCTTTGATAAGTTCAAAGTAAATCACGATGACTGATTGCTGTTCATTACAAAGTGAAGTAACCAGGTTAAGGAATGCCAAGTGGCAGGTTTCGCATGATCTTCCAGGTAGAAATCCATGCTTTGAGGCCTTTCATAGTTGATTTTCTACACAAAAATCGAGAATTTGATTAAAAATGATTGTTTCGAAAAGTTTGGCTAGGGCCAGGGTTTTATGAACACCTCGATAGTTACTTACCTCCGAACGAGATCCTGACTTGAAGACTGGAAGAATATTAGATGTCTTCCATGAGTCAGGAAAGAAACCGTGTAGAAGATAAGCTAAGAATCCATGACTTAGCAATCGGGGGAAGCTGAATACTCTCTTGATAAGTGAATTTGGAAGGCCGTCAGTTCCCGAGGAGTGCGAGGTTTTTAGACGGATAATGTGCTTACGAATTACTTCTATGGAGAAATCTATGGTACTGATAGTATTGGCTGAGCATAGCTGAAACTATAGGACCGGTTCAAATTCCGTCGTAAGGTGTTTTGCAAAGAATGCATTGAACAGTTCAGCCTTCTCAGACTCATCTTGCACAAAGGTTTTATTTTTATTCAGTAAAGGGGGGATTTCGTAACCTCGTTTAGCGGAGAACCGACGATGGAACAGTTGGGCAATAGATTTTACAGAGTTTAACTCGCTGAAAGCGCAAGATTTCCTCTGTTTGTCACATGCAAGACGAATCTTAGACGTTAATTCGAAAATCTCTGCGATTTTAAGGTGCAACGATAATGAACTAGTAGACTGGTCTTTCAACTATCTTTGCAATTTCTTTAGTCTAGACGAAAGAAAATGAGGAACGGTCATTAAGTCACAGAGAATTGTTACACTGTTCGTGGAGGAAAGCTCCTGCCAGTCTAGTGAGTCCATAAAGTTGTTAATTAAATTAATACCAGCTAGGTCAAACGCACGGTAGGTACGGGTGGTGCTAGCCTTTTGCGTAGAAGCAAGCGGAAGACAACAATGGATTAAGGTATGGTCACTTGGGAAGAGGTTCTGATTGATAATAATAATAATAAGTTGTATATTTCAGGCCCCATCAATAAACCAAAAATTCTATAACACGAAGTACTAGAAATAATTGGTTTAACAAAGTATCCGCAGTCTATAGCTATAAGACGAGTATAACTGTTTAGAAGCGAATTTGCTAGATTCGAAAAAAAAGAATATAGCAGTGTCATGCAGAAGGTGAAATTCAAGGGCACACACAGATGAGCCACATCGTTATCTAGAATTCTGACTGTGTATTCTGGTACCCACTGCCTCTGTTAGTAAGGGGGAGGGGCTTGGAAGCAAACTCAGTCGAAGCTGAGTGTGGGGCAGAACAATAGGTATTAACGAAACATTACTGGTATAGACGGGTTCCCGGCACTACACTCGGGTTCCCAACCCGGTGCGGCATAATGGAACATAGGGAACCCACCAGTTTATGATCGTGATGGGCACCGCTGTATGATATCCAAAAGTCCGTCAAATCTACAAGACCATCGTTGGGGATGTCTGAGATGTGACCAAATATAAGGTCCTGATGATGGTTGATGACCAGCGAACCGAGAGCCGTCAAGACTGCGTCCTGATTCCGGGGTACATGAGTCAGAGGAAGGTAGTTTCAAGAAGGGATCCTAAATTCCCGATGGTCCTTTCTCCGGATTGTGGAGAAAGCTGCCCGGAAAAGATGAGGAAAACAAAAGGTTAATAGATTCAGTGTTAAGATAAATGTGCAGTCTTCGCTTATATGCACATAGACTAGTCAACGCCCGAATATCAATCGGCAAATTATTCCAAAGATAGCTATACCTAGAAGCAAAAAATAGAGATCGCTTAGAAGTGGAAGAAGCAGGAGGAGGTATAATCAACGTTGAATTTCTTAGGTTGTAAGGGCGAGTAACGGGAGTAAGGGCAGAAATCTTGGGGAGATTTGAACTATTATTAAGGTGAAACAGGAGACAAAAGCCTGATGTCAACGAAAAGGGGGGAAATGTCATTCGTGAAAATTAAATCTAAAATATGCTGATCCGTTGTTGGGGAACAGACCGACTGAGACCAGTTTGAAAAATTGATGGTATTAAGGAAGGGCTGAAATCTGGATGGGCAACAGTTCAATGACCAATCAATTTCGGGAAAGTTGAAATCCCGAGCGATAACTTTAGCATCAAAGGCGGACTCCAAAATCAGCCTAAATATTTCACAAAGCTTTTCATCATCATCAACAGCAGTATAAACAGTATTTGCCGTAGTGGAAATACAAGACTCGAGCTAACGAACTTTCTGGACACTTACACCGGGTGAGTGAAGGTAGATAGCGCTGTTGTGCCAACACAAAAGGCTACTGTCACTTAAGACTAAGTTGGGTGGTGTTTCTGGCTGCAGTTGGAGAAAGCGTCTTACGCCCGATTCCTGCTCGGTCGTCTCGAGTTTGTCTTGTTATCGGTTCAAGCGGGGAGAGGGTTTAGAATGGGGTAGATGGCAGTGCCTCTACATTCACTATATCTGGCCGCAGTCCCCATCCCTGCTCTTCGGCATATGGTGGACATCATTGAGAACGATAGTCAAATTAACACATATTTGGAATGATATGCCAACTGAAATTAGGTTGTTGATTAAAGTCTCTGCTTTCAAGTGAAACTGCACATTCATCTTAACGTTGATTCAAAAACTTTTAATTTTCCTTATTTTTCCTGAGCAGTTTTCTCCAGGACTCCGAGAATGGATCATCAAGAATTTAAAAGATCTTCTAAAAATTATTTTCTACTGCCCCGTGTCTCCCAGAAACCAAGATATCACCAAAAACCATAACTCATTCATATTATGAAGTCATATGGGCGGACATAGTCTAAACTGCTTCTGCTTCGTTGGCTAAACGAAAAACATCACAACTTCAATCTGATGACTATGACCCTCTTATGGAAGCTATCCTGAGTGCACATTCTGAAATGCCACTAAATAATTATCATATTCTACCTCTCTGAATGGTCGAGAATATGCGAGGCCCAGGTAACTGGATAGAAGAAGTTAAGTCGTTATCTGGGACTAGGAGTGTATTTGCAAAACTGTCTGACTGTAGTTCTCGTAATATTCGCGGAGGTATTTTGCTCAGTGTTTTCGAATGTGACTTTCTCACGTAAAGGTAGAAATTTATGCACAAAACCTCTTCTGTTGTCTACATACTCCTTCCCTTACTGGATCGGACGTAGCTGTCAAATTTTCAGAGCTAGATATCGTAATACTCAAGAAAATGTTTCTTCTATGGTGAGATATGATGCAAGTGAATAGAAGTTAGAGTTCTCGAAATATTTACTGCGAACCAACATCGATTGATATAGAAAAAAACACATCAAATCACTATGAGTCAGAGACAGGAGTATACAAAACAGATTTAATTACTACATGATTCTGTCCTGTTACAATTACTTAAGATTGGTTGCGGTGACATGGATGTTTATAGTGTCATCGTGCTCATATTTGCGTGCTTATCCGGAAGCTAATTCTTATTTTCGTTTTAATGCGGTATGTGTGGATATTGAAGCCGAAGTATCATACCAAGTTTGATTTCCAACGAAGTCGTTCGTTGCTTCTGTTTTGGAGTTGAACCAATGATTTTCGCTCGGAGTAATGTACGTACGAAGAAAGAATTGTGAATACGGACGTATCAAGCGGACTAGTCGAAAAAATAAAGCCTGTGACACATTTTCCACTAAGTAAGCTCTTTACAATGTAATATTTTCATCCTTTTGTTGAGTTGGTTTTACCGCTTTATGATGCACAGGAACTAAGTTGACAGTGTCGCCCTATTTGACAGATAGTATTCGTTCAGCAATCTGTTTTGTGGGGCTCATATTAATTGTTTTTAAATTTATATCTAACTGATATCCTACCCCATTTAGTGCGTTTTGAGACGACAGTTCGCTGATGCTGAAAGACTTATTGTTTCTAGGCTCATTTAATCGCCATGTAGGCCTAGTTCTATTTCTCTCTCGAGCGGATTTTCTGTTCTTTTGAAGTCAACCGTCCCGGTGCTCCTATAAACCCCGATAAAATCACACCCCTGGTTAGCCACTACAACAAGTGGCATCCAGTTTGGTGATTAGTTTACCCTCGGCCACTGCGAATACGTGTTATTTGCTACGTAAGCCTTCTTTCGGCTTGCGCTCACTTATTTAAGCACACCATGTCTTAATTTTCTGGTGTTCCGTAAACTGCTATCAGATTTGAAGGGATTCATACGTATAAAACCGTAGTAAAATTCCGCCTTCAATAAAATGTTTAATTCAGACGCCTTCTTATTACCGATAAGACTACCCAAAAGCTACTTTCTCCCAGTTTAATCCTAAGTACAGGTCTGCTTGCATTCGCTGAGGTCTTCTCGTTCCTTACTTCAACGCACTTCAGTACATTCAGAGCTTTCACGAAGGCTTGAATTACACACATTACCGTCACCTTTGCATCCTATCAAAGGTAGCTGTTTCTAAAAGCCCTCCTAACGTTTCCCAAACTTATTTATGTCTCGTACCACTTCCTTCAGAGGAAATCTTAGGAAATTAATCTAAAACCTCAATTATTATAAAGTTGCACTACTTTTTTACTCCTTGTGCGCTTGTCATATGCCATTTGAATGGGCAAATAAGTGAATTGTCTTTTTCAATTATTTTGCCAGTAAAAACCGGTAAAGAACTTTGCAACCCGGAAGACTGTGTTCAAAACATCAGTTCCACTAAAATTGGGTTCTTCAAACACAATCGGGCTAATCATTTTTCTCCAATTGTGCCCTTTTTTCCGGCTCTCAAATCTGAGATTCGCACAGTTAGATCGCAGGAAATCGACTATATCTGTGACTCAGTTACTCACAGTAGCTGTTAGAAAACCTCAATAACTGAAAACAGTAACTGAACCCGGCATAATTTCATATTTTTACAAAATTGTACGATTCTATTCATACTAGAAACATTCCCCCCCCTAACCAGGGAATGTTTTTTACTGAGATAACCAGAGACACCGTCTTGATCAGTTCTGGATTATCTGAAGTCGGCAACCAGTGGTCTTTCAACTCTAGGCTGCACACCCAATTATATTTATCACTGAAGCTATTCAGACACAAGACTTTAAAAGGACGATTTGGAAGGCTCTTCTTGCCAAATGTTTGGCAATCATACGCTTAGAAATGCGCTTAAACTTTCCTTATAATATGAAATCGATCTGCACTAGGAGCTTCCTTTGTCTTTCCTATATATTTATTGTACTAAGAGAACTTCTGTTTATCCTTCTACCATTGATTTAGTTTTTATCCTGATTTACACTTACCAAAAGATTTCTGCAATATTTAATTTATCAGCTCACCGCTTTAGCGAGCTACTGGATCCGCCTATACGTTCACCTGCGAACCTACAGCTATCAACTGGAATTTTATACGGTAGTGACTGCGAGATACCTACGAGATTTGAAGTGGAATCGGTATTACAACGATTAAAATTTCGGAAGGCAGCGGGTGAAGATGGTATCCCAGCAGAAGCCTACAAAACTAATTGTCCTGCTTTGACGGAATCACTACATCGACTGTACTCGACTATATGGACTACTGAAGTCATCCCGACTGACTGGTCACTGTCCATTATTTTACCGATACCGAAGCGTGGTGACAGGACATTATGCTCAAACTACCGCGGCATCAGCCTCATAGATATAACCGCCAAAGTGTTTGCGACCATAATTCTCCGTAGATTTTCGACTGAGCGCAATCTTCGTACTCGTCCTAACTAAGGAGGATTTCGTCCAGGTAGAGAATGTATTGACCAGATCTTCATTCTCGCCGCATACTAGAGCACAGACATCAAAATCAACAGATCACCACCGCCTCTTTCATCGACTTTAATACCGCCTTTGATTCTATCGACAGAAAAGCTTTATGTCAAGTCTTGCTTGCTGACGGTCTCCCACCAAAGTTGCTCAATCTATTCAAACCTTACTATGGCACAACGTCAGCCCGAGTAAGAACCCTTGGTGAAGAGTCAACTTCTTTCCCTCTGACTTTTAGAGTTCGACAAGGGTGCCCTCTTTCTCCAGTTCTCTTCAACTTCTTGATCGACTGGGTAATGCATCAGTCAATTCTACCTGACAGTGGATGTGAAATCAGCCCCGAATTCAGAGTACCGGACCTGGAATATGCCGATGAAATTGTCGTACTCGGCAAAACTCTTCAGTCACCACAGCCAACGCTAGACCGAATCACCAGCTTCGCTGCAACTGTTGGTCTGATAATTAATGTGCGCAAGACGAAGCTCTTGACTACGTATCTGGACACAGCACAATCGTTGTTTATCAGCGGTCAACCCATTGAAGAAGGTAGCTGCTTCCGCTATTTGGGTTCGAATATGCTAGCCAATGGACAGGCCAAAGAAGAAATCAAGAACCGAATCGTGCAGGCTAGAAATGCATTTAGGCTGCTAGCCAGAACACTCTGGTCTCGCTCAGACATCAGTTTACGTATTAAGCTGCTGATATACAAACCATCAATCAGGCCGGTGTTAGTATATGCCTGCGGAACATGGCCAATGAGAAAGGCAGACATCCTATCGCTCGAAGTCTTTGACCGTTGGTGTCTGATGCCTCTTAAGAGTCTTCTGGCAGGATCGAATCTCCTATGTCGAGCTATACCGCAGATGTTTCAAACTACCAAGTCTAGCATCGTACATCAAGCATCGCCGATTGCAATGGTTTTGTCATGTCCTGCGCAAACCATCGACGGACCTCTGCAGATTGGTCGTCAACCCTTCTCGTAGTTCAAAATGGAGATACCGACAAGGCGGTCAACTGAAGACATGGCTGAGCACCGTTAAGTCGGAAGTTGAACGGATGGGCCTCGTAACCGTTTACGGCTTGCGACATTGGAACACACAATGGGTTAACATCTGTGTAGAGCTCGCCTCTGACCGCCGCCAGTAAGCCGCCGCTATTCGTGACATCCGTGAAGCCGATTCATCCAACAACAGGAGCTAATCGGATCAAGTATCAAGTAGTATACTCTCAATGGTTTCAGCACAACTTGTTCTGAATTCTGCTTATTTCATGTAGTTCGCTTGCATTGTCGACCCGCAATTGCTGTCCTTTCTGAGTAGATGCAAACATTTCTACAAGTATTCTTTACAATGTTTGGAATTTCAAAAGGGTTAGCAACAGACGCCGCACTTCTGCTGACTTCCTATTTTTCTGCATGGAGTCAAGTGTTGATTTGTTCCTCGTTGTGATGTTTCCATCGTTGATGTGAGTTTGTTGACAGAATAACAGAAGCTGTTTGTATAATTTCGCGCGGACCGAAATCCAACCCTTGACCGTGAGAAGCGGACAACATGGGTATACTCACGGATAACAGAGGGTAATGACAGGTACCACTGGGAACGATATCCGTAAAAAAAATTCCAAGAAACCTCATCACGAATCCCACTACTGCTGCGGCATGCCCGGGAATCGACGTGCTCCGTGTTTGCATAGTATCCAGTGTCAAATGTGCAAGCCAATTATCTAAATTCGTCACAGCTTAAGTAATGCTACGGCGTCTCCAGGAAGTGACGTGCTCCGTGGCCGCCTGGTGCCCGGAACGTTCAATATGCGAGCCAGTAATCGAAATTCGCAACACAACTTGATCATCGGTTGCTGAAATAGGCGGAAATTGCTTGATGCCGGAAGTCAAGCACTTATAGCACGTGCATTGTAGGACTACAAGGTAGAGGTTGCCTGTCTGCCTGTCAGAAGTTCGTCTGCCAGAGTCTAGATTGAGGAAATCAAGGTCCTGCCTAAGGAGGCTGAGTACGTGGTCTGCAAACGAACAGAGAACAGCATGAGGTGACAATAACCATGACGAAGCAGGTGCATAGTAGTCTCTTATCGTTTGAGTCTGTCTCAAAGTGGCTTGCCACAGCCCTATTTGAAGGCAACGTAGCGAATATTTCTGTTTGCTGTATATACTCCAGCATTGCAAGCGGCTAAGGCAGTCCATACTGGGTTAGATGAACACCATGCTGCTCTCCGTTGCCGAAGAACAGAATGCCAGAAGTGAATCACGTGATGAAACCACAAGGCACATCCTCGGAGAATATGGACTGGGTTAGCGTTGCGACAACCGATAACGATTGGCAATATTTACTGATTATAAACATCGGGCCGTTACAAACACTCATTTTCAACACCCTCATTGGCACTTGCTAACATGGTATTCATAAGATGGTCGAACGGCAAACCAGATAGACTTCACCATGGTACGCTAGAGGTGGCCCACCTCAGTATCTGACAGCCAATCATTTCGAGGTGCGAAAGCTGAATCAGATGATGTACTTGTCCGTGCTCGCTTCGGGCTCTGCATGTCGACGCGAAGATATTGCCCCCGGAACCTGCGAACGTTATGGCACTATCAATCACAAAAACCTATGGAGCGTCTAACGAGAGTGTCACTGCTTTGATCAAAGAACAATCAACCGTTCACAACGAACCTCTAGATAATGTCGGTACTTAAACTTCTTCCGATACTCATTGGCCACACTTGAGAAGCCCGCTACAAAGTGCGATGAATTCGAGCTTGCAAAAACAGGTAGTACCGAGGAAGGACTGGATCTCCACGACGACTCAAGCTAGGATCGCCCGATTGTCAAACTCAGAGAACTGCCCCTCATTAAGACGTAAAACTACGTGGTCAGCAAGATGTGACAGTCAGAAACATTGAACCGAGTTAGCTGGCTCCACGAAATCTCTGTTAACTTCCACCAGCACTATTACTTATTACGTAAAGCAGCCGGCAAACATAAACCGTCTTGTATCACCGTTCGGGATAACTCGGGTCAAGTGATAACTTACATGCCTGACAAAATCGATCAATGGCGAGAGCACTTCAGTAGGTTACTGGATCTGTCTATACGTCCATCTACGAAGCCAAAGCTGTCAACTGGAATTCCACACCATATTAACTGCGAGTCACCAAGACATGAATTGGAAACTTCATTGCAACGACTAAAAGTTCAAAAGGCATCGGGTGAAGATAGTATCCCAATGAAAGTCTGCAAAACAGGCTGTTCTGTTCTGACAGAATAACTTGATTGACTGTACTTGACTATATAGTCCAAAGTCATCCCCACTGACTGGTCCTTGTCCGTCATCTTGCCGGTGCCGAAGCGCGGTAGCATGTCCATATATTTGAATTATCGTGGTATCAGTCTAATTGATATAACCGCCAGTGTTATCGACCATCCATCTCAATATATTTTTGATTGAGCGCAATTTATGCACCCTTCCTAATCAATGAGGCCTTCGTCCAGGTAGAGGATGTGTTGATCAGACCTTTATTCTACGCCGCATACTGAAACTCCGACACCAGAATCAACAGCTCACCACCACTTGTTTCATTGCCTTCAAGACCGCCGTTGATTCCATCGACGGAGAAGCTTTGTGGACAATCTTGCGTGCTGAAGGTCTCCCAATAAAATTGCTCAATCTGATAAAAGCCTACTATAGCACAACATCAGCCCAAGAAAGAGCCCTTAGTGAAGAATCATATTCTTTCCCACTGACGTCTGAAGTTTGACACGGATGCCCCCTTTCCACAGTTCTCTTCAACTTATAGATCAACTAAGTAATGCATCAATCAATTCCACCTGCTAGTGGATGTGAAATGAGCCCTGAATTCAGAGTACTTTACCTAGAGTATGCAGATAGCTTGTCGTACTTAGTAATACCCACAAGTCACCACAGCCAACGCTAGACCGAATCGCCAACTTCGCCGCAACTGTTGGTCTGACGATTAATCTACGAAGGACGAACTTCTTGGCTGCGCATCTTGGCACAGCCCAACCAATGTTTATCAGTGGTCAACCCATCGAAGGAATTAGGTGCTTCCGTTATTCGGGCTAGAATATACTAGCCAACGGGCAGGCCAAAAAAATCAGGAACCGAATCGTGCAAGTTCGAAATGCATTTAGGCTGCTAACCAGACCTTTTTGATCTCGCTCAGATACCAGCTTAGGCAATAAGCTTGTACTTGTTACGGCTGTGATTTAGCCGGCCTCGATGTCACAGACGATTCCTTTCCATACGTGACGATTGGCGACAGCGGATCTGAAGAGCTCCACCCAGTCTCTTCTCCAGCGACGGAGACCGAAGATAGAAGGTCCAGGAACTACTTCCATGCCTTGACGGACGGTGTCGAGCCAAGTCTTCAGTTGCCGTCCTCTTCAATGTCTACAAGTGAGCTGCGTCGCCGGAACGAGGTAAGCATAACAAAGGACGTGACAAAACTGCATTCGTCCTTCTGAGATGGCTTGACATCTCAAAAATTTGGGACCAGAACTCGCGCAGTTGTAGAATGATAGTACGTCTGAATCATGGCAATGATTTTGGTCGGTACTCTATCTAGTTCCATTATTTACCACGGGGACTCAAGATGGACGGAATAGAACGCTTCTGTAAAGTCGACGAAGCAGGTGGCTGTCGATTGTTGGATGGGTTAGTAGCCCTTGTTGGATCAGGGGTTCCCGCCGGAGTCCAAACTGGGAGCAGTTGGGAGACGGAGAAAAGCCGGACCTCGGCCGGCATGAGCCAAACGTCCACGGGGGTGAGTTGGGTGCCTGGCCGGGAACTGCAGGTGAAGAGATGACGGCAGTCATGCGACGAGACGCTGTCAATTGTTGGTAGCCATGGCAGAATTTCAAAATACGCCTCAGTGTAAATATCTGATCCACGCATCCACGTCCATTTTGAAATTTGACTCGGCTGGTCGCAGCCTAGAGTCTTGTAGCGACTGGGACCCTGTGAGGAGGACAATAGTGATAATTTTAGCAGCAATTTCGATGAGGTTTATGCCGCGATAGTTCTCGCTTTTCGTCTTGTCTCCCTTTTTGAAGACATTGAAAGGATACCCGCTTGCTCGATCACCTCATAGAGCGAAGACGCCAGGGTGTCAACACACGACTTGTACGTTTTAGCGAAAATACTGTCTTCTGCGGAAGTTTTGTTGTTGCGTAGCCTCTGTATTGCATCGGTAACTTCAAATTTCAGACAAGGAAGGCTTAACAAAGTAAATTGAATCAAAATATTATTCACTACTGATTAAAGTAACAGAGCCAAACGGTAGAGGAAATTTCCTGAGATTATTGGTCATCGACTTTTCAAAAGAGGAGCAGAACTGTACAGCGCATCAAATGGTGGAGTTCGGATGACCATTTCTCTCCTAGAAGGTCGTCTTGCTTAGGTCACGTTCAAAGTCTTAGCGGATGTTAGCAAATTGCACAGCCGGTATGCCGGTAGAAAAAGTGCCCTTTTCGTCCCTCCAGACAAATGTAAACCAGTTCTTTATGGCTCGCACTGGTTCATCCTTTTGCTCCGCTTCTCCCTTTCGAATGATTTTTTATCTTCAAATTTTGTGGGTATGAAACTTACACCTGCTTTTCCACAAATGATGAAGCTATTCTATGTTTGGCAGTGGCTGTAGGTTCGGAGGATCACCCAGCAGGGGAAACTGCTGCGGTTTCTGTATCCAACACACCCACTTTTTGTCCAACAGTATTCATTTTTCTTTGCCTGTTCTCCGTTTTTATTCAGGTGTCTTTAAATATCTGTGATCGAAAACGAGTACCTTTATTTTCTTCCTCTTTTTGTTTCAGTTTTGGATCTTATTTGAAGTTGCTCTTGGCTTGGGCAGCAATTATGACGCTGGACTTCCTCATGGAGTTTCGATTTGAATACATGTGGCCATGCTGGCTTTTAATGCGAACCATCAACGATTCCTTCAAATATCAGGGCTTGGTAAGTAAACTTTCTTTGATACTCTGCTTTGGAGTACTTTCGGCTTTTGTGTGTGGTACTTCCCCTGTTCTGTCTTTCCAGCCTTCCTACTTGCACTCTGACGTCTAGCAGTGCGATAAAATGGTAGTTTTGGACGCTCACACTTAGCGAGAGTATAGGCGGCCGTTAAATGTTCAAGGCGGCAGTAATCCCGCAATGTGTTCGCAAAAGCAGTGTAGGCTGTTTGCCCCTTTGTGCCATCTGTTCGCCCCGCTTGCTAACGGATTGAATATCCTCTTCGTACCCGTAGTGTGTGGGTGGTCTCAGAGTTGGACTGAATGTCTTGAAAATATGACAATTAATTTAAGAATTCATCAGTAGCCACCTTTGACATTCAGCTCTAGCCTTTCTTAAGAACTGTTTTAGGCTCTACGGGCATGCATGAGGCCACTATATAAAATTAGCTACAGTTTGCCAATGCAAGTAGACATGTGAGTCCCAGCGATCGGGTCGTCTTCTTCTTAGCTACAGTTTCTCCCATACCGTTGCCAATTTATTGCACCGTTTTTGCGTAGATCTCGGGTTTTTGAGTCAGCAGAGATTTCATGCGCATATATTGTGTCTAGTCAGCTACTGTGGCCATTTTGCCCCCCCCCCCCCACCATCTTGATCCAGTCCTGTCAGTTTAGTTTGGTGGAAGCATACTGCTGCGTCTAGTTGTTCTATTATTCGACTGCTTGCTTGTAGGCATCCACTTGTGATCCTCTAGCATCTCCACATCTAACGTTTTGCGCTCACCAGAGGACTTGGGGTGTATTATTGTTGGATGGGAGAGTTTTCCTTTCGGTTTAATTGGTCCTCACCAAAGTGCATCAAGCCTAGTCATTCAGTCAGCCAAAATCTGGTCTAAGCTCTGGCTCCTCGGATCTTAAGTGTTGCCGGCAAAGATAAAGGAGACCGGAATCGCCGTTTTCGGCTCATTAGCCGTCATCAGCCAGTCAAACCCAATCCCAAGTGAAGCCGTCCCGAGACTCGAACCCGGGAGCTTTTTGAGCAGAAGTCTAACGCTCTAGATCAGTCATTATTGTGGCCGCAATAAGTAAAAGTAACGCTCTAACTATTGAGTAGGACCTCGAGTGGGGCACCAATTGGTTTTGGGTATGACTGGGTGATGACGGCTAACAAGCCAGAAATGGCCATTCTTGCCTCCCCTGTCTTTGCCGACAATGCTATCTGCCGAGACAACTTGCCACTATGTAGCGGGTATCCGGGCTCGAGAAAGAATTTTTTCTGATCAACAATTGTCCTTGCACATTTGCTGCACGGGACAACTTGGCGAGGGTCCAGTTAACTGGATTAAAAGGTAGGTCTGTCCATCCACCCCATCTATCTATGGGTGATGGGCAACATCCGCCGTATCGAAATTTCGCCTCGGCTTGTGACCTTTTATGCACAACCAACTTTTAACACCAGTGACCATAACTGAAGACGTCAGTGCCGCGCGATTGATTCGCTCTTGCCTTTATACTCCCCGGACAGCCCGTTTTCCCGGGTTCCTTTCTCAGGTCTTTGCCTAACACGAATGAGATGGCAGTAAAGATGACTCACTTTTAGTTAATTATAGTGAAAAAGGCTTGCTCGGAATATGATGTTATTTTTTCTGTGCACCCCCACGGTTTAATAGCAGGGTGGCTGGAATAAATCATAGGGTGTAAAGGCTAACCGTACACTTTTTCCCGACCTTCTCCTCGCTGCCCGTGCTAGTTCCTCTTTGCAAAATGTATCCATGTGGTGAGCAAATTAACAACCCAAATTTTTGTTTTGTTAGCAAGCTGGAACGCTTACTGAGGGCTACGCTGGCTGTGCCGTGTAAGCTGCACCTGCATCCGACACGACTGGGAAAAAACCCGTGTGTAGTTTAAAGTGCGGACCGAGCAATTTTGTCAGCAGGGACTGCCCTTCTTACCTACTGCGCACATGCCTCATGGACACGTACGACAGTTTGACAGTCACGGGCTTTGCGCAGCTGCAGTTAACGCATGAATAGGTGTCGACCTCTGCTGCATCTACCGTACTCCCATACCCAATACCGTCGAACAGCAAGACGGTAGTCACGACCGCCGGGTGTGTACGTAAGCGCAGTGACTAATAAGATCCTCTTACGTGTTCCCTCACACGACCTGGTCTCTACTTCCCCATACCAGGCTTCATTCAGGCAGGAGGGGACGCTTGGGATGACCTCAAGGATTAATGGCAGCCCGACCATCAATCTTTGGTGAGACTGGGTCATGCCGTTGGCGGAAATGCACTAATGACGGCTATTAACCGGGGGTTCAGGCGCAGGTTCTCCGCTTAAACTGTGATGCTCCCCCCCCCCGGGTGTCCGACCAGGTCATTATGGGCAGTCGCAGTTAGAGTGCGTTCGTGCCGAATTTGCGTTGCTATCATTTTTTACCGTGGTGTCCTGTCAGGGCGGGCCAATTTGAGGTGTTTTAGTGGTGGTAAGTGAGATAGTTGTTTCCACTGGCGGTACTGGTGGGTTTTGTGCGGGAGTTGATCGTTTGTGTTGATAATGTCCAACATAGCTAATCTATGCCTTGAACATGCTTTGACGGTGGAGTGCTATCGACAGGTGATCCGGCATTGACAGTGCTAGTTCGTGCATTTTAATCCTTCGCGTTTCCCGTTACGCCTTGGCTCCCTCGAAAAGACCTGTTTCGTTTCCTGTACACGTATTTACCATGCCTCTTGGTTAAAGACGTTTAAGAAAGGTTCCCAATGTCTCCCTGTAGCGTAGTTTTTGTTCCTGTCTGCAAATGCCCGTCTTGACGATTCCATAGCGGAGTCACATCGATATACGTCCAGCTGTCATCTCTACGATGTGGCTAATTCTCAAAGTTAACATGACATAGTTTTTCAGTATGCCAGTCGATTGCAGTGTCTGGGTGTATTGAATCTGTTTCTGTTGGAGACAGAGGTGGTTTTCTATCCCTGTCTGACTTCAGTAGCTTGTCTTCGCACCGTAGAATGACGTCATTCGAAGGAAGTTTCTGAGCTCCATGTAGATTAAGTTGAAGGCAATCTATATTTCCTTCCTTCTTTTACTTCCTTGCTCTGCGAAATCGTACTTAAGCTTCCGAGGCTTCTGGAATCCCTACTAACTCTCAAAAAGAATTCCCTACTGTATATATTAATTCACATGATTGATTGCTTAAGCAGTGTTAAAAAGGGGAATTCGCAGTAAGTAAAGCACATATACCGGTTTCATTTGCATTTATGTGGGTGAGAAGTGGTTGCGTCTTTTAGGCCTTGAGAAATTTGTCCTTGTCGCCCCAATTCCTGGTACAGTAAGTGTGATTTGTTTACGAGTTGAGGGCTATGCACTGGGATCGACGCTCGAAGGTTTGCCATGAGCTATCTGTTGGACTCCCATGACTTCTTCCTGGAAGGAGGGTAGGAAATGGAGATCAGTATTGACTTTCATTTGGGGAAGTGTATTGAGGACGAACCGAAAGTGTTCGACTCCGCTACAGTGTCTGAGCTTCCTCCACCACAGAGGTTGTTATATCTGCGATGAAAAGCGACACTGCTGCGTTCGGTTGGGGCCTTAATGGATCTGCGTCAGCACGAGCAAAAAGTGGTGTTAGTAGCCCATGAGACCTTTCTTTAAAAAAATTGCGAACATACTAACTTCTATTGATGGCAAACGTAGCATTGATCTAAACGTACGGGCACAGACGAATTCTCATTTGTACTGTAAGAGGGAACGTGTCTTCTGTATCCG
Source organism: Ligula intestinalis (assembly GCA_036362985.1). NCBI lineage: Eukaryota > Metazoa > Platyhelminthes > Cestoda > Diphyllobothriidea > Diphyllobothriidae > Ligula > Ligula intestinalis. Next base: position 13,300,967 of record JAYGXS010000005.1, on the reverse strand, counting down.
TAGTACCTGAGGTGGAATTGTTACAAAACCACCCGATTCTCTTTCGTTGACCTCGAGTATTCACTTTTTTGTCCAAAGTAGCACTATCCTATGCCCCAGGCTAAATGAGCACCATTTCCAACGGCGTTTTACCGAGCCAAAACGATGTCTTCATCGCACAGGCGACAGAAGACTAATTCCCTATTTTTTGCCGGCTCCTATAGCCGGGCTCGGAGGATGGCAAGAATTATCAGTAAAAACTTTTTTGCGCCAGCATCTAGCCTTATCAGAACCAGTTACTCGGCAACGGGAACTTTTAGTTAAGATCATGTGATAAGCCAGTTGTGTCATAGATAGGCTGAGTCATTTCCTTAGGTGCACAAAAACTCGAGTCGGTCTTCTGTGGTAGTTCGTTTCATAAACGGGCACTATAGAAACTCGACCCTCCTTTCCTTTCCATTAAGAGTAGTTTTGCAACGATAGTGTTTTGACCGGTTGGGCCTAAAATCTCCTCAAGTTCCATCCAGTCCTTATCACGCACCTGCGCTACTATTTCTGTAACTTGATGCAGTGAACTTTCTTTATTTTTGAATTGACTCGGTTTATTCATCCTCTAGAAGATCCTACTTTGAACCGTAGTCAAGAGTGACAGTTCACACATTTCCCGTTTGTCCTTAGTGTGGATACTGGCGTAGGTCTTTTTTAATTAATGTTTTGCCTTTGAACTTTAAAGACGTACAGACTCCGGCACTGATGGGGAGCTTTAGTTAGGATGACGCTGCTTGTATTCATGGATAATACAGCCCGACAGCAATACCTGAATGAACTTCACTACAACTTCTTTAATCTCTTGAATTAACGTATCTGTTTCACGACGCAAGTCTCCACGATTTTAGTTTGTATGTTGGAAAAAATTCTCAGCCAATTTCGGACAAGAGCAGCCTAACACCCGCTTATCGTTGTCAGCGTTTTTCAAAATGATCAAGGGTCCTCTGTCGTACATCTGCAAAAAAAGACAACCCTATCTTGGAATTATTTTGAACTTTAAATCCAATTTACCTGTAAAGTTTTATCTCATACGGCAAAATCATAGCTATAATTAATGGCAAGGTATGTCAACCTTCAAGCGAGAAGTCAGAAACTGTCCGTTTAACAGGATTCAATAATATTTTCTGAGCAGTTGCCACAACCCAAACCGAAACATTGCCTCTCAACCCGATTTCCTATGTAAGCTGTTTTACAAACCTAATCGTGCAATAGAACACACCACTCAACTCTTTCCTCGGCTTCCTAGCCTGTTCGTAGACAACTTATTTGAAAATAGGTGGCGCTGCTAAAGTAAAGTCTGATTGCTTTCGGGAATAATTTCGACCGTCGTTTTCGACTATATCCATTGTGTGCTCCACAACAGTGTGACGCAGGAACGGTGACTTGCGTGCCAATTACTTTTAAGTAACAGTAGACTTGCGCAGCGTCTACCGCCCTCTCTCTTTCCTCATCTACCTGTGCCCGGTGTCAAGAAGATCGGAGGTGGAACATACTCCAGGTGGTTCGTGCGAATCGAACCTGCACGTACGCGTGCCTCAACACCTGGCTAGGATCCCAGCTGAGTGAGAGTGCCGTAAAGGCCACGCCAAGAAGGGGCCATTGCAGTGTGACTGTCAGTCCGCCGGTTAGCCCCTCCACACAGCAAAATATGCACTGGGCCGCCCGCGCAGTGCACCCCCCCCCCCCGCCCGGATCAAGCCACCGCCTTATTGAACCGTCGCCTGATGTGGGATGGATTCAGTGGCTGACAGGGCCACCGAACCCGTCTGCGCACGCCACAGCACGACCTGCCCCCCTCGACACATCAGGATTTGCACAACCGGGGAATGAGAAGGAGCCGTCGCTGTCTGACTTCCAATCCACTAACCAGCCACTAAAGACACACAGTGGGCTGCTGGTCGGCAATAAGCTGATGGACGCCATATGTCTAGTGAAACGTTCTCTTTGCCTCCAGTAGACAGAGAGAGGGGGGAGGTGAAAAAAGTCACTAGTGACCTGACTTGATGACTGTTATTTTAGTTTCTTTCTCCTGCTGCATTCGTAAACCCGCACACTTATTTTTGAGGCCGATATCGTTCTCTGCATTCTCTTCTATTATTGGTCCGCGCTCACCTGAGATGGGCCCGGGGGGTGCGGGACGCAGTGCATGTCCGTCCGGATGCAAATTAATTCACCAATGCTACACCGACTCTGTGACGCATGTGGTGGATGTCGTATTTCTGTCTAACCGCGCCATTTAATGAATTGTCAAAAGGCCCCTAGACGATTTTGACCTCTCGACACTGCTCGTTCTGTGGTGTCGGACGCCATACCCATACCGTTTTCTGTGTCAGCATAGCTATGCCGGAAAAGTCCGCTTCAACTCAATAGCAGACGCTGAAGTGCCAAGTCGGTCACTGTGTTCACTTTTGCCATCAGTTTAAGCTGCTAGTAGTCTGCCTTGCAGCGAATACGGCGCTCAAAATGTCATCATCTTTCCAATGCCTTTTATGCCGATCATAGTGTACCAAATAACTGTTTTCCCTTACTTATTGCCTCGCTTTTCTTTGCTTCACTGTCTCCCTCCCGCCATTGTCGTTTTTAGGCGTTCGCGATCTTTTTCACGCTGATTGCACTGACTTCGGATCTAATCTGCTACATGCTTGTGCCATCATCCTGGCTCTTCCTCTTTGGAAGCACTTGTGTTTGGATCGAGCTTGTTTGGCATGCTGGTAAGCTATTTCTCTGAGGTTCTCTCCCATACTTGATGCTCTTAGATGCCTTCTGAGTGCCTTTACAAATTGTAATGTGTGTGCGTGCGTGCGTGCGAACACGATCACCGTTTTTACTGTTGCATGATTCATCCTGCTGACAAGACACGTGTTTCGTCAACTATTTGCCGCTGTATGACACCCTGATCGGAAACAGTAACTTCAACCAAGCGATAACCACTTCTTTCCGTTTGCTTTATGCTTAATTTATCATGTTTACTCTCTACGTACTGCAAATAAGGCACACCACAGTAGCGCATTTATTAAGGCATATGATCACGCAAGTAACTCGTGGACGCAGTAACGGTCACTGTTCGTTTCGGTTGTAAATTATCAACCCTTTGGTTTGCTGCAGAGTAAATAGGCTGAGTGTTGGCCACCGTTTCCATTTCGTGGAGTATAAAAAATCCAACTGGCCTTTCGTACCACGTACCACGATGTATAGAATCAACCCATTTGATGGCCTTTTTTGTATGCCCGATGCTGTTTACAAAACGTTTACTAACTTGGACATCCCATCGACTGTGGATCTGTGCGTGTTACATCGTTTCTCTGCGTACAAAATTAATACTTCACGATGGTAGATACTAGAATCGGCAGTGCGGTCTTTTACCCCATTGTTTGCTGTGTTCAAGCCGTATTTTTACCTTTGCATAGAACGCAACGCGATAGCACCGCGATGCCTTGGGCTACGTTTTCGGCGTCCACCACCCACTCGAGAGTGTGTGGAGTAGAAGGGGACGCTGCGTCTATTCGGATTTGACACGATAGGCTACCGAAATCCAGGATATTCTCGGATTGTTCCCTGGATATAAGCGCTCATTTCCATCGCCTGCTATAACTCTTTATTCGGGCTATATTGAAAAAAACGTAGCCCTGGAGCCCGTGCGAACGCTAGTTGCTGTTCAAAAATGGCTACAGCCGTTTGTCTTCGCTGCACCCCAATGTGTGCGATTAAACATTTTTTATGCTTTTTAAACCGCCAGAATCTTTATGCATGCCTGACTGAGTTCGCTCGTCGTCGGCGACACGGAACATCACGGTCCTGCTCAGCGTCCAGAATTATCACCTGCGCATGGAATTAACTAGAGTACGGAGGAGACTTGCGTAACACCTACCTCATTCCTTATCCACCCTTTTCTGTGTCTGTTAGTGGCCAATCTTCCGAAAATTTAGCAGAAATTCTAAAATGCGTTTTAAATTAGAGGCATTATTTAAGTGCTGTTTTAATCATATCATTATCGTGCAGTCTGATCTTGAGATATTTCACGTCTGCCAAGGCGGCAGCTTATAAATGTAGTTCCTTTGGCCGCTCATTGTGTATATCTGTCTACTTAAGTAGTATCAACTGTGTGTATTAAATTTCAATCAACTTGTGAATTCAAACATATGGCAAATAAGTACAAGAATATTAACCCATTACCTCACATAATTTTAACCACTTTGATTTTTGTTGTGCAACTTGGATACCTATGGTTTTTCAAACTTGTATATAAATTAATTAAGAGCGAATTTTTTAAAAATCTCATGTGGATATCAGCGAAATATACCTAATAGATATAGCATGAATGTTAAATATGCGTATATACAGACAGATAATTACGAAAGCTCTTAATTTTTAAGTGATCTCATATGAGATCACTGAGAGGTAATGGGTTAAGAAGAGCAGTTGGCGAGCATACATAAGTTTTCGATAAAGTCTCATCGGGCCAGAAGTCGTCATTCCTCAAGGTCGCCTTGCGGTAAGTGGACTTCTAAGAAGACCTCTTCACCAAGCCGTGTCGCGAGACTTCGGGTATTATTGTGAACCAACCAGGTTTTGCACGGGGGAGATAAGGATAAGTTACCAGCTCAGACAACCTCTATGCGTATCTACTCATTTACACGCGCCTTTGGAGAAGGTTATACTGGTCATATTGGTCTGCGCTTATCTTAAAGAGTAAAGGAACGCTTTCCGGCATTGCTAACCATTAAATAACCCAGAAACACAAATAGCGCCATCCTGGCCAACATTGTTGCATCGGAACATCGTGTGGAACCCGACAAAACCGGGTGATTTATAGGGTCCCACTTAACTGTCCAAAGTGACCGCTTTCATGCTGGGGATGCCGGCCTTGTCTACACAAAAGGCTCTCTTGCTAGCTTCGCGCCAGGCATCGCCAACGTTCGCTTTACTTCATGCACTCGTCCGCGCTCTCTCTCTTCGTCTCCCCGCCCCCACCCTTCGCTTATCCACCCTCCTCCCCTTAATTGTATGCAAAGACGAACGTGTTTTAACTTGCATCCCGTTCCCACATAAATGTTCTCGCCTGGTGAGAATTTATTGAAAGCACGCGCGTGCTCGTGAATTGCTCCTCTGAATTATCTGCTGGGAATTTTTGCAACTTTTAAACAAATATTTTCCGTGTACTCATTTTGTACCAAACCATGTCTCCTTCATATTGTATACATGAAAAAAAAGATGTATTTTGGTTTTAAAAAAAGTATTTAACTTTGGTATTTTCTAGGATCTTGCAATGCCTGTTCCGTTTGTATTGTATCTGTCGGTATATAAATGCCCTTTATGAAGCATACAACATAGTCCATCCCCTTTGCACATTATGCGAAGTTCTATATTATATAGTTATTCGTGATGTAGCGAAGTTTATGCTTTTCCTCACATGCAATGTATATAGCTTGAAGACTGTTAACTCAAAATGCATGCTATCGTAATTGTTTGTGTGCTAGCCTTCTAGTTTGGGCAGGCTTCCAACCCATGTCAGAGACCTTTTAGTGTTTCCATTGGAAGAAACCAATGACGCCACGACCGCCTTCTTCGCGAATTCGCCTATTTTCTTGCCCAAACTTCTTGTCTGACTGGACATTATCGCGCGATTGCCGTTGCTACTGAGTTACGCCCTATATGGTGACTGAGTCATCTTTGCGAATCTTCCGCGTAGGCTGCTGGTATTTCGTTTCCAGCGCACTCTCGCGGAGATCCAAACACGCCTGCATAACAAGCGACTGCCTGACGTATCTCCTGAATCCACCCTTCCGCAACACTTCCCTTTCCTAATTAGGCTACCTTTCTCTCTAGCAGAATTTGTGCTCTGATGGTTTCACTAGGGATGTACTCCTGCTGTCTAGTTTTCTCCCTCTGTGGTTTTTAATTCACGCAGATTGTCTGTTCCGATCTATCAAGCAACCATTATCCAGGGTTCCTACTTATCCTCTGTGTATACCTCCATTCATCCAGCAGTCTTAGTACTTGTCTATTTTCCTTGCATTTACTAATGCCTCTTTTCCCTGCGCTCTCTAAATCGCCTCTCGAAAGCTTGTTTGTCTGCCGAATTAGCACCAGGTTTTGAGTTATCGTAGCAGTGTGTGCTATAAATGGCTCCATATCGTTTTGTTCCAGACTCGAATACGCCTTCTCTGCCGGCATTATAATGCAAACATCCCGCCTTTGTAAGCTTGTTGACAGAATTAGGTAATGCCAATTTGTTCTGTCTACAGAACTAAACGCAGACGTTACATTGCCCTAGTATCTTCATAGACACTCTAAGTGTACTAGGACGTTGGGCTCCATGACCAACGGACTAAAATCACGAGTGCTCCTGCCTGATACCAGCAGCAAAGTCAGGCCCTCCTCCGTAGTACTTCCGGACTTGTCGTTGCTACTCTCTGTGTGACCGTCTGCGTGCACCCTGCAGCGCACTTCCAGACCAACGGTTAACGTCGGTTTTCAGTCTGACAATCAGGGGTGATTCATTAAACGCAACTCCGACGGGATCCTACATGCTGCCGTCAAAGTATGATGCCATGACTCACCTGGTTGAACACTAAGTCCGCTGATCACCTGGACCTAACCTAGAAGTCTTCTCGGCGGCTGGTTTTACCACCCTTTGATGAACATTCACCGATCGCTAACGGAACTCACTCGTTTCGTTCTGCCTTGGGGCTTATCTCGAGCAGCACAGAGGCTAGAAGCCTAGGCAGATATCATTGCTGACAAATAAAAGGGGGACTGGAATGGCAATTTCTGGCTCATTGGCCGTCATCAGCCTGTCCTACCCAATTCCAAGTGGTGCACCACCCGGAGCTCGAACTCGCGACCTTTTGATCAAAAATCCACCGCCCTAACCATTGAACATTTATATATGCCGACCTAAATGTGCAAGGGAACGAGCCCGTGTCTGATAGATTAGAGCGTTAGACTTCTGATGAAATGATCGCGGGTTCGAGCCTCGGCTGGGGCGACACTTGGGGGTTGGGTAGGACTGGTTTTACCAACGTTGAGTGGCGACGACAACTAAGCGAAAATGGTCCCTTCCGTTTTACTCCGACCTCATCGCCACTGCCTCTCGACTATCTGAAAACTCTGTCTACTTCTTCGTCCAGTTTTACTCATAACGACCATCTTGGTACGGACTGCGGGAGATGGGAGGATTGTTTTAGGCAGATAAATATATGCCGTGGTTTGGGCTGTACCTGCCGACGCCCCATTATTTGGCCGAATGCAATCATGCCTGCGTGCTCTACTACATATTGCCTACATGGTACCTTCCTATTGAGCTTATTTTTAGTCTTACCGACCTTTGAGCTCATCCCAAATATATTTCGGGCCGTCAGTTATACATTAGAAGGCTGCGCCTATTCAGCAGGCATTGACAACTGCCTCGGTCTTCGCCTACTGTGCTTGGTATCGGGTTTTATGAATGGAAACCATTTTTTTAAATATTCCATCACGTAAGACAATGTTCACTCTCTCTTTTTAGAACGTGGAATATGCGTTCCAACTGTGGCATTATGTTTCCTCTTCTTATACATGGAGGTGGCTGTTCGTCTCCGTGACCCGAAAAGCATTCCACTCAGCATAGACCTATGCAGGCCGTTTGCTGCCCACTGGTAAGTCTGCACTCTCTTGTCGATCATGACATTTCTTCCCATGGTCTCTTTCTGCCAGCCAAAACTTACTTACTGTCGTTTTTGGTGTCATGGTGATTTTATGCCCTGGAACCGACGAAATGGTCCCTTTTTGTGTAGCCGTAGTTGGCTGTAGAAGATTAACCGCAAGTTGCCATTCGAACCTTTCTGCCTTTTTTAGTAACACTTCTTCACGCATTTTGGCCTTCAGTGGGTTGTTGTGTAATAGAAAAGCGTTTGGGTGTTAACGGAGACGGTAATCATAGTTAAGGCAAAAAAGTATTGCGTGCCTCTCCCTAGTAAACTGCACACTTTCATTACCACTTATTTCGTTCGCTAGCTTACCTCAAGGCTGCCCTCTCGAAAGTAAGACGAGGAGGGGGGTGCTTTCAGACGACAACTTTTTTCTATCAGCGCAACTAGTTTGGTCTGTTAATATTCCCAATTTCACGTGATTAGAAAAACTCGATTGTCTGTGGACGAAGAGTTGCGGTTGCTCGGTCGACTCCCTCCGTCCCTCCACCTGCGAACTTGACGTAGTTTAATCAAACGTCTGAACTGGCGGTTTACATGTACGTGTTTTGGAAATCACGCGAAATCAGAGACAAGGCACAGCATTTTTAACATTTCCATTCACACATGTGCCCATCACCGAAAATAGTAGACGGGACGCCAACCAGTTCATCCGTTTGTAGCATTGTGATCCAGCCTGTAGGTATTCACTAGTCTGTTTTTTTCTTCCAGTACGGGTCATTGTCTTTGTGTCAGTGAAGTGGAAGTCTTGATTAGCTGTCAAGGTAACGATTTGGGACGGGGAGGCTTCTCCTTTTCATCGGTCGGTTTACGTCCATCTTTGCACTAACCTTTTTGATCAGTCCCGCCACGACTTTCCAACCCCAGAAAATACGCCACCTTCGCCCACAGGACTTTAACTACTAATAATTTCAATCGTGCAAATCTCTGATTCGAATCCACCTCAGCCAGCGAGAAGGCTTAAGTACCGCCAACTGAGCTATAAGGCCCCTACTGGGAGCCGTGAGTTTAATTAAATTTGGGTTAAGTTTGCCGCGTGGTCTACTGTACCGTACGGAATCCACCAATGCGGATACAATAAACTGACTACCCAAGCAGGATTTCCTTAGCGGCTAATCTAGAATCCGCCAGATGACTACCCGGCGCACTTAATTAACTGGGCGAGAAAGGGAGAGGCTTGGCAGAAACAATTTCGCCACATCGGTCCATTCGCCGTGTGCGGCTAGCTCCCGCTCTGTTCAGCCAATTTCTTTCCATCTAGCCACTGTATGACAGGTCAGCTCGATTGTCCCGATCGACAAGTTTCACCATGTGCCCCACAAAATGGACAAAGCACCAGCGGCTTGTGCATAAATTCCTTTATAGGAGGCAGACTTCCACATCATCTCCCACACTCGCCCGCCAGGCACCGCTGACAAGACAGTGTCAAGCAAAACCAGATGTGGGCTTCAGCGCAGTGGCTGACAAGCCTAAGCGGCCAGTTTGCACGTCGCACTCACGACTTGGTCTCCGCAAACATGCACTGAACCTTAATTGAGAGCGACTCTGATTTCGAGTCCGTGAAGGTGCCATAAAAAAAGCATTAGGAAGGTGCTATCAGGTTAGGCTCTCAGTACTCTATTCGGTCACTACATACGGCAGTTCGACCATTTATTTCGATTATGTACACTGTATGTTGCAGGGACGGTGACTTGTGAGTGAGTTGGTTTCGAGTGATAGTAGACTTGCGCAGCATCTACCACACTCTCGTCTCTCATCCGCACGTGACCGGTGTCATTACAGGGTGAGAGAGTACCAGAGGTTGATGGCGTACAGGATTGCCTGTCAGAAGGTGACTAGACAGGTAGCTGTACGTTGGTTCTCAACTGAAATACTTAATCTGGCCACGTGCACGTGTAATATTCGGCGCAACGCACAGATTTCCATTCAGTTTTGGCAGGGCAAACAGGAAAAGATAGCAAAGTCAAGTGGGCTCAACAATTGACACTTTTGCAGCGAAGAAGAAACGAGCCAGTCCGATCTGCTCATTTACGTGCCCAAAGGGCTAAATTTAACTCGCTACTAAAATGATGATTGCGGGCAAAAGCAAAACCAACAGACGCTGATTATATTGTAATTACAACGGTCGCGAAAGCCAGCCAGCCACAAAGAGGTTAGAGCCGGTCAAAGTTCGCACATCTATCATGGCTATAATTCAGAGCAGGCGACAAGACCGAAGGCATTAAGACCTATTGCATGATTTACCATACAAAACAAGAGATCTACTTTTAGTTAGCAAATTTCTTTCGAAAGAGATTAAGAGACTGTAATTATGACCACTTGGGTCCATCTTCTCACCGTCCTGATGATGGAAACAATGGAGTCATAGAAACCTCGGGAAAGAATACAGTTTAGTTCAAGGGTTTGTCTTCTCTTCTTCCTGGGATGATTAAATCAATGCTATATTTGGACTTCAATTCCTCCCGCATGCTAATCTCCGTGAGAAGATAAGGCGTTGTTGTATGAGGCACCGAGTGTCCAAGTAAACCCTATCCTCACTGTTATAGACATCAAAAGCAGCCGCCTGACACACTGTTCCATAGATGAAACGTGTATCTGCTCTTGTCGAGAAAAAATGATTATAAAAACGCCAGATAGAAGTAACACACGAATCTCCAACTGCTTTGCACACCGAGCTTGTTCGACCTAGGAGCGAAGTTTACTATTTCGATTGATAAATAGCTATCCATGGGCTATTCAGCAACCACCCAGGAGGGCCCAATTGTCTGACTATTAAACTCTGCCGCAGGTAGGACCTGCGAAACTCATAAAACGCTGAATGGGCTTCTGAAGTACGCATTGAAATGAATTGCATTAGTTAAGAAAGACTATAAAATTTGTTTGCATAGCGCATTAACGACTTGGAAAAAACTGGCTTGTGCGCCACGTCATGTTTTTTTGTAACAGGATGCTTCAGCAGCTGTTCTTGTAGTCGCATATGAGCATTTCGGCGAGCATTATGTTCGTTTCCGCACATTTTTGTGCTCTTTGGCGCAAATTGCCTTTCCTAAAAAGAATAAAAGAAAGTTAAATTGTGCATAATACTTTTGTAGACTATTTCATTATCGACATTTGAAAATATTTTTTTCGTTAGAAATCCGCGATTTTGACCGAATTTGGGGTTTGTATGCTAGCTATAAATGGTTTCGTAAGCATCTTCTTGGTGATTAAAAGTAACACTCCGTCATTTGTCGCAGTTAAATTCCTAGCGTTATCTTCACGAAATATAAACCCTTATATTGTAGGCTCTTTATCTTTTTGCTATCGTGATTCATTTGCATACAGCCGTGTGTAAGGTACTGAGGTGGGAAGTGTTTAGGTTGATGTGTACAAATCGGGTGCGAGTGTTTCTGTATGTGCATCAGTATTTGTGCCCCCTAAATGGGCCGCGTGGTAGATGCGTTGGACCAACATGGAGACCAGATCAGGGCGTTATTCGGATCACGCTCCCATAACAAATGCCGAACGTGGGGATGACGGGGAGACACATGGTGACACGCATTTGGGCGGCTTTGGCCCGCTAGCCACCCGTGCCACCCCCCATCTCCGGTCTTATTCATTGGTTGAGATTACATCTCCCAACCAAATCCAGGCTCTTAACTAGGTGTCTAGTGGCACAAGCGTAGTCCCTAGCAGGTTGTACTTGTACTTGTTACGGCAATCACCTCGGGTGGGTTGAGCCGGCATCAGTTTTGACGTTGACTGCATCATGAATCACAGCTGTCCAGGCGCGTCGATCTTGCGCCTGTTCACACGAGAGCACCATCCATTCACGGTTCCACTGGCGTAAGCCGTAGACGCATGGGCCAGAAACGGACGACAGATCCTGCTTGACCGTTGCTGTCCAAGTTTTCAGCTGTCCGCCGCGACGTTTGTGCCAGGTGGGGGGAGGCATCGCCACAAGCAGGTCACAAATCAGCTCACCATCATCACGCCGGGACGCATGCCCGAACCACCGAAGTCGTCTCTGAAGCAGGAGTGGAGGGAGAGCGTCCGGGTGACAGCGTCGGCGGAGATCGGAGCAGCGAATTCGGTCGACGCGTCGGTGACGAAGGATGCGGCTTAGGCAGTCATTGTCAAACACCTCAAGGCGCCTCATGTCCTCAACACGCATAGGCCATGTCTCTCCGCCATAGAGCAGGATAGGTCGAACCACTGCTTGGTAAACACGGGACTTTGTGCGTAGTGATATTTCCCTTCTATACCATAGAGGAGCGCACAGACGGTAGAAGGCAGATCGAGCACGTTTGACGCGTGATACAACCTCGTCGACACCTTGACCCGTTTCCGTGACCAAAGAGCCTGAGTATCTAAACGAGTCGACCACTTCGAGAGGAGCGCCGTCGAGAACAATAGGAGTGACAGGTGTAGGGGGCACACAGGAGAGCATGACTTGGGTCTTAGTCGCGTTTAGGCGTAATCCGATGGATCGGGCACGCTCATTGTCCTTGTCCAACGCCTGCTGAACTGTATTACAGTTGTCGCCAAAGAGGATGACGTCATCAGCATACGCCAAGTCAGTCACCAATTTCGAGCGATCAAACTGCACTCCCGGGAAGTCATCCAGTGCTTTGGTCATGATCCAGTCCACCGCCTAGTTGAATAGGGTTGGTGAAAGGGCACAGCCTTGGCGGACGCCCGTCCTGACGCTAAAGGCTTCCGTGTCGCCGTTCTGCGTCCTCACCCGTGTGGAAGTGCCACGATAGTATGCCTGCATGAGATTGAGAAGCTTAGGTGGTAGGCCATCCGTCCTCATTATGTTCCACAGCGAACTGCGATCAACAGAGTCAAATGCGGCAGCAAAATCGATGAAGCATAGAACAGTGGGTTGTTGGTGACCCCATCTCAGTTCCAGTACACAGCGGAGATTGAAGATCTGGTCGGTGTAGCCACGACCTGGTCGAAATCCACTCTGGGTTGGGCGGGTGCGCTGGTCTCTCGCAGTTTGGAAACGTTTGAGAAGAAGAGACGTGAATGTTTTCGCCGCTACATCGATAAGGCTAATGCCTCTGTAATTTCTGCACGCTCGTCTGTCACCTTTTTTAAACAAGGGGAGGATCACTGCTTTTTTCTCCAGTCAGAGGGCACAACTTCGCTGTCCCATATCTTGGCAAATATTTGTTGTAGCCAGGGCCCAATAACCTCGGGTGCACATTTAAAGAGCTCCCGCGGGAGGTCATACTGATGGTGAGGATCGTCCGCATTGGGCGACAGGTCAGACATCACAGGGGGATCATGGTTAAGCTGGTCACAGAAATGCTCGCGCCATCTCTCTAACCGGTCATTGATCTTAGTGATGACAGCACCGTTGCGATCCAGTAAAGTCTCGGTGGTGTTCCTCGAACCTCTTCTGGCCTGCTTTAAGAGTCGGTAGAGCTTGTGGGTGTCACCTCTGGTAGCTGCTCGCTCCGTTTCCGTGGCAAAGTCGCTCCAGTAGGCGTTCCTATCGGCTCGGATGGCCCTTGTCGTTTGGCGCTGCAGCTCTCTGTAAGTGGGGGAGACAGTGAGTCTGGCTCGGCCGGCCTCCTCAGCTAACTCAAGCGTGAGTCTAGTGATCCAGTCGCGATGTCGCCGTCGGGTTTTGCCCAGATGGGTGTATGCCAGCTCTGACATCGCGGCCTTCAGGAACTGCTACGCGGGCTCTGGGTCCGCTCGGGCGTCAGGGTACAGGCCGTCGAAACGGTTCTGGAGTGCTAAGTGGAAGGCGTCGCCAGCAGAGGACTTCAGCTTTGCGACATCGATCCGCTGTGGTCGAGAGGGTCTGTGAATAGCTCTCAAACGCAAGTGAAGGGTTGCCCGCTGTAGGACATGGTCCGATACATGAGCGTTTCCTGTATCAGCACCGCGGTAGGCTCGACAATCCAAGACCGAAATGGCCCAGCGTGCTCGGACAAGGATGTGATCTATTTGGGCCTGGGTATGCCCGTCATTTGAGTACCAAGTGACAAGGTGGTGGCGCGGATGATCAAAACGGGTGCTTGACACAACGAGGCGGTTAGAAGATGCGAAGTTGACAAGGCGCTCACCGTTGGCACACTGCGCTCCAACAGCAAATTTGCCTACCACATGATGGGTTCCAGCGTCACACACACCTGGTCGGGCGTTCCAATCACCGGCAATGACGAGTAGGTCGCTTCTTGCGATGCGGTCAACTGTTCGCTGGAGGTCACCGTAGAAGTCATCTTTTATGCTGTCATCAGCAGCCAGAGTAAGCGCATATACCGAGATGATGGAAAGGTTGACTGGGGCACTTTTCAAATGGACCCAAGCGATCCGCGGTGAGACAGCCTCTTACTCTAGCAGACTCGAGTGAAATTCATCGGCCAAAGCTATAGCGACACCATACAGTCCAGAGTTGTCGGACACACCACTGTGGTAGACATGGTACGCAGAGTCAGTTCTTGGTACTTGCAGCAGTTTGTGGCCAGTGTAGGCGGACCTCAGAGAGACACGCCACACTAACACGGTATTCAGAAAGGGATTTGGCTGTTAGCAGTTGGGCGCCGTCATCCCTCAGAGTTTGAACATTCCAGCCTGCAATTCGCAATCCGGCATCAGCTCGCAGATTTAACACCCGTCCCGTGATGCCAAGAGGGTAGGGCGCGTCAGTTCCCGCGGACGCCGTAGCAGAGATCGTATGTAGCGTATAGTTGTGATTCATGAAAGTGTAGAAAGTCAAGAAAGTCAATTCCCTGTTTCGTGGAGAAAAGGGGATTGGCGCTAGGTCCCCGGTCTTGCTCCCCTACCAGAGCCCCGTTAGCCAAGCAAAAGCAAGTTTCCGGCGCGCACCAGCGTGGAGGTGGGGTTGGATTTTACGCAGAACTGTTATCACGGAAACAAATGCTTCAAACTTTCTCAGCTGTAACGCGGCCGGACTGTCCATTCCAACCTTTTCCATTATCAGTTCGCCTCATCATGCGTAGGGATCGGCTACTGGTCTAGCTCAGGACAACGACAACTCGCTTTAAACTGTGTTGTATTTTGACTCGAACACATTTTAAAGGTCCGCAACTTTCTAGTGACTGATGTATGCGGACAAGTAGTTGACTAGCATAGTAAGCCCTTGATAGGGATTTATCGGAAGGCCGCCCAGTGCCAAAAGTCTTCCAGCCCAAATGTCTTACACAGTTCGTGCTTAACGGCTTAGTTCTTCATTTGTGCGTAGTTAATGCGTGATAATTGCAAGGTACGAAATAAGTAGTTCCGCTTGTAATTGTTTACTAAATTAAGAAGTGCGCAAAATGTTTGCAGGAAGAAAAAAAACACTATGAAAACTGTGATAGCCGTTCTTATTGGTTAGTAAAGGAAGCCTTTAGACCAATAAAATTGTTAGAGTAACTCCTATTACCATTAGGCGGCCCATTATGAATCCATACCTATGCCATTTTCTTGAGCTGGTCCCACTTCAGTCCTAGAGACCTCATTAGGTCATGAGCATTTTGTTTATCGCCAAACTGGGGCAATATTCTCTGCAGCTTAGAAGGTACCCAGAAGATCGACAGGAAACAGGACACTTCTTCCGCGGCCAGTTTTAAAAGGGGGCACAGTAACCGGCTATGTTAGTGGTCACGGTTCAAGGATTAGATAGCCGTACCACCACACACTCGAGTTTTGCATGGCGCTGCTCTGCTTTTTAGATTCCGATGAAATTTTCTTCATATGAAATAAACCAAAGCTGTGTAAGTGTCCTTTCCTAGGGGCGGCCACCCTTGTAGTTAACATTACATTCGCCAATTAGAACTCATCACATGCTTCGTATTGCATAGATTGGCATACTTCACAGCCTCAAGTTTAATCCTACTATGATTGTATTAAGTAGCCTACTGAATGTCAACTCAACTCGGGCCCTGCGTCCGAACACAGTCCTCAGTTGCTCACGCTTAGCTCACATCTCTTTGTTCCTTTTTTAACCAGTCAAATGCTGAGATTGTAACTTGATCTCAACTTCGCGTCTGCCGATGGCATCACTGGTCTCTGGTGCTGTCCGGGCTATGCCTGTCAGCTGAGTAGCACTTGCACCGGTTTAAATCGATCACGCATATCGGTTTAAACCCGTGCTTCTTCGCTCGCTCTCTATCTCTTGTGCCAAGTGCATGATGTGCGCCAGTCCGTGCTGTCCCTGCAGCCTCGTGTCGATTATTTTTGGGTGTTATACTCATCCATTTTGTTACTACGCGCACTTCAATCCCTTGGGGTCTGTTTATCTGACGCTGAAGCGACCTGTACACAGTCAATCGGCGTCGCGTATGTGTGACTTCGAGCTGTCGTCAGCCGGTTTTTTTTTTTCGCGATCGTCAGCCAACAAAACACAGCTTAGTTGTTTTTGTGAACATAAATGGGCGACAAAAGGCCCGCTCTTCGATCTCCTTCTGCCTCGCCTGTTGCGCAAAACGTGGAGTGGGCTTATGCGGTAGCTTCTGGTGATAGTTAACAGGACACAAAACGTTTACTGCCACTGCCGTACAACACCACTGGACAATCTGTTGGCTTATCAGGCATTTTGTCGTGTTGTGGTGGCCACCGTCTACTCCTAAACAGAAAACCGAAACCCCAGACGCCAACATGTGAAAATCTGCCTGCTGTGTAGCTCCCTCAGATGTATGAGAGTTTTGCTCGTATAGGCACATGCTTGTGAGTAAGCGTTTTAACTTCTGATCGATAGGCGCTCACCGATACCCGGTTGGGCAACGAGCCCGTGACGTAGTGTATTAGCCAACAGGTTGTGATTTCGAGTTCTCGGGTGCCGCGACACCTGGGGCTGGGTATGGCTGGATGATAACGGCTAATAAGCCAGAAATGACTATTCCAGTCTCTCTTAACTTCGTCGATAATATCTTTCTCTTTTAAAACGTGTCATGCCATTTCTTAAAAACAAATTTTGGATGGATGTTGACGTGCTGACGAATTGCTATCCAGTTTTCAGTGAGGTCATTGTGTAACAATATTAAACAACTGAGCAAACACCACATCTAAGTCCAACACGGTTGATAAAAGCCCAGCATTTCACGACCCGTATGCCGACTATTAAGCAATCGGTGCGGAAGCAGGCAGCTACCCTCGATTGGAGGGAATCCTTTATTTTCACAGGTATGCATTAGCATAGTGACTGTACTCTATAAAGCCTGCAGCTCCCCGTGTATGAACTGCCCGTGTCTGCTATTGTCTCTGATGATGGATCCGCGACGGATTTCCAAACATCGGCAGGATAAAATCCGGCAACAGTAGCTTATGTAGGCCCACTCATTAATCCCTAATCCCTGCATGTTTTCCTAAAATTCTTGTTCCAGCGATCACATCGGCTTCTTCTTCCTAGGACTCGCCTGTTCGTTTGTATTTTCAGTATCAAACAGCTCCCACTCCACACCTTTTGCAGTCCGGTCGAACCACCTTGTACATCTTGAGGGGGCCTCTATCGGCCCTTCCGTTGCTCCTAAACATGCTTCTTTAGACTGATAAAGTCACGCCTAAATAGGCGGTGTTCTTGGACTTCTTGTCAACTTTTGAGCGAGGGGAGTCTAAACCGTTGGTTTAGTGCTGTTGCTGCTGCTGACAGTATTTGACTTCGTTTACTGAAGGAGGTACTTCTATTTGCTGTAAGGCGTTTCAACATTTGTCACACTTCTGATTGGATAATGTCGTGCTCACGAATTGCTGTTAGGTGATGTTTTTGTGCACCAGTATGAAACGGTCTCCACCCTGATTTCATCATACTTTTCGCAATCCTGTCGAATCACTTCATACGTCTTGAGGTAGTGTAGGGTGTCTATCGGTCTCCCCTTGGCTCCTGAACATATTCAGGTGTGCACATTGGCTTTTAGACTAGCCGGTTTTATCGGAGACGGAAACGTTGAATTACTGCTGTTGGCACTATTCGGATTCGTTTGCTTTCAATGGAGAAGTAGCATCAGCATGCATTCGCGGCTAGATAAGCTGGTATTTCATTGGGAGTACCGATTGATCTCTGTATGTGGTAAGCAGATAAGCAACGAATTCAAACTTTTAAGGTCTAAACCGTATTTGCGTTTACAGCACCACAATTTTCTGATCGAATCCTGGCAAAAGGCACCTGTAGGAAGAATCTTTGCGCACAGAACCCTTCATTGCTGTCTCAAGCAGCAATGGCCGCTGGCAAAGTCAGGGCTATTGTTGACTGCGTTCAGCCGGGCCCGAGCGAGCGTGTGAAAGAGAGAAGGAGACAGATGGCAGTTGCTTTTATGCGATTGTGGAACAAATTTAGGTGGTGTAAGATTTGTGAGTTGCATTGCCCAGGGGGCGGGGTGTCGTGTGTTCAGGTGGCCCTTTGACAACCGCGAATATTTGGACGTCCGGTGAAGTTGGTCAAAGTTCTTTAGGTCAGGGTGTCGGAGAGCGCTCACTGCGAAATTGTCTGACCTTCAGGCAGTGGGTGTTGAATAAACCAATCGAACAACACCGTTAGTTGTCCGCTGGAAACTGTAGTCAGTACGGTCTTCCACGCATTGCACTGCTGTTCATTTGCCTTGCCGCTTATACTTGTAACAACCCTCGTGTGTGGGAGATCTGAGGTATTCGAGTACAGTTTAACGGCCGACCGGCACGTGCCTCATATGCGGGTCTTCTCCACTGCACGCAACTCCACATTTGGTCGTTTTGATTCTGTATTTTCATCGGAACCTAGCGAGTGCGTGAAGCTAAAGGATACAACTTTAGCGTCTCGTGTTTAAGTCGCCGCTGCGTCCTCGATGATTGAACTGTGTTCTGCCAATAAGACGGAGGATGAGGTTGGTCCTGTATAAACCAAACTCAGGTACTTTAAACCAAGAGCTAGTAATCTTCCTCGTATGAGAGGATCCTTGTCGAAGTAGACGAATGAAGTACCGTAGGTTAGTCTTGTCAAGTCTACTTTTCGACTGAGTCGAAATCTGTTCCTCCTGTGCAGTCTTCAGATTCCCCTCTTTGCAGACTGTCCTGGAAATTTTAATCTCTCCAAGTTTACTCAATCACGTTTCCAGACAGTTCAACGATGTCCATCGCGTACTTCATATTAGGCACAGTGCCCTGCGCGTTCATTATTTTTAAGTGATGGTAGACTTTTGCTGCATCTACCGCACTCTCTCCTCTCTCCCCTCACCCGCCCGCGCCAGGTGGTCCGACAGAGTGAAGAAGACCTGAAGCGAGATCGGGCGCAGGTGGTTGGTACGACGAAATCCAAGGCACACTCCCTGATCTAAAATAAACCCCTGACCAGCATTAAAACACAGTAACAGGAGGATGGGGTTAATGCCGTGGACCCCAGCTCTCACAGCCTGTGCCTGCATGGTCACGGCCTACACTTGACCACAATTTTACCACAACAACAAAAGAATAGGGTCACCGACACGGATCCAAAATTAACCATATCTACATCAGCATCATTCTCGTGGCTGCAAGCCTGGTTTTGACGCGAACTGTGGGACAGGGTTGAAGAAAGCGGCTGGGGCCGGCTCTCCTGCTCTTGTCGCGGGCCCTTCTCGTCGTAGAATTATTTTTTATCAGTATGCGGGTTCCTGTGTCCGCATGTTGCCATCTTTTACGCGGCTATCCTTTTACTCTTGGCTTGTCACAACTCGACGTATTCCTCTACCTTTCCAATCACGACTGATGAGACCTCGTCTGTGTGTGTGTGTGCTACCGTAGCAACCATGGCCTGTTACTGATAGGAGAGGGGCCATTGCCATAAACTATGCGATTGTAACAACCTTTGTGCTCAACGCACAATTACTTCTGACAGCGTTTATGATAACAAAATTTGCCGCGAGGGGAGTGGGGTGGGCGACAGAGAAAGTCTATCTCCCAGTTTGTTCGTAAATGAACTAACGTCCTGCTACATGGCGCGTGCGCGCATGTTTGCTCCCACTCATTTTTCCTCTTGAACGCGGCCACGCACGCGGCAGCGTCCATCGCGTCTTCCCGACTGACGACCAGGCCATCATCCGGCAGCCGCGCGCGATGATCTCCGCTGTCCGCAGGCCTATCGATCGCTTACCGCATGCGCGCTCGCGTGTGTGTGTGCGTGCGTGCGTGCGTATCACTCTCTCTCGGCCACGTTACGTCCGCCTGTCCGCTCTCGTGGCAGCGACCGGCCTGCGTGCGTGCACGCGTCATAACGTCTGTGTATATATACGCTTGGGGCAGTCGTCTTTCCCCCCCTCTTCCCCCTTTCCTCGTGGCCTTATTTTTCACGGCGTAGCCATATTTTCCCCTGCCTGCTGCACCCTTAGGTCGACTGAACAACTTGAACAGACCTGCCTGCCCTATCCCACTAGCCTTTTACGTTTACGCCACAGCCGGTGTATGGCTGCTAACAGCTGAATGCGCGGCTCTAGCCCGGTGGATGATGAACAAGGCGTCTGAGCAAGAACACACTGGTTGCCCCACCATCACAGATAATTTTCGCCTCGGAATGCACGCATTATGATGAGCGAAGTGTGTAGTCACGGATCATGGGTTTTAGGTGCTTTTGCGATTGCGGCAACTCAGGCGTTATTCCGTGAGCTCTAGCCAAATCCCAGGAGAACTGGCAAGACTGCAAGTTAAGTTGAATGAATTGTTTTGTTTCTCTTGTCCTGCAGGGTCGAAGATACATCCGAGCCTTTAATAGACTACGCGTTTATCTATGGGCTTTCAAGGTTATTTAAGTGACAGGTAGCATTGCCGGCAAAAACATGGCAGACTTGAATGGCCATTTCTGGCTCATTGGCCGTCATCAGCCAGCCATATACAACCCCACCACCCGACGCTCGAACCCGCGCCCTTTTGATCAGAATTCTGACGTTTTAACCGTTCAGCCACGAGCTCGTTGTCTTGCTCAGTTAGATCGGGAGATATTGACACTCATTTATGAAAGTTCACCGATCTCTAACGGAATTCACTCATCCCGCTCTGCCATGGGGCTAACTCTCGAGCCCCGCCGGTGGCTAGTATTCTAGGCAGATAACATTGCCAGCATTGATGGGAACCATACGGGTTAGGGCGTGGCACTTCAATCAATAGGGAAACTGCTTTTGTTCGTCTGACGTGGTCGAGCAGTTTGTTTCGTCGCGCCTATTCTGCTTACCTGTCCTTGATGGTCATTCAAATTGCATACTCTTCTGTGGTTCCTATTGCTGCTCTGTCGTACATCGGATCTTCTGCCTGCACTACACATAGTTATCATACCCATATTTTTTTTCCTTATCCTTGTGTGACACGACCTTTTGCGCCCGTCTGTTCACACACCCACATGTTTTGCTACCTGATGCCAATATGGGTACGACGTGCGCTCATTTCTAGAAATTTTAGGCTAAATTAGAGCCTTCGCAGAAGTCAGCAGCGTTCTCGTGTAATTCCAATCCAGATAAGGCTTCGGCAGTTTCTTTCCTTGGAACTCTGTCAATTCGCTGCCTATTTGTGTGTGTGTGTGTGTGTGTTGTGCGCGCATGTGAACTCACTTAAACGACTTCGGGTGGCCTTGTCAATCCTATCTCTTATCTGCTTCAGACCCTTCCGCTCATTCTTTGGTTGAGTATTGTAGGCTGCTGACCTTGAAAACAATAGAGTTGCACAAGCAGGTGGGACTCCAAAAAGTGCATTGTCTGACGCATGCACAGTTTGAGCCATTTTGGTTGCGAGTGCGCACCCACGTTTGCACCAACGTTGACTGAAGGCTACCAGGTGTACTATTTAAAAGCCCCCCTTTCTTCTCTGTGTATACTCCTGGTTTCTTGGATTAGTCAGCGTTTGCCAGCAGCACCCATTCTCTGTGGCGTGATTTGGCGCGTTTTATGCACCAAATGGCGATTACTAGGGAACACTTGCCTGCCCACCGGCCCTTTGGCTCCCCCCCCCCCCCCCCCCTCAAAAGAGGGTATCGCATTGGTGTCAGGCATTAGCCGGAGCTACAAATGCACTACAAGCGCATGGTAGGAATTAGACGGGCAATTTGCAGTTTTGCTCTGGCTATGGAATAAATGGCGTTTGCATCAGTCCTATGGCCGGGGACCCTATTACCGGTATCGGGCTAATGCCTGCGTCAACAAACTGCCTAATTCTCCGCACTATAGGGCGCACTGTCAATGAAAGATTCATTCTAAAAATGTTTTCTTCTATAAGTTGCACCGGACTACAAGGCGCTTTGAGGGAGACAAAACATTCAGGTAAGTTAGTCAGCCAACATTTATTGAACGCATTCGTAATAACTCAAAATTGTTCAAACATTCAGTTTCTGCGAGACCTTAACTGGCGTGCAGTTGGAGAGAATACGTCTTTTCATAAAGCGAAAGCGCCAAGAAGGATCCTCTCGAAAGTCATTAATATTCATGTCCCCTGCTAACATTGTTGCCCTCATTCAAATAGGGACTGTATAAACGCTTCTACCTTCTGCACTCTGTTCAATAACTCACTGTTACCATCTCGTTTTTTTTCCTCGGAAACTCTGTTTGGTATTCTTCAATCGCAGCAGGTCATCCTCCTGCTTCCTCCACTTCCGTGCCTTTTATTAATTACTGTTGAATTCCCTCGCAGCCACTTTACTTCCATGTACTACTGCGTGACTGACCGCATCGTAAACGTCTCTTGACAGGTGCCACTCTGGTGTCCATACATACACAAGTGAAGTACTGTGCATACAACTCAGCGACGCTCCTGACCACGAATGAACGCAGCGCCGTGTACCACACAAAATCGTTTTGGGGTCAGAGATCACACTTAATCGATCTATAAGGCGCACTGTCTTTTTTCAGGAAATGTAATGTTGTTATGTGCGGTATGCCGGATTCTTCGTAAGTGAGACAGTACGCACTCAATGCCATAGCATGTCAAAAATATCTCCATTGGCTCTCTGCATTGAAGGCTTTTAAGATAGATTGAACCTTCCTGCCTCACCGTAAACAAGAAAAAATAGTTCAGTAGTCGATTCGACGTCGTTTGTTAACATCGTCGGTGAAGGCGAATGTGCATGTCTTTCTTCAAATCCGCCGTTGCATGTCATAACACGAGGCATCTTCGTAACCACCTTAATTTGCGATGACACCAGTTGTGCATCAAGTCTAAGTTGCTAAAATACACTTTTTCCCTTCAAAATAAAATGAATAATGTGCAGTTTTTATAAATTTCCTCTAAAAATGAGATGTAACTCTGATTGTATATCGACACAGACTGAAATATTAACGGCCACTGTTGGTGTGTTTCTCTGCTTTCATTTATTGTTGCGATGGCTTCCCTGTATTGTTTAATGGAAGAACTGACAATTAAATTTATGTGTGCTTATTTTCATTTTAGCATTGGATATCCAGTCGTCACCTTGGGATTTGGTTTGAAGAGCCTGCTCTCGCACCAGTTTCGTTTAGTAAGTTTATTTTTGATTCTCCTTTTGTTATTTAGACTTTGCTTGTATGGACCTTGGTAGTTCCAACTGACACGCTACCTGAAGCACCATCGGCACAACGCGCGTTGTGTTTATTGGCTGACGAGTGAACTGGGAGTTAGAACGCGACAGGTCGTTCTGTAGCGCGCGCGTAGACAGGCAGTCTCGCTCCCGATCTCGCTTTTTCTCTGCTTGACTATGTCTTGACACCGGGCCCAAGTGGGTGAGGAACTAGAAGGTGTAGTAGATGCGGCGCAGTTGTAGTATCACTTCAAATTAACTCATGAGCCAGTCATCATCACCACATCAACCTGTTTTTATATGGGGGAGGGGTAAGGGAAGTGCAGCTCTTTGGTGTAGTCCATCCGGAGATGAGCACAGTCGGCTCCACCAACGTGAAGGCTTGCTGCATCGCTACGAGCTGTGTTAATATGACCAATGTAGATCACCTCTATCAGGAAACTCAAGTCCTGCCTCTAAAAGTTCACTCTATCATTCAGGCAAAAATCTACATTGCGCAGTCCCATAGCCCAGAACATCGGGTTTTTCGTCTCTTAACACGCCCTGCACCTGCTGGACGCATGAAGCAATCTACCATAGACACGTACCGCTCACATGCTTCGGTCTATCCTACTAATCATCTGATACCTGACCTCGTTAAACGTATCCACGCCGAAACTGTCGAGCAAGCCATTAGCAGCTATAATCCCAACAGAGTCCTCAACGCTCCTCCGCCGGTCTCCAACATCATGGCTAGAGAACGTAGGGCCAATCTGTCCGGGAATGCCAGAACCAGACTATCCCAGCTGCGTTCCGGCTTCTCTGCGCTGCTGAATTCATTCAAATGCCGTCCCACCCTATGCTTCGACAACGTCACGGACAATTGCCCTGACTGCCTCCTGCCTTCCCACACAACGTGCCACCTCTTCGATTGCCCGGCCAACCCTACGGACCTCACGCCTGGGGGGACCTATGGCTTCGCCCATACAAAGTCGCCGAATTTCTTCAACTTTCTGAAAAATGTTATACCTTCATCTTTCTTAAGAATTCTATACCATGTTTTTCTGTCAAACTAGGTTAAGGGAGTAAGTTAGTACAACAACAACACTAACCTGTTTGGAGCATATGGTGGACATAATCGAAAGTGCCAATCGAACTCTCGTGTGGATCTCGACTTTGTCGCAATAGCTGGTCGGAGAAGTATGAACTGGAAGCTAATCAGGACAACCCCCATACTTCCTATCTCTGCTGTCTAAATTACTCAGAGCAAAGCCCCAAACACCCCCCTTCCCCCACCTGTTTTCTGACTTGTGCCCCCCCCCCCCCCCCCCCCCACCCCCCACATTGGGCATAGGTTCGGTTGCCACCTGCACTTTCACCGGAAAGTCTAATGTTTAGCTTTAGAGCATTGGGCTTCAGCTTATTTATCATTCTGTCATGAAAAGCATGGTGACTCGTGTGCACGCGTGTGTGTGTACTCTACGCTGGCAAGCCATCAACTTAAGTTTTCTCCATCGCTGGAAGAAGATCCCCCTTTTTCACTCCATTTCAAATCATACACTTTGCACGTTACTTCCGGTTCGGCTTACTCACAGCGGTTTCCCCAATTCAGGTTTGTGTGTAATGTGTCGGGATTAATTTTTTTCGAAGTAGACGTGGGATGCGTAACGTAGGTATAAGGAAATGTCAACCAGTGCCTCTGCTGACCGCATGCGTCAGCGTCATAACCCGGCTCATGCGCGATTCGTCGCGAACCTTACTCTTCTGAGTCCTATGCAGTCGGGTCAGAATTTCTTTTAGTCCCTTTCGATCTATTAGCATCATAATTCGTCGTTCTTTTCGCAAGATTTCTACGTGTGTGGCTCCTCGTCCAAACAACTGAACTGCCGAGTCCCAGATCAAGCCTATCATATCTTTGCGAGAGGAAAAAGCCGGATGTGTCGGTGTCATCGTTGCTAACCTTCAAACGGCTATGTCTGTTCTAAAGTTAAAAAATTTCTATCAGAGAATTCAGGGGATGGGAAGATTTGGTAGAGTCGGTCTAGGTGTTATATAAGGAGAGAGCGCTGAAGACTGCATGCACTTATACAACCGTTTGGCCATGCCAGGCGCGGTGCTTACAGGAGGTTCTGTTGTGCACGCAGACCGGCATCCTCAACTTGATAGCGGTCGCGTTAGCTGTTGCTAGCAGGCGCTGAGCCACGGATTGTGAATATTTTAGCGGAGGCTTATAAATCACCTGGAAAGAGCTTCCTTGGAGTCCACACGATGCCCGAAAGTCCACATTGTGCGCGAGGAAAGCGCTGTTTATGCTAATGACTTCACCTTATCTCAGCCATGCTAACAGGTGTCCCTTGATGTCTGCTTTCTTTGTACCAATTTTGCCCAAAGTTTAACCCGCGTTCAGGTCTCTTGCTATCCCTCCCCCACCGCCATTCTCGGACCATAGTTGGCTCAGGTGGCTGTAACCACCCTGGCACGCACTTGAACAGAACGTTTTCTTCGGCACTAAATGAGTGCGCTCAAGGTGTGCCATCCGCCTTGGTGGCTTCCCAATGATAACTTATAGATCAGCTGATAAAGGGCCTTCATGCGCGAGTGCGATAGCCATTACTAACACGCGTGCTTTTAATGGGAATTGATCCGACTTTGCGATTGTTTGAATAAGTCAAACCGGTGGTGGGACCACCTGATAGCTTCCTATCGGGGAATCCGTCACTAACCTGTTGAGTCTTTCCCCAAGAACAAATATTGCCGTACAGGCGAATGTTCGCATCCTAGGTGTATGTATAAGTAAACGAAAAGAAAAAGGCTGCTCGCTCGGCAGAATTATGTGCTTATTCGTCTGGGCTTTTGAACTCTTACTGGAGTCTATTGTCAGAGACAAAAACAGCTGTTGTAGGGGTACTAGAGCTGATCAAACACCAGTGACGCCTTTCCGGAAGTGAGTGTGTAAAGCTCTATATTCTGGCACGAGATTGATAAATAGATTGATTGAGTTCTTTTCGTTGAGCTGGGCATCAATCGATTCGTGGCTTGTCTTGCTATCAGTGTGGGCGATTATGTTCGTGGTCGCCAAATGAAACTCGTGATTCGTTTCGTAGGTGTGGGTGGCCACTTGTAAATATTAGTGGCCTCGTCTCACAGCCAGTTTATGTTCGTGTATGCGACCAGTCTGATCTATGTAGTTGCGTGGGCAGTTTAGGCACGAGATTTAATACACTTACTAAGGTTTAGTAGGTCCTTGAGTGTACGGTCCTGCTGCGCATGGTAGGTTTAGGCCGGTGTGCAATTCCGACATATAATGCCGCAGCAATGCACTCTATCGCCCCTGGCCCGTCCATGATGTTCGGCAGCGCCTGCCGTAATATAGGCATTGTTTTTCGTTTGGGTTCTGTGATGGCGAACACTTCGACAACGGCGTATGTATGTCTGGTCACGGAGTTCTGATATTTTCCTACGCCTTAGGAGTTGGGTCTGCTGTGAGGCATAACGCTGATACTAACGAGTGTCAGTAAAAGCGACTTTATAATCATTCACAGGTTGCCGTTGAGGAGCTTGCTGTCTGTGCTGGCTTGCTGTTTTGACATCTAATCAGTTTGCAGCCCAATCAATTGTAAATGTCACGTGTACGTGGCGGGAATGCCCACGCGCCTACGCGCTCGCTTGGGACATGTCTTCGAGCCAACCACACCGGCCACTACAGCGAAACTCATTTTTCATCTATCTTGACTCCAAACATCCGCTTTTAGGATCACCTGCACCACTTACCTGGAGGTCAGCTGCGTTCTTGAGGACGAATCCTTATCTTGGAGATGGTGGGACGGTGATCGGTCGAATCGACTAAGTCAGTGGGAGCGTAATGGAATGATCATCGGCAGGCGTAGGTGGCTTTCAGTAGGTGCAGCTGGTCCAGAATTAACGTCTATGTAGTTATTTGAAATTGGACAAAGTCATTTACTATAAATTAAAATTTTATATGTATCAAGTTACTAATTAATAGTGGATTAACTCGTCACCATTTCATTGGTTGTGTGATTGAGAGATTGGTCTTCCAAGTAGTTATTTTCTAATTCATAAGTCACTGAAAAATTATCCAGTCCAATACAAAACACCTGTAGCGACCCGGTTTTTTGAGTACTCAAAATTTATTGGAAGGTCTAATGCGCAATGCTTACGCAAGCTGATTGTAATTATTTCTAGCAGAAGAGTTGACCTTGCTGTGATGGCTATTTTTGCGTGCCCTTACCCGATGGTTACCCCTTCGCCTCTTCTTCCACCTACTCCATCCATCTGCAGTTAGTCCTTTATTCGCTTCTCTCTCGTCTGCTTTGCCGGCTTCCGTAGCACTCAGATCACACTAAAAGAAACGTTTGTGTTCCATCCGCTTTCTCTTAAATTATGCAGTTGCCACACTCCATTTGTGCCCGTGCCACATTTTCCCTACCTCTTTCGTCTGCGTTCTGCGCAGAGAGAGAGCAAAATGGGGGTGGTGGTGATCCGAGTAGGAGACAAGAAATGTGTATTGCGTCGTAAATCTGTACCAACCCACACAAACCTTAGCCTCGATCGTGATATGCATCATCCGGTGCCTCCACTCGTGACCTTATGTTCTGACTGGTTGCATGCTCTGCAACACGTACCGTTTTTCAACATGCACGCTAGCTGCCGCGATATCTACGTGAAGGCTCCATCTATTCACGTCTTTAGTTCACCGTCGTTAGTCATCTTCATGGAATCACTTAGTTTGAGGCTGCATACGATCTAGTCATCTATATAGGAGCACTTTTACTTGTTACAGTGGTTGCGATCATGCCTAATCTAGCCGGTCTTGATGATGATGTCATGGGTTGTACCTCTCCACGTGTGATGCTCGATGGCAGCGACCTGGAGAATCGAATCCTTATCTTCGCCAACGGCGTAGGCCAAATACTGAAAGCCCAAGAACAATTTCTATGTCCTGACGGACTGTGTCGAGCCGAGTTTTGAGCTGACTCCCTTTTTGACGCCTTCATTGACGTAACGGTGCCGGATCGAGGACAGTAACACTGAGCCCATTAGCTTGACGGCAAATAACGTGTCCCAACCATCTCAGTCCTGTTACTTGGATGGCCTGAGATATCATCCTTGCGATGTTGTCACAGTGGGTGCGGACTGTCTCAATTGAGAAGAAGTTGGTGTCCTTCATTTGTAGGGTAGTAATCATGCGCTGGTTGTCAAATACCTCCAGTATGTGTTTGCGCGGAGTGGGTGGCTGAAACGGCTTCTTACTGTGACCTTAATAGCACACCCATTCAGTTGAGCTCCGAACCTTTTATGGCGGCACTCTAAAGGGCGGTTCCGGTCGGACCCGACCACGCCTCCAGTCTTGTCACGGGGCACGGACGGGAGATGGGCGAGAGGGCTCTGGCTGCAGCGTAAGTCACTTAATTTACCTTCAGCTAACTGTAGCATTCAGTGGACATCGTTGGAATCGACGCTCAAACTGCCGGGTTTCCATTGGTTACACAAGGTCACTTATTCTGAGTAGATTCAAAAGGCAACAAGTAAATAATCAGTTTCTTATTAAAATTTTGTAGACAGAAGTTAAAAAGTTATACCGAATATTTTCTTTTTTACAAGTTCCATCATCTCTGTAATTTTTATGAAGCAAAACTTGTGTGGTCGCGTCTGTGGGCCTGCGACTCACTTGACGTGCGCATGCACACTCACTCGATAATTTTTGTCGCCACTACGGTCGAGCCTCTCACCACTCGTGACCTATTTGATGCCTTGAATGCTCGTGAATTCGAGCGCGTACGCGCGCACGTAGAATTTGTCGGCGATGAAACGTTTCACAACGCCTCCCCCGGCTAGCTGCAACCTGTCGCTCTGCGTGAAATGTGAATGAGGAGGAGAAAAAAATCATTGAATTGCAGCGACAGGTTGTTTTAGTCAGAGGGGGCGTGCTGTTGCGCAATCTGTTGACGCCGATTAATTCTGCTCCCCCTCCCCCCGAATGCTGGCATCACCGTTTTTCCCGTGTTTGTGCCCCTCCCCCCGTTTATTTCAACAATCAGCATGTCTTGCCAATGGAATTTCAAAATTCACGTTTAGTATTTGATTAGCCGTTTCAACAAGTCACTGCTTGGTGAACCTTTTTTGGTCCTTTTTTTCAAGTGCCATTATAAGAAATACTTTAAGAACATTATGAAAGGTTGTTTTCGCCACGTCTGTTTAAAAACTACTCAAATTCACGGGATTCTTAAAAGGCGGTGTCAAAGTCTTATGCTATTTTTTATGATCTGGTCTAACGCAAACTGTATATTTACCCGACTGCTGTCCCAAAAAGCAACGCGGGGGAGAAAGAGAACATGCTCGGTAACTATGACAGGTTTTTCAAACCTGCAAGTCATTGGAAATCTGTGTATACTTTTAGCATTCCGTTCGGATTGGCTATGTTCTTTCCAATCCGCTTCGAGATGAAGGTCTAGGAGGACCGAGCAACTTCTCTCGGATATGGACCAATCAGATCTGGCGAGAGCTCTGTGGTCACAGGCAATGTGGGACGCTGTCGTACACACGTTCGTGGTATGCAGCGTTTGAGACTCACGCACGTGCTTTTCTGAAAGATTGAGAGAATGTGAGGATGCAGGAATCCCCAACAATTACACAAATAGAGTCTTTTTCATCCTTCTCACACCGGCTATGTACTGCATTACATTCTCCTGTCTGACAGAACTCATCGAGCGTAGTGTCATTATCTAAGAAGATAGATGATGTCTCTTTCTAGCTGGCAGTTCGTTCATCGTGTTGAACAGTTGTCGTCGTTGTTTGTGGAGGAGTTGGTGGTGTGCTGTTGCATTGTATTATGACGAAGCACACTTTTGCTGCTACCTATCACATGTTTCAGTGAGCAAAAGTTGTCAAGTCAACTTGAGCGCGCAGTGAGTGGCCCTGAATTAGGTATCCACATCTGCGTATTGCCGACAGTTCTTCGATTGTTTTCGAAGGTGTCCACCGTATACTCCACAGCGTGGTAGTGCGAAGACAGAAACTTACGCGTGGATTAGTTTTCAATGATAGTAGACTTTCATAGCATCTTTCGTTTCGGCCTGGGGCCCAGAAGACGTGAGGCGGGATCGGGCGCAGACGGCCTGAGCCGCCACGCCTCACTCAGATCCCATAGAATGTGAGTGTCAGAAAGCTTATGGGTGCCTTATGTTATGCGATACCCAACGGGTATCATAGAGGAAACAAGTAGCCGCGCCCACAGTAGGCTATCGATCGGACTACACGTGACTGAACGCATCGTGCCAGGCAATCAATCAATAATTTGAATTTCAGACTACATTCAGTCACCGAGCCATCAGCCAATCCTGTCGGCGCCCACGCTAGGAGAGAAGCTGATTGACTCGATGGACATCGTGTTACCCGCGTTTGTTATCCTAAATACGTTGTACCGATTACACTAAAAGACGTCTGCTCTTGCACCTTTCTTGTCACAAGGCGTTATTGGGCGGTGATACCTCGGCCTGGGCAACCGTTACAACAACTGATGTCTGAGCCTGCACAAATGCGTGTCACCGACGCTCCCCCCGTTTGTTTTTTTATGTGAGCACAACCCTAATAAGTCTTGTTATGCCCTGGGCTGGTCCACGTGTTGGTCTAGCGCACCTATCACGCGGTCCGTTTAGGCGGCACGTCTGCGTATACCACTAAGGTGATAACCCTTCACCTCACAAACGGAATTTCAACAACTTGCTCTCTATCTTAAGAGGGTGGGGAACTTGTTGTGAAGAAACCACCATGGCGTGGTGCATTATGTGAAGGGCTGATTTTTCATGCTAGTGGGCATCCTTTCAAACCCCAATTTTTTGCGACTCGTCCTGACATCGCAACCCTGCATCCGATTTTGTTAGCGGTGATATTGGGTCCGCCTCTCTTTTCTTTCTCTAGTCGCGTGTGTAAATTGAAGTTCCGAATCCAGACCAGCAGAGTTGAGTTCGGATGCAGTGATTGAGTGACTTGCTGCCTCATCCTGCCTACCTCGTGCCTAGTCGCAAATTTGATAGTTCCTCCGTTGAGGGTGGCGGAGTGTCCACTTTTGACCCACATTCTTGGTGCGTCTGTGATTTGCACTTTAATTTGTTTTTACTAGGCGCACTTTCACTACACCTAACTTACACGCTCTCCGCATTCAGCGCCGTCGGAAAGCGAGGCAAAACCAAAATAATTGGCAGTGGGTATCATGCGTAGTGACTGACAAAGCTGATCAGCCCATCTGCGCTTGCCCCACATGTAGAAAGCTTCGTTTATGGTAGAGTGGCATCAGCTATTGCATCCTATCTCTTAATCCTGTCACGCTAGTTAACCCTTCGCGATAGTTTCGTGACGTTTTTTCGTTTTCTTGTGCCTTGGATTGATTTCAATGTTCGCCCCCCATTGCATGGATGAAGGTAGTTGCGAGATAAACCGGTTTGCGCGACATGGAAACGCCGTCTATCGCATCGCGAAATCAGATCTTAGTAGTGTGAGTGTTGTTGTGAAGGCCGCATTACAAGGGTGTCATTACATTATGCTACCATTTGAGCCCCACTTCCTCGTTCCCCTCTAATTCCACCAAAGTTGCGATTTGAATGACGTCAAACTCACCCCTGTTGGTAGTGTGTGTGTGTGTGTGTGTGTGTGTGTCGTAGCCCATAGTTGGATCAGGAATCCCCGCCGGAATCCAAACTGGGAGTAGTTGGGAGGCGGAGCAAAGCCGTGACCTCGACCGGCTTGAGCCACAGGTCTGCGGGATTGAGGTGGGTACCTGGCCGAGAACTGCTGGCGAACAGATGACGGCAGTCATGCGGTGAGACGCCGCAGTCGGGTATGGATGGGTCGAGCCGGTGTTGGTACTGGCGAAGGAGCATGCAGTAGCCACGCGTAGCTGCCCCAGGGTACAGCGAGTGACCCTCGGGAGATGTCGTTCCGAGGCCGCAATCGGAGGTGGATAGCCACCCAAAAGGACCGGGGAACAGTAACCTCATTTCTCCTCGACAACGACTCTCTGCTGGAGACGCTGGAAGCCTGTCTTGGTGGCAGAGCTATCAACAGGTAGATCCGCGAGAGACGAGGCAACAGCTTCCTTGTGGAGTGCTCGAATAGACGGCCGGACGTTGCGGCAGGGCTCGGGAGCGGTGCAACGGTAATGATTGGGATGGCCGGGTTGCGACCAACTCCACCATAACTGCTAGCTAAGGAGAGTGTTGTGATGGGCGACCGGTAGAACAGAAGCCTCCGCATGAAGATGATCTATAGGCGACATTTTATAGCAACCCGTGATCGTGCGGAGGGCAGCGTTCTGTGCTGACTGGAGGTGGCAGAGGCTGGAAGAGCTCATCGTAGGAGACCAGATTGATGCCGCTTAAGTGAGGTGCGGGTTGGCCAGCGCCTTGAAAGCAGTCGACAGAGTCTCTTTCGCGCAGCCCCACGATGTGCCTGCTAGAGCTTTGAGGACCTTAGTGCAGGGGCTTACTTTGCTTGCGGTCTCTCTGGCATGGTCTGCGAACGTGAAAAGCGGATCAAAACGCACACCAAGGAGTTTGGGCTTGCGGACGAGCGGTAAGGACGCCCCATTGACGGTGATGACCGGGTCACGATTAAACTCCTTCGGATCAAGCGTGAAAACAGTTACGGACGACTTGGCTGCGGAGATCGTCATTCGGCGCTGGGTGAGGAAGTTTTTGACAACAGTCATGAACTCCGTGAGTGAATTCCTTTAGAGATCGGTGAACTTTCATAAATGAGTGTCAATATCTCCCGATCTAAATCAGCAATACAACGAGCTCGTGGCTGAATGGTTGAAACGTCAGAATTCTGATCAAAAGGGCACGGGTTCGAGCGTCGGGTGGTGGGGTGGTTCAGATTACTGTTTGAGGGCCCACGCAAGCTTTCAGTGTATGATGGCGAATGCTGCTTACCGTAAGACAGTGTGTGGCTCTCACTCCGGTGCAGTGCAACGGCACGCACGCACCTATAGCTTCTTCTTGTACTCACTGCTTTTTTTCTGCTGTTGCTCCTTTTAGCACAGGCAACGTCAAGTGCAATCTCAGAACCTGAAATATTTCTATCTGCTTGAATCAGCCCTACCAGAGGAGGCCAGGTCACACAACCGACTAGGTAAGCGCTCAGTTCTCCGCTCATTGTTTTTTTTTACTTATACTGTCCTCAGTCCGTTGACACTCTTTTTACCGCCCCGTTGTCTTCACCTCGGTGCAGGCGCATTTATCGTTGGTTGTTGTCGGGAGAGTAGGTAAGCATTACCTATGTTGCCTTCTCAACAGCGCACGGGAATAGGAAAGCTCTGCCCAAGCAATAAAGAGTACCCTCCGCATAATTATAGAAGGAGTACATATTACCCTGTTCTAAGCATAAAACGGTATGGATAGGTTATACGTGTCACCAAAGTAACCCAAAACCCCAGAATTATGTTTTACGGGACCGGCGTTTTCGGACGTAAAGATAATATATCCATTGAACAATATATTTCAGCTGGAACCCAAAGTTTCAACTAATGAAAAGTGGTGTTATTAATACTACCTATCTGTTCTATCTATGTATCTACATATCCACTATGTAGATAGTTTCATTTAAGTGTAGCCTTGACTTTCAACGTAACCCCACCCTAAGCTCTAACCGCACAGTCAACGCTAACCGAAACCTTAGTCTTAAGTACAATCTCGGAATATGGCGCAAAGTTGCCTGTATGCGGGCCGTTCCTGTTCTCAAGTTCTGTTTAAGGTGGCCATACAAGTAATTCTTACCGAAAACAGCTGTCTGTGCTATTAATTCTCTGCAAGTCCTATCAGAATGTGAAGACCCCAGCCTTCTTATCAAAAAACTCGATTAGGTTCTAGCTCTCCCCCGTCATCTTTTGCGTGTGTCGGCTTGTTTGTGGAATGACTTCCTGCAGTACATACGGTCCGGGTAGACGTCTTAACTCACCCCTCCAGTTAGTCAATCTAAGATTTAATACTTGCACAAGATAGTTGCTGGCGAAGCTATATTCGCTGGCAGGAACTGCTTGAAATGTCATTTTTATGGTGAGGATAGTGGGCTGAATTAGTTGACCGCACTCTTTTTCCCATAATCAGGCCGCTGCAGAAGCACATTACCGCCAAAGACACCGGGCACTAGAATGGCCATTTCTGGCTCTTTGGCACTCGTCAGTTAGTGATATTCAGCTCCAGTGTTGCCGCTGAAATTGCAGCCACATTCGAGTTTCGAACTCGCGATCTCTCCGGTCAGAGGCAAACGTCCTTACCATTGAGCTACCAGCTCGCAGTCCTGCCGCTATTAGATCGGGAATATACAGTAGCAGATACGCGTACACCGATCTGTTAAAGAACACACTCGTCCGTCCATGTTGCCAATCGAGCTCTCACTCGAGTTATCACCGTAAGGAAGCTAGGATATAGACCGAAGGACATTACCGACTCGAGTGAGAGTTCAGCGGCCCACATCACTGACAGTGCCAGAAGTCACGTTAAGGAATCATTGCAGCTTGATAGTCAGATTACCAGTCAGTCACTCCGAACAAGCAGGCACTCTATATTAGCATTATCGACACTATGTTTTGAGGATAGCGAAAGAGAGAGAGAGAGGGGGGTGGAAAGGAAATTACCACTGCTGTCCAAAACACCTGCTTGAGCACTACTCATCTAATCACACCCCGTCTAACCTTTCTTAATCAATTTCCTGATGATGTCTTGCAATCCGCGGCAGTAGCTCCGATTGGCTGTAACCCCTCGTTTCCCTAACAGTCAAGAATCTGCTGCAGATGTGAGAGTTCCTTGGAAATGCTGTCGGACCGTCGTGTCCAACCCGCCTCTTCGTTTATTTTACTGAGGGTGCGGCGGCATTGGATACACGGTACTTGTACCGATCTCATTGACTGAAGGGTGGACGATGCGTCTATTTACCACTTCAGTCATCTGAACTGAATATCTTGCTGCGATGAACTCACAACATTGTTACAATGAAGGCTGACTTTCTCTGCGAGCCAATATTACCCATTTTTTGTCATGTCTCTATCGCCCCGTTATGCACGGGCGTCATCTCCTGCCCCAACAAGTCCTACTATATGACTGCGGGTGCATTCGCAATCTCCATCGTCATTTTCCGTTGCCGCGCTGAGGTTTGCCAATTTAGTACGCGTAGGCTGGATCCGCATTCATGCCTGACGAACCCTTTTCGCTACCTGTACAGGGGCGTGAAGCTGGCGTCAGCATGCAGTGAGCACGCTAGCGGAAGCGCGTGCGTGCGTGTGTGCTCTCCGGTGAGATTGACCAACTCTGGAAATGTGGGCGGTCCTAATAACCCCCCTCTCTCCCGCAATTTATGGCGCAAATTCACCTGTAATGCAGGAATGGTGATACTAGGGCGATTTTACGGATGAGGCCTTTTAAAAGAAGACGAGTGAGGTTCGGAAGCCTGTGAAAAGGGAACTTTCGTAGCTGCGCCGTATGCTTCTTGTACTGCGTAAGGTACGTTTATGTTTGGGGGGGCTGCCAGAAGGCATGTCAATAGTCGGGAGGATAGGTGTGCTTACCAGGACATCTAATTGCAATTTCTGATTGGAACGTCATTTGCTTCGGAAGCCTTGCGAAGTGTCAGGTTAAAAGGATAGCGCCATCATGACTATTAGCCGTTTTCTTTGGTGGGTTCCAAACAAATTGAATTTTCCCCCTTCTCACAAATTTCTTTAGTTTATGCCACTCTGGATCATAGTGCTACAACTAAAGAGTTGGGTGGTCCTTTGGGTAGCTCTCAGTCGAGACTGTGCGCATCCTTCGATATATATCTTCACTCTAGTCACGCGTCAGTGAGTCAGCACTCTACCTGTTCCGGGTGTTTTATACTATGGCGAGCGTGAGTGTGCTGATTGCCTGGGGCCCAGCCGATCAAAAATTGAATTTCGACGCGCATTACCCATCTTAGTCTACCCGTCACCGTTATCGAAAAGTACGCGTCGTCATACGGATAAGCGTGCACCACTGCGAAAAGCAAGATCTCCGCAAACGGCATCGCATTCTTCAGGTTCTGAAGGCAATTTCCACATGAGCTCTCTGCATCTGCTAGTCTCGTGGGCTTTGCCTTGCTCAGATTTCTTGTCTTTGTTAGCAACGCTCATCTATTCATTCCTAGGTTGTCCTGGTTCTTCTCTTGTTGTGGGAACTTGGTATAGTAGCTATCTGATATGTGATCCCAACTATTTATGTCATTGGTGTAGGCCTAATTTAATCTAGGCTTAATTTAAGCCAATTCCCTTTTGCTCATCTTGTACCCTAAGAGTTGCCATTAAAGCCAATGTTCCGCCTAGGGTTGGAGATGAAGGTTTGGGCCTAGGATTATGGTTAAGGTTAGAATTAGCGGGTTGAAGTTCGGAGGTTAGGCTACGAATGTTGTCAACTTCAATTATATCTTAAATTGCAACCATCACAAGAGCCAGAGCTAGAGATATATGCTTCTTATCTTTTCATTCGAGTTGCTTGGTTATCACGTACTAGAATAGTTTGCCTGAAGTATCTAATCATCCGTGTGCGGCTTCCAATTTAAGATATTTTAAATTGCACGCGTATGCTTTTTGTGTATTTAAACAAACTAGTGGCGTTAATGTACTGCTTTGTCTGTTACTTCCCGCATGTAGTTTTATGTTAATTTGGTTTATCCCCTCCCTTTACCCCCCTTGACTCCTGCCTCATGAGAATCTTCGCCCGCGTTTTCTGTGTGGGGCCACATTCCTCAACCTCATTGCTTGTTAACTTATTTGTAAACAAACTGTGTTTACAATGTTTACTGTACTGTATATTCCCGATCTAATACCAGCCAGACTGTGAGCTCGTAGCTCAAAGGTTAGGATGTTTGCCCTGACGGGAGAGATCGCGAGTTCAAATCTCGGTGTGACAGCAATTTCAGCGGCTACACTGGGGTTGGGTATCACTGGCCGATGACGTCTAATAAGACAGAAAAGGCCTTTCTAGTGTCCCATGTCTTTGCTGGTAATGTTATTCGGCTTAGATACAGATATATATATATATATATATATATATATATATATATATATATATATACTCTAAATCCATAAAAATTGTGTCTGGGATCCTGATGGCGCGAAGCTCAGGGGTGTTATAGGTTGGATAGATGCCACGATGAAGCGAATGGAGGTTTCTGAAGCTGTAGGTGTATCTGTCAGGTCAGTCAAGTCTTAATGTTCATAGTTCAAGTGGACCTATACCCTCACAAAGTACTGGAAGATCAGACAAGTTGGGCAGAGTTGAAACGATCGTTGTTGCAGAAAATACTGGTAAACCAAGGCAACGCACAAGAAAAGTAGAAGTGTTCTCAGTCCAGTGCGTTTCGGTATTTGTATGAAACTGTGGGTGCTACCGCCTATCACGGAAGAAAATTCCCCGCAGTAACAGCTGACTTTCTGCAAGATGGACTGTAGACGACTGGAAACAAGTCGTCTTCTCCGATGAATCGTCGTATGAAGAGCCACAGCGCATACAGCTCTGGAGACCCGAATGTTGCTATCAGAGAAAATTCCACATTTCTGAACAAAGACATGTGGTCGGCAAGTAGTCCTAGCTTGAATTGGATTGAAAATGTATGGTCCATTCTTGGCAATAATGTTGGTGTTAGAACTGATTGAACAGCTTCTCGAATAACTGTTCGAATTGTTGGTCTATTCGTTTTGCAGCTCTAATAACTGTGATGATTCAATATTTTTTAATGCTGTGCTGCGTTTCGTCACCCAAATAGACGCACTCGAGGTAAGTAGCTATGTCAAAAGACAGTCAGGTAACTCGGTTATTCTTTTATGTGGTTCTATAGAAAATAAACAGTAAGGTTAGCGCTGCACGAAAGGTAAAAAATGCGAGGTAGTAATCAAAAGGAGGGTGGACATACATTCGCGGTGCTTAGGCGAGCAATCGTTTGAATGACGCAGACGTGTTGCTGCTAGTTTAAAAGGGCAGGAAACCAAAGGACGAGGGAGCCAATAAGGACACGGTGCGGGGAACAGATAGCGTGGGGCGGATGAATACAGACAATTCCGTGTCGAAAGGGGGGAGTGATTTGCAGGCGTCTGAAGACAGCGGTGGTGACAGCTGTCAGCGCACCAGAGGGGGAGGTAGCAATGTAAACTGTCAGCTGCTGGGGTTACGCAAATGGTCTTAGCACCTGTCAGTCGGGCAAAAAAGGGGTTTCAAGGGGTCCTCAACGCAGACGCTTCTATATTATCACGCGAAAAGACATCTGGGTCAAATGCGTTCAGGATAGCTCGGCACGACGGCTGTTGTGTTTCCTCCACTTTCCTATAGAAGGCCGAGAGTAGCTGTTGGAACAGCTGTTTCTTGCTGCAGTGGGGGCCGGAAGTTTTGTGGGCAAACGTGGTTAAAAGGCAAGAGAGCCGGACGGGGGTGGGGACTGTAATTAAAGGACACTTAGGGGGTACTTGGCCGGGGAACTAGTTCAAACCTAGTGTGCATTCAACTGGAAGCAAAGGGGTCAAGTCCTAACAAGCAAGGGAGGCAAGAGAGTCAAAGGGGGTTTGGGGACAATAGCAAGTAAATCCAAACAAAAAATTGACATTGACATGATGGATGTAACTCCCTCGTGAGGTCGGGGTTCCCGACAATTTAAAGCGTCACGGCGTTTCTATTTGCTCGATTTCTCCTTCCAATGCACAAACTTGATGGATGTCCCTTTGCCGTTCGCGCAGTGACTTCTCGTATTAATCCGTCCGATCCCACGTGAACTTCCTCAATGATTGCCTTCGGTCAATGTCCTCGGGGTTTGTCAGCCTCCAGTAAAAGAACAAGTTGACCAATCTTGGGACTGGAATGTACCGACTGCCACTTCTGCCAGGCTGCGAGGGTCGGTAGGTAGGCTCTTCACTTCTTCCAAAATGTATGCGCTAGTAGTTGAGCTTGCCGCCATCGTTTATTAAACTGATTTTTCTGTATCGTACTTGGAATCGGCTCAGATGAGTTGCTTCTTAGTAGTAGCAGTTTACTCGGCGTAAGAACATAGTGATTATCTGGGTCGTCACTCTGTCTTACTAACGGCCTGTCGTTCAGAATCCGTTCAATTGCGATTATTGTCGTGTGTAGAACTTCATCGGTTAAACGTTGTTCTTCCAGTACCACAAGGATACTTTGTTTTATTGTGCGAATCATCCTTTCCCATATGCCCCCTCTGTGACTTGCTCGAGAAGGATTGACAATCCAGTCACACTCACGAGTCATAAGGGACCTCGATATTTTATCCCGATTCCACGTTTCCAGAAGTTGCTTTGCGTCACGTTCTGCACCCTTAAAGTTGGTTCCATTGTCGCTGTATAATCGCTGCGGACAACCTCTTCGTGGCACAAATCGGTTGAAAGCACACGAGAATGAATCAGTAACTAGCTAATGCGCCAATTCCATGTGTACGTCTTGCGAACTCAGACAGCTAAACAGACAACCGTATCGCTTTTCGACTGCGCGTCCGCGTTTAACGAACATTGGTCCGAAATAATCAACACCTGAAATAGTCAAGGGATCACATGATTGTACTGTCCGATCGATGGGGAGCGGTGCCATCGCTTGTTTCTATGGTTGCGACAGCCATCTTCGACACTTGAAACATCTTTTCAGAGAAGACTTAATCGTTTTTGGCCCGCAATATCCAGTATCGGGTCCTTATGGTTGATAGAATATGGTTCTGCCCCATATGGCCGTTCAGTTCGTGGTAGTGTTTGATTATTAAATGCGTAACAAAGTGCCGAGACGGCAAAATAATCATTTTTTTTGTCTGGAGCGGTAGACTCGAGTTCTGTAATCGTCCACCGATGCGTAACACTCCATTCACAATAATTGGTGTAAGGCGTCTCAATGGACTAGTCACTTTGCGAAGTGATCTCTTCTTGGCGCTGCGTTGTGTAAGCGCATGCTAAAATGTATTGCTGTTCTCCATGAGTTTCATTTCATAGGGAAACGCCTCTAATTGCACCATTTTTATAATCACTATGGACGCTTCTCTCATTTCTGCCAATGTCAGTCTGCCCTTTTTGGTTGTGTCTGCCTTTTGCAAATATTTTTTGTAGCGCTGGATCCAGGCTACGCTTCTTTGCAGTTTGTCTCATGATGCTAGATGGCTGTAACGAGATATGATCGTAACCATTTGATGAGGTACGCGAATACTTTCTGATTCCAAACATTGCTGTGTCATTATGCAAGTAGTGTCCATAATTGGGAATGATTGTTCTGTTGAGACTACCGAAAGCTCTGGGTCATTTTTCCAGCGTTCTAACTTATACGTTTCGTTCGCAAATATACCACGGGATAGCAAGTCGGCTGGGTTCTGTTTGGATTCGATGTAGCGCCATTCGTCCGCACTAGAAAGCTCGTGTATGAGTAATATGCGATTCGAGAAAAATATAGGAAAACGTTTTGATGTGTTCTGGATGCTTTGAAGCACCACTAGAGAGTCCGTCCAGAAGAAGGTTGTTGAAATGTCTAAGGTCATGTCTCTGCGGATCAATTTGGCTATCTGTACGGCTATCACAGCTGCCATTAGTTCCAAGCGTGGTATGCTAGGCGCTTGAATGGGAGTGATCCTACCTTTAGAAAATATTCATTGACATTGCGGTGCTCCGCCCTTCTTCTCAGTGACTAGGTAGGCGACCGCACCGTAGGCAGTTTCTGAGGCGTCACTAAAGACGTGGAGTTGGAAATCACCATTCGCTGTTGCCTCTTTTGTCTTGATGCATCGAGGTTTGGAGGAGTGTTCGAGACTAGGTATTGTGTTTAACCACTTCTTCAACAATGCCAATTCTTCGCCCAATACTTCTTTGTTCCAGTCCGCCTTGCGTTTGCACAAATTCTGCAAGACCTTTTTTGCAGGTATTGTCATGGGGGCAATTAAACCCATCGGATCAAAGAAAGATTATACGTGTGAAAGTATGTTCCTTCTAGTGATTGATTTGGTCATAGGACGTACATAGAAACGAAATACATCTCTCTCAAGGTCCCAACCCACTCCAAGTGCTAGATTCATTGCGCGATTCTGGCGATCTAGCTCGACGGGGTTACTGGCCTGTTCCGAGGCAGGTATTAACGTCCTTAGAGTCGCACTGTTGCTCTTCCATTTATGCAACGTGAAGCCTCCTTTTTTCAGCATTAATTTTAATTGCTTTGAAAACCGGAGCGCATCCCTCTCATCGCGTACACCGATCAAGCAATCATCTACGTAAAAAAATTGCTTTGGTTCCTCGACGACATCTCTGTCGTATATTTCCGCATTATCAGTGATGGCTCGATTGAAAGCGAATGTAGCACAACTTGGAGAAGATGTAGCCCCAAATAAATGTACTTTCATCCGATATTCTTTTGGGTTTTGCGATAAGTCCCCATTTGACCACCAAAGAAACCTCAAGACGTCGCGGTCTTTCTCCGGCACTCGTACTTGATGGAACATCGCTTCAATATCAGCCATCAGGGCAATTTTTCCTGTCTGAATCTCTAAAGCACTGCAATTAGTGAGTTTGTTAAATCAGGTCCAGGGAGCAGTTGGTCGTTTAAGCACTGTCCGCCGAATTTAGCTGCGTAGTCGAACACAACGCGTACCTTCTCTGGCTTGGCTGGGTGGAACACGGGATGGTGGGGAAGATACCAACAGTGGTGTACATCATTGACTAGAACTTCCTCAGCATATCCATGTTCAGCATAGTCGTGCATAGTTTTCGTATGCTTTTGTAACAAGTCTTCTGACCTTAGGAGTCGTTTACCGCGCAAGCGAAGACGTTGCAAGGCATATAGCTTGTTGTTCGGAAGGATCGACGGCTGGATCTTCCAAGGTAAGGCTAACATATAATGGTCGTCCCGGAAACAAATAGTTTGATTCATAGTTTCCAGCACGTGACGATCGTCTATAGACACGTCTTTCTCTTTGCTTGGTCCCTCTTCCATTGCATCTTGTTGGTAGAACATCTCC
Source organism: Ligula intestinalis (assembly GCA_036362985.1). Classification (NCBI taxonomy): domain Eukaryota; kingdom Metazoa; phylum Platyhelminthes; class Cestoda; order Diphyllobothriidea; family Diphyllobothriidae; genus Ligula; species Ligula intestinalis. The sequence continues at coordinate 13,258,847 of JAYGXS010000005.1, read as the reverse complement.
AGATCCTTTTGGAATTCAGCAATATTTGAGCAGTAGACCGCTTTGTTCTTTTTTGGAGCTGAATGTACAGGTCCCGTCATTACCCAGTCCAAGGTCGTCTGAATAGCGAATGGTTCGTCGGCTTTACCTAAACGTTGATCGTGTACCCAGTGTGCCTCCGGTATATCACATCCCAGTAACAGACCGATTTCCATGTTTTCACGAACTCGATTGTACTCAGGTGAGTACGTGATTCGGTTTGCTCTTGGTAGAGATTTGACCGAGTATGCCCGTCTGACATGAATGGAAGTTGTTTTACTCTTAGATTCTACGTCGAACTCTACTTACATCATCAGAAATACAGTTTCAGTATTCAGTGGCAATGTGACGATGTCTTTGCTTTTGCCTTTCATTCCAAGAGCAGAAACAAGACTGTCATATATAAGCGTTGTCCAAAATAGCCAACGTCCGTGTCGTGTGTTCTTTGTACCGGATAGTCACGGGAACACCTGCGAGGGCTACCTCTGGAGTCTCTTCCTGCCCGACTAAATGATGAATGGAAACAGCTGACGAACTACTTAGTTCGTGATCATCTTGATGCAGTAAAGTGTTATGTTCTTTGCCACATCCTTCTACTGTACAGCCGCGAGGTGACCAGCAGTTTCTGGCGATATGATTGGCTTTCAGACAACGGCGGCAGAGCTTGCGCTTATGTACGATCGTTCGTCTTTCTTTCACTCCATAGGCAATAAATACCGGGCATTTTTTGGATATTGAGGTTCTCTACAGATCGTACAACTGAGCGGGACAGGTGTGCGATTATCGTTTGCTTCCATGCTGTTCGAGACATGCCCGTTCCTTTGAAGATGGTTTGGAAACCTTTGTGTCGTTCCGGACTGCCGATTTTCACGATCTCCTCTTCAACTAGTCGCTAATTCACCGAAACGAGTGCAGGCAATATCAACACGTTCTTCTATGAAGTTCGCGAGATCTTCGAATTGTGGCTCTTTGCCCTGGCATATTGACTTAGCGGCGGTTTCAGCCCACTTGAATCTTAACTATGCTGGTAGTTTTCTCACAATTGATTCCAGAGTTCTGCTGGAATTCAGGTCGGATGTGTAGTTTAATTGGAGCAAAGTTGCTGAATAAGCTTGCATTTGTTGACTGAGATGAATCAATGCAGCGGTGTCATCGACCTTTATCTGCGGTCCCTCGATTAGTGCATATTAATGAGCACTGTGACTGATTCTTACTAGCGTACAGACGGAGCTTTCACAGAATGTAGTTTAGAAACGTTGAGTGCCTGTGAAAAGGCTGGAAGGGTTCAAAATTATTTGGCAATTGAAACAGCTTTCAGTTGACCCAAGTGTGAAAATTAGTGGCCGTGAGTCAAGTGAATTATTAAACTTTTACAAACCCGCCTACCAATGAGACAACATTGTTTTTTAAGGGGAAAGTAAAAATACGGAGACCTAAGCTAATGATATCAAATGAGAACAGGGAATAATCTTTTTGCGCGTGTTTCCTACAAAATTTTTAAGAGTATCGAAACCTTATGAGAAGAAGAAGTTTGATTATTTTTGCGGTGGCTAATTCTTGTAGGCGAATGAGAAGAAGCTGGTAGTTGCCATTTTGGAAACGAAAACGTACCCTGCCTAACAATCAGTTGTGTTGTCCGCGGTGTAAAACGCTTAATTCAATTAAGACAGGCAACTCTATTACCAATAGTATATTTCCGTGGTGTCGTACGCATGTTTGATGTCCTGCCCCCACCCTAGGCGTCCGTACCATCACCTTTTGTGGGGTAACGATAGATCTTGTTTGTGTACGCATGGGTGTTTATCTCTACCGCTTTTCAGTCGGAGCAGCACTACTACCACAGCCAGTTCGTGCGTGTACTTGTGCTGTCTACGTGTATGCATGATCACACTTCCGTCTGGCAAATGAGACCCACACCAGGCCTTCCGTGGTCAGCTCGATCACTCTCTAAGCCTGTCACATGATTCCAATCTGTGAAAGGGCCTTGATAGAGCCCCGGTTGACTTGGCGCCTGGTTTTTTATATGAGTATTCCTAACAGGCGCCGTGCTCTAGGTCAGTGCGTCTCACAGGGACCACTCATTTCCCTGGCTTTATAGTGTAATCTGTCTGTCTGATAGAACGGCAACTGAAACCTACCTTTCACCCCTTAAATCTCGTAGCTGTTAGCGTGACGATGGTTGTCACTGTCGTCGACATCAGACCCATATCGGCTAACCGCTTCTCCTTTCTCTCCTCGTCATTGCGTCACTCTTGACGCTTTGCCCTGTCATTTATCCCCTGCCAATAGAAAAGGAAGTCTCATTAAGGTAAGAGGTAAGCTTCGTGAGCTCAACTTCCGTAGATCCCTGCATTGTTTTGTGTAATAAAGGTCCCGTTAGCCTAAGTGCTGACTACCTGGCACGTTCACAGGTGGTGGATAGTGGAGCAGCCTTCACCGAAGGTTAGCAGTGAATGAAACAAGCTCCTGGCTCTGGCGAATAAGCAGTCGCGGACTAGCAACGACTGTTACCCGGGCGCGGAGGGCTGAGGTCTGGCGCACCGACTGTCTTGTAAAGTGCCGTCAGTCCCAATCACAGCACTGTGACATGGCGAGTGTAAACCGCCATCAAATAGGCTTGCTTGCCACTGCTGCTTTTTGGTTAGGTTCTTGAGCCAAAATGCTAGAGGAAACTACCTCGAACCTCCTAACCATTGAGCCATAAGCTCGTTGTCTTGTTGTTATCTGCCTATACTACTAACTGTTACAGCTGCTGTCAGGCCCCAGAAAATGAAGCTAAAGGCAAAGGCGGAACGGAAGAAGCGAGTTCCCTTAGCGGTCGGTGAAAGTTCATCAACGAGTGTCAATATCTCCCGACCTAGATCGCCAAAAAACGAGCTCATGGTTCTGTTGGTAGAGCATTAGATTCTGATCAAACGGTCGCTAGTTCGGGCCTCGAGTGTTGCACCACTTGATGCTGGGTATAAGTGGCTGACGACGGCTTATAAGCCAGAAATGGCTATTCCAGTCTCCGTTGTCTGTGCCGGCAATATTATCTGCTTATATATGTGTGTATACAAAGAGTAGTGAGACTGGTTCGCGAAATGGAACAGTGCCCATATTTCCCTCGTGTTCATGGTTAGGCTGAGCCCCCCCCCTCCCCTTTGCTGGACTACAAAAACCGCTCATTTGTTGCTGCACGCTGGTAGTCTCTGAAGGTGGCCTCCTGTGCAAAACCGAAATCTGAGGCAAATACACGTACTGTCCCCTTGGCAATCTTTATTTTTCCCCCTTTTTCCGCGATTCAACCCTGCTGACTCCTGACTCTGTCTTTTCCCTCCCACACAGGTGAAATTGCCAATGGCGACTTACCGTCCTCGGCCGCCGCGGCTTCCGGGGCAACTGCCGCCCTGCCTTCCATCCCGTCGTCTGGACACACGAATCTCCTGCAGACTGGCTCCTTTGCTGGCGACCGCGAGAGAGAGCGACCCTCTGCCGGTGGTGGCGGCGGCAAGGAGCGCTCGACCCGCAAGAACCTTGTAAACGGCAAGTCCGCCGGCGCCGCTGCCTCGGGTGAGAGTGGCGGTGGCGGGCTAAACTCTCGGTCTGATGCCGGCACCTCTACAGGCCGAGGAGGTAGCCTGCATCATTCCGCCACAACCGGTCCGTCATCAGCAGCAGCCTGTGATTCCACCCTTAATTCGGTTAGTGTTGGTTTTTTGTTTGAAGTTTGGAAATCCTTGAGGACCTCCTCCCGCGCCCTTCTTTAGCTTCACCTGGCGCGGACAGTTGCCTTTTTTGAATGCGTATAACGAGTTCTGTTGGTCCTGGTAGCCTTTGTTGTTATTCTCTAAGCCCTGCAAATATTCCCGTGTTTAACTTGAAAACATAAGGGCTTCTTTCACTCGTCTCGTGCATGCCGGAGTCGGCGCCTTGAGGATGTTGGTGTGTGTAATGCAGGAGAGGTGAAGGCGAACGTTTGTACGTCGGGCGCCGTGCGATTCCCGTCTGTAGTCTGTCATGGGAGACAAACCGCCTGTATCAAGGTTTTTAAACTGCAGACAACGGGTTTTGCTAAACGTATCGCCACTGCCTTGGTTGTGACTAGCATCCGTTGGCGTGGGCTCTTGGAGAAGTTCGATGGTGTCCAGGTGACAGTCTGAAAGGCTTCGTGATTAGTATCGACAGGGTTTGGGAGTATAGATCTCTAGATTGATCTTATTTCGCCTTTACCGAGCCAGGCCTGTACGTGTTCACGTACCCTAATTTCCAGGCGAGGAAACGTGCGTTGGTCATCTGTGTCGCGTCTGCCCCTGGCTTGTTTCACGCATCTTTGTACGTAGAGCTTGTTGGTGGCCCGATTGTTCCACGCCGTGACTGACCCCTGGTAAGAAAGTTCTTAGTGCAACATAGGGCGTAGGCAACTTTATGTGGCGGTTTGCCAAACAGTCGGTCGACATCTAGGTTTCTTTAGTCCGCCTTGATGTATGATCGTCACTTCGCTTCACAATTTCAATGGTGTGAACGTACAAGACGTGCCCTATCTAAGGAGCAGAGTTTCTAGCTCAGACTTTTGGTTCTTACAACCAGGTGATGCTCATGAATTGGTGTTTGTAGCTTTAAATCGGTTTCTGCAGCATAGTTGCACATCCCGCAACTGCACTGAAGTCGGTAGACAACTCCTGATTTCTCCTGTTTTGGGGCTATGATCTTTCGGCCGCATTAATTGTTGCCCAATCGTAAAGGTAGGCCTGTGGGGCAACTTCTATTCCGAGAGGCGTGAGGGATGTGGCCACGGTTGAGGACCCCTTTTATATACGCAATGCTCCGTCAAGACTTTGGTGGACAGCGTTCTTCGGTCCCCATTTTTGTTGACATTCGATTCCGTTCAATGAACGCTCGTGGATAGCCGTTAGCTCTGAAAAGTTCCCGGTGGAGCTTCGTCTTGTTTCGTTTTGGCGGCTGCTGTGTGTTTCTACCTGTCGGTATAGCGTGCGTATACAACTTCACTTGTGTTGCAGCGGGTGATTTCTATTGTCAGTCAAAATTTGCGACGTGTTTGTCGGTTTACGGTAAACACACGTTGCCATTTTGCCGCTTTGTTAGTGGCAGACGATAACGTCGCTAAATGCTGGAGCGACAACTATCTAGTCACAAAAAAAAAGGCAGGGGGAAGAAAACAAATTAGGGGGGGGGGGGTGAGGGAAGGCATTGGTAAAGTTGCACCGTGCGGTATTTGATCTGGCTGCACCTGACGGACGGGAAACTCTCTCTATCTCTGTCCATGTGAACACCAACCAAAAGCTGCCCTTTATTTGAATATAGCATTAAAATAATATAACTTAAGCATAACCATTTTTTCTCGAGCATACTTTTCTTGATAAATATGATTTTTATGCCCGCCTAGACAGGTCAGGGAATAGGAACGTTCGCATGCCCACTTAGAATAGGTAGCCTTACGCGAAATGTAAGCCAGCTAAGTTGTTATCCTTGCAGTTTTCTCATGCGACCTGGAGAAAGTGCACTCAAAAGCCGGCAGCCTAGTGGGACCGAAGTACCTTGGAATTGTACTGCATACTACTTGATGTTAAAACCTTACTTAAGAAATCTATTCTAATCCAAAAACACATTTGAGGAGGTTTGACTTTGCTCACGTGTGAGCAAACGTGTGTGACGCTGACGTACCTAAGCATTGTGACTTTCGAGGTATCTTTTATTGTTTGGTGTTGTGTATTATTGTTTTTCTCATGACTTTTCTTCCCGATAGTGCTACTCAGCTGCGCATCAACTATGTCCCGCTACTACTTAATCATTGTACCCTGCAAAACACCCTTGCTTCTTTTGCCTAGTCGGATCGTGCTTTCTTTGCAAGCGACGCCGACTCGGTGCTTCTGAAGGGCAGCGATGGCTGTTCGTTGTCAGTATGCTCCACTAACTGGGGCGACGCCGGCTCCCTTCCCCCCTCCTCCAACTCTTCGCTCTCTGGCCATGAGGACGTCTCCACTGCAGCGTCGGCGGCGGCCATGACGGTGATGTCCGGCTCGTCGGCGGGCAAGAAGGCCGCAGGCACCCCTTCGGCGCAGCAGGGCACAAGTCCATCCTCTAGCAGCAGCAAGGGCAGCCGTGGCGGCCATTCCGCCGACTCCTCCACTGTCTCCTCTTCTTCCCCCGCCACCGTCGTCAGTTCTTCGACCACAGCAAAGGTCAACGACTCGTCCAAATCTGGCGCTAACAGCCGCCACAAGGACTCTTCCATCTCCAAGTGAGTTATCCGAGGCCTGACCCTGCCCCCCCCCCCCCCCTTTCCCCTCCGCCCCCCCCCCCCCCCCCCCCCCCGCCTTTTTTCGTCTCTCCTCCTCCTCCTTCTCCCCCTTCGAGTTGGGCCGTTTGCTTCAGCTGAGTCCCCCCCCCACCGGATGCTCTCTGAAGTGATAATGAGGTCATATTATTCCTTTTCTATGCCAGTTTCGCAAAGGTGAGAATTGCCCACCGAAAGTCGGAGAACGTCAAGTTGCTCACTCGTTTGAATTCTTACTGGTGTTTGACTGAGAGCTTTGCCAGCTCTCCATTCTCAAAGCGTCTTATGCCAATATCAGTCAGTTTCGCAAAAATACAACAAATAGGACACTAAACGAATAAAAATAAATGATAAACTGAGGACCAAAGTAAAGTTAAACTAAGCTGGGATGAGCTAAACCAAAGTAAATTAAAGCTAACCAATCTAAGTAATAAACAAAAACTAGAGTAAACTAAAACTAATAAAGCTAAACGTAACCACAGAGCGCAAAAATTTTCGTGTGAGGAGTACAATGTTGATGGACTGTGTCTTACGTTTTTAGAGCGAAAAACCTGCGTACTACTACGAAACAAGTAGGCAGTTATGCACAGTAGGCGTAGTGAGCCCGACACTACGTTTGTACTGAAAATTAGTGTCATGCTCACACTATTTGCTAACTTACATGCTTCATACGAAAATCCTATTGCGCAAAATAGTAGTATCTAACCAACTGTTCTTAAAAAGAAAGCATAGTTCGGCTTTTAGATTAATATGTACCCATAAAAATTAATTTTCACCGAAAAATGGAATATGACTATTACAAATCACTTGAATAAAGTTAACTATGAGGGAAAGAGAGCGAATGGATAGGTGAAAATAAGGTAAATTAATAACATACGAAAAAGTAGCACTTTGTTGCTTTTGCATTTACATTTTAAACTACAAAAAGTCAGTTAGATATGGTGGTAGACAGGTTCTTTATAGTGGTTCCTTCAACGCGACTATTTAGCGCAAAAGCAAGTTTTTTTCTTGCACTGGAACATACTTATTTGTTTTGTGTCACTTTTTTGATGATTGCAAATAGATTTTCGATTAGAGTTAGGTCCGGGCTGTTGGTTGGAATGATAATAGATCGGAGACTGATTGTGGACAGGCCGACTGTTGTCTTAAAAGTTGAATTATATCTCCTAGTTTTACCAAGTTCCTGCCTCTTTAGAACATTTTCTTGTTAGATTGTGGTACCCATTCGGCGTCGGGGTATTCTTCAAAATATCCATGAATACCTTGCTATCCGTAGTCGACCGTCAGCATGGCCGCTCTTGCAATTTGATAGCTATCCAATTCATCAATCATCAGCAGTTCATGAAAGCTGCCGTTTGCGCAATGTGCTGTTTTAGAAAGTTCTTTACAATTCTGACGATCTCGTCCGTCTTTGCAGACCCATGTAAAAAACAAGAACTCACCGCAGCGGTAGCTGCTCTTCCAGTATGAGGGCCTGTACTGCTTATTAAATCAAACAGTCTAACAAGTTTCTTACTTATAAACGAGTGATCGTCGCATTTTCTTGGTTCAGTTCACATTTCTGCTAATTTTTCTGAATATCATCTTCGGGAACATCGATAGATTTTTCCTGTGAATGGGGTCAATTGGCATTTCATGATGCTTTTTGAGTTCACGACCTATAAAGTGGTCGTTGAAAGGTGGTGGTTGAGACGTAAGCATCCCATGGAATATGAGTTGAAGTCGAATACGTTCTTTAGGAAAAAGAATTTATCGCATAAATTTTCGAGACTGGAGTCCCAGCTTCTAGTCAGGCGCAAAGTGAAAGTAGCTGCATGGGAAATCGATAATGGCGTGGCGTTTGCGCCAGTCAACTGTCGCGGCCTGTCTCATCCCGTTTGGATTGACTCGCGTCTTGCCCATTCCTTCTTGAAACTTTTGTACTAAGTGTCCAACTCGATCTTCCTGTTGAAGCATGATGCGTCCGAGTGCATGGCCTCGAGGAATCCTCGGCCTTTCTTGATAGGGCAGACTGCGACACTACGAGTTTTGTCGCACGCGAAGGTGTTCCCGGTGTCCAAGGTATGCATAACGACATGTGACATGTAGTCTCCTGTTTTCCTCGTCAGTTGATGTTTGTAAATGCGCGCAGAGATTGATTTACCAGTCCGACCACAATAAACCGCATCGCACGCTCCAAACGGGATTTTGTAAACAACTTCTTCCTTGTCTAAATATTTCCCCCTATCCTTAGGACGTACCATTTGGGTGGGTAAACTCGTCGTTCGTTTATGAGCCACCCGGTTTTGGTGCTATCCTAGGTGTCTATCAACGATTTCAGACACGTTTTTGATGTAAGGAAGGCTTCGCCAAATATATGGCTTGAACGTCTGATTGCTATTGCCTGAGTCCTTGTTATCTCACGTATCGTTGTATGAATTCAGAAGAAGATGCGATCACTGGAACAATAAATTTATTTTGCTGACTCTTCGGATTCTGTCGGGAATCCTTAATCATAGGTAATGGTAGGCTAGTCTGAGTAATGCGCAAATAGGTGTGAAACATGCATAGTTTGCACGGTATTTATAGTTCGTAGCGGTCATCTGTGTGCGTACTATAATTATCCACTCCTGTAGCCACCGCTTGGGTCTTAATTGATGCGGTACCGGCTTGACACTTCGCGTTCGACTCATTAATGCCTGCGATTTCCTTGTCCGTGTCGGATGCGGGCTTGGTAATTGTGCGACAATTATGCTAGCTGTCGTCAGAGTTGTTGCTGGGTTCGGCCGTTCCCACATGACTGATTCTCTTGCTCAGGCAATGTCTCAGTACGCAGTATGGGAACAGCAATTCGTTTCGCTTGTTGATGGAGAAAAACAAATCGAAAGCGAAGTTTCAAGCCATCGCCGCACTAATTAAGACCCACGCGGTGGTTACAGCACGTATACAGATAACCGTTACGAACTATAAATACAGTGCAATCTGTGCGTGTATCACCCCAATCGGCGAATGTCTCACATTGTCCAATGGTTACCTATGATTAAGGATTCTCAACAAAATCAGAACCGTCAGGAAAATAAAGTTCTTGTTCCAGTGATTGCATCTTCTTCTAAACTGCTTCTTGGAGCTGGCATATTCGTTACTATCGACGTATGAACTCTCGAAGAATATCGTTTTGAGAAAATAATTCCAACGAGTAATTCAGTTCGATCTGACCGAACAATGCGTTTTTGTTCGATGTAACAGACTGTTAACAGCACTCCTCTTATGAGAGGTAGGATCGTTGCTCTCATAGTTTAGGATGACTACCGAATACGTTTCTTGGCAGTCGACAGTCGTCCGTAATGTTCCATCGGGCTTTTGCTGTAAACAAACGTTGAGGAACGGGAGTTTAGCATCGGCTTCCTTTTCGGGCATGCATGTGATCCTAGGAAGCATCGCGTTGATCCTTTATATTGATAACGAGACTATCAACATATTGCAGCCACAACTAAGAGTTGCCTAGCGGAAGCGCCGAGTCTCTTGGCCCGTTTTGGTCTGCTCTGCTCCTTGTGGGCATGTTTCTATCATTAACAATGCGCAGCTGCAGAGTCATCTTTCTAATATTAAAAGTACTTGCTACCGACTCGCGCGACAATCCGTCCGCTGCTTGTTTCCGTATTCAATAGGCTATCTACTGCTTATAGCGTCTGCCCCTGTAGATAACTTACTATATCAAACAGTATAGACACAATAACTTTTGAAAACTTATTTTTTGTCTGTATTTGCATTAACTATCCTCTATGAATTAGTGTTACATAAAGTTTGACACTAAGTCAAATGCAGCGCTCACGTCTCCTTTTTATGTCTCTTATTTAAGGTCTTCAGATTAGGTTATACCTCTAGGTAAGAGGACGACGATGAGTCTCCCGGAATCTCGGGCCTAATGGGACAGATTTAATTGCAGCCTAAGTTGACTTGGTGAATCCGTATTTACTATTTACACCTGTCGGTTAAGCATCTTTTTGTCCAAACGCGATTTTTCAGGGGACCAGTAACTTTTTAGTTTTTAACCATGCATTCGTTAATGCGTACAGTAAAGTCCTACTCCGGAGTTTTTATTATTATTATCCTTCTAAGTTTCCATCCTGTGAACTCGGTTGGGTGTTTAAATTGCTCTTCTCTCACCGTCATAACTTCTAGTATATTGTCCTCGGCCGTTGTTTTTTGCATTAGTTTCTACTCATTTAATAGTTAGTAGCCATTTTAGTCTATTATTTACTGAACTCGGCAACGTAGTAAGGCTTGCGCCACGTGACTTGATCAGGAACATGGTTACTGCGGCCTGTCGGTCCACGACGTACCGTTACTTTTTATTTTTCCGGATCTAACTTCGGTTGTTCTGTCGTTCTACGTTACTCCCATCGAAACAATGCTTTCACGTCGCGTTTTCCGCCCTCCAGCCCACTCAGTTCAATTCTTTTGCACGATCACTTATGAGTAAACAATAGAGGGTCGGCCATTACACCGATCCTTGTAGTACTCTCCTCTCTATGGCTGTCCGCCTTGTTGCTCTACGCAGACAGATTCGGGGAAATGTTAGATTCGGTTAGGGAGTTCGCCTCTGATAATAATTGCTCCCAGCGTGTACGCGAGTGTCTGCTGCAGAGCCCTATTGAATACATTGCTAACATCAACGTAGGTGGCATCTTGTGTGTGTGTGTCTTTTATCGTGTGCTATTCTCCAGCTTTGTGTAACGCAACTACCGATTATAAGTGGATGAAGGTACCTTCATCCTGCCCCCCCCCCCCCCCCCCACTTCCCCCAAGGAATTTATCCCAAGCTCATCTGTCTTGGGAGGGGCAATCGTTTCCTTTTTTGTACCCACTTCTTTGGACAAGAACTTCCTTTATGTAATCCTTATTGTGCGTTGGACAAAGAACTGTGGGTTTACAAATGAGTCCTCGTTTTCCTTTTAAGGCTCTTCCTATCTCAGTAGAATTAATGGGTTAGTCACGAGGGCATGACTACTACCTTTGTGTATGCGTGCAATGTATGCAGTTCTTACGTTTTCGCATGAATCGCTTGCTCATGATGGTTTTTTAGGTGCAGATAACTCTGTCATCTATGGTAGGTAATGTCGTGTCTCCTTTGGTTTTGAGGTTCCCGGTAGACAAGTACAGATTTTGACTACTTCGCATTTTACTGCCCTTTCTTGACTCTATTATCAGATAACTTTGGGTGGGTTTTTGTTTTCCAGGAGAGGTTTCACGGCCACCTAGTAGCAGCCTGTGCTCCGTATCGTGCTGGTTGTGCTTTTATCGCAGTGGCATAAGTTAATTAGGGAAGACTCCTGCCATTGTGATCTTCAGGCCCGGTTCCGTGTGGGGAAAGATGAAGTGGGACGCCAGGTGGGAAGAATAGTAGATTCTGTGCAGTGCTCGTGAAGAATAGGTTGATGGAATTTCACAGGCGGACGAGCGTGCGTCGCACTCGAGAGGGACAGCATTCGGTGTGGGAGCGAAGCAGTCGTCACAGTGAGCTCCTGTATGAGTCCGATTTTAAGGTGATTGGCCGGACCGGATTAGGGTAGGCAGTGGAGCGTGCGCATGTTCTAGCAACCGCGAGGGGTGAATGGTTGAGCGCGAACTCAGAGTTGAGTCAGTACATGTCCACTATTCACCATCTGTGTAGCTCCAGCTTAAAGGGAAACCGTTGCTAGAGGTCATTAAGTCGTTTCCAGGTTTAACGTTTTTTTTTGTTGCTGGGTCCGACCTGTCGTACTTTCAAATCGTTGACATTGCATCTTGCGGACCAGGCTACTAGAATTTTCGTTTGTGATCAAAGCCAACGCTTGCTTAAATTTCTTATCCCCTCTGACACTTGGACCTACCTGGTTTGTCTGTGGTGTCGCGTAACAGGAAGTCATTTTAGTGAGGGTGGGTTTGTTCGAACTTTGCATTTCCTCTTGTCACCCCTTAGTAATAACCTGGCTGCCACACTGAACAGCAAGATGTGTTTCTTGCGCCCTGTTGAGGACTGGTTTCGTGGCATAAAGTGCCTATATACTGCCTCTTTTGTTTTTGGTCATAGTGGCTTGTGGTGATTTGAGTGCCATCTACCTCCCCCCTCCCTTCTCGTGCCAGGTTGGAAGAGGAACTGCGAAGGCTGCGCAGCGAACGACAGAGTCTGCACGCCACAGAGGTTGATTTGCGTTCCCAGGTGGCCCGGCTGACCGCCATTGAACGGGCCTCGCTCACGGAGAACTCGCAGATGCGTCAGGAGCTGGAGCAGCTGCAATCGAAACTATCTAGCGCGACTCAGCGGCTTCAGGTAAACAAGCAGCCCTCATTCACCGTGCAGTCGCATATCGCATATAATTATATTACTCGTAATATGCGAATAGTCATGTAACCGATGGTCGCTCCCTTTTCGCTTTTAAACAACCTCTTTTTAAATATTCTGCGGTATCTATGCATTTCATAACCACTGTGTGGCCTGTAAGGAGTTCTAATGCGTTCGCCTATCTTTCCTTCAATAAAACTGCACTGAATGCTAAGAAGCTTTGGACTATTTGCAAAGTCCTGAAACTTATCTCGATTTTCAACCTATGATTGGCTGCAGGCTACGGTATTTTGGACTTGGTCTTGTCCTTCGCCAGTCTTTTGATGCTCGCAGGCCTTCCGAGATAAAAAAAAAGTGATATTGCCGTTTTTTATTTCGTTAGAAATTATCGTGTCAGCTTGATGTAAATATTTCAGTGGCGTTCTACCGATTTCAGCAAAACGACCACTTGATATTCAAATTCCGTCAACAGGCACTGAGTAGTGTGTAAATATATATGTATATTGGATTCGAGTTACCATACGCTGGACACAGGTCTTAGCCAGAAGCTACAATACTCCTCGTAACTTTGGAAACAACCTTAAAAGCTATTTTTGCGATGACTCCCAGTTTGCTTATTAATTTTGGCCTTGAAAAACCTCTGTTTGTAGACGTGACTACACTAGACCACTCTCAACTCCATATTGTTCGTTTTCTTCATCGAGCCATTAGTGATATTTCCAGACTTTATACCGGGATATACTCATCGGCTCATAGTCGGGCTTGAAGCTAGCGATAGAAATAGGCACACTGGTCTTACCTGTGGATCACCCGACTCATATTATCTCAGGTGGACTTTTGCCATCCCCTCAAGGACTGGGGCTAATAACCCCAATCTTATATGACCTCTCACACTGTCGGCAGACAGTCCTATTCCGAAATTTTTTATTGGCTGGTACATGATCCTGAAGCTCTCTGACTTCCGTACCTTCGGCCTCTTCTGTACAACAGATGGCCCCCGTGCTAGCCAACATGCCGCAGTTGCTGTAGCTCCAACCAAATTTTTACCTGTATGAATTTGAAATGGAATTTATACTGGGAGATAACGCCCTCCCCCCCCCCGACAACTCTTCCTACGACATATCATGTTGGTTTTAGTTTAAGAACCGGGCTGGCCACGGAAATATGTGCCCCCTCCCCCAGTACTGCAGGTGGTCTCGTGATAACTTCCAGAGAGGTGCCTATTCCTTTGTCCTAACTGTAATCCCCTCCCCCCCTTCTCGAAAGTTAAAATACGACCACCTGTAGTCTTAAGTTGAGTGTCCGGCTGAGACTTGCTCTTGTCGCCTCGGCTTATCGTATTCGGACAAAATCACTGCTATAGTGCTTTGTTCTCGCAGATTGCTAGTGTTTACACGACAGTTATGTCAAGGTGGATAACTCAGCCGACGCCAAAGTAGTAAAGCAAAACTGGCTTACTACTGCGAATTAAATAGGCAGTTATTCAAAGTAAACAGGGACGTGGTGATTCCTATAGCAGGTTGTTGTCCTCTTAGTAAATGGAATAGGAAGCTGACGCAAGATGGAGCGCATTTCTTTTCCACCAGTATATTAATATACTGAAATAATGCTTGCAGTTATTCCACATATATGCAGAAAGACATTACCGACAAAAGCCAGAAAGTCTGGCACAGCCATTGCTGGTTTATTAGCCTAACGTTAGCCAACCATATCTGGCTTCAGGTTATGGGACTGGAACTTGCCACCTGGTGATTAGAACTTCAACGCCCTAACCATTGAGCAGCGGACTCCTTTTGCTGTTTTTGAAATGATCGCCTTCTTTTATTAGGTGGTATTTTACTGCTAACACCTCCTCCCCCTTCTCCCTCCATCAAAACCCTTAGACGGAACGCAGTAATCTGCAGGCTGTGGAAAAACGGTTGGCTGAGGAGCGTAGACAGCGCACAACTCTGGAGCAGCAGCTCGTCGTCGAGAAGCGGGCTCGAAGGGAGGCTGAGGAAAGGGAGGCCGCCAAGACGACGGTCCCCGCATCCTCTCAGTCCTCTAAGTAAGTGTCCTTGCTAGCCTCCTCCTCTCCACCCATCCCGCTCCCTTTGCAACCAAAGAGTTTGTAGCGTCTAAGTAGTTGTTGTGCTTAGCGCACTATAATCATCAGATTGAATCCGAGTTTTTGGAAAAAGATAAAAATCAACAGAACTGGGGAGGGCTTTATTGTGCACATAATCCCGAGTTGCTGCAGTGGCCAGTGACCACTTGCGAAGCTAGCACTAGTGCTGACTGCATCCAGTCACGGCGGAGAGTGTGAGAAATCGGTGGCAGCTACTTTTACATGATTACGAAGCGAGTGTCATTGGTACGTTTCAATGTCCAATGGAGTGCCGCGTACAGAGGTCTATGCTGCCTGGGCCGAGGAGTGACGTGTCCAAGTTAACCTGAGGCAGCCGCGACTAGTTGTGCGCGCGTGGAAGTCGGTCGAGGACCTTCAGGTCAGGGAGCGGAAGTTAGCTGCCTGTGAAGTAGCATGACGTTGAGGCAGTGGCCAGTAAACAAGGAAACTGAACAGCATTTCAACATAAATATAATGATGAAAAATGGTTGGTTAAAAATGGTGAGGCGTTTGTAAAGTAGCAAAGTACCACACATTCACTGCATTTGTACTATGAAATTTCCACCTGAGCCTATCTCAATGTAAATAAACGGTGTGTTGAAATAAAGGGCGTAGTATGCTTCTAGTCATATCTGTTATCCATTGGATAAGGGTTTGAAATTCGCCGTCGATGTTGCACTTTTTTTCGCCGGATTCTTCTGTTAACCTGTTCACCACCGTGTATTGTTGCCTTCCTCCAAACAGGGCCGTTGGCAAATTGGTGGGCGCGAATCGTCCGGGGACAGGCACGGTCGCGGCACCCGGACGTGGCGCCGTTGGTTCCTCACCATCGATCACTGCGAATGCCAATACCTGCACCTCCGAGACTTGCTCCGCCCGTCTGCGTGAACTGGAGGCCCAACTTAAGTCCGTGACTCGCGATCTGGCCGCTAAGGAGGTTCAACTAGCCAGCCTGCGCAGTTCCCGCGCAACGGCTGTCACCAGCTCCACCGCCAATTCGGTCCTCGGTGGCGGTAGTGGTACCTCGAATGCTGCTGGTGTTGGCGCGGAAGGTCAGCAGAAGATGCGTAAACAGCAGCAGCAGCAACAACAACAACAGCAGCAGCTTGTATCTGCCGCTCAGACGACTAACACTGAACGCAAGATCTCTGAACTGGCGATGCAACTCTCCCAGTTGAAAGAAGAGAACACACGTCTGACAGCCATCTTGAAGGGTGAAGACAAGATGAAGCAGGAACTCATCACGGCTTATCATACCTCTCTCAAAGAAATTACAGAACTCAACTCAACTCTCACCCGTAAGGAGTTCCAGATCGTGGATCTGAGTTCGCGGCTAGACGGTCTGGTACCGCCAAACTGTGCCGACTATCTGTGCGGTGTTGTGAATTCAGGAGGCAAGTCGGCGGCGGCCCTCGGCTACCATCAGTCTAGTGGTGACCCCGCCACGTCCCTCTGCAGGCGGCCATCTGCCTCGGACTCATATTGCGTGCCGGATCCGATCGCTTCGCGCTACAACTCTGCCTCCTCTACCCGACACATTCCCTACATGAACGGCTCCGGCAACGGTTTCGGAGGGGGAAACGCCGGTGGGGCTGACAGTAGTGGCGGCAGTAGCAACGTTTTTCTCAGCAGTAGGAATTCTGACTTGGACAGTCTTTTCGCAGTCTCAGACTTTGGCGGCCTGTCCTCTCCATCATCAGCGGCGGCCGCGGCAGCAACATTTTCGAGCTCTCCCTGGCCGAAACAGCCCCCCTCCGCCACGCCCTGCTCCAGCAGTACCGCTGCCTCGCTGTCTTCTTCCTGCAGTTTTGCGTTCCCACCTAGCAACACGTCCTCCTTCGACCCTGCATGCATGGACTATGGAGGCAGGAATGGCTTTCCTGCAGACAGTCTTCTATCTGCTGGTAGTGCCGGTGGCAGTGTTGCTTTTACGCGCAGCCACACATCAGCAGACGAACGCCTTCACGCAGACAGCTTCGGTCCGGGGTCTCTGTTGAGCCAGCATAATCACTTACCACCATCCCATCATCATCAGCAGCAGCAACGAATGATGATGGAAGATGATTATCGTTTCCCATCTTCGTTCAGTGGCGGTGCCGCGAAGCGTGTCCTCTCCGCATCCGCGCACCCATCTTCTTCGCCGCCACCGCCGGCCTCCTCGTCTGCTTTCCATCAACAGCAGCAGCAATACCTTCAGGGGGCCTTCAGCGTGGCTTTGGGCCCCACTTGTCTCTCCAGTTTTGCATCCCACCAGCAACAGTCGGCAGTCTACAGTGGTGGCGGTGGTGTCGGCGGACCGGAGAACATGTCCACGCCCGCCTACCTGAACCAGCTACGCAGCCAACTGGCACAGACAGCAGCAGTTGTCGGGGCTGCTGTTGCACCGAAGAGCAACAGCCCGCCCGCCGGCTTGGAGCATCATAATCTAGGCGGCGAAATGACCGGTAGTGGGTGCAGAGGCCCGAGTCCGGCGGCCTTCTCAGCTCTCACTGACAAGATAGTGGGTGACTGCGCGGATGAGGAGAACGGGGATGGGGCTGGCGGCGGTGACGAGGTGACCAGTTCTGTTGCTGCTGCTGCCGTGGTGGACACCTTAACTGAGCCAGCAGTGGCAACGACGACGGCGGGTGACGCAGCCGCTGCTGTTGCCACGACGTAGGACTTCTGTCCTCTCAGCTTGACTGCCTCTTGTGGGCGGAATCGTGGATTTTTAAGTGCATTTTGATTTTTCCTATTATTTCCACGCACTACTCTGTTACCGTCTGTCGCCACCCCACCACCACTACTCCCGTTCTTCGATTTGTTACTCTTGCTCTGCTCCCTCTCTCGCTCTCCGCCGTCCATCTCCCCTACCCTCTTCACCCTGTGACTTGTTGCTTCACTCTCTGAGCGCGTAAGTGGTGCTTCTTGGGTCCCTCCTTCCTTCCTGCTATAACACTTTTCTGCAAGCCTTTTTTGCGTTTGGTATTCTCCCTCCTCCTTCTTCTTATATCCTCCTCTTGTTATCATTCTTCTTCCTCTTTCTCCTCCTCCTTGTCTTGATTCTATCTTTCTGTGGTGGACAGTCTTCTTCATCGAGATATTCCGTCTCCTTCAGTGGCAGTTACTACAACGCATGGCTTCTGCTGGCTTCTTTTACAGTCTGGCCAACACACGCAAACACACTGAAGTATAACTGAAAGCTATTACATTGTTTTATTATCAGGTCGTCTCTATTCGGTTCTCCCGGGGGTGGGAGGGGTGGGTGAGGTCTGCAGCTTTGACTGATCTCTGTTATGGCCTGCGCCTGGTACTTGTAACTAACACGAACTGTGCGCTTTTCCTACCGTTGTTCGTAAAGCCTGTATAGAGGAGAAGGAGAAGGCAATCAACCACGCAGAGAGCTGTATTAACACAACTTAAGTCACTCTCACAACAAGGCTGCGTATATTTATTGGTACGCTTGATGAGAGTGTCGGAGACATGGACCTAACGAGAGATCGGTAGTCATAGTCCAGGTGCACGCTATCGTAGGCGCCGTTCTGTGTGATGACTCATCATGTGAGTGAAGACATTCCCTCGACGTTCTTTCAGATAGAGAATTCAGATGTATTCCCCACAGGAGCTGTGTAGAAAACACGTGTTTACGTTTAAACCTGCCTATGGTGACTTGTGATTAAGAATCTCCCCAGCCCTCTGTGTCATTCTCGTTCGCCAAAGCAATCACTACCTAAGCGGCATATTAAGAGCTAAGGCTAGTGGGCAAGAACACAGTATAAGATCTTACTCAGGAAACAAAGGCTAGTTTAGCCTATAATGTGGAGCGTGGTGATAATAGTCGTTTTACGGGTGGGGCTTAATGGTGAAAGAAAGTACGCGATAAACGTTTATGTGAAAAAGCTTTGTATTTTCCGAAAACAACTTCAATAACTTTGTTGACGAGCATGCGTAAGCTTTAGGTAAATTATCATTGGGCCATTGCATTTATATGGGAACGGAGTACGAGTTAAACAAGCGATCAGTGATGTTCGGCTTATCATAAAAGTGGGTCGTGGGAATTGGGGAGGAGGGATTTGGGGTCGATGAGAGACTGCAGTGAGGGTTTGTTGAAGGTAGATCAGGGGGAAGAGGAGAGAAAGCGCGCAAAAGTGAATGCAGCTAAGTGACCGTTGTAGCCAATGGTGCGGAGTTTGCAGGCGATTTTTTGTGCGCATAAGACCGGCTTCCTGAACCGCGTTGCATTTGCTTCTGCTATTGCCAGCAGACGCTGACCCTAGGACTTTGAATCGTTTTAAATCGGTCAGAAAGCTCTATTGAGTTCTACACATAGTCCGGAATCGACAATTTGCGCGATGGTGCTGCTTTCGTTCCTGACCTCACCTTTTCTGAGCCCGTAGGTGTTCCCTTATCCTTTTGGATGCGTATCGACTCGCACGAGCAATACAGCCTGCTCCATATGAGGTTTCTTAAGCGACCGTGACTTCGAATGCCTCCAACCAGTAGGCACACACATCCTCTGCTTATATAGTGTACGAAAGCTCCAAAAGGATGGCCTGCCAGTTCGTATGATTCTGGACGTGCCATAACGAAGTGGTTAGCAGAGAACCTCAAACATTTGCGGCACCAGCGGACACCACGTAGCCATCGGGATACGTTCGAAGTTATCGACCTTAAAGATGTGAACTTAAATGGCATGACGGTGGTCTCTATAGACGTCTCATCGCTGTTCACAAACGTCCCGCTCAACGAGATGGTTACATTTGCGATCTTGAAAACCACCCAAAAAAGTGGAGGATATGTCTTAACAACGCCAAACTACCCAGGGTGAAGAACTCTTGCTTCAAAGTACCAACAGATTTAGTAAACTTGCGGCATTGCTTAAAGCAGTCCCAAGAACAAACGAGCACGTTAACGCTAATTCCAAGTCCGAAGTTGTTGGGATGCTGGAGAATGAGCGTAAAGGCTTAGGCGGCGGTAACCTAGCCAAGCGACCGAAATAAGATGATCCGAATACCTCTACTTTCAGAAAATAAGTAGTTAGTTATAATCATTCTGCTGACTCGGGTCACATATTGCCTGCTTGACAGCTAGTGTTTAGAACTGCTGTGAGTCACTGTTGTGAGTATGGTCCTTTCACCTCCCAGCGGCTAGCGCCACAAGCCGACTCGGTAGTCAGTGTCTCCGAACACTGACTAATTTAAGAGTCTGAAACTGCAGCTGAACACGACGGACTTTGACGCTTACACCTTCCTGCAAGCTCCATTTCCTTGAATACGACGCAGTGGCCAGAGGACACAGAAGCTGAATTCCGATACACAGGTTTTTCCACGCCACACTATCGATCGGCCCATAGACTGTCTGCGTGGTGATAGAGCACAAGCTGCCGACGAGATTAGTGTTCCGTCCAACCACTCGGATGAGCCGGACATGCTAACCCCTCAAGGAAGCTATCGTATTGGTCCGATTTCAGTTCGAACTTGTACATAAGCGTATGCTCCTTCTTGGCCTTTAAAACGTTGTACTCATCACTTCAATCTTCAAATCTTATACCTTTGCTGTTGAGTTCTTCTTTGGGGATTCGATCGGGGCGTTGTCAGATGGCGAACATCGTGTCTTGTGACATGGTTATAACAAACTGAAGTTCTATAGCTATTGCTTTCTGCGTATGTCTCTGATGAAGAACCCGCAGCGGATATGCAAACGTTAGGCAAATAAAAGTGTTGTTCCAGAGCTCGAATCGTCTTCTTCTTAAACTGATGGCCGGCACACAGATTGTCCATTTAGATGTCGCACATCATGGCAGCAGCACTGCGATTTGGCAATTGTGGGCAGTTCTTCGCCACTGTTTTCTTATGCTGGGGTTCCCACGTCCAAAACGCTGAGAGGGACAACCGCGAATAAGTAATCGAAAACACCCAAGAGCAGCTCACGAGGACTGGGACTGGCTTGATCATGTGTTATCAAAATGGTCTCGAATGGAAGTCAAGCTACGTACGGCGAATCAGTCCCAGTGAAACAACCACTTTTCCAGACAAAAGTTCTTATCATTCAGGGACCAGCTCATTGAACTTCAGGTACTGCAACACCTGAAGTTAAGTATTGGTGACTGGCTGGTGACGACGCATGAACCAGAAAGGACATTTATTCTGCCTACATCTCACGCGTGTTAGGTAGACCGAAAATGACCTGGGTGAGTGGAGGCGCTAACTATCGTGGGTGCAGGCTTCTACAAAGCTTGGGAGTTCGAATAACGTCCCCTTCTGTCTTAATTCTTGTGAGCCTTTTAAGGTGGCCCTAACGCGTTGATACTACTAATCTCCGCATTGGCAGTAGTACTCGAGATTGACTCGAGCGCCTCTGAAACATGCCGTATTAGCGTACCAAGTTAATCATTCTGCTAGCGCTCAACCACTATTTCGCTTGACAAGTCATCTAGTATTGATAACAACGAGGCAAAGACGTCAAAGGACAAATTTATTCCATTATGACCTTCAAGTTCTTAAAGTCGATGCAGATCTGTGTGGGAGCTGCTGTTGCTAGACTGCGACTCATCCTTTAGGGACGTAAGATGTCCGAAAACCACCCGAGGAGAGTATGAATAGGCGATTCCATGGCGGTACTATGTGTCAGGAGTTTAGCCCGACCAAATGCTGGCAACATTGGAGGCCTTCCTTAGGCGTCGTGCATGCCAAAATGTATTTGTGTGTTCGCTCCGACTGCCTTCAAGGTCATCTGCCTTCGCGGTGGTTATGCTCGCGCGATGAGCTTAACCTCTGGAGAGGACACAGATGCACGCCTGCCCACTCGTCACAGTTATCCTAATGCGCCCAATCAGGCTACAGGCGAACGCGCATGACCATCAGTTATGAGACACTGTCACCTCTCAGACAATGGGGTTTGCAGACCGTACTGTGAGGACACCGTCAGTCCGGTCCCGATGGCCCGGGTCAGACCCGACGCGGGACAAAGAGCACACTGGAGATCAACCAGCGGCAACTGCCACCCGAGCCAGTGTAGTGGGTCGTTGCCTGACTTTCCTCTCGTGATCTCAATCTGTCTGGACGTCAAGGTCGTTGCGACTGCTGCGAGACACAGGCCACCCACGATGTCCATCAACGGTGTCGAGCCATACGCTATCCACTCACACACTGTCCACCCGCACGGTGTCCAACCAATCACAGGCCGACCTAGCCAATGGACCCGCTCTCTCTGCCTCCTGGCCTAACGGCTCTTTAACCTCACTTGGAATTGCGCCTCGCGCGCGGCGGTCGTGACGACGTTGGCCTCACGGTCGGACGCCTTGCAAGACCCATTGGCGATTTTCCCCTTCCTCTCTGTAAACAATATAATGTTCCGCCTACTATCACCTTTCCACCGTCTTCTCTCCAATCTCCTAAGGAACCAGAGTCTGAATGATTGTAGATGTTAGGGTTAATCGTTCTAGCCTTAACACCTATACCAGCAACTCTGGGTTTTGTGCACAATAAACCCTCCTCCGGGTGGATTTCAAAGTAACGCCCCTTATTATTGTGTTCTACCTTGGGGGTTCCAACGGGCGTAATTCTACGGTTACACACGCCAGATGTCACCAATACAACACTATGATCCTCAATGATGCATCTGCGTTGTGTACCTTTGGACGACCATAGGCCTGTGTGATACGAGATCACGTGGAGCGGGAGTCTTAACTCGGAATAACCAGTCGAGTGGTCTGTAGTGTCTAAGCAATTATTGTGCTTAGTTTACTACAGTCATCATATGGATTCCCAAGTTATAGGTCAGAGGCTGAAGGCACCACCTGGAGGGATTTATTCTACACCGAACCTTAAGTTGCTATCCCAGACAGCAATGGCCACTGACAAAGCCAGACCTGGTGTCGACTGCGTGCAGTCACGCCTGAGAGTGAGTAAATTTGTTTGCGTTTCAGAGTGCGGGGGAGATGACAGCTGTTTTTACGTGATTGTAAAGCGAGTTCAAATTGTGAGTGATTGGTGTTTTGCATTGCTGGAGGGGATGTCCTGTACAGAGACCCCTATTGCATCGCTCGAGGGGTGGTATGCTCGAGTGGCCCTTTGGCAGTCTCAACTGGTTTAGAGTTGCGTGTGTGCGCACCGGAAGTCAATCAAAGGCCTTCAGGTCAACGAGTCGTAAACAGCTGCCTGTTGCGATAAAGGACGTTTAAGCAGGGGGTATTGAACAAAAAATCGGGCAGCGTCGTTAACTGTCCGCCACAGATATAATTCATCTTTTTTCGACAACTGTGATGAACTCTTTGGTGTCTTCAGATATTGAGATCTGCGCTTTCTTGTCATGTAAGATTTGGTTCTCCTCGTTAACGTAGGTCGGTGAGGATAGCTTATTGCCATCACCGACCCCTTGTTTAGTTTGCACAACTGCCTGCTTATTTTGTAGAAGAAAGCATAGTTCGGTACTCAGCACAAACCGTTCGATACAGTCCATTTAAATATTATATTGCCCCTCCCTTCCTACTGAAATATTTAGTGACGTGCAACTACTCTTTATAAGCTCGGTTGGGTTACCCAGCATAAAGGCATGACGTAGTCCATGCACATATTACATTGCACCCCTCATGGAATTATTTAGTGCCAAAAAGTCAGAAGTGTATAGAATTATACAGAAACAAAAATATATTGTTCTATCGTTACACAATGAGGTTTTTGCCGCATTTTATATCCCTAACATAGTATAAACAGTATTAGCAGTCTTCTAAGGGTTATTTTACTACTACAGTTTGTAAAGAAATTGTTTTCAGGAAGTGAGGTATCCGCTGTCCGGTCGAAAAGGAGAAGCTTCGGATTAGATTGGCGTTCGAAAAAGTCAACCAAGGTCAGATTCGTTTCGCGCTCGAGCTTTTGAATCTCCAGATTCAATCTGAGTCCGAATCAGCGCAAACTACTTTTTGTTGATTGTTCAGTTATCGCGCCCTTTTTCCTTGTATACATAACCTTATTATAATAAATTTATTTTCTATTTCCTACTTTTGTATGCAATCTGTTTTTAATATTCTGCACTAATCCCTGTTATGCCCCACCCGTAAAACCCCCTTTTACCGCTAGTCCCGTATTGCAGAATTCTGGGGATTTTGGTTGCTTTGGTGATGGCATTAAACTATCCTAATCGGGAGATGCAGACTTTCTAGCCATGTCACATTTGGTTCTCCTCGTTAACCCAGTCCATTTTATCCTCACCGATGTTTGTGCCGCCTCTTTTAGCGAAAACAGCTATTCAGCTATCTTCGTCCTCGCGCTTCTTCGATTATCTAGATTTTTGAGGACTTTTTTGCCAGATGGCGCCAATGACACCGCTGTAAATGTCCATGCCACTATCGTCAGTAATTTATTTCAGGTTGGCTAGAGGTTATAGGTACAGCATTGTTGTGGGTAAATCTTATGCTCCTAGATAGGAGGTGGGATTCCCATTCATGTATTGTCTACAGCCGGGCAACTGCCCATCTGTAGCAATTTAATTGAAGCTGCCTTCCCTTAAGTTTTGCGTTGATGGCTTTACAATTTCATTTTTTTCGGTCAGGATGACTTTTATGGCCGCCTAAAGAGGACGCGGAAATAGGTGCACCCCGTCCACTAAAAATAGATGGCCATGCGATAAATTACGGGCAGGCGAAATATTCCCGCGCCTTAATTCTAAAATAAACCTATACTGTAATGTTAAACATAACCCTAGTCCTGTCCTAAAACTTACAGTTAACACGAACTGAAACCTGAACTCTTAACATAATCCTGAACCTAACTTAAACTCTCATCTTAATCCCAAACTTAAGTTCTTCGGAAGTGAGCGCAAAGTCACATGTATTGCGGGTGGTTCATTTTCCCGTATCCGGTTTAGGTGGAAATACAAGTCATTCTCCCCTTTTTTAAATCGGAGCGCAGGGCTGAAGGTACAATGCGGGCTGAACCCCATGCAAAATACCGAATTTTCAAAAGATCGATAACCACTTGCAAACCGGCACTAACGCTTGTACAAAAGCTTTGAAATAAAATTTAACCGCCTAAGGCGAATACGTAACTTGAAATAAATATAAAAGAACCAATCATCTGTATAGAAAAATCAGTTGCTTTACAGAATCCAAAAATTCCACAAACGTGAAAAATTTTCATAAACTTAAACAATAAATGTAAATATGACCGTAAAGTAAAATCGTAACCAAACCATTTTCTTTATTGAGAAGTAGAAGACGACTCGATCTCTGGGACAATAGGTTTACTCGCCTGACGTTCCGAAATCCGTCGCGGATTCATCATCAGAGACAGACTCACAGAACAGTAGCAGAAACAGTTTGTATGTGCACAGGGTTCTGCCGTAAAATGTAAACGTTCAGAAAAAAACGATAAATGCCTTTGATTGTGCGCTGATTCGTTGTGTCAGCAATGACCATCTAGCCTTGTGATATTGGCATAAGACGCGAATGGCCGAATACGCGGCAGCAGTGCGGCGAAATGATGCCAATTCTCAAGTTGCGGCTCATTCGACGAGACCCGGCCACAAATTCAAATTTGGAGGCCGAAATTCCCGCAATAGGTGACAATCGAGTGAGCTGAGAATTACTTGAGTCATGGTTCATGAGCCCCCAATCCATCAACAAGTGCAACGATTTGCCCAATCCATATTCGGTGCTGAAACTAAATTTGGTCAAAGCAATTCGCCGCTCGGGGAACACACAGGCAACCACATCATCTTATGCCAACACCACAAGGCCAGATGGCCATTGGTGACACAACGAATCAGTGCACAATCAAAGGCATTTATCGATTTTTTCTGTACGCTTACATTTTACGGCAGAACCCTGTGCACACACAAACTGTTTCTGCTACTGTTCTGTGAGTATGGCTCTGATGATGAATCCGCGATGGATTTCAAAACGCCAGGCGAGTAAACCTATTGTCCCAGAGATCGAGTCGTCTTCTACTTCTCAATTACTTCCTGGCACTCGCATGTTCGCTTGCATTAGAATTTTCTTTATAGTAAAAGAACTTCTCTTTCCTCAAATTTCTTTATACATATTTCAGGTATTGAGCTACTCTTAGTTTCAAAGCGTCCTTTAAATTCCATCAAATTTTCGACGAGTTTAAGTGCCCTCAAGCTTTCATTCATAAATTTACATTCTTCTGGATGTTTATGTCAAAATGCTGCAGGGACACGAGGGGCAGTGCACCCAGGACGCATGGCCAGAAGCGCACGCGATTTGAGTCATGCGCGCAGGCAAACAGCGCGCCAACGACCGTTCACACAGCGTGAGGAACTATCGATCATTGTGCACACGCGACGACCGCTCACACAGTGTAGGAAACTATCAACATGAGTACATACGTGATGACCGCTCATGCAGCATGGCAACCTATCGATCAACGTGCAGGCCAGCACACCGGTCGCACATCACAGGCCAGAATTGTTTCAGAATGTGAAAACCTTTATAAATACGCTGGAGTGGGCAAGCTGGAAGATCTGTTGTCTTTTTGTTGTCCTGAATAGAGCCCTTGCCACCAGAACCGACTCTTTGCCTTCTTTTCTGCCTAATCCTCGGGTCATAACAATTGGCGACGCAGATCGGACAATAGGATGTCAGGAGAACAGTTAGAACAACTGACTGAGGCACAGCAGGCCACCGTGCTGGCACTTCTCAAGGAAATACAACGAGTTTGGGAGCCAGCATCCACAAAAGGCCCAAGAAAGCAAATTGAGGACGGGATTTCTGAGTTCCCATACGACGCGAATAGAGGCTTGAATTTCGAGGCCTGGTTTCGAAAGCACGAAGGGATTTTTGAAGAAAGAGCACAGTTTGAGGATAAGACAATGATTGAGATCCTACTGCTCAAATTTTGTCAACGAAAACATGAGCGGTAAGTAAAGTTTGCCTTACGCAAAAAAAGTCGATTGACATATCGTTTTCGGACACAGTTAAGAATTTGAATTCTTTATTCAGTTTCCCTTAGTCGCCATTTTACAAACGTCACGAGTGTTTGAAACAAGCGAGGCAGCCAGAGCAACATTAATTTGACCTAGCCGGTTGACTGAATGATGTGTATCATCAAGCGGATTTAGAAACAGCAGATAGAAACCCTTCTACTTATTAAAGCCTTGACGCGTCCTGAGGATGCCGACCTCCGCACACGCCTCCTTGCTCAAATAGGTCAAAAAAATGAAATGACGGTACAAGAGTTAGCAGAGGAGTGTGTTCGCATAATGAACGTCAAAGCCAACACTCGGTTGATCGCGGACACAATAAGCCATCCAATGCGTGTGTACGAAGAAAAAGCCACCAAACCTAGGAGGAATTTTAGTTGCCCAAGGAAACCGAAAATAGCCTGTTGGAACTGCTGCAGATGACACTTTGCATCCGATTGCCTTTATCGCACTAGAACATGATAAAAGTGAGAAGGAGACGACTTGATCGATGGGACAATATTTTTATTTACGGCTTGTATTGGCAGTGTTACAAGTGCCCCCGACTCGGTCATAAGGCAAAATAGTGTCACACCAAATCCCTCAGCCCAAGAAAGCGATGTAATACCATAACCCAAAGCTAGTCACAGGTTCTCAGTTGTGAAGATAGCTAATATTTGACAGTCAGCCTATATGGAGAACCTGTCGCGTTGCAGGTTGACACGGCGTCTGACCTTAGATAATAAGTAACAGTATTTGAGAGGCTCTAGGAGCGCTAGAACTGAAGCCCACGGCCGTCCGTACCTGGACCTGCCCGGTCGTCACATAACATGCAAATATTTTTGAGGGTGTTTTTTTCAGGCAAATATCGCTTTCGAGGACAAACCCTTTTTGTCTGACAACTATGTATCGAAGTCTGAAACTGATCCCCTTGGCAATAAGAGTATCTCCCAACTGGGTCTCTGGAATCGGTTATTCTAGGAGGTATGCTGTACTGTAAAGATTACAGAAGAGGACCGGAGGCTGAAGTATGCCGGGCGAATAGAGATATCAGTCGGAACGTGCACTAAAACTACAGTAAGCTTGAGGGTAAAGCCAGTCTTTAGACCGAGTAAACGCGTCCCATTTGCAGTGCAAACAGCATTCGAGGAAGAACTGGGGCATTTGTAGCTAAAAAGGCATTATATCTCCCACAAATTATTCAGCATGGGTTGTCCCGGTAGTCGCTGTAAAGAAGCCTAACGAAAGGATGGGATTGTGCGCAGACTACTCGACCGGGTTGAATGACGCGTTAGAAGACTATCATTATCCCTCGGCGACTGTAGACCAAATTTTTGCCAAGCTAAATGGAAGGAAAAATTTCGCAAGCATACTTACAGTTACCAGTTGATAAAGCAGCGCAGGAAATACTGACCACTAACACACATAAGAGCTTGTTCAAATATGTCCGTCTCAATTATGGCGTCAAGACAGTACTTAGTATTCTTCAACAGTTACTGGATAATATGCTTACCAATGTCCCTGGAACTGTGGCATATTTGTATTTCACTTTGGTCGTCGCTCATACGCACGAGGAGTTGCTCGTGAGGCCTAACAAGGTCATGGAAAATCTTATTGACTATGACCTAACAATCAGCACGGAAAATAGCGGGTTCATTCGAAAAGACATCCACTACTTGGTTATTACCGTAATCGAGGCAGTACGGTCCGGTGAGATTTGCTGCATTTAAGAATGTGATAGTACCTCACAATGTTCGAGAGCTACAAGCATTTATTAGCCTGGTCAACCACAACTCACCATTTTTTTGGGACTGCATGGTTTAAAGTCACTGCTAAACTGATTGCTTTGCAAAGATGCTGAATTCGTATGGTCTCCTGACTGTCAAGACGTATTTGACAATATAAATCCAAAGATTAGTGAGCTAACTATGTCGTCACATTTCGAAGCCGACAAAGAAACATTAGACCAGGTGGATGCATCGGAGTATGGACTAGGTGGCGTTCTTCTTCAGAAGGATACAGATGGAAATATCCTGCCCTTGATGCATGTCACGCGATCACTCACAAAGTTGAACAAACCTATATTCAAATCGAGAAAGAGGCACCGGCAGTCATCTTTGCAGTACCGAAGTTCCACCAATTCGTTTACGGAGGACACTTTATACTTCACACCGGTCACCAACCACTAAAATTTTATCGGGCGAAAATCATGGTGCCGAGACAGAAGTTTGGAGTTCCAGACACTTTAGCACGACTAAGTGGAGGTTGTGGTGACTCACTCCACATGGGCGAGCATGTCTGAAGGCCCACTGCTGCTAACGCGTGGTTCCGCACTGAAGGCGGCCTCTGCAATAGCCAATCCTAGATCCGCAAAGGCTGGTCTCTTTCGCCGGCGAATAGAACGCAGGCACTCCTAGGTCAATGCAGTTTTTCTGGCCAATAACCGTCAAGGCAACCAGACAATGCCCGTTCTCGCTGCCACTTGCATGTCTGCTACTAAAACCGCATTTGGACCGCGGCTGGCTCTCCTACTGGTCGTAAGCTCTCCAAGTCAAATCTCTGTCCATCTATTCTCCATTCCCTTGTGTACACAATATACTCTTCTCACTACTTTGGCCTTCACCGACTTCTCCTTTACTAAGTAACCATGGTCTGAAGATCGCAGTTGCTGGGTTTGACTCACTTAACACCCTGCGATAAGGTGACGGACATCAGGAAGACGTTGTGATCACAAGCACTCTGATACAAGACGATGATAAATTTAGAGGTGCCATCCGGCACCTGCTTCTCACGGCCGAACACATCAGGGCAACCACCGCAGCAGATCCATTATTACGCCAGGTAAAGGAATTTAGTCGGAACGGTTGGCCCAATTAAGACTAGATACACCCAGCCATAAAAACCTTCAGGAACCGGAAGGTGTAGTTGTACAAAACTGACGAGTGCTAGACATCAGCAACAGGTTTTACGTTAACTCCACGCCGGACACCAAGGTATGATTCGTATAAAGCAACTGGCCCAGAGGTACGTGCATTGGCCAAGGATTTATAATGCTGTGGAATCTTTCGTCCGAACTTGTGGTACATGTAGACGTGAGGCTAAGAATCCCCCAAAAGTACTACCCGTGCCATGGCCGGAGGTGACGAGACCATGGAGTTAAGTCCATATGGACTTCGCCAGACCATTCTTCAATCGAATGTTTCAAGTAGCAGTCGATGCTTGGTCAAAGTGGCTGGAAGTTTTCGAAGTTGCTGCAGTTACCGCTGAGATAACGGTAAAAAAGGTAAAAGAACTTATTTCCAGATAAGGCATCCCTATAGTGGTCTCTGCCGTCCGACGCCCTCCATTGTTTTGTCTGGCGTCATTGTTCAAGGCCAGCTGCCTCAAGGTCATCGAATACCTCAGTCAGCGCTTACAGACGCGCTGACCTGCAGAGACTCGGACACACACACGTGCGTCTAGGTTCTTGCAACCGCCCAAGCACCACTCGAACATGTCCCTTTTCCCACCCTCGGCCGCCAGACATCATTTCAGATCACGCCACCCTAGCGGAAGATCGTGCTCTCCGTAGTCATATTTCTTCCAGATATGCTTCGTTCCTCTCTGTAAAAAATAAACTATTCCTACTATTCTGGCCTCCACTGACTTCTCCTCTACTATGGAACCATGATCCGAAGATCGCAGTTGCTATGGTTTAACTTACTTAACCCCCTGCGAGGTCCCCACAGAGCTTGTGGTGGATAACGGCACCCAATTTACGTCATCACTGTTCCAAAAGTTTTGCCAAAAATGGGGAGTCCGACATGTGGCCTCGCCACTATTCCATCCCCAATCGAACGGCCAGGCAGAGCGTTTCGTTGCCACCATCAAGAGAGCTATGAGAAGGACTTGGGACACAGGCGTGAGAATGGACTACCTCAACACGTTCCTTCTAGTCTACTGAACGACCTCGAAAAGTGATATTGGAGGCCAAATACCAACCGAGCGTTTCGCGGGCTTACGACCCGACGTACAGTACGGCCTATAATTCGTGTTATATGCCGACGTATGCGAAAGATTGATACTCTTTCGCTGATCGGCATTAAGGCATCAACGCATACTACCGCTCCTACACTGCGCGGGTTTTAGTCCACAACAATCTCTCAGAACCCTTCGCTATTCGGTCAGGCGTTCGTCAAGGCTGTGTCCTGTCGCCCATCCTCTTTAACTACGCCATTGACTGGGTTCTCGGGAAGTCCCTACAAGAAAGTGACGGTATTGAGCTTGCACCTGGACGCCGGTTGACTGACCTGGACTATGCCGATCATATCGCTTTACTAACATCAAGCTTTGGCGATCTCCAGTCTATGATGTCACGGGTGAACGAGGTCGCGAAATCGGTCGGTTTGTCCATAATCTTTGGGAAGGCCAAAGTGTTTCCATGCTGCATTTCTGCCGAAGAGAAGGCACCTCTCGAGATTAGTGGCTGTCAACTTGAAGAAGTTAACACTTTCAAATACTTGGGAGCGAGGTTGCTGCCGAATGGACACAGTAAGGATGACATTGTCTCCCGAATTGACGCAGCAAGAGGAGTGTTTGCAGGAGCCTGCCCCCCCCCCCCCCCAGCGCTGCCTGCTCTGTCAACGTGGCCAGTGAATCGATTTTGGCGCATCGCTGATTACTGTTCCATATTGGACTTGCCTAGCCACTTGTGATGACTGATCTACTAAGCGTGAATAGGCAGTCAAGTCACTCAATCAGTGAATCGATTTTGCATACCGCTGATTACTGATATGCGCTGGATTTGTTGTCAACGCTGACAGAAACACGCTTCACACGAAGCCCATTCACTCAGCCTTTTGCCGCGGTGCGCGGCGGGCGCGAGGCTGCGGAACTCCCTCTCTCTCTCGCTCCTCATGGTCGAACTCCACCCCAGGCCGAGTAAATCCTTCTGTTAATTCTTCTCCTACTTATTCTGTAGAGACTACAATCTCCTTCTACCTTGGCTTCCACGACTTCGATCTTCTTCTAAGGAACCGGGCCTGGAAGATGGCAGTAGTTAGTGTTTAACCGGCTTAACCTTAACCCCTTTGCGATATGTTCTCCAGCCTTCGGAAGTGCTCATGGACCCGACGCGATATTTCCCTCTCAACAAAGATCCGCGTGTACCGTGCATCTGTGCGGTCCGTTCTCTTATACGGACGCGAATGTTGGGCTATGCGCGTGGAGGATGAACAGAAACTGGTAGTCTTTGACCACTACTGTCTGAGGAACATCCTTCGAGTGAAGTACACCGACTTCGTCTCAAATGAGACAGTCCGCGCTCGCTGCGACAAAATCATAAGGATATTCCAAGCCATTCAGGAAATATGGCTGAGGTGGTTTGGACACGTTCTCTGTCGCCAACCGCAAGCGATCAGTGTTACTGCCCTTGACTTGAAACCGTTGCCTAATTGGAAACGTCGAAGAGGGGGTCAACTCAAAGCCTGGCTCGACTCAGTCCGTCAGGACATGGAAGTATTTCTCGGACCTTCGGTATACGGTCTCCAGCGCTGGCGAAGGGAATGGGTCCAACTGTCCAGGTCTGCGGCCACGGATCGTCGCGTGTGGAGAAGCACCGTACGGGACATAATTGAGGCCGGCTAGATCAGTCATGATCGCAGCCGTAACGAGTACAAGTAAGTTAGTAAGTACAATTGGCATTGAGTAAGATCGTAATACTGATTATCGTGTAGTCTGTTCTGAAGTCCTGTCAGTCACGATAGGATGCCGGCTTTTTAACGAGCTTCTGTCTGATCGCTAATAAAACGTATGTAATGTACTTAAATAGCATGCATTTTTATCATTGATTTCGACTGCCTTGATAAATTCAAATATATTTTGTGGAAAACGTAAACGAAAAATTGCTCCCTGTACTCTTTTGGTGGCAAATTACGCCCTCTTTAAATTTTATACACTTTAAACTTTTCTTATTTATATTGGAGTTCTCTCATAGCATAACACATAAAAATAAAAGGCTTGATTCTGCCATACTAAATAATAAATTTGTTCGATATCAGACAACCTCCGCTTTCGCACCTATTATGATTATTACCCTACAATTGAGGCCATCTCAGGATCAAATCCAATCATTATATCAAAATAACGTGGCCAAATGTATGCTTAACTATGAAGTCCAGTTTCGATCATGACTTTGCATTGTACATGAGTAAGAAAGTTTTCGTCGTCAGACTAAATTAAAAGTGAGGGCTAGGAATGTCGCACTAGATGTTTTGGAGGCAGAGGTTACAACGGACGGGGGAGGGAAGGGGGGATTGGGTGGAAGGGCTATGGTGACGTGACACCCGCGGCGATAGGTTGTGCTAGTGAGGGGAGGGGGGTGTGTTAGCGTTTGGACTATGGGCCGCGTGTTCGGGGGAAGTAGGGGGGGCTGGTTAAGAGTCAGAGAAATTCCACTTGACCGGGCACAGAGAGCCAGTTGTTGCTTCAGACTGTGTCCAGATTAGTAGACCATGCACGAAACCCGGTATAGTGTGAGTCAAGCTCTACATGCCTGTTTACACTAGCCGAATTCGAGTGCCCAGCTTCAAAGAATTCTCTCGCTTGTCACGTATTAGCCATTGCGATCACGTCGGTGATCACACTCAATGGAGTGTGTAAACACGAGTGATAAATGGTTCCGTAGGCGAACGGCTGACTTGTGTTCGTTGATGCGAGATTCAAGGTGTCAGCCTGTTTGGCCAATATAAACGCAAGGGCAACCAGCACACGGTGTACGATAAACGACGTTAATTTGTTGTCCAACGGGTAGAGCGTCCTTTACTTGACATAAGCTTGCGCGCAGTGAGGCGGTGGGCTTGTGGGCAACGGAGATGCCAAAGCGACTTAGTTGCCGAGATATGGTTTCAGATACTCCATTCATGTAGGGTAGAGAATTAAACTTCCGTGGCCATGCAAGATCGTTGGGAGGGAGGTTTTGTGCTTGACCCCGACGTCTAAGGCAATTCTTGACAAAGCTTGTCGGATATCCATTGGCCCGGAAAAATTTGTATAAGTACGTTAGTTTTCTCTTGAGCAAATCATCGTTACTGCAATAACGGTGGGCCCGTTGGAAAAGAGTGCGAACACAGCTTCTTTTATGCGCCGCAGGATGGTCACTCCTATAGTTAAGGATGATTTCGGCTGTGGAGTCCTTTCGGTAGACGCTTGTTGCGAGTTCGCCATCTGCGAGTCTTTGTATCCTCACGTCAAGGAATGGGAGGGTGTCTCCTGTTGCCTCTTCGCGGGTAAATTGTATTTCTGAGAAGACCCCATTTAGACTCTGGTGCAGCCGTTCGACATCGCAAGTCTTCATGATGACGAATGTGTCGTCTACGTAGCGGAGCCACAATTTTGGTTCTGCAGCTGGAAAAACCTCCTCTTCTATTCTCTGTAAGACGAGCTCGGCCAGTAGTAGTGCGACATTCCCAGCCCTCACTTTTAATTTAGTCTGACGACGAACACGTGATAATTGTTCGAAAATTCACGAGTACAACTCGATTTTCCGAAGATCTTCTTTCTTTTCATCATATAATCTCGGAATGCAACTTACTTCACTTATCCAGTAAGAAAGTGTTCTGTGGCACCTCTCGACTAATGTGCGCGATCATCGAAACGCCGCTCGGCGATGACGCGTCGACGACTGCGCGCGCCTACGTTGGCTTGCCATCATGGCTATGACTCATCCGCCCCCTCCCGCACTGGCGCTAAGCTCTTGCTACGCACTCGATCGATACCTCAGAGCTAGCGCGAACATGGGTCATGCCGCAATGCCTCAGCACGTGCCACCAAGGCTTCGCAATCAAAACTCTCTTCATCAGATTGGTGACAGCTGCAAATCCCTCAGTTCACGTTTACGCACTGTCACTGTCCTCTTAACATCAAACCCGTTAGAACCCTCCCCGCCCTCTTGTACATAACCTGATGCATTCTTTTTTTCACGAATTTAGTGTGCATGCTGACGTGTTTGCTGAAATGCTGACTTGCAGGAAGTTGGTTATGCAAAGGTCGATTAGGACCTCTAAATCATGAGCCAGTGCACTTTGAAAACCTTTGACTATGACTAAACTAAACCCATGTGATGAGATCCTGGTCAGAAACGGAAATGTTTAATCCCCACCCTGAACTAGAGCACAAGGCTGCAATGGAGCTTTATAGAGAAAAGACTGGAATGGCAATTTCGGTTTTGCCCGGCGACATCAAGTCAACACAAAACGTTGTGAAACCATAGCTTAAACTGATCTGATCTTTTAACTTAAAGAGTGAGTAGGAGCACCCCAGGGTTACGGCAGTTTCATTAGTGAGAAAAATCAGATGTGATCACGGGGGCAAGGATTTTGTTCACTTCACGTTTTGAAATCCGAAATTTTCGAGAAGAGTGACGCTCGTATGAGCCGCGAGTTGCTTCAATTATGGTTTACGGTCCTCCGGTCTATAAACAAAGAAAATAACCTGCCGAACCCATATTCGGTGGGAAAGCTCAGTTTGGTCAAAACAATTTGTCACTAGAGGAGCGCACGGGTAAATATGTCTTCTAACGCCAACAGCAGGGGGACAGATGGCCGAGCAATCCTCACGCTCAAAGCCAACACGAGTGAGGAAAACTCAGTAGGTCACGACCCGCTTGCCGGCTATCAACTAATTAGCACACAATTGGGCAACTAGCCTTGATAGGTGAGCTTTTATTTGTCATAGGTATGCAGTAGCATAGCGACTGTATCCTATAAATACTGCAACCCCTGTGTATGAATTACCCGTTTTTGCTATTGCCTCTAATGGTAGATCCGCGAGGGATTTCAAAACGTCGGGTGAAGGTACTTGGTGTCCCGGTGATCAAATCTGCTTTTTCTTAATGATTTCATCGGACTCGCATTTTCGGTTGTATTGGCAGTTCAATTAGTCTAGAAATATTAGAACTCTTCAACTCTTTAAAAGTGTGGAAATTTGGAAGTAAAATAATGCCTTTAGCTTCCCGACCATGCCTTTTTTAACTCACTCTTTTTCACTCGAATCAGTCAGTAACAACTAGGTTTGAAATTAATTGAATTTCAAAATGTATGAAGCGGGGAGAACAGTTGGGAGGGGGTGGAGGTCTCTTGCCAACAACACAGCTAAGGAGGTAGCCCAGAATTAAAGTGGGGGCGGGGCTGGCAGGGGTGCAGGGGCACTCAAAATGAAATAAGCAGCATAATACGCATGCGACCGCGTTTCGTTTTTTCTTTTTCTAGCTCACCGCAGCCAGCGGGCTAGCGGACTGCTGTTGCGGCAGCGGTTGCGAGCTGCCCGCCGACACAAGCGAGATACGATAGCAGTCCAGATGGTAGTCATTGGGGCCAGCGACCACCCGTCGCGCCTCCCGACTACCAGACTCGGGCACAATCAGTCGCTTGCAATGCGCGCAGCGTGGCGCGTAACGACGATGAAAGTCCTCCAAACAGAGCGGCCTCTCATGCACATCCACTGTGAACGGTTTTGAGTCCAGCCGACAGTTGCAGACCACACAGACGAAGCAATTCGGATGGTAGGGCTGGCCCAGAGCACGCACGATCCGTTCTCCGATTGGTCGCTTGCAGTTGGCACAGGACTCCACAGCTCCGTCCCGAACGCAGGTCGGACAGAGCAGACGATGCACACTGTGGTAGTAGGCATTCGGTGCCAGTGGGGTGCGGCAGAGATAGCAGGTGAAGCAGGTTGAGTGCAGACGCACAGCCAGGGCGCCGGTCAAAGTGACAATGTTGTTTGTTGAGGGTGGCCCCAGAGTGGTGCCCTCAGGCGGCACCAGTGGACGACGACAGCGGAAACAGTTGTTCATCAGGAAGGGGTCACCAGTGCCAACAGTGCTGGAGGCGGAACTGGTGGGGGAGGAGGTTCTTGGGCTGCTGGTGCCGACAGTTAGTGGACTGCCCGCACCACCCCCACCGGCCCCATTGACGGGAGAGCTGGAAGTCTGCTGTTGCTGAAGTCGGTTGACTCGGCTACCCGGAAGTGCCCCCGGAGCGGAACCGACGGGACTTTGAATACCCGGACCTCGGCGAACACTACCGACTGTTGTTGCAAGAGAAAAGACAGGTAAACATTAACTCATTTTTTTATTGAGATGAATAATGATGAATTGCAATGAATGTCCGCATCTCAGACATGTGTAGAAGTAAAGAAAAATGCTGTGCTCGCCGGAATAAGGGCTTCATTCGTCTGAGTTTTCGAACTCTTACTGGATTCCAGCGTCAGAGATAAACGCGGCAACAAAAAACAAACGACCGTTATAAAGGGATTGTGGCCAATCGACCAACAGTGACGCCAGTCCGTAGGTGATGGTGCCAGACTCTGTAAGTCGGGGCCAGATCCATACATCGATTAACGTTGCAGTCACGACGGTAGTCGCCCACGCCAGAAAGACAAACCGGGAATTGATTGAAGCCTCATCGTCCGATGAGAACTCAGTCAATAGATTTATCGATATGGCGACGGCTTACAGAAGCTTGCGCAGTAACCTCCAGACTAGTGTCAATGGTGTTTGAGCGGCCCCGGCCCTCTATAAATGAAGTCATTTTCCTCACTGAAGTAGTACTCCAGAAAGTTATTCTGGCTGACAAGGCGACCTAACTCACCCCCGGGGCTCCAGTAATTTGCCCCATGTTGACTTCAGTCATATCATATGAATAAATAAATCTGACTAATATCGGTTTGTAACGTCCCGCTAGAAAGTCAACCCAAAAATCAACGTTTAAACTGATTGGGTAAGCTATGTGTCAAAATCTGGGCTGATTTTGATACTGAATCTTTCCGTTTTTGTTTTCACAGAAGAAAACCCTGTGAAGAAAGCGAAAGTTTCCTGGAGGAATTTGGTTGGACCACCTGCCTGAACTGAAGGCGTCGTTTTCATTCAATAAGCTATCTCCATCCAGAGCAGTTGCGAGTCTGCCTGGTGCCGCAGAACACGCCCGCGAACCTTTAAAAGAGATAAGCTGCTACGTATAAGGTTGCACAGAATAACTAGCAAGCGAACCTCGAGGAAAGGCATGGGGAGAGAGAGAGAGAGAGAGAGAGAGAGAGAGCGAGAGGAGCCAAGAGCTCTCATGCCTGTTTGGCTAGGACAGGTATAGAACTAAACCGGGGACAAACAGTAAGATTTATGAAGAAGTGGATCCGGTAAAGCAAAGGGAGACCGGAATGGCCATTTCTGGCTTATTAGCCTTCATCAGCCAGTCATACCCAGTCATACCTTGACTAGATCGGTGAAACACCTGCATTCATTCAGTAAGATTTATACCTGGTGAGGAAGTGCCAGCTTCGTGTGAGATGAGCGAACTAGCACCGGACGAAGGACGGGTCTCCAGGCTGCGCATCAGAACGTTCGTCAGAGCGTCCACCTCGGCCTCCGGATCAGTGGCTTGCATCTTCCTGGCCGGAGCCGGGCGAGTGAGGGAGCCGGTGGAGGGCGTGGGTGAGCCAACGGAACGCACCAGACTGCCGGATTCTAGAGGACTGGTGGGGGTACCAGTGGTCTCACGGTTAGAGCCCAAGTGAACCACCGGTATCATCACGGTCTGACCGAACTGGGGACTGCCCAACGAGGCAGGCCCACTGTCCAGACTTTCTGATGGCCGATAACGATGGGGATTATAGCTGTCCGAACGCGCCTCCATAGGGTACAATGCAGAGGACTGGTGCGGGTGAACAAGAAAAAAAGGAGAGAATCCCTTTAAACAGATGTGTACCTTTCGTGCACAGCTTGGTCTCTGCTTATCGAGAATCAAAATATAGCACGCGCATAAATTCACCGAAATTTACTTTCATTCAGAAATTATAACTTAAGGGGGGGGGGTGGTCACGGTAAGAAAAGTCATTGATCGTGCTCTTCATTTGAACTGCACACTCAGACATGCCGGTTGTCGGTGTAGAAATTTCTGAGGCGGTGCATTTTCGAAGAAAACACTACTTAATCAGAGGCCGACGCCACGAATTTTTCACAATTGGGTCAACTGAAAAACAGAGTAGTTAAGAGACGTATTGAGGCGTCTGCCTCAACGATTGTTATCTGTAGGCTTTTGCCGTCTCTGTATGAAGAGCACCAACTCTGTAAAACACACTACAAATTGTGATGGGTGTTGAGAAGGAGCTTGTTCAACAGTTCGACCATTGGTTTCGATTATGTCTACACTGTGCTCCATAACAGGATGATGCAGAGCCTGTGACTTGCGCGTGAATTAGTTTTAAGTGATAGTATACTTGCGTAGCATCTACCGCACTCTCTCTCTCTTTCCCCAGCCACTTGTGCCCGGTGTCAAGACAGAGTCAATAAGACTGGAGACCAGATCGGGCGTAGGTGCGGCCGAAGATACACTTGTGTGTGCCACCCCGCTCCCCATGTACGCCATTTGTTATGGAAGCGCAACCCGAATAACGCCGTGGTGGTCCAGCGTATCTATTATGCGGCCGGTTTAAGGAACAGCGGGAGGGGGAAGGGCCTTGGTGGTGACAAGAATAGGTATATAAGATTTTTTTAAATCCACATAAAATTGTTTTAAAACCTTGTGAACTCGCGGTGTTTCCGTAATTTTAACGCTAAATGCAATGTGCGCTTCAATTTTAACCAGAAATAAGGCCCAATCTCCCCTTAGATTGTCATTAAAAATGAAATCCGTGCTAATCGGATCCTCCACAAATGTCCGACTGCGTAATTATCAATGTTTTAGAAACTAGGTGTTAAGTAAGTGGTAATGTCTTCGGATTAAAATGATCTACAACGAAAACTTCAGAAGTTCATGCTGCATGACGATATGTCCCATGTTTATCAGTATTGCGTCCTTACGTGAATCAGTTCTAGTTGTGAGAATCATTAATGACACTGTTGAGAGTTTCTGTGTATTCCATACATCCTGATAGAACTGTGGGGCTGGAGTACAGAAAATTGAACTGTTTTTTACTGCTTCTTATGCAGATACTTTTGTCCATTGAAAAAGGCCAGTCAATACCAATGTCGAACGCTGTTTGCTCTTCAACATGAGCAAAAGTAAGTAAGAATGCTGTAGTCCGTCGTGTTTGGTCACATTGGTGGGGGGAGGCTGCTCTGGGCTTTAAAGTATGCGTACGTGGACGTTTAGCGCTTGAGTCCGCAGGGGAGAGCACCATTCAGGGTGGCATTCTTACCATCCTGGCAGCACAAGTACAGATAAGAACCCGGAACCGCGTGTTTCGCAGATATTCTGCTAGAGCTGCGAGGAATTCGGCTCATCAGTGGGTTCCCCAACATCCCCTATGTGCCTTCTGGTCGACACTTCAATTTTGAAATTGTTACTTGCCAACCTCCTTAGAAATTAAGTTACTACTCGGAGTATGTAAGTATATTCAAGGGTCTACAAACACAGACCGGAATTTGCTATAAATATTCGGGTCGAGGTCTACAAGCCACTGCCGGATAACCGCGTAACATTCACAAGCTGCCATCCAATGAGATTCAAAAGCTGAACTTTAAAAACTGGAGCGTCTACCAGAAAGCACACAGGGATGTTGGGAGACTCACTGGTGGGCTGAACCCCTCGCAGCTGTTTTTAGCAGCTACAGAATATCGACGAAACACACGCATGGGCTTTTGTGATACGAGTATGATAAATAATTATCTAGATTATACTACTGATTGCCCACTAGTAGCTTATGAATATAATGCGGTTATCCCGCAGGGGCTGATGGCCTTCGGCCTTAATATTCATATCAAATTTCGATCTACACTTGTAGACCCTTGAATATAGTAATCTACGCCGGGTTCAAAATTAATTTCGAAGGAAATGAAAAAGCTGCAACTACTGATACGGCTAATGCTACTAATACCTCCAGTACTGTTACTAATGCCACTACTTATATTAGTGCTACTAATTCTACCAATAAGTTACCTCGGAAATTGCAAAAAGACAGACTAAAACTGCTGATCATATACCAGAAAACACACGACGAACGCTGGGGGACCCAGTGATGAACCGAACCTCTCGTAGCTGCTTCAGGCAGCGACACAAGATCGGCGAAACACGCGTGTTTGAAGTTTCCGCTAGTATCTGTGTTGTCAGTTTGGTCAACAATTACATAGGTTATACAACCGCACATCTGATAGCAGCTTGTGAAGGTTACGCGTTTACCCCACAGTAGTTGATGGACTTCTCTCCAATATTTGCATTAAATATGAATAAAATGACCTCTCCAAGTTTGAAATTAACTTCTGAGGAAATTAAAAAGCCACATTTTTTCACGCATACAGTGTCCCTAAAACGCGACCCTATTTTTGCCACCCTGACCGCCGCTGGCATTGTTTAAGTGCGCGCGGGTGCACGCGTGCGAACGTGCGTAGGTGGGTGGGTTTTCTGCTGTGCACGATTCGATTGATAATTTTACGACGTGTGCACGTGTGCGTAAATCCTGCAGGTTAGGCCGTACTTCCTCCCCCCCCCCCCACCAAGTCCTTCTCGGCTTGGCCCAGTCCACCCGCCTCGCGCATAAAACGCGTAGGCAGCACACTAACAGAAGCACCACCTAGCAGGAAGATGAAATTCAGCTGTGCTTTGCAGGGACAATTTATTTTTCGGGGATCACATGTGCTAGCCCGCCTCTGCGGCCTCTCGAAACCCTAGGAAAAGCAAGCAACAACACCTTAGACGTGATTTGCTTCAGTTATTCAAAGCGAATCTACTAAGAATGAAGTACCTAGAAGCGGTCTCGTGAATAATTTATTAATAAAAGGGACCTTAGGCCAGAAAATGACGCTCGTTGGAACGCTGTGGTGGCGGGGGGAAGCCAAATAAACTACCAAGGCAATCGCAGTTAATCAAATATATTGAATAATCAGAGGACTATACAGGTAGTCGTTGTTGCGAATGGGAACGTAAATGTCCTTAGAAAAGACAACGGATATGGCGGAAGGCTAAATACGGAAAAGCTGACAGTAAGGAAGTTTCCACACAAGCTTACAACCAACGAGAAAAGTGCAAGAGAACGTTGGGCGTGAGAGCTGATACAGGGCGCTAGTTACTTCTGAGGACCAGATGAAAATTGTAGACTCGTACACAGGAACTCAGCTTGGCAACACAGAAGCTCGGTTCCAACCCTAGACTTACGGCGTACGCCGGAGCAACTTGTAACATTCGACTTTCAGGATTTTATAATCCTAACTTCCAATGAGCTAGCTAACAATATAGGACTGAAGTTCTGACGTGCCTGTATGTAACCCATAACCCACACCAGACTTGCAGTTTTGGAGAGCCTCGAAAGTTCCAAACGTTTCATGTTTTTTAACAGTATTACCCGATTTATAGGTTCTTGCCTTAGCAGGCTATGCTAAAAAGCATTTCGTGCAAATTTTATAACTTGCAAGGCTATGTTACTGTTATGACTTGCGTCTGGTTTTTGTGGGCTTGCCCAACTGTTGTTCCCAAAGCCAGCACGGCGGGGGAAGAGAAAGCAGTCAACCACACGGAGAGCTGTGTTAACCCAAAGCAAATCATTCTCACAAAAAGGCTGTGCATATTTATTGATCCGCTTGATGAGAAAGTATCGGAAACATGGGTCTAACGAGAGATCGAGAGCCACGGCCCAGATGCACGCTCTCATGGCAGCAGCGTTGCAGTTCACGCA
The DNA here is from genome assembly GCA_036362985.1 of Ligula intestinalis. Lineage (NCBI taxonomy): Eukaryota > Metazoa > Platyhelminthes > Cestoda > Diphyllobothriidea > Diphyllobothriidae > Ligula > Ligula intestinalis. Next base: position 13,216,607 of record JAYGXS010000005.1, on the reverse strand, counting down.
GGCGCCTTTCTGTGCGATGACTCATCGTGGGAATTGAGGCATTCCCAACGGTTACACACTGAGCTTGTAGTGGGTTGTTGCCTTCCGATGTATGGCTTTCCTGTTGTGGCCTCAATCTGTCTAGAGCTCAAGGTCGTTTTGGTCACCAGACTTACTTGCGCGCGTGACTTGGACCACCCAACACGCCGTCCAACCAATCACAGGCCGACCTAGCCAATTAACGCGCGCTCTCTCTCTCTCTCTCTGTCTACTGTCCTGACTACTACTAAAACCGCGCTTGGGACCCGGTCGATCTCCTTGGTGGTCGGGCTCTCCCAAGTCAATCTCTTGTCATCTATTCTCCGTTCTTTTTTGTACACAATATACTCTTCCCACTATTCTGGCCTTTAACGACTTCTCTCCTGCACTACGTACCCTTAGTCTGAAGATCACAGTTGCTGGGTTTGACTCACTTAATCCCCTACGAAAAGCTCTTTACGCTCTGCTCAAGAAAGTCGGCTTATTTCTCTGCACTTACGAGGTTCTGCCGAAAGATGTCTCAAGACTTGCCCGAGTACAGTGCTTACAGAAAACTCGAATGAACGTTTACAAATTGATAATACGATTTCCGTTCAAACAAATTCTCCAATGTAGGCGAAGGTTCCATTCTCAAATGTATGTGTAAGGAAAAAAGGCTGATTAAACATCTGAAAATGTTGTTTATGTTTCCGAGTTTTGTAATCAAAGCAGGGGTCAGTCGTCGGCGCTGGTAGCAGCAACTGAACGGACAACAGTTATCACGGGTGGTAGGCAGTCAGGTAAGGAAACCGCATGTCTGGAGGTGAGAGCACAGGACTCTGTATGCTGGCAGCCGATACCTACACGACCAATTTGTGCGGACTGGCTATTCGAAGATGTTGCTAACCTGAGGCCTACGAATTCGCCCCCCGAGACACTCCAATGACAACACTGGTGATATGGCATGGCGTGCCATACATTAAAATGTTTCAGAGGCGACCTCGCACATTGCTATGGAACTAGGTATTGGAATTGCACAACGGCCCAAAGTTACTATGCGCAGCAGGGTAGTGAAGATCAAGGACCGATTAAAGCTCAGGAAGCAGGCCGATGTAGTGTATCCTATCCCTTACCTAGACTGCCCCTGTAACTTCACGGGTAAGATTAAACGTCCGCCCGAACAGTAGCGCACGATTTCAAGCAATCCCTCATAATACAAATGGCCTTGTGTTAAATTCCAGGAGGGGTTTGGGTAAGGGCTAAAGTGAGGATGCGAACGCGTACTCTTCTGGAATTTAGTGCAAGTGCGATTCTTAATTCAGTGTCCAACCCTCTGATCGTGTATACACTAACAGAAGTTGGCTGGAGTGTGGTGGGGGAGCGAATGATCACTAGTCAAACAGGTCAAGAGTTTACCTTTGCAGTCACCAAGATAATCGTTTGCACCGAAAGGAAGGCGAGCCGAGAAATGATTGGGCCACGGATGAAAACTCAGTCGATCGATTATCGATCCGCTGCCTGCGTACATAACTTTGCGCAATCCCCTCCAGACCTATATTTCTAATCGACAATTTTTGCGAAAGTTCCCATAAAAATTTTCAGGAGATGAATTGGCGAACATACGTTTGTTTCGGGTAATCGATAATCATTAATTGCCTAATGCCCCCTTCCCCTATAACCATCGCCTGCTCAGTTGCTGCCCTGAACATGGACTCCTGCACGCGTTCGAAAGCTCCCAATAATAGACAAATCGTTCCGGTGCTCAGTCTTCTTTCGTCTTACTCAAGTACATCATCTTTAGTCCAAGTGCATCTACACGAATCCATTGACCAAATGAAGACAGTCCATTTCACTCATCCAAGAGTCTGACGGCAGGAGGAGAAGAACTGAAAATGACGGTAACGGTTTCTTATAAGTAACACCGTAGTTTACCATAACATAACTAACTAAAATAAAAAACTGAACTTAAACGATAGTAAAACTGAACTATGCTTAAGTTAAACCTTAACTACTAAAACAACATAATAAACAAATAAACGAATAACGAAACCAAACTCAATAATAAACTACAACGAAATAAACAGTTATGTTGTAGTAAACTACGTTGTCGCTTATAAGGAACGTTCACCAAAACGACAATGAAGGCTGAACTGACCGGTTACCCGTCGTCCGCTAGGCTTTCTCAACCCCAGCTAGATTGTTTGTCCTTTCTACATAGTATGGGGTGTGAGAAAACAAGTCTAACGATCGATTTTTCCATTGCAGCTGCTCACAAACGAAGTAAAATGCCTGCAGATACCGCAAACATCCCCTAGCTCGTGTGCGATTATCTACCTTTTAGTATTTTTGGATCAAAAAATGGTTTCGTTTTAGCACGCCCACGGAGACAAGAAGCAACAAATACGAAACTAGAAGGCGGGTTTGGCTGAATTGTATGATTCAGTTGACCCAATCAGAAAAACTCGGCGGCCTCTGTGGGATTCGACGCCACACCAGCAGGCGGAAAGCGTTAGTACAGCCAACGCTCTAGCCAACTGAGCTACAAAACCCCTCACCGGGCGCCGTGAGTCTACTCACGATTCGGTTAAATTATCCGCCCAACCTACTGCGATGTATGAAATGCAGCGAGTCTGATACAGCAAGCTGACTGTCCGAGCCGGCTTTCCTAAGCAAGTAAGCTAGAATCCACCGGGCGCAATTAATTAGTATGGACCTGCGCAAATTATTCAAATCTGCTAAATCCCCTATTAATTAGATGTGCCTGGTGGATTCTAGATTGATTACTTAGAAAATACTACTTGAGCAGTCAGCTAACTGTATCAGCGTTAGTAGATTCCAATACGTTGCACTAGGCTGGGTGGTTACCTTGACCCAAGTGTGATTAAACCCACGGCTCCCGGTGAGGGCCTGGTAACTCATTTTGTTAGAGCACTGACTTTACTATAGCTTTCCCCGTTTTGGTGTGGTTTCGAATCCCACCGAAGTCGCCGAGTTTTTCACATGTGGATCAAACGAAATACCAAGGCTTAGCTCGAAGCCCTTCGCCAAGACATGGAAGCGGTGATTTGACCTTCGGTTTTCGGTCTCCGTCGCAGGAGAATAAAAATGGGTGGAGCGTTCCAGATCCGCTGCCACCAACCGCCAAGAGTGGAGAGGTACCGCCCATGACATAATTGAGGCCGGCTAGATCAGGCAGGATCACAGCCGTATCAAGTACAAGTAAGTAAGTACCTAGCTCACTGAAGACTGGGATCTGGTATTTCAGGTCAAAATTCAATCACTTCCACAATTCAATTTTACGAACTCACTTGAGCATAGTGGGGAGCGCTGGCCTGCTGTGCAACGGGAACCACGCGGTGATGATAACGTCGATCTCCGCTATCCGATATTCGGGGACCGGCCCTCTCATTGAAGGAACTGGAGAGGCTGGCATAGGGGCTGAAGTAGGGAAGACGTGACATCTCTGCAGAACGTAGATATCCGAACCTAGTCGAGCATAGACCTCGGTGTGTGCATGTGCAGTACACCGCAGAAGATTCTGCTTTGGCTGCCTGCCCGACGGACTAGCACTAAAAAGCCTCGGCACCGACTGTGTGCGCGTGCTGCCGAAGCAATGCTGTCTGGTCAATAGGCTGCCTACACGACGACGGCAGCCGAGCAGCAGCAAGCCAGCAGAATTCACACACCGACACATACACACACACACGCACACATACACACACATGCCAAGACAGGTCCGGGCGCTCGCACGCGCGCACGCACGCCTAACCCCAAAAAGGCGATCGATGCTCGTCTGTGAGGGCACGTGCTGCTGCCGCTAGAGCGCGCTAGATGCGCGCCGAGACATCCAATCAGCGGTGAGATGGAGGCATAGACAGCCGGCTGTGGGCGCGCAAGCACACACACACACACATACACACACACACAAGTGCACCGAAGAAGACGACTCTGTCTTCGCCTCCTGGTACTCGAGCTCCACAGAGTGAGGGGGAGGGAGAGAGACTAAGTTATTATTTTACCGACAACACAGACCAACATCACGAAGCTTTTCGGCCTATGTGGGCCTCATCAGGTGATGGCAGGTCAACTCTAGTGTAGCAGCGGAAATTGCTGCCACGCTCGAGTTTCGAACTCGCGTCTCTCCGGCCAGAGGCGAACGCTCTTACCACGAGTTCGCCGTGTTGTCGGTTTTTGATCGGGACTATATATGTTATAGGGTAATTCTACTACGATCTGTTTTAGGATGTACCCATCCTCTATCATTGTCATGAGTAGCGACTAAGTTGCCCGTGGATGTCACTCCTCGGTAGAAAATGAAAACTGGCTTCGTTAATGCGACAACCCCCCAGTTGCAGTATCGCCCATTCTCCTAACTGCCTTAAAACGTTCGACAACTGGTCTTTCTTGATTTTTTCGGTGACTTTAGGTTTGGTAGCGCACGTTTGATACCCCTTGGCCCAAAATTCTGTCTTACGGAGCCGGTGGTAATATAGGTTTTATAGGTGGGAACTCACGGGGGCGCACGAGAGAAAGTAAAATAAACTATAATAAGCTAAGATCTACAACAAACAAACTCGCGATAGTATAGAAAATCAACAAGAAGCCATTTAGAACAACCCGGCCTCGAATCGAATCCGAATGGACTCGGACGGTTCGAAAAAGTTGAACACGAATCCAATGCGAAACGAATCCTCGGTTGCGTAGTATTCAACGTAGGCAAAAGTCTTTGCCGATTGCTAAAAGTTTCCGCGTCGGGCCTGCAATGTGCATAGGCTAAATTAATCGAAATAGGACTGTTGTAGTCGAAAACAAATAATTGGTCACTAAAGATTTTCCTGTGGGGGGTGCAACGGAATATGTCGAAAAACTAACCAATGTGATTAAGGGAATCTGCGCAGCTTTGTACTTTTTTATGGTCAAAAAGTAACGGCAGGTCGTTATAGATTTCCGTGTGGGTACTGAAATGGCGTAGGTCAAAATAAGTAATCAAAGCGACCAACAGATTCTGTACAGGTTTTACATTTCCTTTAGTCACTGGCTACTGAAAATATCCGTGCAGGGAGAATGCAGTGGAGCATGTCGAAATAAGTAATCAAAGCGGCTAACGGATTCCATACAGTTTTTCTGTTTCCTGCAATCGAAATTAACAGCAGGTCGCCAAAGATTCCCATGTGGGTGGTGCAATGAACTCACGCCAAGTTAACCGGTAAAACCGTAAGATAAACAAAAGACGAACTTAATTGAAAGAAAGAATTAGTAGAGCAATGTCAATGCTTTCGGTGTGTTACTGACAGAAAGTACCAAATGACAGTTCGACTGTCGAATCTGACGATTTTCACCACGTGCTCCAGCATGCTGAAGGCCAACTCCGTGTCCTACACCTGAATTAGATTATTCTAAGAGTAAACTTGGGTGGCATCTACCCCACTTTTTCCCCCCTCCCCCACCTGGGTCAAGTGTCATGACCAAGTCAAGAAGACCGAAAGCGGGAGAGGGACAAGTGTTTGGTGCTGCCATGGCCGCTCCTAGGCGTGCCGCCACGCCTGACTTGAAACCCACAGAGGGCAAGGGCCATAAAAGTCACTGTTAGAAGTAGCCATTGCAGCCTGACTCTCGGTCCACTAATCAGCCACTCCACAAAAATACACACAAGGCTGACTGCGTGGTCCGAGTTATCCCATAATTTGGCAATTTTCCAAGCCAGAGTTTTTGGTGGATTGTGGTAGCTTAAAGTGCGGCAGATTGCTTACAAGGAGGAAAATGTGCTGAGCCATTTACCTCATTCTCTATTCTCATTACCAGACGCCATCCACCGCCCGAGCCGATGAGTGGACTGGTGTGGGGAATAGACGCAGCTGTTGATATGTCTAATAACCCAGTATACGCGTACTGTGTACACGGCCTGACCCTCGAACACAAGCCTCAGGACTTCACACAGATGGGGATTGAAGGCCTGTCATCTCACGTGTATGAGAGTTCTGTTGTAGCTCTTCGCCATTCTTGTATTTGCTCACAGCTTTGTAGTACTTTTATTTCTTCACAACTTTCTACACTGATTCTATTCATTACGCATTTCTCTAACTTGTATTTCTCGCTACTTCTTTAATTTTTGTACTTTCTGTTACGTTTTACGCCTCAGCTGGTGTCAATTAGGTTATAAATGGCTGACCTCTTACTCCTATTCTTGTTTTTCACTAGACGGTGTAGGAAATCGATTTCGTCATATCGAGGGTGTCGTGCTCAGTTTGTCTTGACTTCTTCGCGTGGGATCGCATCATTGATCGTCTTCTACTCGCTAAAGTGCAGCCTAACTCTCAGAACACCAATCGATCACTCCGCGCAAGCAGATGTGGTCGCCAGGACAAAAAAATCATTCGCCTGGCGTTTCGAAATCTGTCCCGGATCCTTCATCAGAAACAGAGAAGATATGAGAAACAGGTAAAAAATACACAGGGGGTAACAGTATTTATAGGACACAGTCGCTATTCAAGTGCTGAATACCTATGGCAATTAACGGCTCCGCTATCGAGGATATTTGCCGGCTTGCGCACTTATTAGCTGATAGCCGACATGCGGGTCGCGACTTCCTGAGCTTTCATCACCTAAGTTGGCTTTGGGCAGGATGATTGCTCGGCCACATGGTTTCCTGACGCTGGCATTAGAAGACGCGCTTGTCTTTGTATTCCCGAATGGTGAATTGCTCTGGCCAAACGCAGCCTTAGCGCCAAGTATGAGCTGAGCAAGTCATTGCACTTATTTACAGACTGGTGCCCCATGAACCACGATGCAAGCAATTCGCGGCCCATAAGGTTTTCACTTCTCCCCTTATCAAATTTAAACGAGTGTGCGGGCCTCGCCGAATGAACTGTGACTTGGGAGCTGGCGTCCTTTCTCCGCAATGATGCCACGTGTTCGCATCTTGAGAAGTCTTCCAGCTTCTCCGAGAAAGTTGTTTTGTCCGCAACTGCATTAGATTCTATAGACGACCCCAGATATGTCATGCCGCGGCAGAGGGTCCCTAAGTTCCTTATATGCTGACTTATGATTGCCTCCGACCTGTGTGCAACGCCAACTCCAAGTGCTACGAAGAGGCGGCCGACGGCCACCGAAAGGTTTTTGACGCAGAGAATCGCTCGCTGAAATGTGGTGTTGGTGCGATTTTGTTGCTCGTCTTGGTTGCGCAAACACCGATTGACGAGGTCACAAGGATAGCAATTTGCTCTGAACATCCGTCGAAGCCATTGCATTTTGACAACTTTGGCTTCCATTTCACTGCAGTGTGTCTCAACATGCCGATAAAACGTTCAGCGCAACAGTCGGTCACTTCTCACTATGCTCAAGTGAGCTTTTAAACTTATTGAATTTTGAAGGGGAATTCAATTCGACCTGAAATCCTAGATCCCAGTTTCAGCTATTTGGTTATTCCATTCGACTCACTTCTGAAAAACTCGGTGGTCTCGGTGGGATTCGAAGCGACACCAGCAATTACAAGCCCAGCGCTCTAGCCAACTGAACTACAAGACCTCCATAAAGAGCCGTGAATGTAATCAACCTACTGCAGCGTATAGAATCAGTCAATTGCAATGCAGTAAGTTGACTACCTAAGTAGGATTTCCTAAGCAATTAGTCTAGACACCGTCGGAATTGACGGTCCAACTTTCATTCCATACTTTTTTCGGTAAAACGCCGAAAGAATCGACACCTTCCTACCACATACCGCCGATAAGAATGTTCATGCTCTGGAAAGTCTTCCTTCCAATTAAGTTCGGCTTTTATTTGCCTTAAGGTTTTACCGGTTTACTTAGCGTGAGTTCATTGCGCCGCTAACACGGGAATCTTTGGTGACTTGCTATTGATTTCGATTACAGGAAATAGAAAAACTGTACAGAATCCGTTAGCCGCATTGATTACTTATGTCGGCGGACTGCATTGCATCCCCCAACACGGACATTTTTAGACACCAGCGCCTACTTTATTGGTCTAGTGTACTGCTATTTTTCACGTCTGTGGACCTTGAGTATTTCTTCGAAACTTCTATTTTTCTAAACAGCTAATTAGTATTTTCGATATTTCATTTAAGTTTAATTTCATTTCAAGGTTTTCGTACGTATGCAAACGATTTCTATTTATTTTATTTTATTTATCTATACTTATTCTTAGCCACATTTTCACTAAAATTAGTTAAAGGGCGTTCGTTTATCTTTCCACTATAGTAACTGGAGGTGCATACTCTAAATTCTCGCTCATGCCGTTATATACCATCCAATAGATATGGTATCTATGTGTAAACATCTTAGTTACACGAGTCAATATCAGGTCTTTGGAAAGGGTATTTATGAAATTCGGGACGTTAAATGCTCTTAAAATTTCCAGAATTATTCGCATCAGCATGAATAAAAAAGCGGATCCTGTCTTGCTATCCTGCTCATATCCAAGGAGACCTAGACGAAGTCTTTTGAAATAAGTTTATAAATAGACGAAGTATACGTGGACTTTAGAAAAAATATTGGCGGTGTCATACAGAGACGATCGGTTTTTAAATTACGTCAAACTGGCGTGGCTGGTCATCTACTGAAGAAGTTAAGTCTTTCTTGCGGGCGTACCTCAGTGTGTCTGCATTGCTAACGCCATACTAGGGAGTTAAACCGCTAACATTGGCGTTCCACCTTGTTTTCGATATACACCAACAACTGCTTGAACTATCACAACTGTGAAAAGGTAATGTTTGCCAATGAGCTTCAATAGTGCAGATCAGAATAAAATCTATAATGCGTTATAATTGCGAAATACCTTGGATCGTTTGCAGTTGTGGTGGGATGAGTCGTAAATTAGTCTCAATTTTAACAAACTCCAAACAAGACCTAGCAACGGGGGACGATTAGAGTTGAATATTAATACTTTATTGGGGGCTACCAGCTCGAATTAGTAAACGAGCAAAGAGATATCAGTGAGTGGATGGCAGCCACCCACAAATCATGGTCTCTGTTTTGAAGGGTTACAGACAGAGGATGCTCTCGATGACTCTATTAATGTAAAGTAACCATTGCATTTTTACAGTCAATATGAAATTGCAGATAGCTAGCATAACACACCTTCTAGTAAGAAACAATGTGAAAGTCGCCTTTTGTCAAATATAATGCCATCAAGCCTTCTTTTCAAAGGCAGATAAAGCAATCGGAAACTTAGGTGCGATCAGAAGATCCTTTGTGAATTTTGAGGAAGATTTTTTGTCTGAAGTTCTGGAACATTGGTTTTGCCAATGTAAGAATATTGCGTTTAGGCGTGGCACCCTGGATCTAAAAAACATTATGTTTTTTGGCAAACCAAATCAAACTGGTCGGCAGCTTAAGATGTTTGCCTTTCGAGGGACGGCTAAAAAAATTAGATTTCTATTCTCCCTTGCAGACAACACAGAGGGGATGTGTTCATTTCATTTCAATCGTCTGAGAAGAAAATTTTGCTCTGCAGGTGTTTCAATATATTTATGCTAATAGCCAGTGTCTTTAAAGATCCTATTAAAAATGGTATGCATAAAAAGTCACACTAAAATATATAAAATAAATACGTTACTATAAAATATGGAGTAACATAATAAACTGCACGCATTTTGTGGCAGAAGGGTCTACGCATAGTCATCCGAAAGATCAGAGGTAAAATTGTTAAACAGTAGGTACTACCATCATATATAGGTGAGAGCAAAGTATTTATATGTCCTAACAGTACATTCCTCTGCAGCTTAACCGTATCTGTTAAGGAAATATGCATCAAGATTATGTTTAAATGTGGCTGTCGTATCCGCCATTATGACGTCCTCGGGCAGTCCGTTCCAAACCCTGACGACTTGCTGCGAGAATGAATGGCTGCGAACATCCAAATGGGTAACTGTTTCGACTGGACGAGCAGCTAATTTTTGAAGTCACCGATACAAATTGAAGATAAACTATAATAAACATTAAGTCTCTGCTAAATTCTCATCTGCCAGCCAAATCCCCGGATCCCCCGTCGAAATTCCAGGGAGATAGGGGGTGATCCGGGGATTCGATGGAGGTAAGTACTGGTTTTTCAATCCGCATATCCTCGTCCTCAGCCCAGTCGTCACCCCGGATCTCCCCATCGAAATTCCGGGGAGGGTGTGCATATTATCAAAGTATCCGTAAAAAAGATCAAAAATCACCGAAAACCGCACTATAAGCTCAAAAACAGTCAAAAATTTGTTAAATTACATTTTAGTTCCGTTTATAGCCGGGATTGGCAACCTATGGCTCGCGGACCATTTATGGCTCATTTTATGATTGCGTATGGCTTTCTCAGAAACTTCAGATTTTTTTGATTTTGGTTACCGTTTAAGGGTCTAAGTAGTGGGTTCTACACGGATCACTACAATAATCAGGCCAAATCCCAGGTTGGAAGTTAAAAGATAGATCAAGCAGCGGCAGAATACCGGCGAAACACGTGGCTCGGCAGTTTAGAAAGCACCTAGGCCAGGGATCGGAAACATTTGTAACTCAGAGGGCCAAGAGAGGAAATATTTGGAAATATATTTCAAAAATGGCCATATAGTATATTTTAAAATGAAATTCTATTAAATGCGAGTATAATAAGCCTCTTAATTTATTCTTTTCAATAATTTTATTACATTACTCATTGTTAATCTGAATTCTGGCATTGCATGGATTCGCTGAGGGTTTTATAGTCTGGTCGGAAGTTGGTGAGGTTAAGCTTCATGCAAGCGTTGAGGCTTTCATCCGTTAAGCGTGATCGTAGGGTGGACTTGATGCATCTAAGATGTGAGAATGACTGTTCACATGCATACGTAGATCTAAACAGGTTCAATACAGCAATACTCACACGCTGCAGTGTAAGGTATGTGACCGGAAGCGTGTTCCAAGTTTTGATTATCAGCTGGTCTTCGGGTTGAAGTTTTGTAATTTCTGTCCACATGTGCTTGCTTGCCAAGTCCACTTTATGTCGTGCGATCCTTTCCAAATCTTCACTGAGTGACTTGAACTTATTCACCCACATGTCTGAAGCCTTCAGGTCAGCCAATTCTTCTTCGAAATCTCTAACGGAGAGACCAGGAATATAACGTAGGTCGGCTGTGTTCAGTGAACACTCGGTTGGATGGGTGATGAACTTAAAAAGACGAGCCTGCTCTCGAAATTCTCCAAAGCGTGCTTTGAACGACTGTGGGAGACTGGATGTGAAGCCAACTAGCTGGTTGAGATCAAAGTTTTGAGTGGACTCACTTACTATGCATGCATGTTTATATTGTCTCAGTTTTTCCAAATGTAGTAACCGATCTGTTCCAAATCCATGATAAAGAGTTCAACCTTGTTTTCAAAAGCAAACACGGATTGTTGAAGGGATAACACTGTATTTCCATTGCCTTGCAAGTTAACGTTAAATTGGTTCAGATGTTCGATCATATCCACAAGATAGTAAAGCATGAGGAGCCACTTATTTTCACGATGCTCAGTGCCCTTCATTTCAAGGAACGTCTGTATTTCGTTCAAGCGAGCTGCAAAACGGCTAAGCACCTTCCCTTTTGACAACCAACATACATTGTTGTGCAAAATCAGACCATGATAGTTATTTCCAACTTTATCCAGCAGTGTTTTAAACTGTCGATCATTTGAGGCTCGGAAAACAGTAAAGCTGATCACAGGAATGACCAGCGACATCAATTCGCCAAGCTGCCCATCACATATCTGAGCACAAAGAGCCTCCTGGTGTAGAATGCAATGGAAACGTAGGATGGGTCTATTTTCATATTCACAGAGAAGCGCCAAAAATCCTTTGTTTTCCCCACCATACACGGAGCATCATCAGTAAACGCTGAGATAAGTTTATCCATAGGTAGACTTGAATAAATTATTGCCTCTTGTGGACCCTTTTATTGGCAGAACCGCAAGACTTTCTTCGTGCAGTGTATCACCAGCAGCATATCTTGCCATCACACTGAACT
>JAYGXS010000005.1:13163219-13204635 GCA_036362985.1 Ligula intestinalis | reverse complement strand
AGTTCAGTGTGATGGCAAGATATGCTGCTGGTGATACACTGCACGAAGAAAGTCTTGCGGTTCTGCCAATAAAAGGGTCCACAAGAGGCAATAATTTATTCAAGTCTACCTATGGATAAACTTATCTCAGCGTTTACTGATGATGCTCCGTGTATGGTGGGGAAAACAAAGGATTTTTGGCGCTTCTCTGTGAATATGAAAATAGACCCATCCTACGTTTCCATTGCATTCTACACCAGGAGGCTCTTTGTGCTCAGATATGTGATGGGCAGCTTGGCGAAGTGATGTCGCTGGTCATTCCTGTGATCAGCTTTACTGTTTTCCGAGCCTCAAATGATCGACAGTTTAAAACACTGCTGGATAAAGTTGGAAATAACTATCATGGTCTGATTTTGCACAACAATGTATGTTGGTTGTCAAAAGGGAAGGTGCTTAGCCGTTTTGCAGCTCGCTTGAACGAAATACAGACGTTCCTTGAAATGAAGGGCACTGAGCATCGTGAAAATAAGTGGCTCCTCATGCTTTACTATCTTGTGGATATGATCGAACATCTGAACCAATTTAACGTTAACTTGCAAGGCAATGGAAATACAGTGTTATCCCTTCAACAATCCGTGTTTGCTTTTTAAAACAAGGTTGAACTCTTTATCATGGATTTGGAACAGATCGGTTACTACATTTGGAAAAACTGAGACAATATAAACATGCATGCATAGTTAGTGAGTCCACTCAAAACTTTGATCTCAACCAGCTAGTTGGCTTCACATCCAGTCTCCTACAGTCGTTCAAAGCACGCTTTGGAGAATTTCGAGAGCAAGCTCGTCTTTTTAAGTTCATCACCCATCCAACCGAGTGTTCACTGAACACAGCCGACCTACGTTATATTCCTGGTCTCTCCGTTAGAGATTTCGAAGAAGAATTGGCTGACCTAAAGGCCTCAGACATGTGGGTGAATAAGTTCAAGTCACTCAGTGAAGATTTGGAAAGGATCGCACGACATAAAGTGGACTTGGCAAGCAAGCACATGTGGACAGAAATTACAAAACTTCAACCCGAAGACCAGCTGATAATCAAAACTTGGAACACGCTTCCGGTCACATACCTTACACTGCAGCGTGTGAGTATTGCTGTATTGAACCTGTTTAGATCTACGTATGCATTTGAACAGTCATTCTCACATCTTAGATGCATCAAGTCCACCCTACGATCACGCTTAACGGATGAAAGCCTCAACGCTTGCATGAAGCTTAACCTCACCAACTTCCGACCAGACTATAAAACCCTCAGCGAATCCATGCAATGCCAGAATTCAGATTAACAATGAGTAATGCAATAAAATTATTGAAAAGAATAAATTAAGAGGCTTATTATACTCGCATTTAATAGAATTTCATTTTAAAATATACTATATGGCCATTTTTGAAATATATTTCCAAATATTTCCTCTCTTGGCCCTCTGAGTTACAAAGGTTGCCGACCTCTGTTCTACAGGATTCTGGAAATTTCGGGTTGCGGAATAATTCGTATACCTTAGCCATCAACTTTGGATGCACTTAGATCCCCCATCATCAGCCCCGCCCAGTTTGGGACGTGTGCTGGTAGGGTTCTCTCACCGGATGAACACTAGAGCAAACCGCCAAAGTCGATTTTGTGGCAAAAAACATTGAACCATCAAAAGAATACAGGCAAATTCATACATGATAGTGAAGTATTTACTTCAGAGTACTGCCTGTTGCAATGCAATTGAATTGCTTTTTACAATAAATAGGCGCCTGTCTGTCATATTCTTGCGTAAACAGGGTTTTTGAAGGTTTCTGCCAATGCTCTTTGATATATACATCATTATGACATTTTGACCTTTGCTTTCGAGGAATTTTTCCGTGTGCGCTACGGTATGGTGGCGTAGGAACGGCAACTGGTTTGTTGTTAAGGTTGTGGCGAAAAACCAATGCTGTCCGGCTTCTTTGTTCAATACCCACCGCCTCAACTTCGTGTGTCTTTGCATGTCATTTGCCGACTCACTGACCTGAAGACCCTTGGCCCACATCGTCGTGTGCACACACGTGTGTCCAAATAATCGCTGCTTCCCAAGGGCCACTTGAATACACCATCCGATCGGCTGATGTAGTAGCGACCTCTATATGCGAAACTTGGGCAAGGTAACACACCAATCGCACTCCATCTGAACTCACTTCATAATCATGTAAAAGCTGGTTTCATGGCTGTCTCACTCACTCTGACACAACAAAACATAATTAGGCCTGGCTGGACGCAGTCAAGACTAGCCCTGGTTTTGCCAGTGACCACTACTGCCTGAAACAGCAACTCAGATTTCTGTGCATAATAAATCTTTCAATTTGGTTTTCTCTGCCTTTTCCAACAATTCTGGATTCGACCTGATGATTGTAGTATCCCGAGTACACCCACTACTTAGACCGCTACAAGTGCATAGTGGTAGAAGACGTACGCTGTATTTAATGAATTCTCTCCTTCTTCCACGCCAGGGTCCCGCGTCCTGACTTGATCAAGAAAACCAAGGGGAAGATGGTGCAGTCGAGACCACCCTTGCACGTACCGCCGCAATGGCTCGGAGTCCACAGTGTGGGAACGCCACGGAAGCCACATTAAGAAGGAAACATTGAAGCCTGACGAAATCGTCCAGTCGGTTATTCCACAAAAACACACTTCGCTGACTGTGAGGTGCGAGCCTACAACTTTCCAAGCCACAGCTTCCAGTACGCCGTAAGTCTCACATCTACAAACGGCAGGTTCAGATAACATCACGGTCACCAATACTGCAGTGCCTTAAGTTGATGTTTAACACACTTTCCATTGCGATCTTCAGGTCTGTTCCCGTGTGCAAAGAAGAGAAGTAAAACGCCAGATGGGAGGAATAGTGTAGTCTGTACAGAGGTAGTGGGAAATATATTGCAGGAAGTTGACAGTCAGAAGATTGCGCAACCACCATCGAGGGGTCTGATGTCTGAAGTGTGTGTGTATTGCACTCGTCGCAGTAAGGTCCTCTATGCCTCAGCCTTGAAGGTGACTGACCAGACCAGACTAGCGTAGGTCTACGTGTGCGGTGAGCGCCCATCTACCATACTTAATATCCCCGATCGAAACCGACAAGAAAAAGAGCCCGTGGCGCAGTGATTAGAGCGTTTTACTACCAACCAACAGGTCACTTGTTTGAGCGGGTACCGTAACGCCTGGATTTGAGTATGGTCAGCTAATGACTGCTAGAAAGCCAGAAACTGTCACTTCGGTATCCATTGCCTATATCAGTAGGGGCATTCTGTCGATAAGTACGTTTGCTTTAAAGTGTACCTAGTCACATATTCCACTTGCTGCTGCAACATGTATCTGTCAAGCCGATGTTTGATTGTTTCCAAAAAACCGAGACGTTGCAATTTTTCCCGCCATGTTATCCTGCGGTTTCACGACCTCTAGGAGGAAAAATATTTTGATGAGTCAAATCCCTCCCTGGGGCGCGAGTAGTTTGAAGGGAGTTTAAAGTCAAAATCTGGCGCAGTCGGCAGCGAAGAAGTTTATGTTCCTTTGCATATCCTCTTTTGTAGAGGTGTGCAGTGAGCAATCGTCTGCGAAGAGTAGGTCGTGAAAAGAAGTTGTGGTTAGACACCTTGAGGCCGTCGGTCCTGTAGGCGGTACGGATCACAGGGCATTCATAACGGTAAACATCCGTCAGCATGGCAGAGAACTTGTGAGCGAGAATGCACACCTTCACACTCTTGATCTCTGTGAGTGATTCGGAGATTTACCTGTTGTCCGTAACATGCGCCATCATCACGTTGTGGAGCTGACGCATAATGTATGTATACCCACCTAGGAAAATCGAATTACTCTGTGTGCTTCCACGGTCCATGGTGATTCATTATATCGAAAGATGTTTCGGCTCTACGAAAGTAGTGTAGGGGTAAGTTCGCGTTTCATAGTAATCCTCTCGTAGATGGTGCGTGATGGAGCAAATTTCCATGGTTCTGTAGTTTAGTCAGAAGCCGTATTAGCTTTTAGAAAGAAGAAATTTTCCTAGGTTTCACTAAAATGAGTAAGAAGGATGCGGCCGAAGATCTTTTCAACTATTTTGTGCAGCGAGATGCCCCTGTGGATAGCACAGCTGCTGTTTTTCGTTCTAATAGTTGAGATGGTCGATGGTCAGGTACTTTAAATACTTGGGACCCTGTCCTTGGGGCCCCATCTCATAAAATATCATCATAAAACTTTGCCTTGGATCGCGCCAGAGGCCCTGAATGAGCTACTGAGGACACTCCTGACCTGATGGGAGCAAGGCTTCAGCATATGCAATTTCTCCTTCAGAAATGTTGTTTTAACGGAGCTGGGCGGCTGAGTGTCAAACATTCAGAACATAACGCCCTGATTGTCTCCAAGGAACACAGAACGACCGAGTTTGTTCTTTGAATATTTAAAACTACCGGTATTAGAACCGCTCGACACAGGTTCTGTTTGCGATTAGGCGGGGATGCATCAACATCGAGAAGGAGCTCTTCAGGAAAACGTGCGGAGCGTTTGTTTGGTTCCACTTTCAGTATTGCGTCCATGGTTCAAGAAGGATTATCTGCAGCTAGAACGAGTGCAGGCGAGGGCTACGAAGATGGCCAAAAATCTCAGTCATCTGTCTTATGAAGACAGGTTGACTGAACTTGATCTATTTCCTCTCAATTATAGGCAACTCCGCGGTGATCTCATCCAAATCTACCGTATTGTCAGAGGCCGTGAGTGCAGCCTAGTATTTGACGAATTCTTCAAATTGGCTCGGACGGATCATCTGCAGGGTCATCCCTGTAAACTGCAGAGGAAACTGGCCCCTATGGCCGTTCGACGGAACGCCTTCTCGCAGATGATCATTGGAGCGGGGAACGGACTCCCTGATGAGGTGGTCCTCTCAGATAGTGTTGATATTTTGAAACACAAACTTGATTCTCATTTGCTGAGAAACTGTGACGGATATACTGAACATAGTGTTAGTAGCAGCACTTTGCAACTGGCTCCCACTTATCGCTTATTTAAGGCCTACATTTGTATTATGTACTATTTTAGCGGTTGAACTCTTGCAATTTTTTGATATGAATAGAGACCTCAAAGGCGAAAGCCCTCTTCCATTGCTAAAGTGACTTTAGCCGCTCTTATCAAAGTTTGGTCGATTTGGTCTGAAATAATATTCTCTTTTAGTTGGAACCAAAGTTGTTTCGAAAGTATTTGCTGACTTGAACAAACATGCATCCATACAAAAAATGTAGATTCACAAGGGAAACTGGACCAAAAACCTCAATAACTCCCTCAATAGAGCGTTTTGGTACAAAAAAAACGCTCGATAAAAATTGCGAAAACTTATTTCATCACAAAGTCTTAATGATTGGCTGGAAAACGTAGATGTCTAAGGGTGTGGTGGCCAAGGACGGTGGACTAGAGGAGTGGACTGGGTAGGTGAAGGTAGTGGTGACTTGGGACTGAGTGCGGCGGATGGAGTGAGTGTTGGGGGTGCAGAGGGAATGGCCGGTCTAACAGGCGGGTTGGTGGATTCAACGTAAGCTGGCTTAAGTCTATCGATGGAGAACGTGTCGGTCTTGTCAGCCTTCTGCATGACATAATATTTTTTCATTCATTGCAGCACCTTGTGACGATCGTCGTACGGTAAGCAAATGGGCTTGCGAACTGAATCCTGCTGGAAAAAATGAAGAATGCAGAATTGAGGTCGTTGTGCACAAACACGCGTCTGGGTATCGAACGAGTGGGAGGTTGACGCAGTTGGGTCATGCGGTGCTTCAGCTGTTGTACGAACGTGGTCGGGCTGCCGCTGTTGGCAGAGGAATGCTGCATGAATTCACTGGGCAGGTGAAGGGGTTTGCCATACACAAGCTTGGCAGTGGTGAATTAAATGACTTCTTTGACGGCTGAGCGAATACCTAAAAGTACGAATGGCTGGTTGTCGCTCCAAGACTCGACGTCAGGATGAGACATCAGCGCTGACTTAAGTTGCAGATGCACACACTAAAAGAGGCCGTTGGCTCAGGGTAGTAAGCAGTGGTTGGGATGTACGTGCAGTTTGGTGAACTCGCAGAAGAAGGTGGATTGAAGTTTGCTTACGTGGTTAGTCTTAAGAGTGCCTGGAACACCGAAATTGGACATCCAGTGGCTGAGGAAGACCATGGCAATACTGTCTGCTGGGTATCCGAAATAGGAACTACAATAGGCCATTGTGTGAAGTGGTCGATAATGTGTAGGATCCAGCTACGGACTCCGCCTTCGCCCTGTCAGACTTTACACTCGTGATTATTCATCTACCCCGTGTGCTATCGACCCACTGGTGCCTAGACTTATAGGCAATCGATAATTTTGCCTCTTCCAATTGGCGGCAGATGTTTGATTGCGCTACCACGGCCCTGTAGGCAAGACGCAACTCACTCAGTCTTTCACCCAGGTGCACGGCGGACGCGCCGCCGCTGCTCTCACTCATGTCTCTTACGGTCAGAGGTACGCCAGATCGAGTCAACCTTCCTATGAACTTTTCTTCAACTCATTCTGTAAACAATATATTGTTTCTAATCCCTGGCTTTCCAAGACTTCTCTCTTCTTCTTAGGAACCGTGCCTTTAAGATCGCCGTAGTTCGGGTTCAGCAGCCGAAGCCTACAACTCCTTTACGATAAGTGGTCAATAAGTGAATGCAGCCGCGGGCTGGAGACAACGATCTGACTAAATCTAGGTGGACATTGCCAAAGCCCAATTGTTCTAACCCGACTAGCAGGCAGGAGCAAGCGAGGGAGAGGTTTTGATGGGAACGGCATTATTTAACACCACTCAAAGACACCTGGGTTGGTGGGGGTCTTTAGCTTGTCCACTCCGTATTTATAAGGTTCTTGTCTTTCAAGAACGTTCGTGGCACATGTTGCGCGCCCGAGCATTCTAGAACCTTTTCGACATTGGTAACTGTCCACGCTGTGTAGGCGGTCGTCTCATTCGCTTGACGCATGGCGTGGGTGGCTTGCATGCGGGCATGGCCCAGCGTGGGAAGCTTGACTGCGGGTATGACCCAGTTGGCCTATTTTATTTTGCCAACTGGCGTAAGTGCATAGGGGAACCCACCTCCACAACAACATGGTGAAGACGTAGGTCTGGAAACGCGAAGGTGATTGGGGGAGATAACGTGTGCCGCTGGACTTCATTATTCTGGTAGGCTAAACATTACCTGCTCCAAAACGCAATATTAGCGTTAATCTTTGGTCAGATGAAAGGCGCACCGATAGGTTTATGACCAGCTCGAACGCCGGGATGTGACAAATAGTTAAAGTCTTCAAACACGACCTTACGGTAAAGCTATGAAAAAAAACAAGAAGAGGAGTTCATGTGGACCAGTCGCATAAGATCGTTGCTGTGGATGCTGGAAGTGGAGCATAGTGAAGTTGTTGCGCTGAAGAGACACGTATCTCCATGACAGACTCATTGTGTGGTTGCATGTTTTCTAGCTTTGCCAGGTCTAACTCGGCTGTAAGGGTGTTGATATCAGGACGGGATAGAGCGCCGGCATTAACCTTGTCGCTGTCACGGACATAGCGGATGTCCAAAGTAAACTGCGATATATAATCGAGGTGTAAAACTTCTCTTGGTGAATACCAATCTGACTTGACCTGGAGGGCATAAGTGAGAAGTTAATGATCCGTATGGATCTTAAATTATCTGCCCTCCAAAAGGTGGCCAAAATGTTGTATAGCCATTTAAAAGACGAGGATTTCCCGATGGAAGGTATTGTTTGGGCTGCGTGGCATAAACCGAAAGGCATGCGAAGAATCCCGAAAAGACCAACTAGCCTCGTGAAAGCAATCTTGAGAATGTCCACCTTCGCGACCGGTATTTGGTGACATGCTCTACCGAAAGCAATCTTGGAATAAATGATCTCTCCCGACAGAATATGCGAAAAATCATGAATGTGGGGTATCGGATACCTGTCCGGGACCGTGCTGACTGTAAAAAGAAAACAGAATATTTTTCTGAGTTCTTTCGTTCGGTTTTCACCACAGAAACTGCCTTCGGCACAACTAGTGACGAGATCGCGGGAGAGCCAAATATAGAGAACATTGTGTTTGGAGAAGAAACGATTTTTCAAGAACAAAAAAGCTTAAAGGAATGTAAATCTCCCGGTCTAGACGAGATTTCTGTGAACTTGTTCCATGAAGTTGCTAGAGAGCTGACTAAACCATTATCCATGATGTGGCAGCAATCGTTTGGTACTAGAATTCTTCCCCTTGACTGGAAAACAGCGCACATTACACCACTTTACAAAAGTGGAATTCGTGCACTTGCGGACAAATACAGACCCGTCAGTCTGACCTTCATTGCTGCAAGTTTATGGAGAGTATCATCAAAAAAAATTCATGACATATTGTGAAATTCACAATGTCTTGTCCAATGCGCAATATGGCTTTCGTAGGGGTACATCAGGTGTTACGAACTTGCTTTGCATGATGCAAAGCTGGACGAGGGCAATTGATGCAAAAAACACCGACAATTGATTTCCGGAAGGCCTTCGACAGTGTTCCACACCAACATCTCCAGTACAAGTCGAGAATGATGGGTATCGGAAGCAGACATCTTACGTGGATTGAGAATTTTCTTGCTGGTCCTCCCCGAACTGTGTGTGTGGGACGACAACAATCAAGGCCAACAGTCATCTAGAGCGGAGTTCTTCAGGTTTCAGTACTCATACTGACACTCTTTCTCTTGTTCGTTAACGATTATGTACAGGAATTGGACTGTTATTGTGTCATGTTTGCAGATGATGTAAAAATGTAGAAAGTCATCAAGAGTGCTGCCGTTGAAGATGACTTCCAGAAGAATCTTTGTCAATGAAACGATTAGTCATGTGGATGGCTCCTGTGCTTCATGTCGTACATTTTCACTCCGGTGCGTGTGGAAAAACGAAATCCGGTCCCCGATTCGTGATCCTAATTTTTGAACACAATCTCACTCACAGAAGCAGAAATAACGAAGGACCTCGGCATCTGGATGACATAAAACCTCAAAGCTTCTACACAATATTGTACAGTGGCTAAAACTGTAACTTTACTGTTGTGCACCAACAAGTGGCATTCACAGTTTTTGATGAGCACTTTTTATCGAAAATATTCGGCACCTTCTTAAGGCCGTATCTTAAATGCGCCATTCAAGCCTGGAGACCGTGGATGTACTTGAAAAGGTGCAGCGGTGGGCCACAAAATTATAAGAAGGCCAATGTGAATCATCATATGAGATCCGCTTGAATAACCTTAAACTCTTTCCTCTGAGTTCTAGGCAGTCACACGGGGATAGGATAAAAAACTTCCGTATCGTTCGTGGCTTGGACTGAGCTCTCATGTGTGACGATTTTTTCCAACTCGCCACTGCAATTAATCGCCGGGGACATAGATTCAAGCTGTTTGCGCCCCACGGGTGATTGGATGCGAGGAAGTATTTTTCCTCTAACTGGGTCGTGGACCCGTGGAATAACCTACCGGAGGCGGTTGTCGTGTACCAATCTGTGGAAACATTCAAAAACCGACTTGATATACATATGTTACAGCACAACGTGAACTATGTGACAAAATAACCTTGAAACACTAGCGCACGATGTGACTGTCTAAAGTATCCTGACTGAAAACTTGCTAACATTGTTTCGAATTCTTGAGATTTTGATGGGACATATAGGGCGTTCAAAGGTGCAAGCTAATTTTTCCCCTCACATATACTGAACGACTGACTTCCGACCCTTTTGAATAATGTTTAAGTCTGTTTGGTTTTTTACCTTTATTTTAACTTACGCACATCCATTTTTGATCGTAATATTGATTTTGATGAGCTGTTATCTGTATAATTGTTTCTGGGATTTAGTGCATGCATTCTTTCCCTTAACCAGTTGTGTTCTTCGTCCTGCCTTTCTACCAGCAGTTTAAATCGATTTCCTTTGTTGATGTTTGAGCAGTCGCAAGTGGTCTTCGCTGCTGCTTGGACGTAAGGACCTCAAGGGTACTTGCGGAACGGTGCCATACTACCCAAGACTCTGCAAGACTCTTTGAGTCGGAGGTCTACCCAGCCAAACTGGACAGTCCATTAGCTAGGTCACTTAGTCAAAGTAAATGACATATGTATATTCTGCGTGCATTGATTCGCGGAGCCATTAAATGACATGCTCATTTTGAGTGCCGATATTATGATTAGTTTGCTGCCCCCATATTTCACAAAATGATTTATTACCTTAAATGTCGAATTTTGACGAGCTGCTGATATTTTTTCACCAGAGGTGATAACTGATTGCCAGAGAAAAATATAATAGACAGATCTTTCAAATTATCACTGCTAGTAAACAAAATGGGGATGGTCACTACAGTTTAGCCCCATCACTCATAAAGTACAGTGTGTTGACAGGGCTAGTTTTTGAGTTCTTGAATATCGTTGATAAGTCAAGGGCGGGTTTCACCTAGTTCGGACTAAGGATACCTTATTGAAGATTTTTAAGATAACTGATTTTCATATACTGTTCGAAAGGGATTTAGGAAATGTCTTCATTAATCTTGAACCTTATCTAACGTGACCTTCGAAATCGAGTGTGTTTAACTGAGGTCGCACGCAATTTCTGCTTCCCTGCTCTAAAGATGGCTGCACGTAACTGGAGTCGAGGTGGTTAGTATCTTTTTATTATAAATTTTATTGTGATATTAAGGTCCTGGTTATGGCGGTGGGTATATGGGCCCAAGTTCCGGCAGCATACCGGGTGCAATGGGTTTTTACGGTAATCCCTTGGACCGCCGATCAATGTACAATACGAGCCCTATGGGCAAGCCTGACAGTTGGGGCGGGAGTTACCGTGATGACCCTTATCGCCGTCCGCGCGATGACTATCGCGGTGGGAAGCGACCCAAGGGAAAGAGTCCGATGGGTGACAAGCGCCCCCATCACGATACTTTCGTTCCTCGAAAAGATAACCGTCCGGTGAAGCGTCCCCAGTCCAGTGGCCACTACGAAGTTAAAGTGCCCCGGATGCCCCTTACTATAAAGTCTGCGACGTTCCCCGAAGCCAAGCTGCTTCATCCGCACCTATCTATTCCAGGAGATTTTTCTAAAGCCTGCTTTTCTTGGCAGGATGCCTTTCCAATGCACGAGCCAATGAAACTAGGCACAAAGACCGATATATACGTATGACGTCGTTAGTTTTGTTTCATTTAAATTTAGATTGTACATAGAGACGTGGAGTCTCACGTCACTCATCCGCCTAATCCTTTTGACGCTCCAGACGCTGACTACTCCTATTCAGTGAGAGTGATGCTCATGGCATCACCTGAGCTCGCTGAGCTTTACAAAAATACTTGCCGTTTCGCGGACGAACCATACAGTGTTGATAAAACGGCAGCCACAAAGAACATATATTTTCTTGTGGGTGGTAGAACAAAGACGGAAACCATGGGTATCGGTGGTCCATGGTCCGCCAGCCTTGACGGGGAAAACCCGGAAACAAATCCCCAGACGCTAATTAATACGTCAGTGAGAACTTTTAAAGCATTTACTGGCATTGACTTATCATCGGTTACGGAATGGTATGTCCTGCTTCGAGATTAACTTACTCCTTCAGGACACGCTTCATGGAAATTCGGTATTATCGATGCGCTAATAGCAAGGCGCCCACGTTGGTTGAGGATGAGGAGGAGCGCGATATACTTGAGGACAAACAGGAAGTCGTAGTTTTCATGATTCCAAACATCTCCCACCTTATGCCGCCCGATAGCGAGTGGGAAAAGACCAAGCAGTTGTATGCTGAGTCCTTGCAAAAACTGCTTGCTTCGCCCGAACCGGAGAAGACAGAAGCCTCGACGAAGGAGGAACCTGAAGCTGAAGTTTCACAAACTGTGGACACTACCTTAGATGAGAGCCAAGAAGTTAGTGTGTCAGCGGAAGGTGAACCGACTCACTTCTCTAAGCTGGACGTGAACACTATGAAGGTACGCGCGCATCTGAAGACCATTAATCCATTTGTTTAGGTCAATGATTTGCGGGCTGAGCTTGCCGCTCGCCATCTGGATATCAAAGGTGTCAAGGCCAGTTTACTTGCTCGCCTTCAGACTGCGTTAGAGGAGGAGAAAAAGGCTGAGGTGGGGGAAACGAAGCCCGAAGAGGCGCCTAAAACGAGTAAGTATGGTTTTCAAACCATCAGAAAGTTTCACACAAACCATCCGGTGCTGAAGATTCTTCTCCAAGTCATCCCCTCGCTTGTAACGCCCTTCTTTTTACTTGTTCAGCCGAGGATACACCCTGTAAACTGGCTGCTCCCTCGGGCCAGCCAAAGGAAGAGTCCAAGGAAATTTCTGAAAAAGACCGTCGCCGCTTGGAGCGTCTCTATCGTTTGGGGGATAAGCCGGCAATCCTTGTTTTCCCTAACAGGGCTGCTCGTGGTGGTCGATTCGATTGTCATCGCGTCTCACTTCACTCACTTCTCAACTATCAATCTGGGGAACAAAAGGAACACAATTTCGAAGTTTCTCTATTTGCGGAACAGTTCCATGAAATGTTGCAGCGTGATTGCGCCTTCAACATCTTCAAAGCTATCTACAGCGCTCCCGAAAAGGACCATAAAGAGGCAAAGTACGAGGAACATTATTCGCCTATATGTAGTAGGATCTCACTGATGCATATGGCTTAGTCAGCAATGTCACCATTGCTGTGGGGTCTGATGGGCATAGGGGACTAGTCGGTTGTCCGTCGCTGTCTCTATGATGCTGTCACTTTTTATATAACAAATTAAGGGAGAATTTTTTCTCTTGTAGACCTGAACAAAATGGGGTCTCGCGTGATGGTTCCGATGAGCCAGAGTCCAAACGGCGAAGGAATGAAAGTGAAAGCAGTCAAACGAACGATGACGAAACCGGAAAAGTTCGGCGGCTGCGTCGCACGGTTGATCCCAAACTCTTGTTCTCTTTCGTTTATTTCGACAGTGGCCTTTCGGGTTTCATTCGAGATTACGACTTAGTAGATATCCTCCACTTGCTGAATCTCGCCTATTCGAAATCTCAAGTAATTTCTTTTGCATATATTCACATAAGCTCTAGATGAAAAAGCTGGTTGCAAAGGTAACTACGCGTCGGGACCACGTACAGTACCGTAACCTGACTGACAAGGATATTGTCGAAGGCGATACAAACGACGTTATTTCACTAAAACTGGAAGAAAATGATCCAGAGTTCCTCCGCGACTTGGCTGCCGGCAACGATCTCTTGTTCGGTGGTGACAAACCACAAGTTCCGCCGAAGTAAGTTGGTTTTGACATTAACGCGGTATCCTCAAGGGCTGTCGTTGTAGGCTCTGCTGGCGACGCCAAACTTCTAGAGAGAGTACAGGCTGCTGAAGAAGTTAAAAGATCGACAGAGTTCCAGTTCTTCCAGATCAAGGACGAATTAGGTGAGTTTTTGCAGACTCATTTGACTTTTGTTTAGAGAAAACACGCGTTAAGTTGAACTCTTGCAAGGACACAGAGGAGAAGCTCCGCGGTGAGAACCGAGATCTGCAGAGCAGGCTCAAGGAGGAGCAGAAATCCAGCCGCGACAACAAAGTCCTGGTGGGCACGTACAACCATCTACTAAAGCACTCGAGAGATGTGATGTCAAACGCTGTTGTTGAAATCGATAAGCAATTTGACAAGGAAAAGGCCAAACGTGAAGCTGAAAAAGCCGCAGCTGAAGCGGAAAAAGCCAAGGCTGAGGCCGAAAAAGCGGGTGAGGGAAAGACTGAGCCGGAGGGGGAGAAGAGTGAAGAGAAAGAATGGGAGGTTGTTGATCAAGTGTAATCATGTCCCTGAAAAACCGTGCATTTCGTACATTTTTATCTGTTATCTAAGTACAAAGCATGTCAAATCCCAATCCCAAAGTCCGCTTCTTTTTATACTGCGTTTTAAAGTGGTCCGCTTCGAATTGTGGCAAGTAGTTGGACTGCCGATACCACATGTATCCGTGTTTCCCTCTGAAGTAGTTCATCATTTTCTCAAGGAGGCCAGTTTAAAGTGTAGTGGGCTCACTGCTTCTCGCACGATTTAAGCGTATGGTAACTAGATGCCTTACACTTATATTTGCGAGGTGCCGAACGTGCGTAGGACTTGGGCTTAGTGTCAGTCAAAACTTAGTATCTGGTATTCCGGTCGGTTGGTTTATCCTTGGCATTGACTCATGCAGGAAGCGAGCTAGGCGAAGCTGATAAAGCGCGAATAACAAACTACGTAGGTCCCTAATGGCATTTTTAAGCCAGTAGTCGACTTACCTAATTCTGCGGAATGGCTCATTTGCGAACCGCATGCATTCTGGTTGTGATAGCAGTTTCATAACGCGGCATTTGCGTCGCTTGCCGTTGCGACATCAGGATTAGCAGGCTGGTTTTGCGTGGGGCGCTGATATGGGCCTCTATATCAGTACGGTAACCGCGCACACAAGGTTGCGAGGTCAACGAAATGTGATGGGTGATGTGCAGCCTAGTCTGTGATGCCCTAGTCTTTTCACTGTAGTGAAGGCCCTAGCGGGCTACTGCTGCCTGTCTACACGACTGGTCGTCATCGCTTCTTTGTCCGGGAAGTGTCCCCCAGGTGCTTCGCTTGTGTTTTTCGAAGCAAGTTCAGTAGTTTAGACAAAGTTGTAGTTTGGACAATTCGTCAGCTACCTGTGCTATTTTAGTAACCACGTGAGATGCCAACCCGATTTCCGAGAATTCATCACGTAGCGCATGTCAGTAGGTAGCAAAAATAGAAACTCGGACGCGAGTTTGGTCCCTTTTAGGACGAACCAGTTGTGATGTTTTCTGTTCACGTTTAGGACACCCACTGTTCGAGCTGAAACTACAGCATAT
This sequence comes from Ligula intestinalis, assembly GCA_036362985.1. Classification (NCBI taxonomy): domain Eukaryota; kingdom Metazoa; phylum Platyhelminthes; class Cestoda; order Diphyllobothriidea; family Diphyllobothriidae; genus Ligula; species Ligula intestinalis. The sequence goes on along the minus strand of JAYGXS010000005.1, from coordinate 13,189,751 downwards.
TGCTCCGGAGTTTGTCAGGTAACTTCTAACCACCTATATAAATTACCGTTCTCCGCCTTTGGCCAGACCAGGTGAGCCAGATGCTGAATACCGGAGAAGACTTCCTACTTAATTACTATATCAGGTTTATCGTCATCAAACGACTGTTAAATGCAGTTAGTTAGGATTAGTGCGAACCGAAGTGGGAATTAGGCCAGTCTTAAGTAGCTCTTGATCATCTGAAGAGGGTACTGCCTGTATAAAACAGCAAAAATTTGACGACTCATCTGGCAGGTGTCGCAGCCTACATGTTTACTGGAGATATCCACTGCACCGATGCCTACTCTGTGTTCGCTCTTTGCAACTCGCCGATAGGGATCAGGGGATTGCTAAAATAGGCGCGACCCTTATCAGCTTCAGGTATACGATTAGTCGACGTTCCAGCGGACAGTAGACTGCCTAACGAAGCCTCAGCCGCTATGATCGCTAAGTTGCTGTTCACTTAGGTCTGTGCTCTGTTTGTCGTCCAGGCGGCTTCTGCGATACATGCACGACCAGGTCCTTACGAATAGACCTGGTTTATGTTTGGTTTGAAGTTCAGGTAATGATAAAGTTGGTCTACAACCTTAGATACCCCTAGTCCTGTGGTTACGTTAAGGTTTGTAACTTAAATTAAATTTTTTTAAAGTTTATTATCATTATTTATTATACTATCTGCATATTACCAGTCATTGCAGCTGTCAGGGGCTCTGTCGAGGTCCAAGGCAAAGCGGGACAGATGCGTTCCGTTAGTGGCCAGGTGGACGTTCATCAACGAGCGTCAACATCCCCTGACCTTACCTGGCGAGACAACGAGCTCCTCGCTCAATGCTTAGTGCGTTTGATTCTGATCAAAAAGGTAGTGAGTGCGACGTTCGGGTGTGGCTCCATTTGGGTCTGGGCATCACTGGCTGACGACGGCTAATAAGCCAAAAATCAGCATTCCAGTCTCCATTGTCTTGGCGGTAATACTATGTACCTATTAGTTTATTTTTTCGTTGATTAAGATACCGCCAAAGTCTGATAAATATACGTAAGTAACGACTGTATGCTAAACTAAATGAGCGAAACTTACCAAAACTAACAAATTTACACTAAAATTAAACTAAAACAACTAACCTAAGCTACTACCACTGGTCTTGTAAAACAGAATTCTGGGGCTAGGGGTATCTAAGGTGGTTGACCATCTTTATTATTATCGAATTTTAAATCAGCGTAGGAATAAGCACAGTGGTTGTCCGCACAACTCCACTCTTGCCACTGAAACTAATGCCTTTTCGGATTGTGAACTGTTCGTATTCATCGACGAGGTGGTACGTTTTCATGCTGCCTCCGACGCCCTATGTAACAGACCAGGAGGCTGACTGAGTTGTTTCAGTGCACTGAAGTCGGCACTTAAGCACGAGCTCAGGATGGGAGCGATGTGACCTAGTGCCAGTGAAAATGCCAGCGCCTGATTCCCCTCACAACCCTCGCCTCTCCATTCCATAAGGTACCGTCATCGCAGTCGTTTCTTTTCCCCTCGCTCTATGTCACCATTCCCACCACGCAGTTGCCCCCAGCGCTGTGCTCCCCACCAGTAATCCAGCGGACATGAGAGCACACCTCCCACTCCAGATAGGACCCTTTCCCAGTTATATATATCATTTACTTATCATTACGTATATGTTTGTTACTAGTAGACTAGTGTCCATATATTCTTCCTATCTTTTATCGCGACATGCACATTTGTGTGCTTGGTATGACGCCTGTCGGCCCTGTTCAGAGCTCCCACCGACTGAAACGCCTACAGGTCCCTTATCTGCTCGTGTGTGTACTAATCTCGAAGTCTTCGGCTGCTGCACCCATGCGCCATTCAGACCCCTACTATAGCCTAAACATGGACATCTTCGCTTGCGATGGTCGAACTAGCATAGCCTCAACGCATTACTCGACCGGACACCTTTAGGGTGCTTGCTGACATTTGCACAAATTTGGATCTTGAAATTTGGGCTCAGCCAGCAACGATAAGTGTTTAGAAGGTTCGAGAAGTTAAAATCCACTGCGAAAAGTTGCGTACTTTATGATTTTTTATAAAAATAACTAGATGCTTTGATTAGTCGGTTCAATTTTTGAGGAACTCAACATTCACGCATTTCATACAGTAGGTGACTTGGGCCATGAAATGACGTTACTGGAACTTCTGAAATATGATCCCGATCATAAAACATAAGTTAGGCGCGATTATACTATTCGTTGATCCACAGGCATTTCAGACACGTCAGTGTGACGGCTTTTAAGTGTACTTTACTCAGAATGCCTGCCAAGATAACATTAATCGAAAAAAGCTACTCAAATGATACGAATTCTTCTTTAATGCTGATGCCTTTATAAATTCCAAGCGTATCACCTACAAAGCATGCAAAACCTATCTCTTCTTGTAGTGAACTTTAGTCCATTACGTCTTCTAAAATTCTATACCCGAAGAAAGGGTCGTCTTCGGTTTAAAACGACTCTTGCTTATGAGATTCTAAAGACCGAAAAGGGGCATTTTCGAAAAGCATCGTATCTGTCCCTTTATGCATACGCCACGGCCTTAGCAAGACTATAAACGCTGAAAAGAAGCAGATGTGATCCCTGGGACAGGCATGTTATTCGTCCGACGTTTCGAAATCCGTCGCGGATCCATCATCAGAGACAATAGCAGAAACGGGTGATGCATACAAGGGGAGTTGCAGTATTAATAGGACGCAGTCACTATGCTGCTGGATGCCTATGAAAATTACTTACTTTCCCCTATCGAGGATAGTTGTCCGCTTGTGAACTAATTACTTGATGGCCGGCGTGTGGGTCGTGACCTGCTCAACTTTAATCACCTGTGGTGGATTTGGTCGTGATGGTTGCCCGTCCATCTGGCTCCCTGGGGCAGGCATTAGACGACGCGTCCGTCCCTGCGTTCCCCGAGTGGCAAATTGTTTTGGTCAAACTGTGCCTCAGCATGGAAGATAGGTTGGACACATCATTGCACCTGTTAATAGATGGGGTGCCCGTTAGTCATGACTCAAGTAACTCGCGGCTCACGGGATTGTCCCCTCTCGCGAGAATTTTGGCGTCATCAAACTTGAATGTGTGGTCGGGTCTCGTTGAATGAGCCGCAACTTGAAAATTTTCACCCTTTCTCTACATTGCTGCCACCTATTCGGCAATTTACGTCTTGAGATGTCTTCCAGGTTCACCAACATAGTTGCTTTGTCCGCAACTACACCAGATCCTATAAACCACTCCAGATGTTTCCTGCCGTGGCAGTGAGTCTTTTGGTTTCACTAATTAACGACTTATGTTTGCGAACTTATAATATCCGTTCTGTTATTGTGACTAATGAGGGATCCACGAAGGATTTCGAGCTATCAGACAGATGCAATTATTGTCCCACCGATCGTATCTCTTTGTTCTCAGTTACTTCCTGAGACACACATTTTCGCTTGTATTGATAGTACTTATTATTGTTAGAGGATTTTGGCAGATTTGAATAATTATGTTGACCTATTTGTGAAAAACTTGCGGCCTCGGTGGGAGTCGAACCAACACAGCAGGGAAAGCTTTTGCGCAGCCAACACCCTACGATTGAGATACGAGGGTCACTGCTGCCACCAATATAGGAGCCGAACGGAGGGGGTGCGGAGGGTTTGACGCGATGAAATCACCCTGAGGTATAATACTGTCGGGCTGGATAGGGGGTGGAGGGCAGTACTCAATAAAGGGGTTGATACTCACAGTTCTTTCTGGGAGATAGGGAATTGAGCATCAAGGCTCGAGATGGAACTTCGAGAAAATAATAGCGTTCTTAAAGAGGAAAGAAGAGGCCGCAGCCCTATCTATCAGATGAGTAAGGTCTATTCGATCACACTTAACAGACTCCCAGTGCTGATGTGACATAGCAGAAAGAGTGTAGATAATAAAAAGGTAATTTATTCTCTCACAGAGTATTGGTTACTCAACTAAATGGTGGATGTGCAAAACAGGGTAACTGAAGCGGTAATGGCCGAGAAAGTTGAGGTTGGCACCTACCTAAAGGAGTAGATCACCTGTACGGGGTCTCCAGATGCAACATCGGACGGGGTTTTTACTCACCGCAGACACACGTATAGAGTCGAAAAAGAATGTCAGGCAGGAATCATAAGCCAGGAGTAAGTAGAAAAGGGGAAATGGATATCGGTACAAAATGAAACCAAGGTTATATAGAAACGGTTCGTTTGAGGTAAGGGGTGGTTACGGAATATCAAATCGATGCCGATATGGAATGCAGCGCTCTGGACAACTGCGGGTGACGGCCGTGGAGGCACTGACGGTAATGGAACTACGATATGGGACAATACGAGACAGTAGCGAGGAGGCGATGTCAACGAGGGGAATAGGAAGGAATACCGGCATCTTCAGCAACAAATTATCAAACCATCCGGAATCAGAGCGAAAGTGACCTTGGCACATTCAAACACCCATGGTCCGGGATGGTTCGTTACATGGTAGAGCGTTGGCTGTACAAAAGCCTTCCCTGCTTTGTGGGTTCGACTCCCAATGAGGCTGCGAGTTTTTCACAATTGGGTAAACTGAATACTTGCTATCCTTCAGGCATATCAGTCACGCCAGCATGGCTGCTTTTGAATGTACTTTATTCCGAACGTCTGCCAAGATCACATCCGTTGAAAAATGGCTACTTAAGTTATATGAATTAATTGGACAGTTAATTCTCTTATAAATAGGCAACGACCGTCTGCAGCTGAATGAGAGGTCACGAAATTTATGACGTCATTAAATTCTGCTTAACCCGTGATCTTCGCCTTGTTCAAATTTCTTCCGGGAAAACAATGTTTCAATTATATGAATCAGCCCTTAATGTTGGTGACTTTATAAATCCAAGCTTGTCATGTCACATGCATTCATAAAATATCCCTTCTTATAATAATTTTTAGTCTACTACGTCTTCACCAAATTCCATACCCGAATGAAGGGTCGATTTCGCACTAAAACGGTTCATGCTTATGAGATGTTTAAGATCAAAAGTGTCTTTTCAAAAGGTATCGACGTTTGATCGCTGTCGCTACGCCGAGTAGGCTATCACAGGACTTAACGAAATAAATAAACGAGTATCTAAACGACTAGGCATGTGAAAACAGCGTTTTCTGTGGGTCTGGAAGGAGGGACGGGAAGGCCTACGTGCGTATTCTCTTGGAGGAGTTGGCGAGGGCGGACCAGATTGGACTTGTAAGCAGAGAACAGGGGTGGCAAAGGTTAGTTGAGATGAAGAAAGGGGGAGTGGGATCAGCAGCTATGCGTATGGGAGGCAGGTGTCTGGAATAGTTGGTTTGAGTCAGCGAATGCTGGCCACCTCCTTGTCACTGCGAACGATCCAACCAGTCGTAGTGTTGCAATACAGCACTCAGAACGGTCCCTCATAAGGTGATTACAACGGCTTGAATGCCGTCAGACAAGCCTTTATCTGACTCGGGGCTGCCGACAACTGACCAGAGCGGCAAGGAAGTCTGACACAAAGGAAAACAACATCGACAAACATCCAGGAAAAAATGCTCAGAGGTTGATCATCAAGACGAAAGAGTGGGTTCCAAAGATGACGATAGGGGGGGAGGGGAAGTTCAAGTCTGAAGGATGACGCTGGAATTGGGCAGCGATGGGCGGCTACTGTTAGGTCGAGACCACTGAACTACCTCGACAAAGCAACCGCGATGGGACAGATAATTCTATTGGACGCGTCCAAGACTAAGAACTTCAGGAGTTCATTCCTGAAATCCTGTCTCAGGATAATTTTAAAGTTTGAAGGAATAATCTACGAGCAGGTGAACGGCACAGCAATGGGTTCACCGCTTTCGCGACTGCTAAACGAAGCGGTCCTGCAGAAATTGGCATCGCTGATCACCAAAAACCGAATGTTTCGGCTCATTATGTGGATGATACTCCTCATTATCGAATAGGACCAGGTGCTGACACTCAAAAAACACCTCAGTGCCATATTAACAGGCATGGAGTTTAAGCTGGAGAAGCGATAGAAGAACCAGCTGACCTTTCTTGTCGTCCTCGTGTACTGCAAGTGTTAAGGAGGCCTAAAAACTCAAATTTTAAGAAAAGCGAGAAATGCAATGAAAATACTGAACTTCATTAGCAACCGTCCATGCAGTTGTAGCGACCTTGTATTTCTAAGCCACGCTTCCCTCGAACGCCGCGAAGATAAACCGTTCAAGGTCATTCTCTGTCTGGCTCACTGGCCACCCACTTCGCAAGGCCAGTGTAGGGGGAGTTTTTTACGCTCAGTGACTTCCGGACACGGTGATCTACTTGCCGGACTGCGCCTCTGGACTACGGCCCATTAATGGCTGGACTACACTTGCCTGGGAGCCCCTTACCTATTACTCATATTCTACTCCTTCCAAAATTATTAAAGCATTCATAACACTGTGGGATACGATGTGGCCCAGCCAGATAATAGGCGATAGAACTTATCCCAACACGTATAAGCTAGTTGAATGGAATAAGGCGTGGAAGGCCATAGTGTCAGGGAGAATTTACTAACTTAGTAACAAGCGTAGTATGTATGCAACAGGAAAGTAACTTCCAGACGAGTGCATGCCAGCCATGAATGAGCCGGAGTCCAGAGAGTCTGCAACCGAGCAGTGAGTCGTCGGCTCTGGAAGTGACTGAGCGTAAACATCTCACTCGCATCTCGAGCACTGGTCTCGCCTTGAGAATTGATTGGCTAGTGAGGCTAGACCGCCTTAAGAAAGCCAGACAGGAGTGACCTTGAACGGAGGCCTTGACTATGGTGTCTTGCGGACGCGTGGTGGTCACGCCAGACATGACCTAGTCCGCGCGGCGTCCGAGGAAAGCATGACTAAGAAAGGGGTCGCTACAACACTCTGGCCTTTCACGCCTTATCAAATTTGAAGCAAGACAGAATAACAGAATTTATTCACGCGAATAAATTTCGAGAGCGCTTTTCAGCTGCTTCCACTCCGTGCATGAACAACGAAATATCAAGAGAACACATCAATTTGAATTTACACAAAATCGATAAAACCAAGGTCGTATCAACGTGGCAAGTTGCCAGAAGTTATGTCAACTGTTAAACTTGGGACCAAAAGAAATGGGGGGGAATTTAACAAAATAAAGGTGTGGTATGTATTTACCACGGCAGTTGAAGATTGACTACATGGTCTAGTTGCTTAATATTTCGTTGTTCATGCACGGAGTGGAAGCAGCTAACAAGCGCTCTCGAAATTTATTCGCGCGAATAAATTCTGCTACCCTGATCAAATTCACTAGCTAATAATAGTTGGGATACGTTCTATCGCCTATTATCTGCTCGGACCACATTATATCCCACACAGTCATAAACGTAGTTGTATAAAAGTATTCATGGGTGTGTTGAGCCGTACTGCAGTGAATTGAAAGACAAGGCTGCCGACAGCTGTTCAGGGTAAATGGCTATCTGCAAAACTTCATAAACCAGTGCATTCTAAAACAATACGAGAGTTAAAAACGCACCAAACCCGAATTTGTGCATCTAAAACTTCTCAAAGGCCGTCAGCCGCCTTCTCGCACCAGATGGATTTGGAGTCGCATATAGGCTGAACGCCACTATCGGACACCAGGTAATGCAAAGAAGAGATCCACTGCAACGACAAGCAACGCTTGGAGTCGTTTATGGGATCTGGCGCAGTTGCGGACGGGATAACTACGTTGTAGAAACTGGAGGACTGCTCATGACGCGAATGGCCAGACAGATAAAGATAGTGCAGAAAAATGGCCTTAGCTGACAATCCGTGACTCATCTGAAGGGTTCCGACAAAACCTTGAAATTCGCCAAGACGGGACTTCTCAAGAGAAATGGTAATCGCATGAACAGCTAGCTGCTTCATTCACGTTTCACTGCCCCCCTACTAAAGTCAGTTAATAACCGTAATGACCTGTGGTGACTCACTCCACATAGGCTAGCTTGTCCGAAGGCTCGCTGCTGCTAACGCGTACTTCTAGACTGAAGGTGGCCTCTGCAACAGCCAGTCAGGTCCCGCAAAGGCTACTCTCTCCCGGCGGCGAATAGGATGCATGCACGCCATGGTCGATGCAGTCTTTCCGGCCAATAACATTCAAGGCAACCAGACAATGCCCGCTTTCGCTGCCACTTGCATGCCTGCTGCTAAAACCGAACTTGGAGCGCGGCTGGCTCTCCGGTGGACGTGTCCTCCCAAGTCAGACATCTTCCATCTATTCTCCTCTACTTTGTGTACACAATAAATTCTTCCTAACAACTCTGGCCTTTAACGATTTCGATTCTGCACTAAGTAACCATGGTCTGAAGATCGCAGTTGCACGGTTTAACTTACTTAACCCCCTGCGATAGACCTTCCGCTTCCCTATTCAGTGCAGAGACTAGGCCTGAGTCCCATAATTGACGATACGGGAAGATCGCAGTGTCTATGAGCCGTATGGCCGAATAATTCTCATACCCATATCCAACGAGGGTGATGAAATCACACCGAGTAATGACTCGAGTGCCGGCCATGACTCCAGTATCACAACAAGTTACGATGAAGGGGGGGGGGGGGCTGGTCATTAACTTTACTAAGTATACAGGAGCATGCGTTACTTGCGTCCGATGCCGTTATCGCAGGGGGTTATGTGAGTCAAACCCAACAGCTACGATCTTCAGACCATGGTTACTTAGTGCAGAAAGAGAGAAGTCGGTGAAGGCCAGAGTACAGTAGTCGCCAATGGCCATGCAACGTTCATTATGAAATTTGACCTGGCATTTTAGCGTATATTTAGTAACACTATTTTGATTCATTCAGTTTGTTGAATTCTGCGAAAGCCTTTTACTTAGAAGATAAATTGGCGAACATACGTTTGTTTTCGATAAATTCTCGTCAGGCCTTTACATTTATATGGTATGCATAAATTATGGTGGTTGGTGGACAGATGAAGTGTCCTCGTTGTCACGGTGGGGAGGAGGGGGGAGGAAGTTGGGGGAGTTGAGATCAGAGTGTCAATGTCTAGACGGCCTGGCGTCCAAGACCGCCGATAAGGTGTGCGTGGCTGGACTTGGGACTCGGTCGTCTCTGCGGGGGCCGGTTTCCGAGGCCTGTGGTCCGCTGTGGGTGGCCGTATTACCTAGTTTCGCCCATGGCAACTGGGGCGCCGCGACGAAATTCTGTTGGGCACATAGGAGCGGTCTGCGTAGCCTGATGGCGGCCACCTCTGCCGTCGCCAACAGATGCTGGCCGAGGAAACTGGCCCCCCGCAGAGACGACCAAGTCCCAAGTCAAGCCACGCACACCTTATCGGCGGTCTTGGACGCCGGGCCGTCTAGACATTGACACTCTGATCTCAACCCCCCCAGGCCAGGCACGGCCCACTACACCGTCTCTGGTGATGGGTCCGAGCAGGAATCCGAAAGTCAAGGGGGAATAAAGTCCTTGTTATAGTGATCTCGTCTCATTCTCAATTTGGTTGCGCGTTATTGTTCAACAAGAAACCTACGTCAGTCTGGTTTTCACAAACGTGAACTGTGCGAGTGAGTCTGAAGTTGCCAGGGTTATCGATCGCACTGATTGGCATGTCTGAGTCAGACCCGGCTGCCACCAGTCATTTAAGACCAAATATCGCTGGGCGTCAAGGTGCTGGCGTATTGAAGGCTGAGTCATACGCAGTCAACGGACAAGACCCGTTTGGTCGCTGTTAGTATCCAACTTTCAACGCGGTTTGATACTTTCAAAGCCTGTCAGATTTTTATAGTAAAGAATCTACTGAACTGGCGTAGGGATTGAGTCCCTAGTGTCAACCTATTGCCCTCTTACCCTTCACGCAACAGCCCACTGTCCGAACTAGCCACTCCATTGATGTGGGGACTGAGTGCAAGTTTATCGCAGTGGCTTAAATTAATAGGTAAAACCCTTGCCGATATTCAGGCCCAGTTCCGCCGGGTGGAAGGAAACATATATTATATCCAGATGAAGTGAAGAGTAGGTTGAAGGAAGTTTACAGTCGGACGAGTGCACGACCACCCGCGAGGAGGCTGGTGTTCGAAGTTTGAGAGTGCGGCAGTCACCACAATGAGGTCCCGTGTGGGTCAGCCTTGAAGGTGATTGGCCAGACAGTATTGGTGTAGTCAGGCACTGGCGTTTACGCACTTGCTAGCAGCCGCGAGTGCACGTGCACTCGGAGTTTTGCCACTAGAAGCTCTCACAGTGGCCAGCGTAGCCACCGACGCATGTTTCCTGCGTCCCTTCTTACCCTCTTGCTACACCATGAAGTTCACGTCAATCTATATTTACCTCTTCAGTGATTGGGCGCGACCGGATGAGGTTTAAACGGCTGCACTTCGGTTGGTGCTGATTGGATAAGGGCGCTCGCGGCAACCGGTTGCTGAGCTTTACGTATCAGTTAAGACTTGTCCAATCCATTCGGTCCTGTTTAAATTAGGAACCCTCGTGTTGTCGACTCTCGAGAACCATTGCATCTAAGCTCAAGTCTGCATCCAAGCATGACCTAACTCCCCTTCCCGCGGGATCTGCGTAAACTGTTTAAAGCGGGCCCTGCCTTACGATGGCCCTCTTGTTGGTCCAGCACATCTCCGCGTGGTCCCTTGGGGAGATGCATTCTTGCAGGCAATAAGGTCCTTCTACTATGCTGCATAGATGTGTCCGTAGTGACCCTACTCCGAGTGCAAGGCTCAGCCTCTTGCGGCTGCTAGAATGTACGAACCTTTAGGCCGGTCGGAACAATCATCTCCCTGAGACTGATTCACGCATGACCGGCCTGTGATGACTTGCGCGTCCTCACATTTCGGACGGCACTCTCGCAGATGCGGACGCACGCTCGTCCTGCTATAAAATTCCTCCAACACATTTCCCAATAGCTCTGTACGAAATATACCATTCTCACGAAGTGAGGCAAAGGTTCGCATCCCAGGTATGTGTATAGATTGAGAAGAAGAATTTGTGTCAATCACCGGAATCATAGTTTTATTAGTCTGAGCTAAATCGCACACCGTGCCAAGGCTACAATGCGCAGCCGGGTCATGAGAATGAAGGAGCGATTAAATCCCAGTGAGCAGTCGGACGTAGTCTATCGCATATCATGTCTAAACTGTCCTACAAATTACACAAGGCAGAATGGGCGCATGCTGGGTTCGCGCATACACGAACATAAGCTGGTTGTTCGACGGGGTGACGCATCATCTTAAATAAAGCAAGTATTACCTCTCTCTCTTTCAGTATCGCAAGTAGCCAACCACATATACGAGACAAGTCACGAGTTAAACTTCGCAGCTGCGAGGATAATTGCCCACGCCAGCAGCAAGATGGGCCAATAACTGATTGAAACCTAGGCGTCAGATGACAACTGGGTTAATCGATGTATCGCGCTGGCGCCCGCATACGTTGCCCTGCGCAGGTATCTCCAGGCTCACGGCAGTGTTGGTTAATTGGCCCCTTCCTTCCCGCTCCCCGCCCCTATGACGGCTAATTGCCCCCCCCCCCCTATAAATGTTACCTGCTTTTGTTGACGGTTTTATCTCTGACGATGGACCCCCCCCAAGTGTTCGCAAGCTCAGACTAATAAAACTATGATTCCGGTGATCGATACAACTTCTTCTTTTTAATCTGTCTACTATCCTTCCCACTTGACGTCCCGCTTCTTCTCCTCTTCTTACGTGGAACCGGGCCTGAAGATCGTAGCGGCAAGGGTCTTCCTTATTAACATAAGCCACTGCCATAAGTTGCCTCACCATGTTCAGACCTGTGCACGAAGGCCCTAATCCGTGACCCACTCATGTGTTTAGGTCACATATAATAAGCAACCTTCACAAGGCCACGATTACAGCTTAGTAACCAAAACACCAGTCCGCTGATAGACCCCAGTTTTAGGAATATTTGTGATTTGCAGATCGGAACTGCTCATTCTTCAAGTTTTTAAGTGCTGTTTGTGACAGTTCTGACTACTATGGAACAACAATCACACCTTCCCCCTCCACACGCCTGCCCATCGGACGCCTTTTTATCCAATGCAGTAAGTTAATTAGAACCAACCAACATTAGCAGAAGAAAGAAGCCCCCTCTCTGATAACAACTACATCCAAGCGCATTTTCATTGATGCTAGCATTTCTCGTGTTCCCAAGAACGAAGTCACTACCTGTGGCCAGCAAAACCAATTGCTATTGCTTCAAGTCGACCCGAGGCAATCATAACCACATATCTGATGTGTTGGAATGACGCAAAATCTGTGGATTGTTCATTTTATGATCTTCGGGGAGTGTACCGCTGCAGACAGCCATGAGGAAGTGTCATTGAGATGTACTGACTGCAGATATAGATTACTGAGTGAAGATTTTGTAAAATTGTCAGCGTCTGCGAGAGCAGATGGGCACAGGCTATTCACGCGGACTCCATTTTGCTTCCTACCGGAGTGGTACCATCTTTACGATTCCAACAAAGTTCTCATCACTTATACGCAGTAAGCAACGTGGCGTTGTCTTTAGACAAGTAGGCAGAAGGAGGAATGCGACAAAGGCTGGAGCAGTTATAGGAGTTAAGGCTAAGACGGTTAACCCTAACACCTACAAGCTTTACGGCCCGGTTCCTTAGGGGATAAAAGAAGTCTTGGGAAGGCCCGATTGCTAGGAATAGTGTATTCTGCAGAAGGATAGGAGAATAGTGTGGGATACGATCTGGTCCGGCCGGATAATAGGCGACAGAACGTATCCCAATATGTATAAGACAGTTGAATAGGATAAGGTTTGAAAGGCCAGATTAGTGGGAAGAATGTATTGTGTACACAAAGGAAAGGAGAGTAGATGAGAGTAGATTGACTTGGGAGAAACACATCCGCTCAGTAGGTTGACCGGGTCCCACGTGAGGTCTGAGAGTAGTCGGGCCAGAAGGCACACAGAGAGAGCTTTCATTGGCTAGGTCAGCCTGTGATTGGTTGGACGACGTGTTGATTGACACAGTTAATGGACAACGTGGGTGGCCTGTGTCTCGCGCGAGCAAGTCCGGTGAGCTTAACGACCTTGAGGTCTACACGGATTGAGGCCACGACCGGAAAGCCAGGTATCGGGACATGCACCTGTTAGAGTACAAGGTCGCTACAATAGAATGGAAATAGTGTTGACTCTCGGATGACCGCAGTCCGGCTGCTAGGGTGTCGACAAAAATGTGCTGTAACCATTAATTCTCAGTTCCCATCGAATATATTTTACTTCAGCAATTTTGTCTTCCACTCCGCTACAGTGTATCTCAACGCGTCGGTATAGCGCCCTTATGCAGCAGAGTTTGTGACTGACCGGGTGGTTGCTGTTGAAGTTCGGGACTTGCATAATGTTGGTCGCGTTCCTGATCACTTTAATTTTTAGGCCACTACATTCCCTGCGGCAAACAAGGACATCTAGCTGGTTGTTTTCTTCTTCCTGCATCGTAACTTGAATGTCCGGGAAGACGGCGTTCAGACGTTCCTTGAATGTCAGCACCTGATCTCACTCGATTACGACGAAGGTGTAGTCCACGTACCGAGCCCAGAACTTCGGTCTGTGGTGTCAGAAAAACAGCGACTCCAACCGTTGCAAGACCGCCTCGGCTGAGTCCGGAAATTTGCGAACCCATGGGCGTGTCCTTCACCCGCTCATAGATAATTCCGTTGAAGGTAAAATACGTCTTGAGACAGAACTTTAGGAGTTGAAGGATTTGGGCGTGCCCAAGGTGATTCTTTGTTTCATCGCATTTGTCTCGTAGGAGTAACTAAACAGTATCCGCTACCAGGTCCCGTGGAATAGAAGTAAGAAGGGACATACACCAAAAGATACCATGACATCGTTTAGCAGGAGGCCTACCCCTTTACATTTCGCCAAAAATTGTGTTGACGACCTGACTGTGGTGTCTGAATCAGCGGTCAAAAATTGGAGCCGTCGAAGTAGCCACTCGGCCAGTCCATACGTTGGAGTTCCCCCGAGAAGTACGATTGGCCGGAGGGGTGCACCCTCTTTCTGCATTTTGGGGAGACCATAGAGGCGTGGCACCAATTGTCATCACTCCTCATGGCTCATAGACCAGATGACGCCCTCCACAAAGTCGAATGTAAGGTATTTAAGGAACTCAGAGCCGACGATGACCTCATTATCATGCCGGCGGACAAGGGGCGCTCCACTGTCGAATTGGAAAGGACAGACCACATTCAAGATGCTCACACTTTGTTAGGGAATCGTCAGCTTTACTTCCCATGCAAATTCAACCCCATGAAAACGCTGACACGCAAGCTCAACTAAACGATGTTGGCAATGGAGAACTCAAGTGCAATATCGCCAATCAACCGGCGCATGGCGAGAGCGCAAGAAACGGCCCTGGCCCGCTCCTCTGGTCCCCAATTTTTAAAATTAATCTTGGGCATGGCAATATCAGACTTCTGTTGTAGGCGTCCTTTTTGCCCGACAATGAGTTTTGGTGTTTTGCGTAGTATAGAAATATAGCCCATATGGCTATCTTCATAAGAACTAATAACCAAAAGTCGTTTTTGGTGAATGCTTTTAGAAAATATTTTATCTCAAAGGTTTTGATACAAACATCGAACAGAAGCTACATTTAGACAGAATGGAAACTTGAAAACAGTGAAACTCGTCGGGAATTGGTCAGAATTTAAGGGACGATCTGAAACTAATTGTAGTCCAATGCCTTAAAAAATGCATGAAGAAATTTGACGAAAGAACAGTTCTTCTGATATGAAGAAAACGGTATGGTTATGATTTCACCTGACGACTATATCTACATTTATTTGTCTGAATTATAGAAATTTTTTACTTCTGTCGAACTTTTGTATTCTTTAGAAAATTCGAGTTTTTGAACAAACAATTGGCACTTTTAATATTCCTTTTAGGGTATAAATTTGCCTTAGGCGGTTCAAAGTTTACGTACAGGCGTTAGCACCGGTGTGCGAGTGATAATAAATATTTCACAAACTTTGGCATTTTGCCCGAGTTTCAGCCTGCACTGTAGGGAAGGCTAGGAAGTTGGACCTATTAACTGGTCTGTTGGGCCGAGGAAGGGCGCTTATCATCGTCTGTATTTTCTGCGGCCCTGAAGTTTTCCCACAGCTCAATTGCACTGGCATTCTCGCACGCGTCAGCCGTGCTGTGAGAACGCGGATCGTGCGATCCTCAAGGCAGGCTGCATATCGATCAATAATTTTTCACTCGCTGATTGGCTGAAACTTCTATCACTTCCTTTTGCCTGTGTGGGCTAGTCCTTATGCGCTAGTTTTCGCGGCATTGAAATGCGCACTCCATATCCACAAATGTGGTGTGCTGCCTTATGTGTGAACCCGTTACGCCACAAATACTTATAACAGCCGGGTGGTCTGACTTTCCTAAATATAAACGATGCAAAGACAAGGAAGTTTTCAGAATTTAATGACGTCCTACAATTTACTGACCTCTTATTCAACTGCATATGTCACTGCCTAATAATAAGATAAACAAACTGTACTATTAAATATCGGCATAGAAAGTTGAAAATTGATGAGTAAATAGAGGATGAGCTGTTAGCCGTAGGCACAGGTGAGCATGGCGAAGGGGAAGAGGCGGGAGAGAGTCATTGAAGCAAAACAGTTCAGGTTTCAATGAGGGCCTGTCCAGCGTAATTAAAAGTGCAAAGCAGCAGCCGGTCATACAAAGGCGTGAAAGGGAATGGGCTTAATAACTTTGTCGATCGTTACCACGGCAACGTGGTCGTCACCTTTTCCGAGGATTTGGGCCCCGTTAAACTTTAAAATATGGCCTGGTCCTATCGATTGAGCTGCAACCTAGGAATTAGCGTATTTCCTCCTCACCGCTGTAACTTGCTCGGCCAGTCGTGTCCGGAGTCGTCTCCCAGTTTCTGCGACGTAGTTGCTTTGTCCACCACTGCACCAGATCGGGTACACGACTCCAGGCGTCTCCTGTCATGGCAGCGCATCTTTCGGTCTCATGACCCGGTGCCTGAAGGTTTCTTCTTGTCTGTGCGCAACTCCAAATCCACGTGGGGTGAGAAGGCGGCTGACTGCTTCCGATGCACTTATCGAGGGGTGTTAAGGTTTATAAGGTTAACCCTAATGGCTGCGATCTTCCATGCCCGGTTCTCAGTAGAGGAGAGGGGAGCGACGTTTTGGGAAAGCCAGATTGGTAGGAAGAGTGTATTCTGTACAGAACGTTTGTAGAATAGTTAGGAGGAAGTTTGACTTAGACGAGTGCAGGTCTGCAACCGAGCGGGGCCAGATGGATTGAGGCCAATCTAATCAATAAGGCTAGTCTACTAACGCAGGAGTCTCATTGGACGGATTGAGGTCAAACCAATGTGCAGCAGATCCGGTAAACAACTCTAACCATTTCCTACCGTGGCAGTTGATCTTTCAGTCTCACGAACCGGCGCCCTATGGTTGCTTCTGGCCTGTGAAACGCAGCTCGACGCATCAAGGGCGTACAAACGGACAATGAAAAGGGTCGATACGTCACAGAGGCTGGTGCCAGTCCCGATATTGAGCGGAAGGTCTGCGAGCTGGAGACCACAAAGGGATTTATCGCCAGGCCGGCCGAAGTAATATTGGTGGCGCACCCTATATACGACTAGCCTCAGTGTTCTGTTTTACGGCCCCGCGTAGCCCCAACCAAACTTCTAAACTGGAAGGGGCATCGAAATGTAAGCATACGTGTTAATTTGTAAAGCACTAAAAAGGAAAGATAATTGAATTAATTTAGTTTCACTAAAGGGTAGCATTCATGTTGAAAGAATAGGTAACTTATATGCACCGTAATCAAAATAAAAGTTAAGTAATTGATGATTTGAAGAATATAAAACGCCTAATGCATTATCCATATTGATCGCAGGCCAATAAATAAGGCAAAGAGAACAATAACAGATTTCAGAGAGATTGTATAACTTATTCTGAGAAAATATCTAACTTTATTAATTCGGACGATATGATATGAACATATCAATGCCCAGGACTCCCAGAAAGGGTTATAAGACGTCGGTGTTAATGAAATATGTGGCAGGGGGTATAAAAGAAGCACTGTGGGCAGAAAGTTAAGATTTCCATGTGGGGACTGCAATGCAATATATCTAAATAAGCCATAGTCTTTCTTAACCCTTCTTTGGGAATATAACAAATGGAATAGAGGCGAAAACTGGCAACTGCGCGAGTTCGTGTTGCTAAGGCATCGGTGGGGCTGCAATCCAATATATGAAAATAAACAGCAAATGCGGCTAAGAGAATCTTTACAAGTTATACACTTAATGTAGTCGAAAAGTAATTCCAGATCGCTAACGATTTCCCTGTGTGTCTATCACTTCTAACTCCCTGAGCTAAGATATGTGTGTGTATCGCTTCTACAACTGCAACTTTTTAAAATTTTATGATAAGCGAGGATATTGTAGCAGCCTTGCCAAACCAATCAAGTTCTGTGTACCTTGGGAAGATAAAGACCAAATAAAAGCAATGGCTATTTCACTGAGGCAAGGCGAAAACTGTGATCCTACTGAAATGCATTTAGTAGACATTTAGGTATATTGTAAAAGGCACTAGCTACCACTGGTACTTTTACCCTGCTGTCAAACGATGCCCGACATTTCCGAAATTATTTCGGTGGAAAGTGGTTAAGGCCCTTGGATACAATCGTCTAGATGAGGAAATTCCGAAAGCAGAAAGTATGACGATTTATCCGTTGACTAAGTCGAGAAGGGTGATGCCATACGTATATCTTGTTTGCGTAAAAACTGCTAAGAAAAAACGTCTAGCTGAAGTGGACTCTAGAATAAATCTAGGAAAATTATGAGACCGATATGCAGGTACACTGTAGGTGTTCTGAGACCGTTCATATTGCAATAATTAACGTGTGATAATTGGATCAAAATTAAGCATGCCGTTTAATGATTGTCTGTATGGTAAATATACTGACGATAAGGATGTTGGTCATCCTCTTAAAAATCAGAGAAGTTTATAGGTTCTGAAGGGCGGCCTGGTGCACGTGTCAGAATGGTCGTTAGGAGATGGTTTTCTATTGAATTACCAGAAATTATTCCAGTTAAATTTCCTTATCAAGGCTTTCCTCCAGACTTGAATCCCAAGACATTCTGCCCAAAATATTTTCCTCTCTCCGGTCCCTTGGTGCTATTCAGATATCAAATCTTTCCTGATCCTTCATATTGAGACTATTTTTGCTAAAATTCGTAAACTTATGTTATTAAATTATTCATTCCTAGCGGCCCTGTCACACAACTCAGCCCTAATCTGGCGATTTATAGATGCCTGTTTTCTCCCCTTTGTGTTCAATTATTCTGTCACAATTTTCCAGCTTTGCTTCCTGCCCTGTAATTCAAATAGTCACTGCCTGGTTGCCTGGATTAGTGTGAAGCTGATGAGATAGTTGATGCCTGTCCAGTTAGCGTTTAAATAAATTAACACAGCCGGAGAAAAAAGCATTTTCTGGCAGAGTCTTTGACGCTACATCCACCTTATTGCTGAAGAAAAACTTGCGTCCATCGATCCTTGCTTTGCCCGGGCGTAGTTTTAGTGGATGACCACGCGTGATCAGGTGTGTTAGCCTGCGTGAAAAAGTTATCATGGACAAAGCAAAAATCTAGGCCATTCATTCATAGTTTCCTGTAGGATGGGGGTTCACAGGCCGCTTTCGTAGGGCAGTGTTCCAAGGCTTTTGAAAATTTCTGTCCCCCGCCTCTGGACCATCCCCAAGAAGGTACCGTCTTTGACGGTCAAAGTCTCAACGGCTGAAAAGCGAATTCTAGGTGAGACCGAACAAAACTTGCAGGCATTTTGAGGAAGCTGTCTTTTTGAACCCCCTAATGGCTTGCCTAATCCCTTGCAATATTGATCTGTCCGACCCCGCCGGCTCCATGCAGTTCAGCGATGGTTTGAGTGAAGAAGTAATCCACACACTCAAGTCCTGTTGACTGTCAACTTTTTGCAGCGGCGTCCAGTTTCAGCAGTAAACCTTCGGACTGGAGGCTCTAAAACTGCTGATTTTAAGAAAGTAGCATTTAATAACATTGAAGGGTATAAGCCAAGGCCCTGACCAGTCCTCTTACCTTTTGAAGTTCACTTGCAGATGTTTTTTATCTGTCATATTTAGAACCGTGCACCACAATATTATGCCTTCGACGAACAGGATAACATCAAAGTCTACATCCCTGACAAAGACAGTAAGAAAAAAAGGTAGATCCATTTTGTTGTCAATGTGGAGCCCGAAGGCATTCACCTATATTTTGTTAAATAAAAGTGAACTAAACTGAAGTACTCATCTCTTATTTGTGACTACGTTGTGAAGATGAAAATTTTCATGTTATTTGGCACATGGCTGGTGGTTCACATTTTCCCTGAGCCTAATGTACGCTATGCTCACTGTAAATTTAAAAGTACAAATCGTAATTCGTGAGCACCACCGAGAATTTTAGCACTGCCGACATTTCGGAACTTGAGTTATTGGGACTGGGAGACGGGGAAGGTAGGGTAGGCTATGGATGATTTCCCTTTCTATCAACTTCTCATGTGGATCATGGACAAATACCCACCAGGCTTAATTAAGCCAAAATAGATCGATTTCGAGTTCTGTTCTCACACACCTAGTCGACACAGATGGCTGAATCGATATCAATTAAGTCATTGGATTGTATACCGGACACCAGCCAATTTCTCTAAGTGCTTATACCAACGGGCAGTAGCAACAGTCGAGGCAGTGTTTATACGGCTAGCGAATCCAGTGCTGTGTTGTCAGAAGACGCTATACAGGTGCTTGCTCTTCCGTTGCCGATGCCGACGTCAGGTGGCAATCCCTTTTCGCCCCCACCCTCTGGCGACATTTGTTTACTTCGTGCACTTGACAATAATTTTCACGCCGCGTATTCGAACAATGAACATTACTCACGGTCTACCCTACTCTCCCCTTCTCACATTCCCGGTGGAGTTAAGTTCAAGAGCTTCTTCAGTCAAACTGCCGATCTGATAAATTTATTTTGATTCGATTCTCCTAAACTGCTGCCAACAGTATTTAAGGAGGGCTCTAATAAACAAAGGTCCCTTAAAGGCCGCATCTTTATGAGCAGAAGGAACTCTGCAGCAATGAAAACACAGTGCTTACCAGACCAGACAAAGGTTCAGAAATAGTACCGATGGATAAGAATAATTAGGACACGAAAAAAGAAGCTATATTAGTGGATTGTACAAAGTTCTCGAAGTCCGAGAAAGGCAAAGAGCGGACCAAGGCCACTGGGATATACTTGATAACAGTTATCAAGAACCTCCATTAATCGCGTTCCGTAATGTCCTTCTACAAAGACGCATGAATCCAGGTCTTCGTAAATGAAAGCCGTATATTTTCATGTTAAAGGAAAATCACATATTACGAAAATGGTATATGTGGCTTAAAATGTAAATTGGGGTGTAAACCAATGCTTTCAATGCCACAATGTCTATCCTCCTTCCTTTTGGCAATTCTCCGCATCAAAATAATCTCCTTAACTGCAATACGATTATAAATCCGACTGAGAACGTACAATGATTATATTTGGAATCCGGGTTATGAATTTCACGTTCGTTCGACTTCCTTAGACAAAACTTAAACGCGAGTCCGGCCATAGCTGAAGGGAATTCTGATGCCAACAAGCGGCCCGGATATAGCGCGTTCACACCGGAGAACATGACGCGACTGGAATATCTTGAGACTATGATAGATGAAATAAATATTATAGTTTCAAGTAAGCAATCTTCCCGAAGCGAAAACACACGTCAACTGTTCAGTTTACGGTTTTATTGATAAAGAAAATAACTTACATCCTGCAATTTAGCAGAAGTATGCAGTATCGAACCCTTAATGCCACCCCAATCAAGGTAACTAGATACACAGTGGTCGAACTTGGCACGTAAGTTGGATATCTGGACGTTGAACAGTATACGGTAGAAAAAGAATTATTGAATATCGGGCAAAGTCACAGAAGTTCATTAGATGGTAATTTTAGATGAGTGGTATTCGACTGATTAATAGTTCATAATGTAATCGAAACAGCTTGCCACTCGTACCATGCATGCTGAACGCGTCATGTTTATGAGTGACCCCTGCGTTTGCTGATAATTGTAAATTTAAAAACGGTCACAGACTTTAGATTGGAGTCCATCTCGTCTGCAAGGGAAAATCATCCGATATAATGCTCAAGCCGACATTAAAATGTGGCTAACTTTATGATATTCATTGTAAACATTGTATGAAAATTTTGATCATGTACTATGCACAGTCTTTAGGTTTAAATGTCTTGTCAAAACAGTTTTGCGGGGGATGGGTGGTCATTGAGATCCATGAAGGTTTCTAGGCTGAAGTACAAAAAGGGATACTGGACCTTTGAGCAATCTCTATAATTTATCGGACGTTTTACAGCATACGTAGGATGATATTACTGACAAAGACTGGGGAATGTTAGTCTGTCGATACCAGTGACCTCTGTGTGGATGATGGCAGGGCTTGAGAGTGATTCCCAAGACAGTGTAGTGACCTCCTATTGTAAGTCATGCTTTCCTCGCACACCGCTGGAGCAGGCCACATGTATGGCTCTCGTGTCTGCCAGCCGGCACGCACCAGATGGTGTCAAACCTCCGGTTAAGGTCACGGACGTGTGTTCACCCACTGACTGTCCTAACTGGCCAATTACATTCGAAGGCCGGTTCACAAAGGACCTTATTGCGAGGATTGCTTACGGTCAGACACTCCCGGAGCCGGCAAGTTCAGGACCGGTTGCAGACAGCCGGATCCGGTGATCCTACCACCGGAATGCGACTCTGGACTCGGCCTGCCCATGGCTGGACTGCACTCGTCTGGAAGTCACTTACCCGTTACTCATATTCTTCTCCTCTTGCAATTAATTAAATTATTCATAACACTCTGGCCTTCCACGCCTTACCTTATTTACTAGTTTTTAATCCGGCCGGACTTCATCGTATCCCACAACAGCACGGGACGAACCAGCCCGCCAAACAATCGGTGAGCGGCATCTACCAATGCTTTAAATAAAATTGTCACTTGCGAACCGTTTCAGGCTTCAACTTCTTTGAACTGCGCCGTACAAAGTAAACTTACTGATGCCGCAATATGACTCTTAAGTTTTACGATATCACCTACTATCCTTGCAGATAAGTTGTGTATAATAGACGTACAAGTCTAATAGGTGTGGTTCCAATGAGGTCTGTACGGGAAAGTGGCCGGAGTATACCTGGAAAATGACGCGTGATAAGCTGCAATGGACAATTTAGTGTGCCCCACTTCTGGCGATGAACATTTCCTGAAGTTGCTTAATGTCACGGATTAATACTTCTCTCCAACTGTTCAGCACACCAATTTCTCAGTCAAGCACATGCTTTATTGCGTGCTTGGATCACTTCAGAGAGATTGTGTCCCGACTTTTCGACATCGAACATTGGAGTTTACGTGTTATTTTTACTTAGGCAAGCCAACCTGACTTATGACTGGCAGTTGTGGAGTAGGTCAAACACACCACAGATGGGTGGCTAGGGTCAACTCTCTCTGAAGATACATTGGAAAAATAGTCTCATGTTATACAAGTTTACAAATGCACTATCGGCAGTAACAATCAGACTAATGCTATCGTGAAGACAACGGTAAGGCAAATAGTCTCCTAATAAAGCAGTCTAAGAATTTGTAAAATTGATCTCAAGCTAGACTCTATTGTCAAATTATCATGTCTGTTATTTGGTATCTGCGGAAATATTTGTATTCTGCTTGCTAACTGAGAGCAAAATTCCTGTTTTTTTTATCAGAAGCTACAAATATTAAATAATTACATCAATACATTCGTTAAAATTTGTCGGAAAATTGAGGTCATTCTAACAATATAATGTATAAATGACACAAAGCGCTTCACGGCTATTTGTTTAATATAAAGAAAGCAAATAGTCTCTCATTCAAAAACCACAAAAAGGGACGTTCTAAGAAGCATACCTCTGCAGTTGTTTAAAAAAATGATAACTGAAGGAAACAGTTGTTGAATCTTTCTAGATTTGAAAGTTGTCCCATGGCTCCGTGTTGCAGTCAATGAGCAGAAGTCAATGAAACATTATGAAGCACATGTCAATTTCGAGAAACACAGTTAGAATGTGATCACACAAACTCATTTTGCGACTGTGAGTGCCCTGCTACTTGTCACTCACTGTTCTCAGATGTTCTCATCTGTATAGATGTGGTCGGCACAAGCCGAGGTAACTGCACACCTCAACTGCCGCCGTTGATCTGCTAGATACTTGTATCAGACTATCTCTCAGTTGAATCAGGGGCTCTCCTGAGATGCGTGACTTCTTCTACCAACACTCTTTTAGTAGAGCGACGTAACATAATTAGGTTGAGAAATAAATGTCGGACAATGTTCTCAGTAGGCACAGGGGCTTAACGCCCAGCTGCAAATTATTGTATCAAACAATATTCAAGTATATGTCTAAAGTCATCTTGGAGTTAAGCTAGATAGTAGGCATTGCAGCTTCTTCTTTTGGCTCAGCAGTTGAAAGTACGTCATAGTAGGTCAATGATCTGACAGTGTCTTATTTATTATAACTATTTATCTCCCGTGGATGAATACAATATGTAAGTGACTTGCAAGAAACAATCTTTTATTCAAGCCATAACTCGTTTTCACTACATGCTAAAAGATTTCTGAGATGTCTACCATAATCTTCAGCAGGGGGAAGGCAAACGCGGTGAATTGTGTTGGATTATAGTGAAGGTTGACTTGCGCAGTATCTACCTCACTCTCTCCCTACTCCCCCACCTGTACCCGGTGTCAAGACAGAAGTCAAAAAGATCGGATATGGGGGAGGGCGTAGGTGGCTAGCGCGGCCGAGCCCACCCCTGTACGTGCCACCATGCTCAAACATTGACACGCACACAGTAGTAGTGTCTGCATACGCGGACGCACATACTGTTGGGACCGGCAACAGTAATACGCCCGACACATGACGATAGTTTCCCCATCGATTTCGGTGGTGTCCATAATATGCTCCAAAGAGGTTGGTGCATACATACATACAAAAAACTACTGCCGCCAGATTGCCGCACCACATTCTTCTAGGACTGCGTGAGCAGCATGTAGACAAAATAAACATTGACAAGATATCGGCCGCCCCTCCAAACCCCACACCCCACACTCTTCCCACTCCCACATTCTGCACTTATGTCAACACAAAATCAAGAAGACTGAAGATTGAGGAGGGCGCAAGTGGCCGGCTCGGCCACCAATCCAATGCGCGCCACAACAACACCTGGCTAGGATCCCACTTACGTGGGAGTGCCATAAAGACAACATTAAGAAAGAGCCATTGCAGCCTGACTCTCAGTTTGCCAGTCAGCGACTCTACACAACAAGATACACACACAGGACTGACTGTCCGAGTTATCGCATCGGTTGGCACCACGGCTTTTAACTCAACTTTATAGATTCAAGCGCGTCAGATTGTTTATGATGAGTAAATGAATGCGCTGAGCGTCAACATGATTCGCACCCTCACAGCCAGCACCAAGCCACTATCCGGCCGATCGGTTGTCTGATGTGGCATAGGTGCAGTGGCCGACAGGCAGGCAGACGAACCCGGTTGCGCGCGTCACAGCAGGACCTGGTGCCAGTATTAACACAACCAGGGAATTCTAAGGAGCCGTCACCTTCTGACACATAGCTCATCTGGTAAGCGTCACTTGACAGTGCCCTAAAACAAACAAGCTGGAGGCGAGCGTTCTAAAGCAGGTTGTGCAAGAGAAAACGAGGGAACAACTTACCTCTCTGTGGAAATTCTTTCGGGGATGCTAAAAGCTTTCGGTTGAGGTGCTTGCTATGGTACAAAAAGGTTAAGCTGAAAGTGCGAATGTTGCAATTATGACTATGGCTAGCAGTACTAGTAATGCTAGCGCCAATATAATTAGTAGTACTAAAAATAATAGCAAAAAGCAGATAAGTACATTTTATGCTTTTTTTGTATTACAATTTCTACATAAAGTCTGTCTGAAATTGGTTCCTTCTGCATTTTAAAATGTCAACAGCGCCGTGTTATGCATAACTTTTTCCTTCTAATTTAAAGAGGACGCTTACACTTATTTTGATTCCAGCATTTAATGATTCTCAGGCAGATTGCCGAAATTTGCGACTTAATGGGCAACAGTAGCTTAGGTAGGCCCACTCATTAATCCCTAATCCCTGCATATTTGCCTACGAAAACGGTGGTTATAGAGTTTTATTGGTGGGGAATTCGAACACGCAGTGGAATATACATTAATAAATGCTAAATGCGATTTTTTAGTTGACTGGATTTAGAAGTGTTGATGATTTATATCTGTTGATTTTCCTATTGCGGAAAAACCCGATAATCAAATTGCAGGTTTCTTGAATTTCACGAAAAATTGAAATAGTGGTTAGGAGTTGGTCTACTTCAACTTACCTGAGGTCCAACTTACCGTTTTGGAGTCAGATTAATATAGTCCGCGGCGTGAAGTGCCGCGCACACCTTGAAATTAAACGCGGAACAACTTACTCCCAGTTGTCACGGGAAGAAACTTCGACTGCATTATTTTCACTTTACACTTACTGCTAAAAAGCTCCTTCTCTGCCTATCCTATTTCCAATCTCCAAAACTCTGTAACCACCGATTTGCAGGACAAAGTGCTGGGACTAAGGTATATGAGTAGGCCTACATAAGCTACTTTTGCCAATTAATGATAATAACTCGCAAACCGACATTAAAGTACACAACCTTAAAGAAATACCACCTTTAAAGACCACTTTAAAGCAAAGTTGTTATGATACCAAGCTGTGTATAATCAAGGAACATTTCTCTCGAGAAAATTCCTCAACGGTGTGTAGTGTCCGGCTACGGGTAGATTCAAATCATGCTTAGAGTTCCTAGCAATGAAATCTCATAACTTGCACAAGTAAAGTCATGCTGGCCAGCATCAGTCTGCGTTGCGTGCCCCAAAGTCTTTTAGCAGCAAAGGAAGAATCAGTACTAAACATAATTCATGTCGTGGCATTTAAATTTATATTATATAAAAAGTCTCTGGCATATCAAAGTTAATTGACGGTTGTAATGTACCGTTAGTCTGTCCACGCAACACGCCAAGTGAATAAAGCTGCGCCAATATAGGTTTACACAAGTTTAGGAAAACGGGAGGTCAAGAGAGACTAGGATGTCCATTTCCGGCTTACTAGCAGTCGTCAGCCTGTCATACCCCACCTCAAGTGGTGCCCATATATTGGTGCCCCACTCCATGTTCGAAGCTGCGTCCTTGTTAGTTAGAAGTCTAACGCTTTCAACACTGTGCCACGGGCTCGTATTTTGCCAGTTTTGATCGGGAATATAGGCAGTGGCAGTTATATATAGTAGCTGTCACTCGAGCCTACACCGCGAGGCGACTAACAATATAGGCAGAAAGGCATTACAGACAAAGACAAGGG
>JAYGXS010000005.1:13076480-13128121 GCA_036362985.1 Ligula intestinalis | reverse complement strand
TCCCCATATGTTGACTTAACGTTCCCGTCCTTTATCGATTAATTTTTAAACTGACTCAGGTTCCTTGCTGTTAACAGTAATTCTGTGAGATTTACCACTCCTGTATGTGTCTTCGTTAACATTCTTATGCAACGACAAAAAGCAGCTGATGAGCTGCCTCGAAATTTGTTGATATCAATAAATTCTGCTGTTTTCGCCTGTTTTCAATGAATATGACGATGTTTTCCTGCCTGCAAAATGCATCACCACCATAACTGTTTGCAAAAAATAACACGACATAGTGATTTACTTTGGCTGTCGAAGAATTCTGCGATTTCCTTGCAAACGAACTTTATTTTGTCTGCGTTTGGCTAAGTACGTCACAACAACACTCAAATACACGGCGTCGATTACTGCACGAATGCTAGCGAGAACCAAATGGGAAGGCCGTTGCTAACTTATGTTTAAACTGGACCCCTTAACTGATGCCCATGGGCTATGGGAACCGGAAAAAAATCCTAGGGTCATTAATATTATCAGTCAGCATCAGCGTATAATTAGTGCAGTAAAAATGCTGCAATAAACGAATATGCGTGATATATACCAGCTACGGTCTCAAAAGAATGGCCTAGGATTTAATTATTGCCAAGATGCCACTTTTCGGCATTTACAAAATTAGTATGTTGACTGAATCTTTAAACAACACAAAAAGTCAAGATAGGCGAACGAACGTTTTCGATTAATTCACCATCAGGCGTGTACAATAATATAACAGGGTAGAGTTAGTAAAAGTTTCAGAAACCAATCAACGGTATTCAAGGGGGGGGGAAGGTAACTGTTAAGAGCGATCAAAGGGGGCAGGGGAGAGGAGGGGAGTGTCCCCCAATTAGTTCATATCAACAATTGTCTCGTCACTGTGCGGCATTGTGACACCAGTTGCCACTGTCTGCTCATGAGCTCGCGGCATACTGGAAGGGGTGCTGACGGAAGTTGAGTTTGTTCTCGGCCACGGGAGACTTAGGACCACTACAAAGGCTTTCTGCGCACACAAGACCGGGTTTGTGAGTCGTATTGCCACGGCTTCTACTGTCGCAAGCATCCATTAACGCAGGAATTTGGAGGGTTTCGCTTGTACGTTATACAGGACTCGAAACGCTTCGTTTACGTCTACTCTGTGACCGCTGTCAACCAAGTGAGCCAAAATCACACTAGATATTGACTTTACCTCGCTCTTGTTTAGCCAGGCAGGATGATGTTCCCGCATGCGTTTGGATAGCCACCTAGTTGTTCGACTCATGTAACTTGCCCTACAGGAGAATTTAAAGTTGTAGATACACATTGATGAGGTCTTTAAAGTTTGTTATACAGTAGTCGTCATTGACCATGCAACGTTCATCATGAAGTTTGACCTGGCACTTAAGTGTTTATTTAGTAACACTATTTTGATTCATTCGATTTATTGAATACTACGAAAGCCTTTTACTGAGGTAAATCGTCATTTAAGTTAGGTTTATTAAGCGAAATAACCATTAGTTTTGGGGAAATTGGGGGGAGTCTCATGTAAAAAGAATTCCCTATGCTATTGCGAAAGAGATAAACAAACTGTACGTTAATGTTGATAATACTAAGAACGAACTCCAAGAAAAGTAAAATAGGTATGGAAGATATCCCTTCAAGAACGGGAAAAGTTTATCCAAAATTGTTCAGATTGAAGTGAAGCCAAGTTAAGGAACCAAAGTTGTTTGCAGTAACATTGCAGATTTGTGTTTTAAAAATTATGTTTATTATCCTGGGAAGTTATTTTGCACAAAATGTAGTAAGAGAAGCGTGTTTGTTTGAATGCAGCTATGAACCTCAAATGTCCTCCAATAAAAACCAAATGTCTAACATGTTCTCGCGAACTTAAGACAAAGGAGGTTTTATTGAATGTAAGTCGTGAAGAAATATAGTTTTTTTGTATACTTAGCGTTACCCTTTTGCTTTATTTAGAAACGGAACAGACGAAAAGATAATAAGTAGTTCAAAAATGGCAATGTATATGGCCAGTTTTTTTGAATTCGCCAGTTTATAACTGAAAGTGGAATTAATCTACTCATGCAGAAGGTAATCCATTATGAAGAGAAAAGAAATGTCTTTCATCTCCATTCAAATTGAATCATTTATTTTCAGGAAACTTAAATAAATTCTCTAAATTATCAAATTTCATTGTGACATTACGTTGGAATAAGTTAATATGCACAGAAGTTCGTCAGCCGAGTATCTAATCAAAGCAATTTATAAGAGGTAACATTTTAAGGAAAGTTTTTTTATTAATCTTAGGAATAATAGTTTCAGAACTCCACTGCTGACATGATTCATTCTCGACAATGGGGTTTGCTGTTTAACGGCATTTCTACAAAGGAGCAACATGGTCATCATTCTAAGAAATTTTATCCAAAAACACTTTCTTTCGGTAAATGCTCTTTATATATACCTCATTTTAAAGGCTTTCATGTAAACGTCGAACACATGCGCAATTTATAAATTTATCAATGAAGACAGTAAAAAATAGGAAAATGATGACACACTTTTCTTGATGACATTCAATAAATAGTTTCCATTAACGGTAAAATTTACAGAATATTTTGAATGAAGAAAAGTTGTTTATACATACAGAAAGTGGTTGCTTCAAGTTTTCAACTTAACACAATATATAAATTTATTGTTATGATTTATAACTCTTTTTTACGCCTCTGAAATCACGGGATTATCAAGAAAATTTTACTTTTCTTTACGAACTTTTAGTTATTCCTATAGTTCTTTCAGGTACTTAATAGGCCTAATGCTGTTCATTATTATTCCTAAGTTTTCCTAAATACATTCACACTGGTATTAGAGTAATGATCAAACTTATACAATATCATAAAAGTTGTGTAGTTAACGGCAAATACTGTAAAATATTACCGTATTGGGGCAAAATCAGGCGATCAACTACCGATGATCATATACTTCATAGTGTGTTTCATTTTTCCGAACTGTCCGTTATCTCAAATATGAAACCTCGGAAAGCTTTATATGTAGAAGACATTCTCTTGTGGCTGTGAAATGAACGTCGGTGGCTATAACTTTCAAGCAATCTAATGATGAACATAGCGTTATGATTAAATAGAAAGAAGAAGTTCATGAGAAGAAGCGTAGGCCATAGTTGAAATTGATTTTAAAGTAGCTTGCCAAATGAGAAGCATATAACTTACAGCATTCTACAGGGCATGAGAAAACAAAAAAAATATTGAGCCAATCAAGTAACATGTTCCACTGAAGGCGATGAAGCTGTCACCATCAAGGGTGAAGTGGAGTTCCTATTGCAAAGGTACACTTGAAGTTAAGAATGGATGTTCCCTGCTTCCGTTAAACAATGCAAAGGGAGAAAACAGAAAAACACATACCATGATTTCGTTCAAAATGGGTACTTGTATAGTATATGGGCCATTTTACTGGCGAATTTTGTAACTGGCAGACAACCTTTGCGTTGGGTGGTCAGCTAGAAGCAGTGAAAGCATATTTTAATTGCAAATATGTTAGGCGAATTACTTACTGCAAAACACATATATCCGATTGAATACCTAAGGAATGTGGTAAGATACTAACAGGTGTATCAGTAATATACTCCATATTCCAGGCATGAAGCTTCTGCTCGGGTTTAGGACATAACAGTAGTCAATCCGCCAATAATTAAGTTGACCCAATTGTGAAAAATTTCGCGGCATTTGGCGGGATTTGAACCTGCAAAGTAGGAAAGGCTTTATGGCGAATTCAATGCTCTGCCAGTTGAACTACAAACGTCCCGTCTGCACCGTGAGTTTAACCACACTTGGATCGATTTTACCCGCCCAACTTTACCACTCGCATGGAATCCACCAATATGGAACAGCAAGCTGACTGTCCAAGCAGGATTTGGTAAGCAATTATCTAGAATCAACCAGAATGACTACTAGGCTAGAAGTAACCCAACAACGCGCACAGCGCTCAACCACTCACCTCCCGCGACTGTTAGCGCGTACGCACTAGTGCCTGCCGACCCCAGTCCAGTCTGGCCAATCATCTCTTTGAGGCTGATACACTGTGACGGGTTTCGCGCTCTCGCGCTCAGGACGCTGGCTCTCTCGGCTGCGGACGCGCGCTCGCCCAGGTGTGAACTTTGCCCACTGTCCACTAGTTCTGTACTTTATACACTAGTACTCTAACCGGGCGTTGCACTTCTTGTCTTCCAACACGGAGCAGGGCCCGAAAACGGCAGCCGCAAGGGGTTTTCCCCAGCAACGTAAGCTCCTGCAATATGATCACACAAATGGATTAGTTCTTGTTTTTCAAAAGGAGGTCATTGAAGAAAGCTTGGACGGTAAATGGGAGTAGAGGGCAAATTGATGAGAAGTCCAGCTGCCGGAGCTGGGGCTTGATCATTAAATCAATACATTCGTGACGATTAAAGCATAAGTTAATCGTTCATGCCACGACAAGAGAAATCGTAGGGATATTTCGAGACGCTTTTGCACTTTTCCTCGCTAATTCATGCGCACGGTCTAAAATGCATGAGTTTTGCAACTAAAAGTAAATCTGACGTCAACATCGGCGCTGTCACGTCATATGCTTCTGAAAGATCAATCCTTTCGAAAATCGTTCCTCCATTTGCTGTCGCAAATATGTCGTCCGCGTCAGCAGTGGGTAGTGACCGTCTTCTATAGCGTCATTCAGTGCCGTCGAGTAGTCTGCACACAGTCTTGATTTGCCGGTAGGTTTCTCGACCGCCGCAATCGGAGCAACCTGCGCTGAATAATTTGTGGGGCCAATAACGCCATGTTCCTGTATGCCTTCCAATTTATCGTGGACCGCTTCTTGTACTGAACCGGGGCGCTTCAATATTGCCAGAAGATAGGCCATTTTCCAGGCTTCATCTTCGAACTCAACGTTGATTTGGTACTCGTTCCCTGAGAGATCATCATCTGCTTGGCATAATTCTCCCTTAGGGTCTGTTCTGTTTCTGTTATTGCTGCCGCTGCTGTTGTAGTTGTTGCAACCCCTTTTATTGCCTCCGTTGCTGCTTTTTCTGCTTCTAACGCTGCTTCTAACGCTGCTTTTGTTGCTGTTTTTGCAGTTCCTTAAAGTCTCTGTTGCTGATTTTTCCGCTCCTGTTGCTTCTGCTGACTCGGTTGCTGCTGCTTCTTCTGCTTCTGTGGCTGTTGTTGCCTCGGTTGCTGACTTTTATGCTTCTGTTGCTGCTGCTTCTACTTATGATTCTTCCACTTCTGTGGCTGTTGTTATTGCTGCTGCTTTCACTGGCGCTATTAACACTGCTATTAATTTTGTGATCCTGTTCTCCAGCCTCTGCATTTGTTCTACACTGAACATTTTGTATGGTCACGTGTTATGATCTTGTACGTTCACCTGTGACACCACTTGTTATGTCCCCCAGTTGTATGTTAGGAAGAGAAGACAGACAGGATAGTAAAGAACGGTTTACTGCAACATTTTCTCTGTGCGCATCAGCTTCTGCGTGTGTGCCACAACTTTTCAGTGTCCACGTAGGCAGCGTCGTCTCGTCTGCAGCTCATACTACATGTCGGCAGCACATTCTTTTGTGCTGGCAACTGAATCTCCTTTTCTGTCCACAGCCTCGTATTGAAGGGCAAGCAGTCCTTGTTTCGTATGTCTCTTCTTATTGGTCCCTGCCCGGGACGCTTATCCGGGAAGCCGTCATGTGATGTTGGTGACCTCAGGGTGACACAATCCGGTTGGGGTGTTTCTTGCGTGCGTGGCCCTTTGTGCTCTCCTGTGACGTCGGCGCCTGAAGGTCGCGCGTAACCTGGCCCTTTGTGCGATGGCGGTATCGCGTGTTGTTGTCCCCCTGTCATCCTGACCTGAAGACTGCTAGAGTGTTGACGCTCACCGGCTGGCTGCTAGACACACTCGTCCCATTCTGGTTTAGGTTTCGCTTTTATTATTTGTTTGTTGGCGGAACACGAGGGTGAATACCAAATCAGAACGGAACGAGTAACTTCTGTTATCGATGGGTCAGCCTTCACCCACTTATCTGAATTGTTAACGAAAGATATTTTATTTGATCCAAATTTCCTGATAAAATCTACAGTGGAGTCCGTTCATTGTTCATTTTGTTCATTTCTTACTTTGGCCTACTAGGCGGGAGCCCAATTTAATGAGAGTATCTCAGTTAGGTAAAAAAAGTACCATCGATAGCGGACAGTTGTACCTTGCACTGAGGGGTTTTCACAAGATTCGAAAACTAAACTGATCACATAAGCAGTTTTCCGAGTTTCGGGACTAAATGTTCGAGTTTTGATAGATTCTTAAATTTTCGTTTGAGCTCCAGCCACCGTATTTGTGGCGAGCTCCATTCACATAGGAACTTTCGGAATCTTGACCTAGCAATACTACGTCACTCAGAAATTTCAAACAACCTTTTTTTCGAATTCTCGATGACCTTGTGTACCCTTTTTACCTTCAGTCAATACGTGCAAAGTACTTTTGGTCCATATGCCGTAGCTACCTGCATATATCACGCCGTACAGCGGCAGACCATCGTTCTGCATTTCTAACTACGGCATAATACCTCACATATAGATGTACAAAAATCGAAAAATAAATGTTGAAATGTCTCCTACTTTTCATACACTGCTCATATAAACCCATTTTACGTCTCATCATCTTTTTGCGGTACTGCAGCAACTACTACAGGACATTTCGCAAATTATTTGGGCTAACATATTCAAAATGACATTCGTATGAAAAATGTGAACCAGTTCATCTACTGTCATCCCAAATGCATCTTAGGTTATTGAATTCAAGGTTTTTTATCATACCCATTTTTAAGACCTTCAAAGATTCATTTATGTAGCAGCTTATCTGTACTTACATTAATGTTCCTTATGACATACACCACATCTCACATTCATTGACATATAAGGTAGGCATACTTTTACCCTCTTAATGGCCTATGTATCTTACACATCATTCAAGAGTAATATGCAGCTTGTTGCCGTGGGATGAAAACGAAAATTCGACGACAGATTAAGCTTAACGTACTTAGTAGAAAGAGAGACAATGGTCGAAATCAAATAATTATTTGTGAGTTAAAGTAGCTTTCTATAAATAAAAATTCAGATATACTTTATAAAATAAATTCACAAAAAATTACTGATTGTACTCGTTAGGTAACACCTACAGCATTCTTCACATGTTTGACCGGAATAACGTTTCAATTACGGTTTCCGGAGAGCTTAAAGTAATAAGAAATTTTGGGACAAGGAGATTTGCATTGTATCTGTCAGTTAACTAGTGCGGGCTGCACGATAATCTACATGATCAACATATTGTGCAAGAATTTAGAAGAATTATGTGAACAATTCTTCAAAACCTACATCACCCTGTGATTATCCTTAGACGGAGTATCAATAACTTGCATTTTGTAAACATCGAATTCAAATGCAACCGTCGGAAAATTTCAAAACTACTCGGCCATAAAATATGTTAGTTAGAAATAAAACACGCTTATTATTAAGTGCAAGTTTTGAAGAATGCATGCTTTACTAATAAATAACTGAAAAACCTTACTCGGCACAGGTTTTTCGATAAAATATATTGGAATTTATTAGGACATCGAAAATTAATGCGACAAATGCTAACTCGCGTACCTAACTTCGCGTACCTTTCTTACAGACATATTTCTTTGTGGTCCCATTAATGAGAGAAAATGGTTATTACGCAGCAGATATTATGAAAGATTAAACCTAAATTAACCAAATCTTGTGGGGAAACTTTGAACTTTGTTTCTTGAAAAACTTCTCCTGCCTAACGTAAATTAAATTTGGTAGCAATAATTTCAAGGGCGTTATATTCGTTCGCATTCATACGCCCTCTTTTTCTGAAAAGACGTCAGACGCATTTTCCAACGTTATTTATAAAAATATATTTTTGACCAGTTAGCAATGTATTGATTTATGTGACGGTTTGGCTTGCCCGAATCTACGTCATTTATACTGTTCGGCTAGAAAGACCACGCTCCATTCAATGTTTGGTGTAAAATGTAAATTTATGACATATTAATGAGCCATGAAACACCAGTTGGACTTAGAAGCAGAGGTTCACAATTAGCCTGAGGTCATTCACCATTATAACATTCTCTAAATATCGACGTGTTCCTCAGGCAGACGTTGTTACGCAAAACCTGAGAGTAAAATTACTATAACTGGTCCTTCTCTGAAAATAAATTGGGCTGACAGTCAATTACTTTAAAAAACGACGGACAAGGCTATTGAAGAAATTCAGATTCTGCTTTATATAAACATCCTTGAACGATAACTACTAATTATGGGGAACACATTTTGATTTGTTGGCCAACTGGCAAGTATTTTGTTGGAATTGTACACCTTAGTGCACTTCCTGCGTTTCAAAAAATTGAAAAAAGCCATTATACAAGGAAAAGGTCCTTCACTCATTGTGTTGTAAGCAAAACGCTGAGAACTTCATAATTTGATAGAGCATTCAGACCCCAATTATACAACCTTTTAAATTTCCCAACTAACAGGTGTCTGAAAACAACTATCAGGCCTCAGGTCACGCAGTGGACTAAGGTCAGACTGGTTTTTTTCCTGCTCCTGCTCTAAAGATGGGGAGAAATGAGCTCTATTGACGCCGTCAAATATGGGGCAATGTTTGGTCTGTAGACTCTAGAATGCAAACCTGCACTCACCACTAATATCTTCAAACCATGAGTATCAGAGCCGGCTCGTAAGAGTCGACTTATTAATGTATGAGATAAACTTAAGAGTAACCAGGTGATCGCTTTGGACGAGCCAAACTGAAATCGGGCAAACAGCTCCAATTCCTTTATTTAAACGGATATTAACATATGAACATGTTTGTGTGAAGGAAAATTGTGGTGGCCTAGTTCCGAGAGTAGCATTCAAAATATGTGGCCGTCTTATATTCAAGTGCTAACAACATTAATGCTTCTTCCTAGATATGCTGCGTTTGGAGAGAAAGGTTTAGCGTGTCCTTCATTATAAGAATATCATGGTACTTTCACCGTGACTTGAATAAAATTGTTAAAAAATGAAATTTCGTCAAACTAGGCGGCTAAATGCGCCACTGAATCAACGTATTGCATCTCAAAACATACTGATCAAAAGGCTTATTCTTTAGTTACACGTTGGATGTTGGCTGCTTTTTAAGGCACGCAGTAATGGAACTAGGGAATAACAATAGGAAATTAATTGAAGACATAATTGCCAGTTAGCCAGCAAGTAGATATGTTCAGATAAATATGCTAGTATCCAATATACCCGTTAAGGAGTCTGTCATTCATTTATGATGTTATTACACAAAATATACTGAGAAATGTATAATTCAGTGGGATGATCAACTGCTGGGTTGGACGGAATAGCTTCCCCGTTCAAGCACAGGACAGCTGGAAGGAAACAGGAGTTTTGCGAATGGCAGCAGCCGTCGAGTTCGCTTGTTACTTTCACAACTCGGCAACCACAATTCGGTGAGGTTGCCTCTAGCGGTCTTTTGAAGGTCCTTGTGTATTATAGCTACCTACTTAAATTTTTAAGTAGGTTAAATTTCCTGTAAACTTCTGGTTTTCTACGCGCCATCCATCTATCTAGCAGGGATTTTCTGATGGCATTGAAATGCAGAACGGTTCTCCGAAGGCAAACGCATTCCATAGCTCCTAAAATCGCCAAACTAAGCAAATTTGGCCTTTTGAACTACCCACGGGAATTATCACTTACTTACAAATTTTTAGTAGGGTTATTTGCCGAGTTTCCTTGCCTTTTGTACTTTGTTAAGATTTTTCCCAGCTGGTGTTAGTGATACCCATAGAAAATGTCTCTCAGTGACCTCGCCCGAGGTTTGGGCACACCCTCCTACATGCACGCGTTCGCCGTTGGTCGGGCGGGTGGGGGTAGCGATGATATTAAAGCTAACTTCAGTGTCTTCTCCCAAGGTTTGAGTACGCGACCCAACTTGTCGTCGTAACTTTTTCATTGGACATACATATTAGGTTCTAATTTCTTCCCTGGCATGCCCCGTCCGTACCCTCTACGAATATCATACGTTCGTAAGCCTGTGGGGCGGGCTTTACATTTTTCCCAGACGACCCCACGACACAATCCTACCCACAATTCCACTTAGCAAATGAGCGGACAGAGGTCAAGATGTGGAAGAATTGAAAAATTGGGGATGATGGCTTGCTGATATAGGTTGTTGGTGTAGGCACGCGGCCTAGATGCTGCAGACTACGCATGACTCTACATCTGGCACTTACAATCGAATTTATAACTCTGCAATTTTGCGTAAAAGCAAGAAAACAAGAATACCCTGCTGTGTGGGTTAGACTCCCACCGAGGCTGCGAATATTTCACAATAAGGTCAATTGAATCAAGCAAATTTTCCAACCTCCTAACAATATCCCAGTTGGATGAACAGTAAACTCAACTGGAAAACCATTTTCTAATGATCTCGGTAAGTAAGCCACAGGATATATAACCAGTGGGTAAGGCCAGCAATGATATGACTGAGTGTATGTCAATAAATTTCGGCATGAAATATGAACTTAAGTTGGAATGTAATATTGCTTATTCTTTAGCTTAATCTCGATATACTTCTAATGCAACGCTTTTTCAAACCTTGAATGAACTTCCTCTTAGCTGCTGGCAACCCTTGCCGTGATAATATAACCAAATTATTTAGCATTCATTTTCTGTACATTTAAGAAACCCTTATACTATTCAATATTGTTTCCTGTAAAATATTAATCAGTCAACGTTTCCTTTTCCGTTTGTTAGGAAATTGCCTATCCTTTTCAGAAGTGTACGCCCAAAAGTTAACTAACGCTACATAAACGTTTTTTTTTATAAAAGACCAAGTACCATTATATCTTAATACCCTTAAAGGTCTAAGAACTACACGACCCAGTTAATCTCCATACACAAACTAGGATCCCTATATGATAACTTCTATATTTCACTGATGAGTGTTTCAAAAAGTATCTAGGTCGAGCTAAGCATCTAACGAAAAAGCAAAGTCAGATTAGGCTCAAGATACTATAGAAAGTCAAAACAATTATAAACCAACATCTGGTGAAATGGAAAGATCAGAAAATTTGAGTAGGGGGTTTCACACACATTTGAGCTTGTTTATTTTGTTCACTGAGTTGAATTTAGGCACAAAATACTGTTTATTAGAAACAATTTCTGTTTCGATCAGCAAATTGGGGGCAAGTAGGGGTAGAATGGGGCCAAATACAACTTTTATTGATATTCGAAGGATTTCCTACGCTGTTACATGCTACAGAAAGAACGTCTTGTTTGTGCGTGTTTTAATAAAAAAGAACAGTAATGAAGACAAGAAATCTCTTAATGATATGTTTGAAGGTGTTTTTCCCCGGTACAAATTGAAAACAGGCGAAAACAGCAGAATTCATTGATATCAACAAATTTCGAGACAGCTCATCAGCTGCTTCTTGTCGTTGCATAAGAATGTTAACGAAGACACAAACAGAAGTGGTAAAACTCACAGAATTACTGGTAACAGCAAGGAACCTGAGTCAGTTTAAAAATTAATCGATAAAGGACGGGAACGTTAAGTCAACATATGGGGAATAGTGGATGGGAGAAGTTAACGGAAAGCACGTGGGAAATTAAATTTAATGGCCAATCACCAGGGCAGTTGGAGGTTGACGACATGATCAAGCTGCTTTAATAGATCAGGTTTCTCCCACCGTATGTATGCAGCTTCTAAATAGCGCAGGATTCGGTTTGTTCGGGCCCGAACAAGTACCCGAAACGCTGTTTTAACGTCGACAGAATGACCGCTGTCTAATAGATGCTTGGTAATGGAGGACCTTGGTATTCTGTCTTCTTGCTTCAAAAGCCAATTAGGCAAGTGCTCAGCGGCCCTGGCTGCGAGTTGCCTTTGCGTGGTGATTGGCCATTAAATTTAATTTCCCACGTGCTTTCCGTTAACTTCTCCCATCCACTATTCCCCATATGTTGACTTAACGTTCCCGTCCTTTATCGATTAATTTTTAAACTGACTCAGGTTCCTTGCTGTTAACAGTAATTCTGTGAGATTTACCACTCCTGTATGTGTCTTCGTTAACATTCTTATGCAATGACAATTTGTTGATATCAATGAATTCTGCTGTTTTCGCCTGTTTACAGTAAATGATATGTGTTTATAGAAGAGAAAATTTGTTTTGCGTTCATGAAATTGCCGAACACGCGGCAGCAGTGAGGCAAAATGATGCTAATTCTCAAGTTGCGGCTCATTCGACGTGACCCGGCCATGCATTCAAATTTGATAAGGCCAAAATTCTCGCAAGAGATGACAATCGAGTGAGCCGAGAATTACTTGGGTCATGGTTCACGGGCCCCCAATCCATATTCGGTGTTAAGACTAACTTTGGCCAAAGGAAATCGCGTACGGAGAACAGACGGGCCACTACATCATCTTATGCCACCACCGCAAGACCAGGTGGTCATGGCTGACGCGACGAATCAGAACACACTCAGCGCATTTATTGATTTCTTCTGTACGCTTAAATTTAACGGTGGGACCCTGTGCACACACAAACTGTTTCTGCTACTGTTCTGTGAGTATGTCTCTAAAGATGAATCCACGACGGATTTCGAAACGTCAGGCAAATACACATAGTGTGCTAGCGATCGAGTTGTCTTCTACAGGGTGCCCCACAAAAAACCCCTAAGTTTGTGATTGTTACGGCGGCCGGACCGCCCATGCCGTCACGATCGATGGCGGAGAAAACAGAACACCTGGGCCACATCCGAAGTGAAGCCGCCCCCGTTGGTTCGCACCCGCATTCATGTCGCCCACGCCATGTTCCGCTCAGTGGTGAGGAGCACCCACACAACGTGGGTGGTGGTCGCAGAGGAGAAGGTTCTAGTCTGATATTCCTGATGAAGATTTGCTGGTGGAGATAGACAAGCAGCAAAATATATCATGTGCTATGATGCTGTTTCCTGGCAAGGCAAAACAGACCTCTATTTCATTGAAGGAGATGCTGCTGGGCAGGAAGGTGTTGCACCGAGTCGGAGAACGAAAAAAACTGTAAATCAAGTTGTTTACAGAGAGGAGATGTGCCCGCAGATGTTTACAGATATTGATCAAGTAATGCAGGGAGAACCCTGGACGTGGCAGCAAGATGGTGCAAAGCCACACGCTGCCAATGACACTGTCGCCTGGCTCCGAGTTAACACTCCAGATTTCATAACACCTCAGCAATGGCCATCCAAGAGCCCTGACCTTAATGTAATGGACTTTTGCATTTGGAGTGTACTCTTACAGGAGGTTCAGAGACGAAGAATAGGAATCACTGATATTGAGTCAATAAAACATATGTTGATGGACACATGGAACAACATCCCTCTTGATGTCATTCGTCGAGCAGCTCAGAGCTGGATGGATCACTTACGTCGCTGTTCTGCAGTTAATGGACAGCATTTTGACCGGTATCTGTAACTTGTTATTGGGTAACAGTTTGTTAATTACACAATAAAGTTGTTAGTTATAATTGTCATCAATAATTTTTATTTTTATAACAGTATAAACATTATCATAAATTTAGGGGTTTTTCGTGGGGCACCATGTACTTCTCAATAACGCTTTGTTATCGAAAAAAGCAAGTTGTTTAAAAAATATCTTTTGTACACCTGCTATATTTTGTGCCATGAATTTAAGTAAGAAACTCATAAGGGTGGAATTTCTATTTCTCCAATGAAAATAACGATTGTAACCAAGCATATATAAAAAAACCCGAGGCATTCCGTCAATTTTCGCTGTGAAGCCTATGCAAAAGATGTCCTAGCATTTTCTATCTAAAGAGCGAATAGTGAATACAAACACTTAAAACAGAAAGGGCAGAAGATTAGTAGTTTTCTGAAAATCGTCGTTGATATTTTGTCACTCTGCTTTGCATTTGTTATCTTAAAAATAAGCCTAGAATAAAACAAATTTACTGAAAACTGTTCCAGTATACACAGAGAAGTGAGTTCTTTCAGGTTCAGCAGAAGATATATCCAAAATGTTAAAGGAAGTAAAATAACTGGTCTAAATTTCTCGTTTTGATCTTGACTGGCCGTTCAAAAAAGGCAAAGTACACAGACACTTGACGTCAAACTATCTAATTAAAGCGCGTTCTTCAAGAGGTGGCTTGATATATAATTGATTAAAATTAACATTAGGTTCATTTATTCGCAAAATTTTGTTACGGACGTTTATTATTCTCGGCAGTGAGTTTGCACATTTGGTTGATTCTAAAACAACGACCCAGGGAGACAGCTGCATAAGAAAGAATGTTTAAAAACTCGTTATTAAGGTTAATGCTTATACGAAGTATCTTATTGTGAAGGTTTTGGTAAGCACGTAGAAAATAACCTTTATTAATGGCCAATCAACTTAAGCCAATGAAAATCGTAAAGTGTTAATTACCGTTTCAAAAACGATCTGAACCTTCTCATAATTGAAATCCCAAATAATTACAAATAAATGAGGCGGAATCAAATTCATCTTAGCGCACAAAACAGGTACATTTACAATTGCATCTGACAAATCCATTTAGATTTATTAGTCATTGACCGGCACGTCCGCACGTGAGTTTACGAAATACAGTAGTCGCCGGCTATAAAGCTCACCTCGGGCCCAGACCAAATTGGGCTTAAAAAGCGGCGGGTGCATTAAATGGAGAGTTCTAGTTCTTGATTTGCAAACGCAGGATAGGCACTGTACATTACATACGTATTGTATTATGTGTAGAGCTTGATTATGTACAAGAAACGAATGCTGTTTGTCTATTCTTTACGTAATAACAAAAACAAAAATTATTTGCAACACGTAACCAGTTGCGCACGCAGAAAGATGAGTATTTCACTCTATCCTGTTGGCAAAGTGGGCTTATTAGCCGGCGGACTTTGCTATGTACACTTCTGTCCCAAGCTGACTTGGCTTAATACGTGGCTAGGGTTATAAGCTGTGGGCTTAATAACCGGCGACTACTGTATCTCACTCCTGTGACCTCCCAATCAGAAAAGTCAAGCGAAAATTTAGTTGCCTCAGTTGAACATAAATCAAGCAATGTATAAACGGAAGAACAATTAACAGTTCTCGTGAAACCGTGTTGTAATACATAATCGAATTTAGGACTGTTCGTCAACAGCCATACATTGCACGTTATATAGAAGCATATGTATCCGAAAAATTTACAAGGGATTACGTTCCGATGTAACTCTCCTTGTACTCGGCTTTTCCGCATGAAAAGGAGTCTCCTACATTTCAAACTAAAGTTTATCTAGTATTTCCAATTTCCACTTTTCTAGAATTTTCCGCTTTTCCAAAAAGCTGGTATGTCTAAACAACGTAATATTACTTCATTAATCACAATATGCCCTATTTTTAAGAACGACCCTTACTTTATTGCGCTAAGATTTTGGGGGGCCGCAGCTTGGGCTGCATTTGCGTAACAGGGAGTTTCTCTTAGAAAAATTTGGATTAAATGAGCTAGCGCACCCATCCAGGATTGGCGCATCCTGAGGAAATGATCGGTGCACAAACAAATAATATAAACTCCCGATCTATAACCGGCTAGACACCGAACTTTATGGCTCAATGGTTAGAACGTCTGCCCCTGACCGGCGAGGCGCGAGTTCAAAACTCGGGTGCGGCGGCAGCTTCAGCTGCTACACTAGGGTTGGCTGCCTGTGGCTGATGAGGGCCAATAGCCCGAAATACCTATATCAAAGTACGCCAAGTGCGTCTGCCGTAACACTGTCATAAAACATAAAAAATATGTGTTACTGAAAGTTGGTTAGTAACATATCAATTATTAGTAGCTTTGCAGAACACTTGGTTGATTTGACTCGCAAAAGCATTATCCCAGGATGGGCGCATCCTGAGGAATAGATCGGTGCACAAACAAATAATATATTTTTATCTGTGCGGCATTGCAGCTGGTAAGGCCCCGTTCAGTTGGGTTTAGTAAAATTTGAGTGCATAAAAGTCAACAGCATAGCAAAAGGTAATGTACCTTTCTAAAGCAAAAATCAATATCAATAATATTAGTCTATATTCCATGTAAATTAATATTTCATTCAATAATGAAGTAATTATTAATTATTAATAGATAATAATCAAATGAATAAGCACTTAAAAATATACATCAATTCTGTTTATGCAACCAATAACTATGGCGGGCAACCCTTGCGAACATTTTCGTCGCCTTGCTAAGGCGTATATCCAACCAAAATTTTACATAAACCTCAACCATACTGCTTCAACAATAAATATTTTGCTTCCCATGAGATGGAGAAACTCATGAATACAATCAAGAGACGCCTCAGTGCCATTAAAAGGACTTACTATGCTGTAGAACTCATAATTTGCAATCCAACCAAGCCACTACCAATTCCTTACGCGAAGGATGCCTTGCCGTTGCATGCCACTTCAAACTGTGTTTACGAATTTGCATGCACTTGCGGATGGCAGAACATAGGGCGAACGCAATAGCAATTGTCGGCCACAACTAAGGAGCATTTACCTAGCTGGTTTTTGAAACAAGAAGACAGAACTCCCCGTTCATCGATAACTGAACATCTGCTAGACACGGGCCATTCTGTGGGTCCTATAACTTCTTTCCGAGTACTTGTTCGTGCACGAACAACTCGTACCTTACGCCACTTGGAGGCAGCATATATATGGCGGTTCAAACCCGACCTATGTTAA
This sequence comes from Ligula intestinalis, assembly GCA_036362985.1. Classification (NCBI taxonomy): domain Eukaryota; kingdom Metazoa; phylum Platyhelminthes; class Cestoda; order Diphyllobothriidea; family Diphyllobothriidae; genus Ligula; species Ligula intestinalis. Next base: position 13,111,348 of record JAYGXS010000005.1, on the reverse strand, counting down.
CAGATGAGGCATGGGATGAACCTAACTCTGCTTGGTAACACTGGCTCCCTGTTTACAAAGTTTCCTTCCCAACCGTTTACCTAATACGTCTTTTCCGCCGTTTTTCGTTGCCCTGAGCATTTTAACTTTCTTACGTTATTGATTGGCCGTTGGACCTATCTTACGACCTTGCTGTTTGTATCGATTTTTCTGTATGAATTCATTTTACATTTTCTCTTACCTTATTCAAGTTATGTAACGAGAGGAAGAAATTTATGAGCACTCTCAAACTTAATGGATCCAATAAATTTCACAGTTGTGCCGTTTTTAAATTTGTACTTGGGAAACGTTGCTTTAAAAAACTCATGAACTTACGAAATTCACAATATGCTAAAAAATTGTCATAGTGCTGAACTATCTCATGATTAGGCTGAGGGATAAGCAGTAGTACATTCTCACATACGTATGTTCTTTTATTATACCGAAATTAATTGTCAGACTTTTGGTCATGTTTTGATATGCTTAGTCTCTGCTTGTATATCCCGTGGCTGACTTTCTAAAATATGTGGAAGTTCCTTGAGCAAGAAAACTAAAATTCAAATGAAAGTCCGTAGAACCGAGTGATGACCTGAACCACTCGCAGCTGTATCAAGCAGCGGTAGAATCCCAGCGAAACACGTTTCTGAGCCTTTTAGCTAGTACCTGGGCTATTAGTATGATAAGTGACAACATAAATGTCAACCAATACTACTACTATCTGTTCTCGGAATGTCTCAGTTTATTTTATATCTTTAGAAATTAATAAGCCGAGTCTTTCCACTGTTCACCAAGTTGATGCGTCTGAAAACCTTGAACAAGAATGAGGTCAGTCAGTTCACTAAAGTCAGGCTGTCTTGCTTTCTTGCGCCCACTGAACAAATGCAGCTAGATCAGTTCACAGTTAGAGGTAAAACATAAAGGGATGTGTAGCCTGCAGCATCAAATAGGCATGCCTAAACGCACCATCCACACTAACAAACTATCAGCAACTAGAACGACCTCTACTTGTCGTCTAAGTCGTCCATAAAATCAACTTACGAGTAACCAGGTACTCGCTTAGGGCCAGCCAAACAGAGATAAGTTAAAGAGCTCCCATTTTTAAATTCTTTGGAAGATAGTTCTCTACCACTACAAGCGAACATCCGTGTCCCAGGAAGCAATTGAGAAGAAGAAGACTCGATCACTGGGACAATATGTTAATTCGCCTGACGTTTCGATATTTGTCGCGGATTCGTCATCAGAGACATGCTACTCATGTCTCTGATGACGAATCCGCGACGGATATCGAAACGTCAGGCGAATAAACATATTGTCCTAGCGATCGAGTCTTCGTCTTTTTCTCAGTTCTCTACCACGTTCATCAAATGAGCCTGTTTGTGCGAGGAGGAATTGTGGAAGGCGAGTTGCGAATGTTACAATCAAACTGAACGGCCTTGTTACACTCAGATTCGAAAAAAGTCAGAATTCCAGGATCAGAATTAGCGTTCATCTTCTGCTCACCGGAATAAATTTGTAGATTTGCTGACACTTCGGACAGCTGGGCCGGAAGTCCTTTGTCGAAGCGAATACTGGCTTTATCGATCACCAAGCTTAAAGCTGTGGCTGTACGTGTTGGAGCCTCAAAAGCTGAAGGATTAACGTTTGAGGCATGGTACTCAGACGCCAACTCTGTCAACAGGCATGTGGACCTCCCTGCGGCCATTACGTAAGTAAAGGACAGGACACGGTGAAACTGAAGTCAGGATTTGCAGGCGGAGACGGCCCTCTGACGAAACCACTGGAAGAGGGAGCAGGGTTATCAGCATCCTCTACCGTGGGGCCGAAACAGAACACCAACTGCCGTCACGCCAAACCAAAGTCCACACGCAGGGCCAAACAGCGAACGAATAGAAATCGATCAACCCGAGGCCAACACGTACAGCCGCAACATCAAACTTGCTGATCGATAAAGCCAGTATTTGCTTCGACAAAAGACAGCCGGTCCAGTTGTCCAAAACGTCAGGAAATTTACAAATTCATTCCGGTGAGCAGAAGACGGACTCTAAGGCCTTGCTACAGTCATATTTTCGGAAAATCGCTGATCCTCCCCAAGTATTCTCTGTTCGGACAGGAACGTATAGCCTATCTTCAAATACCATGGTATGTGACTTCCAAGAAGTCTTCAGGAAATTGTAGCAAATGACAACAAATGCAATTCCCTCAAGACACAAGGAGTAAAGGGCTTATCATTGATATGTACATTAGATAAAGGCTTTATTCAATTTTGTTGAAACGCAATAATAGTAATATGACATAAATTCAGCATGTATAGTGGCAACATAGCTGCCAGCCAGCCGTCAAATGTATGTAGTTCTGTTATGACCCGAGTTGTAGGCAGAAAAGAAGGCAAATAGCCGATTCTGGTGGTTAGGGCTCCATTCAGGAAAACACAAAGACAGCGGATCTTTCGGTTTACCCACTACGACGTTTTGCTGCTTCTGGAACAATCCTCGCCTGTGGTGTGTGACCGGTGTTCTGGCCTGCACACTGATCACTTATCTGCCACGCTGTGTGAGCGATCATCACGCGGATCAATAGCGTCACACGCTGTGTGAGTGGTTGTCGCGTGTGCACGCTGATCGATAGTTCCACACGCTGTGTTAACGGTCGTTAGCACACGCTGTTTTTCTGCGCGCATGACTCGATTCGCGTGCGCTTCTAGCCATGGGCCCTGGGTGCACTGCCACCCGCATCCCAGTAACTCCCGCTTTTGAAAAGTGGACTTTATCTTTTTTCCTGGGTCCACTATTAGTTACTTTGGCGGTTGAGTTTTTCTGTGAGCCTTTCGGATGGGTGGTGGTGACGGCTTTTTCTCTACCTTGAGAGTGAGGTACTCAAAAGTGTCACATAGCACATCGAGCACTATTAAGCCATCAGTGGAGGACCTACGTCTCAACTGGATCACGTGCCTTTAAATTATCCGCGTTGCTATTTCTACATCAAACACAATGCTTCTCGACTTCCTGACAATGCCTTCAATCAAAGGTTTCTCGTCGAGGATGTAATACCCAGCAAACGCCTACTCTCTCACACGAAAGAATAGGTGTTTGGAGGTTTGGAAACTGGAACCTCCAGTTTTAGATATTATATTCGTACACCAAATTGTCAGCCCACGAAACGCTTGGCTAGTGTTTGGCCTCCAAGATTACTTTTCGATGGTGTTCGGTAGGCTCGAAAGAATGCGTTGAGGTAGTCCATTCTCATTCCTGCGTTCCACATCCTTCTCATAGCTCTCATTAAGCTGATTACGAAACTTTCTGCCTAGCCGTTTGATTGGGAATGGAATGGTGGTGATGCAAGTTGTTCGACTGTTTTTAGCACAGCTGTTGGAACAGTGATGACGTAAATTGGGTGGCGTTATCCGTCACAAGCTCTATGGGGAGGCCGTATCTGGAAAAACATTCTTCCACCTTCTTTGCAGTTATCTCAGCTGTAGCTGCCGCAACATCGGAAACTTCCAGTCACTTCAACCAAGCATTGACTACTCCTTGAAACACTCGATTGAAGAATGGTCCAGCGAAGTCTATATGGACTCAACTCCATGGTCTCGTCACCACCCGCCATCGTACGGGTAGTACTTTTTGGGACTATAAGCCTCACGTCCACATACACCACACGTTTGGACGAATGATTCTACATCATCCTAAATCCTCGGCCAATACACGTATCTCCCGGCCAGATGTTTCATACGAGATATACCTTGGTGTCTGGTGTGCAGTTAACGTAAAACCTGTTGCTGATGTATAGCTAGAATCATCACTCTACCATCAAACATGATGCACTCTTCGGTTGTGTACAACTATACCTTCCGGTTCCTGAAGGGCCTTATGGCTAGATGTATCTTGTCTTCATTGGGCCAAGCCTTTCGAATAAACTCCTTTACCTGGCGTAATAATGGATCTGCTGCGGTGGTTGGCCTGATGTGTTTGGCCGTGAGAGGTAGCTCTCGGATGACACCTATAAATTCGTCGTCGTCTCATTTCAGAGTGCTTGCAAACACAACGTCTTCCTGGTGTTCGTTACCTCCAATCAGTCGCTACCTCTGTCGTTACAATCAGTCGTTACCTCCAATTAGTCTAAGGTGGACACGTATTGGATTGTGAAGTCATAACTTAGGAGCATAGTACTCCACCATTGTATCCTCTTGGCCTCATACTGTGGTACACTTAAATTTGTGCCCAATAAAATATTAGTGGGCGGGGATCGGTGTGAAGCAAAAAGTATCTTCCGCAAACGAAGTGGTAGAATTTCTGTACTGCAAAGATGAGTGCCAGTGCCTTTTTCTGCTTTTGTGAGTGATCGTGCGACATGCACCACGGTAGGACCTTTCCACCTGTACCTTTCTGAAGTAAAACGCCACCTAGTTCATATTCCGATGCATCAGCCTGGACTAATGTTTCTGATTCGGCTTCGAAATGTGAGAGCACAGATACCTGACTTATCTTCTCTTTAGATTTTCAAAGGTGTCTTAACAGTCAGGAGATCATTCAAATTTAGCACCTTTGCAAAGTAATCGGTTGAGCAATGCCTTTAAACTATGCAGCCCCCAGATGACTGGTGAGTAGTAGCTGGCCAAGCCCATAAATTCTTGTAGCTCTCGAACATTGTGGGGCACCTTCACATTCTTAAATGCCGCAACTCTCCCTGAATCGAGTGAGAGTCTTGCCTCGCTTACCACAAGACCTAAGTAGTGGATACCTTTTCGCGTGAACTCACTCTTTTCCATGTTGCTTTAAAAGCCATAGTCAATAAGATTTTCCGTGACCTCGTCAAGCCTCTCAAGCAACTTTCATCCGTAAAACCGACAACCAAAATGTCATCCAAATATGCCACAATTCCAGGTACATTTGCAAGCATGGTGTCCATTAACTGTTTAAAAAATACTATGTGCCGTCTTGACGCCATAACTGAGGCGGACAAGCCCTTATGTGTGTTAATGGTCAGCATTTCCTGCGCTGCTTCATCAACTGGTAACTGTAGGTATGTTTCTGAGAGGTCAATCCCTGCGAAAACTTTTCCTCCATTCAGGGTAGCAAAATGGGGACTACAGTCGGAAAGGGTAATGGTAGTCTTCTTACGCGTCATTCAACCCGGTCGAGTAATGTGTGCACAATCTTAGGCTTCTCTACGCGACTAACGGGGCAGCCCATGCTTAATAACTTATGGAACAGATAATACCATTCTGCTACAAACGCTCTAGTTCTTCCTCGAACGATGTTTGTACTGCAAATGGGACGCGTTTACTCGGCCTAAAGACTAGCTTTTCCCTGGCTTTACGCTCAATCTTACTGTAGTTTTGTGCATGTTCCGACGAACATCTCTATCCACCCGGCATACTTCTGCCTCAGGTCCTCTCCTGTAATGTTTACAGCACAGCATATCTCCTAAAATTGCCGCTTCCAGAAACCCAGTTGGGCGATAGTCTTATTGCCAAGGAGATCATTTTCAGAATTCGATACATAAATGTCAAACAAACAGGCCTTGTCCTCGAAAGCGATAGATACCTGGAAAACACGCTCAAAAAGCAGTTGTATATTATTTGATGCCCAGACACGGGCGGCCGTCGGCTTCAGTTCTGGCGCTCCAAGAGCGACCCGCATACTTCTTATAATTATTGTAGTCTGACGCTGTGTTAACCTGCAACATGTTACAGTGGGTTACATAACTGATGAAATCCGACGATTTTTACAACTAACTCCCTTTTACTCAAACGCAGCCCAAGCTGCGGCCCCAAAAGTCTTACAACAACAAAGTTATAGTCGTTCTTTAAAATAGGGTTTATTGTGATTTATGAAGGAATTTAAACTTTTGTAGAAATACCAGCTTATTTGTTACCGTGGAAAATTCCGAAAAAAATGGAAATGGGGCGTAGTCGGTAAATTTAAATTTTACATTTAGAGGAAGCCCGTTTATGCAAAAACACGAGTTAATAAAGTAGCAAAAGTAAAATTACGTTGGAAAATAATCCTTTTGTAAAGTTTTCGAATAAATATGCTTCCATCTTACGTGCAATGTAATGTATGGCTGTTACCGAGCAGCCCAAATTTCGAGTATATATTCTAACACATTTTCAAGAGAACTGCTAGTTGTTTCTTTGGTTAATGCATCGCTTGGGTTACGTTGGACTAAGGCAACCACGTTTACGTTCGATATGCCCCATTGGGATATCACAAGAGTAATATATTTTTAAGCTGACGTGCGGACATGCCGGTCAGTGACTTATTTATTTAAATGGAACTGTCAAGTAAAATTGCAAACGGACCATTTTTTGTACACTAAGAATAATTTTCTATCGCCACATGTTTGTAATTATTTGAATATTTCCATTACCAAGAGGTTCAGATCTTCCTTTAAATGCTAGGTAAGACTTTACGATTTTCACTGGCTTTAGTCAATTGACAATAAATAGTGATTTTATTCTACATGCTCACCAACACCTTCAAAATAAGATCTATTTTAAAAGCATCTACTTAAATAACAAGCTTTTAAACATGTTTTCTTACGCAGCTCTCCGCATATGTCATGGATTCAGAACCACCCAAACATGTCAACTCATTGCCGAGAAAATAAATGTTCACAACAAAAGTCGCAAATGAATAGGCCTACAATGGATTAAAAAAATAGCTATAACAAGTTATCTCTCTATAGTAGCTTTAGTAATATATTTTGGCATCGGAAGTCTGCGTACTTTATTTTTTTTAAGATTAAGTCAAGATCAAAATGGGATATTTTCGCCAGTTTATTGATTCCCTAAAAATTATGGAGACATCTTTTGTTAAAGGTGAAAAAACTCAATTTATTTTTTAAATTGGAACAGTTTTCAGCATATTTAGTTACTTCGAGGCTTAGTTCTACAATAAAAAATGCAGAGCAAAGTGGCATTAAATCAACGGCGGTTTTTAAGAAAACTGTATCGCAATATCCCGTGATAACTCACTCAAATTTGTGTTATGATAACTGTCTTCAACTTTATACTTACTGCCAATACGATTAAATTACTCTCTACTATACAATAAAAATTTTTAGTTGGGGTATAGCAGGTAACAGCCTTAACATTTTAATACTCAATTTCATCGCAAAAAACTTGGAAGATTTGCAAAATATATTTTTTAAACTTACTTCCCTCTCCTTGTACCAAAATAATGTGCTATCTCAGAAAAACACTAACCTCAATTTCAAGGACGCAAAACAACATTTTTAAATTCTAGTTTACAGCATTTAGCCTCAAGTCAACCAAATAAACTAACATAAACAACCTCAGAGAATGCGACTGATCCTAACCGGGAATTAGTCACCCGCGGGCTGATACCGCGATTTTGTGTCTTGAGGGTCAACGCACATTTACAAGTATTCAAATTGAGGCAGTTTGATCACTGATGCTTTTGCTGTTCCATTTGAAATAACTGACGTTTGATGGGTTTTACTGAAGGAAACTCCCGCACTTCTAGACGAAAGTCTCAGTAAGCATTCTGGTGGCTTCACTGAAAAGGGCAAAAGGGCTTCTGTTTAATTGAAGCGAATAAAAAACCTGATGTAGACTGACCATCGGATTGACGGGCAGTGTCGGCGGAGGGACTGCTCACGACTAGGGCCTTTCACGCTGTAAGAAATATTTATGACATTCAAAAACAGACTGGACAGATTATGGCAGCTTTGTTCGTTGTTCCTGTACGTTCTACAGGAATGTGCTTCTTTACGCGAATTTCGCCTGTCCTTAGACGAATTGTAACGTAAAAAATATTTTTGCATTACGACGCTGGGAAGCACTTTCGAAACAGCAAGAACACTAGTGATGACAATGCTATATCCACATGTTGAGTCAAGGACCTTGCCGGCACTATCCTCGTCACCAGCAGAAACTCGTTTTGCAGGGCCAGCAAATGCTGTCGGAGCTGATTTGGCAGATACAAACAATATTTCGAAGAGAACGTCAATGCGGACAGTGGAATATTAACCAGTAAAGTCGGCGACGCTTTCGGCACTATCATCATCGCCAGCAGACGCTCGTTTTTCAGCACCGAACAATGCTGCCACACCCGATTTGCCAGCGACAAATAGTGCTTCGAAGACAATCTGGGAAGCAAGAGATGCCATTCAACTGTTTCAGAAGCTTAATAAAAAAATAAGCACGTCTCAGGTGGTTGATGAAAAGCGGCTGCGCAATCTTGGGGTAAGCTTCACACTTAGTGAGGATCGTTAAGGATAAGACACTAACACGAGATATACACGACACAAGTGGAGAATAGCATTTTCTGTGTAGGCTCTACACATTCTAATGTTAATGTTGTTTACTTTATTCAGGTCATTGCTGAACGTCTGCAGTTCCTGCAGAATAAGGTGCAGGTACCTATTAGCTCAAATGGAAATGCCGCCGAGATCACTGGTGCGGATCTTGCCAACTTGACGAATATGAACTACAAACTGATCAGTTGTATCACAGCCTATTAGCAGACAATTCAGAGCAAGGAGGTTTGTAGGGACCTTCACCTGCCTATCTTTCGTTTACCACTGTTACAGATACATTTTGTAGTATGCAAATAATCTGCATAATTGGTCGTTTTTCATTTCTGACGTACGACGAAGCGTGATGGATAATGTTGTTTATTCCTGCCTCAATTAATTACCGAACTTTCAGCATGAATTGATGACCTCATGTTCGGGACAAAGACTAGCTGTGCTCTGTTTAAATCCGAAAAGCTGTTTCAATAAACAGGCCCAAAAACCCAGGCCCAGCGTTGAAGTCTACAGAGAATGCGACTGGGACTAATTTGGAGTTAATAAAATGGCCGGCTGACTTCGCGATTTTACGTTTATAGGGCCGGTGCACATTTACGGATATTTCATTTGAGGCAGTTTGGTCACTGCTTCTTCTACTTTTACAAGTTGTTTAACCTGAAAGATGCCAAAACCAATCGTTTGGGTCTGTGAATAACGGGACTATTTTTTCTCGCCTTCTCTCCTCTGTCCTTACGCGTATTATAAAGCGGTTATATGTTTTTTTGCGTTCGCAGGCTCGAAAGGCACCAGAACGGAAGTTGGATGAAAGCACATTCGAAACAGCAGAAACACCAGTGATGACAATGAACTATCCACCTCTAGAGTCAAGGACACTGTTGGAACTATCCTCATCACCAACAGTAGCTCGTTTTGCAGGGCCGATGAGTGCTACTGGAACTGATTCGGCCGCTACAAACAATATTTCAAAGATAACGACAACGCAGACAGTGAGATATGAACCAGCAGAGTCATCGACGCTTTCGGCACTATCCTCATCACCGGCAGACGCTCGTTTTGCAGGGCCGACGAATGCTGTTGGAAATGATTCTGCAAATGCAATCTATTAAGTTGGTTTGGCAGATTTGCTTAACTTGAGTTGACCCAAGTGTGAAAAACTCTAGGCGTTTGGCGGGATTTGAACCCGCGCATCAGAGAAAGCCTTTGCCGGAGGCTAACGCTCTACCGCTAAGCTACAAACGCCCGCTTCACGCCATGAGTTTTAATCACACTTGGATCGATATTACCCGCTCAACTTTTCGCTCATATGGAATCCACCAATACGGGAGAAAGTTGACTGCCCAAGCAGGATTTCCTAAGCAATCATCTAGAATCCACCAGAATGACCACTAGGCTGACTTAATTATTAAGTTGGTTTGGCAGATTTGCTTAACTTGAGTTGACCCAATGCAATCTAGATTTCGAAGCTACCGGCAATGCAGACAGTGGAATATCAACATGAAGAGTCAAGGACTTTGCCTGCACTATCCTCATCACCAGCAGACGCTCGTTTTTCAGCGCCGACGAATGCTGTTGCACACGATTTGCCAGAGACAAATAGTGTTTCGAAGACACTATGGGAGGCGTGAGATGCCATTCAGCTGTTTCAGAAGCGTAGTAAAGCCATAAGAACGTCTCAGGTGGTTGATAAAAGGCAGCTGCGCAATCTTGGGGTAAGCTTCACAATTAGTGAGATTCGTGAAGGATAAAAAAATGACCCGATAAGTACACTGTACAAGTAGAGAAAAGCATTTTCTGTGTAGGCTCTACGTAGTCTAATGAAACTGTGATTTTCTCTATTCAGGTCATTGCTGAACGTCTGCAATTCATACAGAATAAGGTGCAGATACTTATAAGCTCAAATGTAAATGGAAATTCCACCGAACTCACTGCTGAGGATCTGTCCAACTTGACAAGTATGAACGACGTGCTGCTTAGTTGTATCACAGCCTATCAGCAGACAGTTCGGAGCAGGGAGGTTTGTATTCACCTTCATCTACCTGTCTTCAGTTTTGCCACAGTTACAAATGCTTTTTGTAGTGTGTGACTAAGTGGCATGAAGGGCGTTTTTCACGTCTGATGTAGGCTGAAGTGTGACATATAATTTTATTTATTCCTACATCAATAAATGTCCAGACTGTCACCACGAATTGCTGAATTAATGTTCGTGACAAACACTAGCTGCGTTATATCTGGATCCGAAGGGCTGTTTCAATAAACAGGCCCAAAAACCCAGGCTCAGCCTTGATGCCAACAGAGAATGCGACTGGGCCCTTACTTGGGGTTGTGTGTTAGTTCGACCATCGCAAGCGAAGATGTGTACCATTTGCCCGAGAGCATGGACGGTAACTGGGGACAGGTATAGTGAAAGTAGACGCGCCGCCATTTACCGCACTCTAAAACCTCTCAACTGCATCAAACGGTGACAAGATAAAGTCGAGATGACCGAGCCGGCCGCAGCCAGAAACACCGCATAAGATAGTATTTAGTGATAGTAGAATTTGGGCGGGTACTACTGCGCTGTCTACCCTTACTCCCATATAATAGGTGCCTAGCCAGACTTTAGCCAGCCAGGACCGGTACTGGTTATACCACTTCTGCGATTTATAAGACTACTAAGTAGGGTTTAGCTGTGTGATAGTGTTTGCTGGTACATTTACTGACTGCTTTGGAAGTCAGAAGTGACGCTGATTAAAATCAGCACTGGGCTCATATTCCTTCACTTTCTACAAGAAGTGTAGAAATACTGATGTTAGCACTGACGCCACCATTTTTCAGAGGTGACGCTAACTAAGCTAAAGGTAGGGCTCATTTCGCCTTGGTCTCATTAAGGAATGTGAACCTAGGCTTAACTATTTTGGGGTCCGGAGCAAAGCTGGGTTTGCCTTGGTTTCTGCACTCTCAACTCGATCCGCCGAGCTGTACGGACTAAGTTGATGCTGATATGGCTACGTGCCTATGCTAGAAGTGCTTATCCTAGTTATCATGCTTACTAAGTCCACTACTTAGTATACTATAAGTACTGCCTGTGTATGCTCGTAAAGCAGTCGCAACCAGTATGCACTCCCAATCTGTGTGAGGTAAGAGTGATTAGCATTTGGATAATAATACAGTAGACGCCGTTGATCATGCAATATTTCGACATATGTGAAAGACTAATACTCTTTCGCTAATCGGAATTGACTCCAGTTGTGATACTGATTATCGTGTAGTGTATTATGAAGTCATTTCAGTAGGGATAGGAAGCCGGCTTTTTAACGAGCTTCGTTCCGACTCCTAGCAAAACGTTTCTATTGTAAAACTGACTGTTTAAGTAGTATGCCTTTTTATCATTGATTTTGACTGCCTTTATAAATTTAAATATATATTTTATGGTAAAAATGCACGAGAAAATTATTTTTTACTTGTTTGATAGCAAATTACGCATTCTTTTAATTTTATACTCAAAGAAAGGGCAGCTTTCAGTTTTAAATTAGTTGCTAATTATGAACTTTTTTACGATTGTTATGTCTTCATCCATAATAAAGCGTATCCGTCAATTTATTAGTGCTGCCTATGCTGCATAAAATATATTCCAGTATTTGATGACTACTAGGCGACGTCTTCCTCAAACTGTAGGCGAAACTGTACATTTCTTAAAACAGGATGCACACAGTGCGCAGTTTTTAAACCCTGAATTCGAGTGTAGCATTCACTCGGTTAGAAAACTTTTCGGCAATCTGGCAACTTTTTTAAAACGCGTAATTTGCTATCAAACAAGTACAAAAAATAATGTTCTCGTGCATTTTTTCCATAAAATATATTTGAATTTATAAAGGCAGTCAAAATCAATGATAAAAAAGCGAACTAATTAAGTAGTCAGTTTTTACAATATATACGTTTTGCTAGGAGTCGGAAAGAAGGTCGTTAAAAGCCAGCTTCCTATCCTTACTGAAATGACTTCAGAATACACTACACGATAATCAGTTTCACAACTTGAGTCAATTGCGATTAGTTAGAGTTCCTTATGCTATTAGAAATGTGTTCGAAAACCTGCTTGTAGAAAAGGCATAAAAACGTTCACTTTCTCATTTTAACTTTTGTTCTTCTACAGTTTACGTGCAGATACTGCGGAACCTGTTCCGAGGAGGATAACTTGTGTACTAGGGTCCTCTTACGTTCGACGGTGATATTTTATAAGAACAATTCTCACACTAAGGCTCCTTATGCCTTTTTATCTCCTACTTTGAACTCACTTATGGTCACTCTTTAATATTTTTGATTTCTATTTTTGAAAATATTTTTACGACGTCTTTTTATCATCTGTTCCTGATAGCGTTGTTTTTTAAATAAAATGCATTGCGTATGCAATATTGGATCCTTAATGCCAGTGCGTTTTTTATTATCATTATCCTACACTGATGGATTAGAAAGTTGACACCAGTGTCCTTATTAAAGTTTGACCGTTAATGGCGACCGTTCACTTATAAACCCACCCACGTAGACTCTTACTAGATGAAATACGACCCAGTTGGGCTGTTGGAAACCCGAGGGGCTATGAAACGCGTGCTCAAGTGAGAACGTTCGAGAACTCAATGCCCAAATAGGAAGAAAATGTCTCGAATAAATGCCTGCCTCCTGATCCTACTTTTCAGCATTTTATATATAGTTCTTTGATCCTTATGTTATTCTATCGAAAATGAAGGTTAGAAAAAGGGCAGGCCACCGACCTTTCGCAATGAAATTAAGTTGGTCTGTGCCGGTCACCCTCTGCTTTTCGGGTGCAATATATGGAACATCTAGGTATTACGTGCGCTCAAGCATTTCGTATGTTATCGTAGACATTTGCGAGCCGAGCCACTTTGCTGTTTTGCGTAACATATGGTGCTATGTACTGAGAACCGGATCTTCTATAGGCTAGACACACGTGAGCTATCTAGCTCTGTCGGCCACTGCGTCCAATCACCACATCGGATGATTGCCCGACACAGGGAGTGTGCTCATATCTGGAAAAGACAAGAGCGGACTTGAGGTAGACAACATCCAGCGCCCACTCTTCACTGTAAGCAATCGGACACGTTTGCATGGTGCTAAAAGCCGTGCTCTGTAAAGTTACCAACTTACGAGATAATTCGTTCCTCCACTCAGGGTGGACTTGCAGACTGAAAGTCGCCTATTTAGCTCGCTGCGTCGGGCACCTTCACAGTTTCCTGGTTCAGGTCATGGTGACTCTTCTATGATCGTAAATAAAGAGAAAGAGAGTGTGCAGCAGCAGCAACGCAAGTCTATTCACATTGTAAACTACAGTGGAGCCTCGGGTGACGAACGGCCCAATCTATGAACATTTTAGGTAACGAACGTGACAATAGCGTAAAATGCGTTTCAATTAACGAGCTCCTTTTTAGTTAACGAGCTGTCAGTGCGTGTGTGTGTGTGTGTGCCTCCGCTCACCGTCAAGTCTTGCTTCCCGGTCGCTTGCAGCCAATCAGTTGAATGATGCAGATCGACTGTGCACATTTCGAAAGACAAGCGCTTCATGTAATGAGCTTGGTGCTGGAATGGATTAAACTCGTTGACCGAGGTTCCCCTGTACTTCATGCACAAGTCCCCGTTCTTGCGCACACCCTGCCGTGGGTTCACACAAAGGAAATTTTTGGAATCTACGCTCAAAATTTTACATTTAGGGTAATATCTAAAATATTCCCTGAAATTCGAATACTGGCTGGCATATGATGACTAACAAACCAAAAAGTGCTATTCCTGTCCTCCCTAGAGTTTCAGTTGTCACGGGTTTGCCTAATTCAGCGCACTTCCTCCTTTCTAGTAACGTGTTTAACATTTCTCCAGTTATGAGGTCAGGCAGTCAGGTTTTACGGCTTGTTATGCGTGTGGCGGTCCTCAAATGTGCGCTGTCTGTCCCTGAGCAGCTGCAACCTCCATTCTGCAAATATTCAAGTCGGGCTTCTGCCTGGACCCAAAATACTAACCGGTTTATTTCGATTATTTTGCACCTACAACAGCAATATTTCCACAACTTTATATTCCGGTATGGTCATTGACGAAGAAGAACAAAGCCTTTCCCGCTATGTGGGTTCGACTCCCATCGAAGCTGCGAATGTTTCACAATAGGGTCAACTGAATTAAGCAAATCTGTCGATTCCCCCTGGCAAGTAGATGAGCCTAGCAGTCATTCTGATTGATTCTAGAGGAATGCTTAGGAAATCCAACCTGAGCAGTCAGCTTGCTGTTCTGTAACGGTGGATTCCATACAAACAGTAAGTTAGGCGGGTAAAATCAATCCAAGTGTGCTTAAATTCGCGGCGCACGATGAGCCTCGTAGCTCAGTGGTAGAGCGTTGGCTGAACAAAAAGCGCTCCCTGTTGTATGGGTTCGACTCCCATCACAATTGGGTCAGCTGAAGGAGAAAAAATTAAGTATACACGCTGCCTAAAATACAAAGTGAAGAAATTTGTGGGGCAGAAAGCAGACGCTTTTATACCGTCACCAGCCATTAATGTCCCTACCTCCACAAGAGGAACTCCCGAAGTTCAAAAAGGGTGCACTCCGTCGTCCTTCAATGGTATTAGTACACTGCTAAGGGGTTCGTGCCATATCTGCTGTGACCCTGTAGTGTCCTTCACCCTTTGTGATTCTCCACACACTAGTTAACATACGGGCAGTCCTCGGCCTATCTCTAGCACAACCGTGAACACTTGACTCGCGCAACCACTAACACTCGCGCACTTGTAGGCCGTCCGCAATTCGCCTAGTGCATCATCTTCAAAGTTAATTTACACAACAGCCGTATTGACCTCTGCGAAGACTGCCAAGCTCAGACACTTCGGACACCGCCTCGCTCGAGTGCAAACCTAAGCTCGTCCGAAAGTCAACTTCCGCCAACCTATTCTCCAATTCCTCCATACAGAATACGATATTCCTCTCACTTGGCATCTCACTTATTCTCTCTCCAAAATGAACAGGGTCTGAAGATCGCTGCAACAAGGGTCTTCCTTATTAACTTACCTAATTGCGATATATTGAGCTCATTCGGGAATAAGCATTCATGACAGACAGTGGTTCGCACAGTTCTTTAGCAAGTTCTTGAAGTACTTTTGCCACATTGTTTTATTTGAATCAGCTGTTCAAACATGGCCTGCTCTTGCTTCATGCTTCCTGCTACCCCGAGAGATCACATATGGGTTTCCGGTCTCCCGGCCCTTGAGTTCGTCGACAAAATCCTTCAAATGGAAGGCAGGCGTTATTCAAAAAACAGACAATGACAAAAGAAATGGGGCAAGCACTCCTTTTTGTGTTTACACCAAACCACTTCCTTCTAGGTGTAAGCAGGTTGGTTCGTAATGGTGACTCAAAACGCCATGTGGCAGTGCTCTCTAAAATTTTTGCATCTGATTAGGTCTCAAACAGGTAAAACCTTAAATTCTAAAATGTCAGAATACCGGGCTATGAATTATAATTCATCTCCTGCTCACCGGAATAATTTGAAGGTTTGTTGACGGTTTGGACAGCTGGGCCTGCTGTCTTTTGTAAAAGTGAATACTGCCTTTTATAGATCAGCAGTTTAAAGTTGCAGCTGTAAATGTTAACCTTGGGCTGATCAATTTTTCTCTATTCACTGTCTGGCCTTGCGTGTGGATTTAGCTTTGGCGTGGCGGCATTTAGTGGTCTGTTCTGTCCTCACGGTAGAGGGTGCTGATAAGCCTGCCCCCTCTTCCGGTAGTTTCGTCAAAGGGCTGTCTTAAGCTGCTAATCCTGACTTAGGTTTGACCGTTCCCTGCCATTTACCTACGTAATGGCGCAAGACTTTGTGGGCCGCAGAGAGGTCCAGATGCCTATTGACAGAATTGGCGTCTGAGTACCATGCCTCAAGTTTTTGAGGCTCCTTGGCCGACGATGGTCGCTCCTTGAATATTGAAGTCGTGGGCGGTCTCTCCGATATGTGTGGCAAGCTTTGAGTTAGGTTCTAGTCTCCGGGCGGCCACTTTGTATGCTTGTAGGTGGGTCTGCAATTAAATGCGTGTCTACTCCTTTGCTGGCTCCTGTGGAGCATGGTATATTGGTTGCACGAGTCGGCGCCTATCTAAAAGAATAAAGGAACACCCCCCACAATGGCTAAGGAAGGGTGATTTCAATACCAACAGAACCATCAACAGCTCTTTCCTAGCGCACATGGTGGATTCCGGACACCAGGTGGACCCCAACGAAGCCTTCAGGGTGATCTACAAGGCCCCACCAAGCTACCCTAAGTCACTGGGACAGTGACTGTTGGCAACAGCAGAAGCAACTGCTATCCGGTTAAGGAAGCCAATTTTGTGCGCGCAGAAAAACCTGCTGCAAGCCCCAAGCTTAGCATGGCCAACAGCCACCTAGGTACCGGCATTTCCCCAAGTCTCTTCTCTCCTCTTCCACCCTCTTCTCCCTAATTACCGCTTAATTAGCCGCTTCTTACTACCCACCCCATACTTTATCTCCCGGACTAATTTGCCTGTAACGTTGAACGTAATTTGCCTACAATTTTACCATATAAATGTAATGGCCTGACGAGAATTTATTGAAAGTATACGTATGGTCGCCAATTAATCTTCGAATTAAAGAACTGTTTTTCTAACGTAATTCCAGTCACCATCGTTGCAACGTATTTTGTAGACAACTGCGAAGGTTTTGGTAGGGGGCAGTCTGTCTTTAGGTTGCATCACTCGGCGGCGTATTGTCGCCTGAGGTCGATGGGCTATGCCTACTCCAGCAGGTTGTAACAGTCGGGAGACTTCTTTTATGTAGGGAATGGCCCAACAGACTTCGGGTTGCAAATTTGCTGCCCGTAGTCTGTTCACTCGGCGCTTACTTTCGTTGATAAAAGAATTCGGGTATACATTTGCTCGAAAGAAGTCAAGCAGGTATTGTTGTTCCACTCTTTTGTCAAGTTATGTGCTGCAATGCGTTTCAACTCTTTGGAAAAGAGTACGAACGCAGCTACGTTTTTGAGACAGAGGGTGATTGCTGTTGAAGTGGAGTATTTGTTTCGTGCTGGTGGCTTTTCTGAATACTGTGATTTGCAGTAATACCTGGTTGAAGACTCGCAGAAAGCATGAATGACCATCAGATTTTCTCACTCTCTGATTTGCTTCTGACTGTGGTGGTTGCTCTGGGATGTACTGGTCCCATCCAACCTAGACCGTTACTTAGCAAACACTGGTCGGCATTTTGTAAGTCCTACATTTTGGTCGTCGATTTCAATAATGTCTGCTTCGAGGTTCAGCAAGGTGGATGCAAACGCGGTGACTTACGCTGGATTATATTGAAAGTAGACTGTGCAGGTTAAGATTAGGACTACGGTTGTGATTCACAGTAGAGCTAGCGTTAGGATTGGGACACAGAAATATTATCCGTTCGTGCAATTATGCGCAGGCCCACCTTTATTTCATGGGCGGGCCGTTCTTAGTCCATGTCCTGTTCATGGAGCCATATAAGTAACCGTCGCCCAAATAATGCCTTGAGCATGTTGAAATATAATAACATTACCGACAAAGGCAAGGGAAAATGAAATAGCCATTTCTGGCCTAGTAGCCGTCGGCAGCCAGTTGTAACCAATCCCGGGTACTGCAGCAGCAGCTGGCCGGCCAGAAGTGGTCATTCCAGTCTCCCTCGCGTTAGTCCTGGAAATGCTATTCAGTCTATATAATAAGGCGCTGTATAGCTGCTGGCGGAGCTCGACAGATGGGTCATAAGCACTTCATCGAAGCGCAGTTCATCAGCGCCTCGCCACCTGCCATTTGCTGTCACTGCTGATCGGGTATATATTCACTCAGAAATGTGCGAACACCGATCGAAAAGCTTCCGAACTAAACAATGTTCTTGTAGTTGCAAGAGGTCCCCAACGTGCGACCGCCTGCAAGGCCGACTCTTGCAAAGTAATAATAGCAGTAAAGGGGGTTTGACAGCATTTGGGGGTGACTTGATACAAAACTGTTTCGGGCTTATTAGCCTTCACCAGCCAAGCATAACCCTGAACACCAGCTGGTCGGACAACACGAACAAACGCACTCACAGACGGCGCAGTTGGTCCACCACTGGTGTCTATCAGATGGGTCATAAGCACTTCAAGGAACCGCATCTCATCAGCGCCTCGCTACCTGCCATTTGCTGTCACTGCTGATCGGGTAGGTATTCACTCAGAAATGTGACCCATCTTATAGACACCAGTGGTGGACCAACTGCGCCGTCTGTGAGTACGTTTGTTTGTGTTGTCCGACCAGCTGGTGTTTAGGGTTATGCTTGGCTGATGAAGGCTTATAAGCCCGAAACAGTTCTGTATCAAGTTACCCCCAAATGCTGTCATACCCCCTTACTGCTTTATATATATTCACTCAAAAATGCGCGAACACCGATCGAATAGGCTTCCGAACTAAACAAAATTAATGTGGTGGTCAGAGGTCCCCAACGGGTGACCGCCTGCCATATATGACCGCCTGTGATATAATAATTACTGGCCTTAGCAAGTATGAGTACTAGAATTAGCACTCCTGGCGTTGGCCTACTTCTTCTAGTAGCAGTATTCCAGCCCTAGCAGTCATTAATTTAGGAAAAAAACTGACACAGTTTTGGAGAACAGAGGTAGGGGGCTAAAAACCGCGGCAAGCATTGATGTGCTCCGAGCCCCATTCATCTACGTTGTTCGGAATAGCATAAATCTAGGTGCCGACTCCCAGTTGAGATCGGGGGAGTATGAGCCCAGCGCGGACTATAATCCATGCCATTTCTAACCAATTATTAGCGCCAGTAATGATACTTGCACTACTGTCACTCAAATACACTGCTAGTAAGCAGTAGTATAAATAGTAGTAGCAGTAGTATCAATATCAGCCTGATCTCCTTGAGTCTTCCTAGACACCCGCTGAAGGTGAGTAAGGCTATGTAGTGCAGTAGTAGCAGCGCAAAAGGTTACTGTTCATTAAGACTACGCTAGGCGGCGTTTCTGGCCTGCGTTGGGGAGAGCGGCCTGCACCTGGCACAGCTCGATCATTTCGATTCTGTCTTGTCCCCGGTTCAAGCAGATAGAGGGTTTAAAGTGAGGTAGGCAGTTGCGCGTCTATTACACTTAAATCTCGCGTCTGTCTCCAGTCACTATCCCTGCTCTTGGGTGTCATTAAAATCGATAGTCGAACTATCATCACAAACACGCATTCCAAGGAAAAAGTTTTGGCAAAAAAGTTGTCCATTTGTAATTGAAGTTATCTGGCAGCATCTTCGCACTCAGATATTTTAATCAATAACGGGAAAGATAAAGCTCCCAGCAATAATGACATCTTTATTCTCGTGTGTTTTGTATATTTACGTAATAAGCCGAAGAGGGCAATTAAAAGGCTGATTAGGCTAACGTTAGGACAGAGAATATGCCAGTGTTCGGGCATACTTAACATATATAATAATGCTCAACAATCCTGCATCTTGTACCTGACAATTTGCCTTACCCACGGCGGTCTACTTACAATTTATGCAAACCACAACTCCTTATCTTAACCTGGTCTATCTTTCCTTAATTTTTGATGTCCGCTGAGTGATACTTTGATATCTCAACTAGCTGCAGAAAGCCATGCTTTTCTGAAAACCATCATGTGTATTCTAATTGCATAAAGTCCGTTTTTTGTTCTCTCAGTTTTTTACAGATGTTTTGTTCCTTTGCGAAGACCATCTTCACCCATATTGTCACCAGGCAGGTCTGGGCTTCTTCACGGCAAGTTGTGACCACTGGAGAGGCTTCTTGCATTAGACTAGTTGGCCATGTTTTATTCTTGGTTATTTCTCTCCTCTGTGAAGTCCTTCCCTGAATTATATTCCCACTGCCCGCTATTTCAGTCTTTGTCTTGTTTTGTAGTTCATTTAACGAACTATTTTGTGCGAGTAACATAATTCATGCTAGATAACGACGCTTGGCTTAGTTTTGTTGAAATATCGTCAACAGTCTCCTTATTCCTTGTCACCGATTAGTCTGAAGTTTTTTCCTGGCGACGGACCTCGCTTCCTTCTCTTGATTTACTTTGAGTTTTCCACGACTTTGTCTTTCTTAAATGGCTGTCCGGTGCTTTTGGGTAGGAGATTTGACGCATTTTTAATTGCTTTGAATTTACTGTGCTCCAGAATAGTAAGAAGACCTTTTTTTAACCTATACAAATTGAAATCGCTTGTTAGGATCCTCACAGCTGACAAAAGTACCGACAGACCCTGGGTCCGTTCCAATTTTCATAAATTGTTTAGTACTCGATGCCAGTGCGCCGGTTATTATTTCCTGTTGTGTCTCCTGGAGTCCAGAGTGTTTGTACAACCTGCATTCCATTGATCCCACCAGTATTTTACACAAGAGACTCTTACTGAGCTCAAAATCGTTCCCGGAAGTTTTTCGGATTTGGGAAATTAATCTGACCATTTGCAGACCGTACCACGTAGGTCAGTGGTAACCGCACTGGCTTTTCTCACCAGAGGCACCAGGTTAAATGCCTGGACCTGCAACTCTGCTAGACAGGGTTATTTCATGAATGAGCACCTCATTGCCAATGTTTTCAGTACGTTTGAGTCTACTCGATGATAGTACTTGATAATTTCAGCAAGTTTAGGATATACACGTTGACAGATAATCAGCTGGGTAGAGAACGCTTCGGCCGTTCGTAATCTTTGGTGAAACTATTTGAGGAGAGCTGTCCAGCAGAGAGCCTGGTAAAGATGTTTTGACTATTGCTGATCGTTGTTAAGGAGAAATTTAATGTACACTTCTTCGGTCGAATTGAGAGACATGAGTGCTGAGGCTCTGCCTTGAAGGGCTTGAAGAGCTCTTGCCTCGGCACAGTAGAAAAGGAGTCCTAACCCCACAGGTCCCAAGAATCTTAGAACTATCGAGTTGGCGTACTCGAACTTTGAGCAATTTTCTGTCACCTCACATCATTTTTTTGACGCGGCATTGGCTAAACTATACGATCGGGGAAAATTTAAAAAAAATTCAGAGAAGGATATTCGAACCCGAAGGAATAATGCCAAGGTGAGTTAAAGGACGAAGACGTTTAAGGCAGTCTGGTTGGTTATCGGGTCTGTGATGTAAGAGTAGTTAAAAATCGCACAAATGCACCTATATTTTACTAGTTTAACTGGCTTGCGTGAGCTAAAGATG
Organism: Ligula intestinalis; assembly: GCA_036362985.1. Classification (NCBI taxonomy): domain Eukaryota; kingdom Metazoa; phylum Platyhelminthes; class Cestoda; order Diphyllobothriidea; family Diphyllobothriidae; genus Ligula; species Ligula intestinalis. The sequence continues at coordinate 13,089,864 of JAYGXS010000005.1, read as the reverse complement.
GTTTGATGTGAAAAACTGAATGGTATGCATTTCATTTAAATTTGATGTGTAAGAAAACGCTGCCCTTTTTCTGAAAATATAGGCCCGAACACCAGCAGTCATGTCTGCCGCAAAAATGAATTTCATGCAGCTGTCCAACCATATAAGATGCTACAACCAAAGCAGCTAAGGAACCCATGAAAATGTCCTCTTTTACGCCTGATGCGAAGTTCATTACTAACTTTGTATTTTACCTCGATTCGGTACGGTATTGTCGAGCGAACTTTGTTGTCGTCATACTGCTTAAGTCTACTGTTAATTATTACGTTTCAGTCAGAATTGTCTTGCCGCGTGCGTCAGCAAGGTAAGTCATGTGAAAGGCTACCCGATTTTGAAGAAGGATTCGAGATACCATGGCCTCGAATGTGCAACCGCGAAGGGTGTTGTCAAAGCTTGCCTGTGTCAGCGTAGTCGGCTCACATCCACTCTCCTAGTAACATATGTCAAGGTTATGCGGTAAGGAGTTCCAGCAAAATGCTGACAGTTGTTTGACAATCAACCCCCTCTGCCCCCCCACCAACACCCCTACAAGACTAAACCCAAGCATCTGTGTTGAGTCAACAGGCCGCATAGAGACTGAAGGGGTTCTTTGTTGAAAAAACGCACGTGCTATTATTTCGTCACTCGCTTATGGAACTCAAACTTCAACAGGCTGCGCGCGCATGCTTTCAAATGGAGCCAGCTGATCTGCCAGCAACGCTCGCAGCACTGAACGAACCGGTTTGCGTTGCGTTAGCCTACTTCGAGAATATGCAGTCATCATACCATGGAAGTATTTATGAAATTGATGTCAGTGCACTTCCTATGTATCATTATTCATCCTCAGGCCTGTATAGTATAATAAACAGAAGAATAGGGACGACGGTCCGTGAGCAGTATTTGTGGAGGAGGGGATTTCGTGCGTTCAGATATCGGTTTTCATTGTTTAAGCTCGGCTCCTGGCCTACAATTAACCTACCGTGTTCGTTCTCACCTCCTGCCATGTCGCGTGAGGGATAACGTGGGGAACGGGAACAAACAAGACCTCGTGTTAGGCTCGAACACAGACGCACCTGACAAAGAGTTGGGCATAAAAACCGATGGCGGGGGTCGTAATGGGAATGGGGACACTGATACTGACTTAGCAACTACCCACAAGACGCGCGACTCAGCAAGTATGGGCGAGACGCCCATGAGCAAAGGTAAACGGGGACTAGAAGAAGACAAGCGGAACCCAAACATCAAACAAGTACAATGTAGGCAAGAGCAATGACTGCTGTCAACCCAAAACCGCCCTTCTCCTCCGACGAAGGGGGAGTGAGAAGCAGTAGACAGCAGGACGTTGATTGATTCCCAACTCGCCCGCAGGGCACTCGGCACCAACAGACTCAGAACAAACAAAACGCCAATTTGACACCCATAAATACTGTGAGGTGGCGTAGAGAACTCAGATCCGACCATTGAAACCTGCCTAATTCCAAAACTTTAGGAAATTAAACTTGTTGTTCCCATGATCGCCTGTTATGCTTATTTATGTCCGGAACTCGCATTTTTGCTTCATTCACTTAAGTTCGAGCCTCAAGGCACACTGGGACAAGTATAGCTCCTAACGAGATCGGATAAATAGGCATCAGCCTGGCAGGTGGTCACCACTTTCGGGACCTTTAGCTACCACGTGAACTTTGTTTAGTTCGAAGGCATATTGGATCGGTGTTCGGGCATTCCTAGCTGAATATTTACGCAGAAGGACGTTACCAACAAAGATATGGGGCACTACAATGGCAGAAATGGCCATTGTCAGAGGTAGAAGGACATTACCAGCAAAGACAAGGAACATTAGGAAGACTTTTCTGGCTCATTTGCCATCGTCAGCTAGTGAAACGTTATTCCAGTGTTGGCGCTAAAATTGCTGCCACACTCGAGTTTTGAACTCGCGTCTCACCGGTCAGAGGCAAACGTCCTAACCATTGAGTGAAAAACTCACAGTCTTTCCGGTATCCGATCGGGGATCGGTAGTAGATATACGTACACTGATCTGTTAGAGGACCCACTCGTCCGTCCATGTTGCCATTCGAGCTTTTATTCAAGCCTCCATCTTGAGGCGGCTAGGACATAAGTAGGAGAGCACTACTGGCAATGACATGGGTCACTAGATTGGTTATTTTTGGCGCATTAGCCGTCGTCAGCTAGTAATACCCAACTCCAATGTTCCTGCTGAAATTACTGCCACACCTGAGTTTGGTAGATTCTAGGCCAACTGTCTGGCGAAGACGGCTCTCGAATTCGATTTATAATTCTTGAGCCTGAAAATTGTATCTTCGGAAGAGTTTTGTCTGAACGAATATTTATGCTCGTACTGTACACACGGATAGTTTGGGAGGTTGGTCGGCGCTTTTATTGGTTGGACACTTCGAAAGAGCTTAGTCCACCTGATGTCCATCCTTTATTTTCTGATAGTTCGCACATAGCATTGGGCGAACAACGAGGCGCCTAGAAAAGACAGTACGTGAACACCTACAGACCTAGTTAAGAAAAGGTGAAACTAGATCGATATCGAGTGTTTTTCTCGCAGTGTCGGTACGAACGAACGATGTGATCCTAACGAAGCCTTCTGGGTTGTCTACCTGATAGCAGCCAATTTTTCTAAAGGCCTACGCCAACGAGTGCTAGCAACAGCCGAAGCAGTGAATATACGGCTGGCGAATCCAGTGCTCTGTTGTCAAAAGACAACAAACACAAGCATTTTTACTTCCGTGGCCGATGCCGACGCCAGGTGACGATCACATAGCACCCTCACCCCTAATAACAGCCGTTCACTCCGTGACAGTAATCATCCCTCCACATACCTGACCCATGACCAATGCCCAAAACCTAGCCTAATTTCCTCCCTCCCGCAGCCCCTAGCGCGGGACCTAATCGCGCCATGCGGGCGGCGTGAAAACGATGAGTTGTAATCAAACGACACTTATTAATGTCGTCTAAGTGTGAGAATTTCATTACTGCCTGATGAAGCATTGCTAACGGCACATGCTTACCGACTGAAATTTCCCCATTAAACATAGGTATATTTGCAAAGGTATAGTTCAGGCGTATTTGTTGAGGATTCGGGTAAGGTGAGAGATACTGCACTGATAGTGTCATCCGCCATAGTGTTTGCAGGGAAGGACTCAAATCGCAGGCGAGTAAAGAAATACTAAGGCACTGCAAAATGAGTGGCTGAATTGTATACGAATAGATAAACACGTGACAAAGGCAGCGCGCATTCTCGTTTAGGATCATTACGTTAGCGAGTATGAACCATCGATGACACAACCCTACGCTAAGAAGTCTTTATAAACCATGCAATATAGCCAGACAATAACGTAATGATCTGCCAACACCAACCCGCCAGCTTCGCGGAAGGCTCCCAAAACTTCGCGGAAGTAATTGTTATCGTCGAGACAACTGGGACACGAAAATTGTATTAAGGGTTGGATCACGTGTTACAGACACTGGAAGGAAAGGAAGGCATTGCAGAGTCCAACAGATAAGGTCTGGGACTCAAAGAGCCCCTTGGGCACGGTAAACGCGGTTTTGTGGTGGTCAATAGGATGGTCTCCGTCCTGCCATTAACCAGATGTTAAATCTTGTGTAGAAAAACCTGCTACGTCGCCTAATACAGCGTGTAGACGGGAAAAATGGAAAGAATCGCATATTGTAACCACGTTAAGATGCCGATGCTCAATACAAAGGCGAAGGGACTGGTCTTTTTTAGAACCGATGCATGAAGGATGCCCAAGGCTGCATGATTTTAGCGTGTAATAAATTATCGAGGCATTTATCGACCTCTTCGCGGTAGCATACGCGGATCGCGCACAGAGATTGCCAAAGAGTTTTAGAATCGCCCTATAGATAGTATGCTGTACCAGGCGTGCACGACCGATAATGCCAGTAAACCAGGCGCTATTCGGTTTCTCATTCAAGCCTTTTTTTAGACAGTCGCAGAAAAGGATAGTAGACCGCAGCCAGAAATTAGATGCCAGATCATGAGACTGTAAGACCAAATACCACACCGAGAAACGTTTAAAGTTGTTAAATCGATCTGATGCAGTTAGGCAGACTGGGAGGCTGCTCCGAATGGTCTGGCATATAGAAGCGGCGAAGAAAGGTTAAGCTAACTCCTAGAATGCGGTTCATTTGACGGACCTCGGCAACGCCTTCAATTATAGAGAGACCAATATCTTCACAGGAGGTGACAACTGCGTTCCACCGTTGGCCATAGGTTGTGCCCATTCTGTCGTATTTGGATGATGGTGGGCCACGCATGTAGTCTCCTCTAGTACGGTTCCGTATATCGTTCTCTGATCGCTGGTTGGTTCAGCCACAGTCTGCCGAAGCAGTTGAACATCGTTCTTGCCCATGAAAGCACAGCACCATGCCTTCCCTTGATGAACCCTCTGGTGGTTTTTACAAAACCTCGAATGACCGGCCTGTAAGAGCTCTCGCATCATTTTTCTGCCGTGATTAATTACTACGCGTCTGGCCAGGTCTGTATTAACCGGAGGTTAGCATGGAGCACAGTTCAGTAAAACGTTATTACCGAGAGACCTGCACAGAAACCAATCCGTGCAGAGGCAAAAGACTCTTGATAAGAAATATGTTCCACGGTTCAACCAATGACAACGTATAGTGCCTCAACAGAGAACTGATAAAAACTAACAAGCGAGTTCAAGGACGCACTTCATAGGAAGGGGATGCGACCACTAGAACAAGAAATGCAATAGCCTGACATTTCGAATTCTCATTCGAGTATATTATCAGACAGTCACAGAAAAGGGTGATAGACCGAAATCAGAGGCTAGAAGAGAAAAGGCCACACTGGGAATCGTCTAATTTCGTTAAACGGATCTGGCGCGGTCGGGAGGCTACTCTAAATGGTCTAGCGTGCAACGGCACTTCGGAAGAGTTAAGTCCTAGAACACGGCTCGTTTGATGGACTTCGGCCAAAATCCTCAAAAAGGGCGACAACCGCATGAGCAGCGAACAGATGGAGCCATGGCTACCTGGACTGTATTTAATTAACGAAACACAACTGCCTACCATCTCCCATGTTGGCTGCTGTGTATTTTGCTAAGTAAGATTATAAGGGTGCTGGTTACCAGCAGTGAAGGTGACAACGACCCAAAATGCCGCGTATTTGGCAAGCCAAGATGCGACTGCCGATGGAAAATCATGTCCATCACGCCGAAACTCCCAACTAACATGAGCCTACCATAGCTGCCTGCGAGAACAGGGCATATGTGGGCGGTGGGGGATCGAGTAGACAGTCTCCAGCAAAAACTTAACTTTAATAGGGCTCAGAAGACGAAGATGCGATCACTGGAGCAAGAGTTTTATTTGCCTGACGTTTCGGATTCCCTCGGGAATCCTTAATCATAGGTAATGATAACATAGGCATGGCCATGCGCAGATGAGGTCAGAGGACTGTCAGAGTGATCTCTGTGGCGTTCTGTCATCAATGCTCTTTCCGGATTTCAACCACAGTCTCAGTCAGCGCTTTCAGACGAGCTGACTTGCAGTCACTTGACTGACTTCCACTGAGACACACACACAGGTGCGTCCAGGTTGTCGTGGCTGCCCAAACGCCAATTGAATACGGTCTTTCCCCGGCCCTCGGCCGACACAGTCTATGCCACGCCTCGGGTAATACCACACGCACCAATCGGAGAACAACGAAACCAGCTCCAAAATCATACCTCAGCGACTACCGGCAATGTATCATTCTCGTTCAAGCATGGCTTCGCCAGTCGCCATTGTCATCTGAGACGGCAACCGCCATTTCTATACACAATAAATCTCTCTCACAGGTGCCTTTTGCCTTTTATCTACTGCTGGGAATTTGGCCTGACGATTTTAGCGATCAGAGCACAACCACAGATTAGACACCACATCTCTCCAAAAAGATCTTAGTGTAGATTGCAAGTGTTTTTTGTGGAGGCAGAAAAGCAACCTCAAGGGCTGCAAACTAAATGGTTAAAATAATAAAAAAAAATAGCGATATCAGCAGAATCAGAAAACACAGAATAAAAAAAGATGGCTGGAAGTTAGAGTGGGAAGAAAATAAAGCGTGGAAAGTATGAGTATAGTTTTCATAAAATTTCACCGGTGGTAGTAAAAACACACGGTTGAAGGGTTGGATCGTCACAAGTCCAGTGCAGGGAGCTTTTAGGGATCTTAGTATTCGGGTAATTCATCTGCAGCCGGGATCCTGTCAGTGTCTTCACCTGAATTTTACAAAAACTAAAGAGGGAGAAAATTGAAGGCGTTTTCCTAAGAAACAAAACGCTACAGCGTTAGAGGAAAGTTAGAAGCTACTCAAAACAATGCTGCAAACCTCACCATTCTTAAGGTTTTTTGTATCAGAAGTCGATTAAATATCACTCCACAGGCAAGACTGCGATGCTTGAAAATCGTCTAAGGCAGCAAGGAGAAGACGAAAATAACTCGGCTCAGGCATTTATTACTGAAAGATTCCCGAAAGTGAGTGCTTTTTCAGCCAGATTACGCACCTACTCAAATAATGAAGCACGGTGAACTAGTGATAGAACGGAGAACACGATGAAGCAATGGCAAATAAAACCCGGTAACTTCAAACACCACATAGTAAAACGACTTTCTGCATCTCCCTCAATCAAGCTTATTCAAACAACCGCACGGCCACTCCAGCAGATTGGGTCAGGATTATAAACGGGCTTTGCATTAACTCTAAGTTTACACACATTCATTCTAATGCACAAAACCTACTCTCATAAAAGTAGGATCTGCGAATCCAAAAATGTGGCCTGCCCTCGGACGTACACAAAAAAAGACCGAAAGATGGTAATCGGAACGGACTGGCCACAGAGAGTTTGTAATTTCTGGAATTCAACTGTTTGTTCCTAGTGATTTTGTTACTCGGGACAACATACCAAATTTGCACGAACATCCCCATAAACAACACACAGATTAAACAATAACAGTAACAGACTTGGTTGCGGTTCGAAACACCCTGCTTACGAATGTTATTCTCCCTATCTGTGTGAATTTAAATACAAACTCTAAACGTATTAGGCTTCCAAATCACCAGCAACGTAGTGACGTACATGGGTTGTATTGTAATGCAAGTTACATATATTACTAACAATATTTTTTGCTAATCATTGCGACTAGGTGAGAGCTGCTTGCTTTTCTCATGCAATTATGCAACGAAATTGTTTTGGATTTGCCTTTTATATCAATGCTGTTTCTTAGCCATCTTTTAAAAAATAGGAAGATCAAAGGCGTTTGCCTTTTTCTTCCTTTATGAAACTCATCGTCCAGGGGAAAGCGCCCGAATGAAATTAAACACTAGGAAGGAAATTACTTACGAGTAAGGCCCGATGAGCCGTCATGCAAGATTCACTAACCGTCGGTGGCAGAATCACAATCACCGTCCTGGCAAACCTTTGCGCCCTGGAATGAAAGAGAGTACTCTTAAATGCAAATTTTGCACACACAATTTCGCGGGCAACGCTGTCAATGGACTATGCACAAATTCGGGACGCAACTGATTTTTCACGAATTGAGGCAATAGTTCGCATCCAGGTATGTGTATAGATTGAGAAGAAGCAGTATCGATCACCAGAATCATAGTTTTATTAGTTAGAGCTTTCGAACTCTTGCGGGAATCCATCGTCAGAGGTGAAATAATCAACGAAAGCAAGCAAAATTTATAGGGGGAAGGGGCCAATTAACCCTCATAGGGGCAGGGGAGGAGGTGGGTAGGGAGAGGATCAATTAAACACCAGTGCCGTGAGTCTGTAGATACCTGCGCAGGGCAGCATATGCGAGTGCCAGCTCGATACATCGGTTAAACGAGTTTTCATCGGATGCCCAGGCTTCAATCAGCTCTCTCAGCCTTAGGATAATCATTCTGCATAAACTGGTCGCGGAGATGTGGGGCCTCACGTGCTTTTTCTTCCGAGTTACTGCAGTGAGTCTGGATTCTATTGAACAGCGTTCTCTCACAGCTTCGTTTGTGAGTCATCGGATGGTTGCTGTAAAAATTGAGAACCTGTGTGGTGTTCGTAGCCCTCCTACAGACCCCCGTTTCGATTTGGCAGTCAGGATTCACATGACGAGTACGTCAAAGAAGGGTAGTTGCTGATCCTTTTCTTCTTTCCTCATGAATTGTATATCTGGGAAGATAGAGTTGGGAAGACCATGGAAGGTCTGCCGCGTGTTTCTTTTGGCGATAACGAAGGTGTAATAAACGAAACAGCGCCAAAAGATCGGGAGCTGTTGGGTGAAGGCAAACTTTTCCAGCTCTTGTGGGGCCGATTCTGCTATTAAATCGGAGACTGGAGGGCCCATTGAAGTTCCCTTGATTTGTTCATAGGTTGTTCCAGCAAAAGGGAAGAAGTTCCTTGGGAAAATTCGAACAACCTCATGAGGTTGCTAGATTTACAACGTACACGTACAATCAGAAAACTTAATGTGCAATATCACGTACCACGTCCGCTGATCCCACCTGAGTTTGTGTGAAACCATACACGTTTTACTTTGCGCTACATGATTAATAACTACGATAACAGCATAGGTAAATAATTAAGCAGCATATACTACTGACGGTCTGTCAGCAGTTTGTACAATTAAGTAGGTATGTTGCATTAAATGATGCATTTGAACTAAAATATGCATACTACCCTTGGGGCCGAGTCTGACAAGGTTTGCTCCGGAGGAGTACTTGTACTCGTTACGGCTGTGATCATGCCTGATCTAGCCGGTCCCTTTCCATGCGTGGCGATTGGCAGCAGCGCATCTGGAAAGCTCCACCCAATCCCTTCTCCAGCAACGGAGACCGAAGATAGAAGGTCGAAGAACTGCTTCCATGTCTTGCATTGCATCGGTAATTTCGTCTTCGGAAGAGAGGTCACACGACACTGCGTAGGCAGGGGAGGGTTGAAACTCCGCTGTGGAGGAGAGAGGGGTGTGCTGGGTTGTTTGTCAAAGTTGAGGTGCTCGAAGTGTTCACGCCAGCGATCGACCTTGGCCGAGTTGTCGGCAATAAATCCTCCATTCACATCGCGAACAAAATCACACAGTGTCGGGAGCTTACCACTAACCTGGCGGATGATTTGGTACAGTTTTCGAGTGTCACAGACATTTGAGGCCTGCTCCATAGAAGTCGCCATTTCGGAGCAGTACTTCTGCCGGTCATCTCTAGCCAACTTTGCTGTCAGCTTTCGAAGTTGGCGGAAGGAGGCATCATGGCGGGACCTGGCTCGAGTCGTCTCGGCTGACAGCAGCAGGGTTCTTCCACTGATTCAATCACTGCGGCGCCGCTGAGTGAATCTGAAAATTTTCTCAGCTGCAACATAGATGGATGTCTTCAGTGAAGGCCACTTGCTACTGCCCTCGTTGTCAGCCTGGATCGTAAGACGGGACCGGATTTCTGTGCTTAGAGCCCGGTAGTGTTGATTTGCCGGAGCTTTGCGACATCAAGGCGTCTCGCACGTGGAAGTTTGGGCGCAGATGAGAGGTGAACCCTCAGGTGCGTGCGAACGAAAGCATGGTCAGACCCGTGGACCTTACCAGTTTCGGCACCACGCATCGACCTGCTATCGTGGACCCTCGCAATTAGAAGATCACGGCGAGGGAGTCGTTCGACTAGCTCCTGCAGCTGCGAGTAGAAATTGTCTTTCTCTTGCTGTTCAGCCGCCGACGTAGATGCATACACAGATACGACCGAGATGTTCGTAAAATGGCCTTTTAGTCGAACATAGGCCATTCGGTCGTTGACTGGTTCCCATGCCAGTAGTGCACGGTTGGCTTGTTCCGAGAGGGCAATAGCCACACCATGTCTACCAGATGAGTCCCTCGGACCACTGCGATACAAGGTGAGATGGGAATCGACCCCAAGATTTTGATTTCTCAAGCGCCTGAATCGGGGGGTTGGACTTCTGGCAGGCAACAAAAACATCCACGTGATATCCATGGAGACTGTGCGCTGTCAGACTTTGAGTACCAGGTTCCAGAAATGTTCGCACATTCCAGCATCCAATACCAAGAGTCCGTTTTTTGTTGAACAGACCAGCTTGCATATTATTCGCCCTAACCACCGGACAAGGGTTGCGGAGCGCGTCGGTTCCCGCGGACGCCGTAGCATAAGTCGTAAAATCGTAAGCAGACATATCATGAGGGTTCTTGGGAATTTCGAATACAGGCAGGTCCCCAACGGCCGCTCGGATTCTTTGTTCGAGGTTGTCTCCTCTAACACTTTGGCTCAATGACTTAACCATAAGGCAGTGGTGTTGGTGGCAAGCAAACCTATTTAATGGCGGTTAACGCTCGCCATGTCACAGTGTCGTCATTAGGCCTTGCGGCATTTTATAAGGCAGTCGGTGCGCCAGACTTCAGCCCGCCGCGCCCTGGTAACACTGTCACTGCTGCATCCGCGACTGCTTATTCGCCAGACCCGAGACCCTGCTTATTTCGCAGCTAACCTTCACTGAAGGCCGCGCCACTATCCGCCACCAGTGGACGCACCAGGTAGCCTGCAGCTTGGCTAATGGGTAACCTTCCTTTCCTGGGTAACCCGCCTTCCCGCCGGACAACTACCGTTCCTGGATGTCCTCGTCACGCGCAGACCAACGGGGAACTCAGCTCCACGGTTTATAGAAAGGCTACTTACACAACCCAGGTGCTCAGCTGCCATAGCAACCACCCACTAAAGCATGAACGTTGCTGTATTCGAGCACTATTTCAGAGGGTGAAGACACACTGCAGTGAACCGGAAGGACGAGCGCAAGAATTACAACATCTTCGGGACCAACTTGCCATGAATGGATACCCCAACAGCTTCATCCACCAATGCCTCCGAACGCGCCCACGGGGGACAAACGAAAGGGGACCACCAACACTCTGGCACCTTCTACCGTACACTAAACACGTGTCAGAACGCGCCCACGGGGGACAAACGAAAGGGGACTACCAACGCTCTGGCACCTCATACCGTACACTAAACACGTGTCAGAAGAAACCGAGCGTATCGCTGCAGAGCTCGGCGTGAGTATTGCTTATCGCCCGACGGACAGTGCGGAAAGGCGACCCACAGTCCCAGATAGCTATCCACACTCTGGAAGAAAGCCACGAATTTGACTTCTCGAACAGTCGGATAATTGCACGGGCCAGTAATAGGACTGGACGCAAACTGCTGGAGGCCTGGATGTCAGATCCTAACTCCATAAACAGGCATGTGGATATACCGCCCTGTTATTTTGCCATCCGTGCTCGTGAGCAGAAACCAGGGCCCAGTTCCCCTACAAGCATGCAGGCCACCACCTCAAGGTCACATGCCGTTACTCCAGGGACGCGCTTCGGAGACAGGATAAGATAGCGTGAGAATGGATTTGGCGTGGACAAAGACCAATCGATTATTGCCACCACCACCCCCTCCCCTACCAACCTCATTCATGCGAAACTGACGTTTTCTGTTCTCATTTACTCTGACGATGGCTTCTCGTGTGGAGCCGAAAGCTCAGAATAAAACTATAGTTCCAGAGATCGCGTCTTCGTCTTCTTTACGCGTTAATGCAACTTCGCGTATTGATTCACTTAAAAAATAAACTAGGCTGCGTGTTGTTTTGTCAAGCAGTTGTAGGTCGGAGTCGAAGCAAGACGCTGCATAATGGCGAATAACCAGTAACGCAAGCGTCCTACTGAAAAAGACAAGGGGGACTAGGTTGACCATTTTGGGACCCTGTGCGCTGGCATTAATATCATTCAAAAAGACTAGGAGATTGAGCCAGCGTCAAGGTCCGTACCGAGCAAGGCAGATTGATATGCCTGCTTGACAGTCAACATGGTCGATAATTCTTACTTACTTACTTGCACTTGTTACAGCTGTGATCATGCCTGATGTAGCCGGGGTCGATGATGTTGCGGACGGTACCTCTCCATGCAAGCGGACGGTACCTTTTCTAAGAAAGTATTTTTTATCTACTTTGCTTTGCATGTCATTTAGAGCATGTTTCATGTTAATATTACTCTGACCCTCGTTGACGAACGGTCACCCCCTGTGTTTTCGCCCTCGTTGTTTAACGTTCAGCCTTGCCTTCTTACTCTCGCTGATTAACGTTAACCCCTGAACCCAACGAACGTTCACTGTCTATATTTCTCTAACCATTCCTCATATCTTTTCAGTTCTTAAACGCCAATTGCAAGATGAATAAAGTCCAACACTCACTAAGTCTCTCTCCTCGTCTATTTGGCTCGTATGCACTGAATCTCACGACTGTACCCATTCCAATCACGACAGCCTGGAAGAGCAGGATGGCCTTCTGATCATGCGAAGGAAAGGCCTCTTAGGGTTTAAATACACAACAAGTGCATCGGCCGCTTAGATGTAGGAGGTTCATATATTTTGGACGGTTTTCCCAAAAGAGGTTTCAATGAGAAAAGTTATCGACAACGTTTAGGACACTGATGACTTTTCCCCTTTTATGCAAAACCTCACATAAAAACTACTGCTTTCAGATACGCTTCGTTATATATTCCAAACCACTTCGCTAGGGAACACCATCCTCACAGACGTACAATTAAACAACTCACAGCATTTAGGAAGGCTTCATAGTCAGCCAGCACTCCGCATGCCTCGGCGGGTACAGTGTACAGTTCAAGAAGCAGAGGATCCACATCGGCTGGGCCACCTGCGCCCAATGAGGGTTCCCGTTGAATTTTCATCCGTTCGTAATTATTCCGCAAATCCAAAAGTTTTTGGAGATCAGCGTCTATTTCAGTACAAAGATTCTAAAGAAGAAAATAATGGAAGGTAATTTCAAACAAAACAGCAAGCAGGCAGACATATTCACCGGGTACCATATTAGGGTGAGAACTTTCTTATCGTGCTGTAAAATTGCCTGCACGATTGAATGAAAAAAAAACTAGAACTATGGCATTTACTAGGCCTCCAATTATTCGATAGAGATGATACCGGGGGGTCACCTACTGCTAAGCGCTGAGCTGGGATAGATGAAAACATTTAAAGGTCAAATGTCAGAATTGCTGAAAAGCCGTGAGACTACGATGGGCAAACGAAGCTTACGTCCAGATACGACCAACACAGATGCGAAATTTAAGGATTTGGCAAGCATAAAACTAATAAAATTCAGTGTAGTTTTTCGGCTACTATTTAGACGCAACTGACTGAAACCCCAGTACCAGAATTTAAAAAAGGAACGCCGTGTAAAATGCAAGCGCATGCAGCTGCAACGGAGAAATCGAAACCTGCCTTCATCTGCAGGGCATCGCGGTTTGCCATTGGAGTGCCTGACGTTTTAACGTGTTTCAACAGATCACTGAGAGATTG
>JAYGXS010000005.1:13055172-13069596 GCA_036362985.1 Ligula intestinalis | reverse complement strand
GGAGTGCCTGACGTTTTAACGTGTTTCAACAGATCACTGAGAGATTGCACTCTGGCTTTTACGCCTGCCAGTGCGTGGGAAGTCGCCATTTGTAGCGCAGCCATAGGTTGTTCGGTTAAGGCCTCTTCAAATGCATGCTGCGCCACTCCATGATGCTGTGAGACTTCGCTATCCTGCTAAATAATGAAAACAAAAATGAACTAAGCAAGGAGGCCCAGTATCCACAGCAAGCCCGTAAAGTCTGAGTACCCTCAGTGAAATGGGGGTAAATAGTCCTCAAGTATCGGTACTGAGCTCATATCGGCCAATTCGCGAGAATGGATCGGTTCAAATCGTGAAAAACATAGCTGAGAAAAGCCGGCTTCCACGTTATGAGTGACAGCACAAGTAACAACTGATAGTTTGCCAGTCGGACGCAAACAAGACGGCAAGTGCTCTGAGGGAGCGCTACACCTACAGCACTCTCCAAAAGGTTGGCTGTGTTTGAATGATATAACGACTGACGAAAGGGGTAGAAGTTGAAGCCGAGCCCTTCGTTCCGACGTAATACACGAAACAGGGTTTAAAGAAGGCAGTCTCGGAGCTCAGATATGTTAGATAGGCCAGACAGCTCATACTAAAAAGAATACGTTACAGTCTAATCAGGGATACTCAAGTAACTAACCAGAGAGATATAAAAGAACAGGAAGAGAGGTTACCCTTCAGCCTAGTTCCTGGCCACCTGGCACGTCCAGTGGCGGATAGTAAAAACGGCCTTCAGTGAAAGTTAGCTGCGAAATAAACAGGCTCCTGGATCCGGCGAAGAAGCAGTCGCCATGAGTTGCTGTAAGTCCCAAGGACGGCACTGTGAACTGGCGATGATGAACCGCCACTAAATAAGTTTACTTACTTAGTATTCAGTTTCTTAAGCCAAAAAGCTAGGGGAGATAACCTTAAACAAACAATTCGAGCGACTAGTGTGGACTGCCTGTATTCCAAAGCTTCAAGTAGTACGATCTGAACTACAGCGTCCCCGAGAAACCATGCTTTCCGCAACTCTTGTCCAGTGGTACGGATGTATAGTATTCGAGCGAGAGAACTCAAACGCGAAAGGCCTCATCACATTGGATGCTAGAATGCGCGAACATTTCTGAACCTGATACCCGAAGTCTAACAGCATACGTTTTCATCACGACCACGTAAATTTTTGCTGCCTGTCGGACGTCCTAAACTTCAAGGCAGACGACCGGGAAGGACAAAATCCTGGGTGATAATGCCCATATCACCCTTTCGGAGCATGCAAACCGTGCATTACTTGCGTGGGAAGCAACCAGTGACCAGATGGCTTACGTGCGACCAAAAGGGTTATTTAGGAAAAAATTCTGTCGTCTCTGTGTATGCACCTTAGTTCAGTACATTAAGGGTAGGAGGCAATGCCTTTGAAGACCCTATTGAAAACAGTATGCATGAAATATCCAACAGAAAATATGTCACTATAAACAGTGAGTAACATATATACATGTACAAATTTTAACGTGTGCGTGTGAGCAGTCAGAAAAGTCTCTTGTGTACATCAGTATCAGTATATTGAGGGATATGTAGGAAAAATTCCTTTGAGTGCCCTATTTGTAGATATGTGCAGTGGTAGCAGAAAATTTGTTTCTCAGACTGTTGACGAGGCCAGTTGTCCTGTGTCATAGGATGAAAATAGGAGCAGACAGTGAAAAAACTCCTCAGGGATGTTAAGGAGAAAAACTGTCGCTCTTGTGGGGGTAATGCGTGGGATTTAGGAGAAAATGTGTTACCGTAAAATAGTGCGAAGCACATACAAATGTAAAGTTTTATCTATAGGTATTTCCGGGGCGTAAATTATTCCTGCTTCTTTGTACATATGAACGCTAAGTGTTAAGTAGATGTTCATCCAGTTTCCGTTTAAACGCATCTGTGGAGTTCGCCATTACGACCTCCTCGGGCAGTCCGTTCCAGGAACCGATGACTTGTTGTGAGAACGACTGCTTGCGGACCTCTAGATGGGATAGGGTTCCCCGCAGTTTGAGGGAATTCCCACGGAGGTTGGTTGAAGTGGCGAAAGCGAAGAAGTCATCAAACTTCAGGGCACACTCCCGATTCCTCACGAGGCGGTACGTCTGTATGAGGTCGCCGCGGATTTGTCTATACTCAAGGGGAAAACGGTAAGTGCTTCTAGTCTACATTCGTAAGATGAAGACTTTAGGCCCTTCACAATTTTCTTTGCCCTTCGCTGAATTCTTTCCAGCATCTGGTTATCTTTGTGCATCCATGGTCGATACGCCTGAACGCCATACTCCAGATGTGAGCGAATAAATGTTCCATAGATTTTGCCAAATAGTTTTCGTCTATGTCGACAAAAGTTCGCTTAATGGCAAACAGAACACTGTTCGCCCTCTTGGCAGGTCTAGCACACTGTAGAGACGGCTTCAGGGATGGCACAATAGCCATACCCAGATCTTTTTGTTCAGTGACGTTCGACAGGTACCTTCCATCGACTACGTAGTTGTGTGAGTCATCCTTCGCGCTCACGTTCTTCGTCTTGAGTCGCAATGTGACACACTTTTCAAAGTTACACCGCATTAAGCATTTTTTGGACCATTCACCTAGGTGGTCAAGTCCTTCTTGCAGAGGTTGTTCATCATCAGCGTTTCTGATGGGTTGCCATATCTTACTATCATCTGCAAACAAGACTCCATTACTGACCAGTCCACGCCTACAGTCGTTGACGCAGATTAGGAACAATAGTGGCCCAAGAACGGAGCCCTGAGGCACTCCACTCGCAACTGGCACTGAAGAGGATTTTGCGTTTCCGACGCAGACGGAATGCGATCGGCCTATGAGAAAATCTCCTACCCAATTTAGTAAATTGCCCCTTATCCCGGATTCGCCAACCTTGTAGATGCGCAGTTGGTGAGGGACACTATAGAAGGCTTTTTTAAATTCTATGTAAACAACATCTACGGGGGTATTTTCGTCTAATGACTTGGACCACTGCTCCATAGAATAAAGCATATTGGTCAGGCGGGAGTGGTTTCCTCGAACCCCATGTTGGGCACCAGCAAAGAAGTCTTTTTCTTCGAGGAACTTCATAGTGGCCTTTTTGATGATCCTTTCCATAACTTTACAACAGATGCAAGTTAGGCTCACTGGTCGATAGGCATTCGCGCTGGTTCTGGATCCACCATTTTGAAAAGATATATGCTCGCAACTTTCCAATCGGATGGGAGGAGGCGTCGATCAAAGGACAACTGAAAAATGTGCGTAAGTGATCTGGAAAGTTCCGAAGCCAGCTCTTGCAGTACCTTTGCTGGTATGTTGTCTGGACCCGGAGGCTTAGCTTCATTAAGCGCAAGAAGTTCATTCCTTACTAGTACATTCCCCTCAGAGTTCAGGCAATTATTCTTGATCCAGACGTATACTTTTGCTGATTGAGAAGGGTTTTGCAAAAGGTTGTGCTCCGCTTCTGAAGACAAAAAGGACGCGCGACCGGGGCGCGAACACAGTAGCACCACAGTCAAAAAGAGTAGGACAGTTGTTGTGGAGGATAGTTGGTCAGGAATGTGAGTAGCGATTGGCGAGAGGACACTCGTTGTCACCCGAGTATTCATTCTAGCCGTTGTTCAAGTGTATGGTGAAAGACTGAAGTCTGGAGATATTTACAACACGCACGCATGTTCGAGCTCGATATGTTCGTTGCGGTGATGGCGTCAAACCTCTGATAGCATTAGTGCTGGCCTCCTTGTTTATGCTTTAAACACATGTTTCGCCAAAATTTACAAAAATAAATGACCCAGACCATCATTCAGAATTCAAATCACTCGCAGTAGAGGAGTCTGGTCATTGACTTTAAACACTATCAACTTTTTTTTAACTTGCGCCACTGGTAGTCTGTTTTTGTTTCAGATAAGGTGTCGATGAATTTTCTTCTGGTCCTTACATTGATGCTGTTATGTCCTTTGGGCGTAAGCGAATAACAGAAAGAAAGACTAATCAGAGGTCTTCCCAAGTTATTCTTGGGGCCAGTTGTCTATCTTTTTATTTCCTTTCCAAGATTAGCGGGCTTGGTTGAGATTTGAACCGGACCAAATTGCGCTATCCCAGGTTTGGATTTGGGTGAGCCGGCGTCTCGATGTTTTTAGGCCGTCCCAGGCTCAGCCGCAGTTAACACATCGTGCTTTATTTCAATCCCCCGATGTGAACAACGAGGCAGAAGTGCAAATTTAGGAAGTCCTTATTCCGTTGCTAGTACGGATATGTAAGCAGGTAAGCGTTATAAGCTCGGACTAGAAGGATTGTGCCCTCGAGCGAGTAGCGACTCGATTGGCAATCTGATTGGTTCGTCCCTATTTGTTGCTACTTTTCCGGCAGGCTGGCCTCATGCCGGGTCCTTGATGGCCGCGTGTACTTGCGGGTATTTGTGTGTAGGCGGGCCGATAGCGCGTCGTGAAAGTGTCTTGCCACGGCTGCATGCGAGCAGATCTGCTCGGGCGGCTCCTAACGATAAGGTTGTGTAAGGGTTTCTTTAACCTTTTCAATAGAACCGTTTTGTATTAGGCTCAAGCATGCTACCCTCATATCGTCAAGAGTAAAGGAGAGACTGGGTCCCAAAATAATTCATAAATGCGTCTTTATGCGAATTGAGTAAAACTACCCTTTTACCAGAGGAGCTACATGTTTTCCAAAATAATGTTTGGGGGCCTTGGTGATATGTTCCAGTTATAGTCAGCGTCTGTTTGTCTAATCAGAATGCTTTTTATACGGTTAAGATTTCCAGATATCCCAGAAAGCACTCAAGTATTCCTACAAGAGATCCACGTCTTGGGACAGCCGTTTCTGTGGAACGCCTGAATTGGATTCTGGGATACCCTTATCAGGATGGAGTTTTTTATTGTCCTTACTGGACTAGGACGATATTTATCATGTGTAGCGTTCTCATGTTTGATGGCACTTCCAAAGTTAGCTAAATTTTCATCTGACGTTTGGATTATGCGACCCCGCAAAAAGCAATATGTGAAGACTGTAGCAAAAGTTCACATAAGTTTGCGTAGTCGTGCTCCGACCCGTCTTACTAGTAACGCATTTCAACATTTACTGCAGTCAAAAACTAACGTGTAGCCAACTGCGCCATCCCAACATGCTCAGCGATGTGTTCGAAGAGTGTCATACATTTAGCACCAGCCATGTTCCGGATACCAGGTGATAGTCACCAAATTTAACCGAATCGAACTAGAAGTCCAAGATATGAAAGAGCTTATACATAGGCCTTTTCTTCCGGAGGTTACTACCCAAAGAGAAACTCGTAGTAGAAAGAGGGGGGGGGGGGGGGGGGTTGTGCTTAACATATCCCCAGAAAACAAGCAAGTGGTGTCTAGGATACCAGTAAAAAGTAGTCTAGTCGCACCTCCCGAAGAGCCAAAGACGCCACCGACTACCACACGAAAAGGTAACCTTGACACGAAAGAGAAACAGTCGAGCCCTCCCACGAAAGCAAATGTCAGAGCTAAAGGAAGTCACGGCCCAAGTCGACGAAACCTGCAATTCGGTAGGGTCGAATTCCTCTCAGCGCTCTCTGAATATAGGCACCGTTGACCGCGCGCAGAGCGTCAGTAGTCCGGACCATAAGCAAATCAGACTCAATCCACTTACCACGAGCCTTTGACTGTATCCGCCACGATCAACTCCTGCAAGACTTGGTCTCCCTGAACAGCCCGACTGGCCTCCTCCAATGGTTATCGGCTTACATCCGTGGCCACCACGATCGTGTGCTCTTCCGCGACACTCTCTCCAAGCCCCGTAAGCAAACTTGCAGTGTTCCTCAAGACTCTGTGCTCAGTCCGACGCTGTCCGATGCGGGAACTCCCACTCCCTCCAGGCACCTGCCAAAGTGGTATCATACGCGGATGATGTCACCTTCTTCTGCCAGCACCATCACATTGATCAGGCTGCACAGGTCCTCTCGGAATCCATGCCTGATATTATGGACATCTTCACTCAGCACGGGTTGACGATCTCGGCAGCCAAATCGTCTGTCACTGCTTTCCTGCTGGACCCGAACGAGTTCAATCGTCACCCGGTTATCATCGTCAACGGTGAGGCTTTGCCGCTGGTCCGTAAGCCCAAGCTCCTTGGCGTCCGTTTAGATCCGCTCTTCACGTTCGCGGACCACGCGAGGGAGGTTGCAAGCAAAGTGAGCCGATGCACCAAGGTCCTCAAGGCTCCCGCGGGCACATCCTGGGGCTGCTCGAAAGAGACGCTGGTGATTACATTCAAAGCGATGGCCAAGTCACATTTCACCTATGCGGCCCCATTCTGGTATCCCACAATCAGCTGCTTCAGCCTACGCCACCTTCAGTTGGCACAGAACCGTGCCTTCCGCACGATCACGGGCTGCTATAAAATGTCGCCCATCGATCACCTTCATGCAGAGGCTTTTGTCTTGCCGGTCACCCCGCACAACAAACTCTTGGACCAGCAGTTATGGTGGACCTCTTCACAACCTAGTTATCCGAACCACTATCGTTGCAACGCTCCTGAGCCTAGCCGTAACGTTCGGTTGTCTATTCGAGCTCTCCACAAGGCAGCTGTTGCCTCGTCTCTCTCGGATCTACCCGCTGATGGCTCAACCATCAAGACAGGCTACCAGCGCCTTCACCAGAGAGCCTTTGTGGAGGCAAATCTATCTATCGCCCCCCGGTCCTTCTGGGTGACTATCAACCTCCCATTGTGGCCTCGGAACGACATCTCCCGAGGGTCACTCGCTGCACCCTGGCGTAGCTACGCAGTGGCAAGTACCAATTCGCCAGTACCAACACCGGCCCGACCCGTCCATACCCGACTGTGGCGTTTCGCCGCACGACTGCCGTCATCTCTTTGCCTAGCCGCAAACTGCAGGCACCTAACTCACACCCGTGGACCTTTGGCTCAAGCCGGCTGAGATCGCGGCTTTTTTCCGTCTCCCAACTGCACCCAGCTTGGGCTCCGGCGGGGGCCCCTGATCAAACAAGGACTACCAACCATAAGCAAATGCCAAAGGTAAGGGAAGTCACAGTCTAAGTTGAGGAAACGCGCACTTCGGTATGGTCAAACACTTCTCAGTGCTCCGCGAACAAAGGCACCATTGACCGCGTACAGAGCGTAACTAGTTCGGATGGTTCCACAGACATTTACACTTTACCAGGCCCGTTTGACGATTCTAAGTTGTCGGAGGATAACCAAAAATCCGCAATTAATAGAAGCTTCCTCTGCCGACACACTTAACAGAACAAGCGATGCTGACAAAGGGTCTGTCTAGCTTAGGCGATGCAAAAACCGAGATGAAAAGACGAAGTCTGGAGACTGCGATCACTAGCTTTTCTCCGCGGCGAACTTACGCGTGATCTTCACGAACCTTTCCCTGCTGGGATTGCTAGGTAAAGCCTGACTCCCGTTGAAAATCACATTCCTTTGCATTTAATCTTTCACTTGCTCCTACGGAGCAGGATACATTGGCCGAACAACGAGACGCCTAGAAAAGAGGGTACGTGAACAGATACCGGCCTAATTAAGTAAAGGTGAAACAACATCGATTTCAAATGGTATTCTCGCACAGTCTCGATACGAATAACCGATTTGATCTTAATGAAGCCTTTTGGGTTGTTAACCGGATAGCAGCCAACTTCTCCAAAGGCCTACGCCAACGGATGCTTGCAGTGCGGTGTCAGGAGACGCCAATATACGCAATATCATTTCCGCGGTCGACAACGACAAGAGGTGGCGATGGCAAATCACTCCCACTCCGTGCAAATGACAGTAATTATCATTCCACGTACCTTACCCATGCCCAATGGTCAATATCTATCCCCATTTCCTCCACTCCTCCAGCACAAGGGCCTCCACACGCCTATCTCACCATGTGGACAGCATGAAAACTATGAACTGAAGGCACTCAAGAATCCTGTTCATCTATACTAATTTCACTATCCACGCAATTGCACAGGCTCGATGAGGAATTGCCAAACACAAATATGTCTGCTACATGGACTTTTTAAATTAAAAATATGACCAGTTAAAGTAGATAAAACAGACAGATGAGCGTTCTCGTGGAAAAAAAGCAGGAAAGGGATCACTCACCTGAATATCCATTTCAACATCCGCGGAAATTGGTGGCACAACGGAGGTCTTTTCATTACCAGTATGCTGACCAGGTTCTGTGCCAAATAGAGGCTCCTGGGGGACAAACTGACTGTTCTCGGGCATGTGGTCTGCTATAGAAGCAGAGCCGAATGCAGTTGACAATCCCGGAAATTTGTCCGTTTCAGACTACGAAAAAAGAAACCATTTACGAAGTGTGGGATAAGAGAAATCTCAGGGCTCCTGGGACCAGCTAAATGCCGTAAAGCATGAATGCTGTCATTTTTGCTTACGCTGCCAACTAAAGTTCAAGCAATTAAAACAGATAACACAGACAGAAGACGGTTTTCCTTTAAAAATGAGCGGGAAAGAGCTCGCGTACCTGACTTTTCAGTTGAGAATCAGCGGAAGTTGGTTGCACAACGGCAGTCTGTTCATTAACAGTACACAGACCAGTTTCTGTTGCAAATAGAGACCCCTGGGGGCCAAACTGACTGTACGCGGGCATGTGGTCTGTTATAGTAGCAGAGCCAAATGCAGTGTTTAATCCCGAAAAATGGTCCATTTCAGATTACATGCATAAAAACCATTTACGAAGTGTGGCATAAGAGATATCATAGGGCTCCTGGAGCCAGCTTAATGTCGTAAATCATGAACGGTGGCATTTTCAACTATGATGACAACTAAAGTTGAAGCAATTAAAATAGATAACACAGTCAGAAGACGGTTATTATTCACAAACTAATGGGAAAGGAGCCGCGTACCTGACTTTGCACTTGATAATTAGCGGAAGTTGGAGACCCAACGGATGTCTTTTCATTGCCAGTACGTAGACCAGGTTCGGTGCCAAACTGAGGTCCCTGAGACACAAACTGACTGTTCGCAGGCATATCGCCCGTAACTGTTTCAGTCCCGAATGCTGTTGTCGATCCCGGAAAATGGTCCGTTCCAGACTACATATATAAAAACCAACAATGAAGTGTGGGATAAGAGAAATCTTAGGGCTCGTGATGCCAACTATATGCTGAAAATCATGGATGCTGTCTTTTTCATCTACGTTGTAAAACAAAACTCAAACAAGTTAAACTAAAATAGATAACACAATAAGAAGACGATTCTCGTTTACAAACGAGCGGGAAAGGGGTCACGCACCTGACTTTTCAATTGAGAATCAGCGGAAGTTGGTGGCACAACGGTGGTCTTCTCATAGCCAGTACCTGGACCAGGTTCTGTTTCAAACTGCGGTCCCTGAGACACAAACTGACTGCTCGCAGGCATATTGCCTGTCACAGCAGTGGAGTCAAATGCAGTTTTAATTTCCGGAACATGGCCCGAGTGAAGGCCAATTGGTACAGACTGACCCCACGTGGGCACAGCACCCGTGCCGGTAGCGGGGTCTTTTACTGTTGACTGTTCCGGACGTAGCGCCAATCCAGACTGCAAATACAAAATGGAGTGAGAGAGTGCGAGATATGATAGAGGATAAGTTTCGGTACAAGGTGACCGGTCGCTTCGTCCTCAGATGCTACCATGTAACTCTCAGCATTTTCTCACCAGCCACATCTCAAAAAATGCATCAGCTGTCAGAACAAACAAGGTCAACAAACTAGTGAATCTTTCCAACCGCTGCGGTTGCGTGTTTAACCTGTTCCGATCAGAAAATAGGTGCAACTTATGGTCACCAACACTACTCATCCCTAAGTACCATGTCATCAGCAAGGAAACATTCGGATTCACCTTAAAATTTCAACAGGAACAAAGGAAAAAGATTACTTTCAGCACTAAAGAACACACAATCAATTCTGTATGAAGCCTTTTAATTTTTAACAGTTATTTTTAACTAACATAAGGAAAAAACCTGCTACTAATCATTCCGGTAAGAATAATCTCACAGAACTCAAACAGGAAATCTACTTGCAAGCCTTTGTCTTATGCTGAGTCGTGAAAACTCATAATTCAGAGAAGTAAGCTGCCCATGACAAAAACCTATCTGAGGCGGAAATATCCGAGAAGAGTTAACTTCTAAAAAGCGAGGCTCAAGGTAGAAAAGCACCGTAAAAATAGTGTATTTGCTCGAGACAAATTAAAGGTAAATACAAACCTCATATTCCCGTACTGTCCGCCGTTGGTTTTCGATACAAAGGAGTAGTTCATCATTCACTTCCGTCAAGCTAGCAAGAATATTTTCGTCCTTTTCAGTGACGTCGTCAGAAATGTCATGTAGTTTTTCATTGATGAGCCCGTGGACTTCTTTTTGGACTTCCTCAAGACGCTCACCAACGGTCTGGGTGGAGAAGAAAAAAACACAAAGTAATTTTTCCCTTCTTCTCCTCATTGGGGAGCGTACAAACAAGTAAAGCTTACTCGGAGTTCTCTCATCTGCGCTACATCATTCATCTGAGCAGCAGACGTTTTCAGGCTTTCTTGCAGCGCCTTAAATTGTTGAATATGCTTCGCCGCTTGGGACAGCGTAGTCTGGATGATCACACGTGAAACTTCCGAGGCGTCAGCCGTAAACATAGCCGTTGTAGGTGCCGCCGCCGTCGTTGCTTCTGTTGACAAAGGGTTTCGTGCTCCGGGAGGAGTTGCCACTGCTGTTGTTGCTGCTGGCCTTTCGGGTTTTGTTGCCGCCGAGGTTCGAACCGGCGTCTCCTGTGACAATGAACCGAGAAAGTGGGATTAAACGCTATAATACAGTAGTCGCCGGTTATTAAGTCCACGGCTAATAAGCCTAGCCGCGTATTAAGCCCAAATCAGCTTGGGACAGAATTTTACATAGCAAAATACGCCAGCTAATAAGCCCAGTTTGCCAACAGGATAGAGTGAAATTCTCATCTCTTTGCGAGCGCAACTGGTTACGTGTCGCAAATAATTTTTTTGTTTTTGTTATTACGTAAAATACAGACAAACAGCATCCTTTTCTTGTACATAACCAAGCTCTACACATAATACAGTGCGTATGTAATGTATAGTGCCTATCCTGCGTTTGCTAATCAAGAACTAGGACTCTCCGCTTAATGCGCCCACCCCTTATTAAGCCCAATTTGGTCTGGGCCTGAGATGGGCTTAATAGCCGGCGACTACTGTAGTCCTAAAACCACGCGGAATGTGTAAGCATGTGTACGTTCGAGTTAAGCAGGACGTAGACCAAACAGATGGAGCAACTGTTGCAGCCACATACATGGGCAAATCCGTTCCGCAACTTACTGGAGGGTTGTCTGCCCCAAATTGAACGCAGGTATGGGCAGTTGCTTCCCCAAACGACGTCTGCCAATCGATGGTCCGAGTAATGCACAAAGGAACCTTACTTTCCTGTGATCGGCAGGCACTGATGCACATTACATGTAGGAAGAATTAAGACACATTCAACCCCTGATACTAGAAGAGGGGATCAAGGCAATTATTTACTAATGTTTTATGCCTAAAAACGGAGCTGGAAAGCAAGTACAGTGGAATCTTGGTTCAAGAGTTGAAGCTGTGCCGGCACCGAGCGCGTCAGGCGAAACACTAGCCTTGCGAAACGTAGCCAATCAAACTGCATCAAATCACTGATTCTCTACAGGCGACCGAGGACCCACACCCTGGGAGCAAGACTCAACGGTAGACACAGGCACACACATGCACTGGCAGCTCCTTAACTGAGCGGAAGCTCCTCAAGGGAAACAAATCCTGTGCTTGTGGCTCGTTCTTTATCTGAAATACTCGTAGATGTGGCTGCTTGTCACCGGAGGCTCCACTGTACAGTGCACATATGGCAAACTAGTAAGGACTGCGTTGGAAAGTCAGATCTAACGTCGCGCAATCGTCGTGACAAAACTGTTTTACAGGCCCCTAAAGCAAAAGTTAGAAAAGGTTATCAGATAACGCGTCGAAATTCAACCCCCTCCCCCCAAATGGTATTAAGAGCACAGCCGGGGATAAGAAACTGGATTTTGCCTGAAATTCAAGGCCACACAGTCAATAACAGTTCTCGCTTTCACAAACCATAGTGCAGTTGGGCGGGTAACTGACTTCACAAGGCTACAATGTTAAAATTTCGTGCAGTCAAAACAGAAGTTTACTGCCCAGAAGTTTACAAAGAATGTTAGTCAAGGAGTCTGCGCTGCTTCTTCGGTTTCCACCAAGACCGAAGAGCGTGTTATTTGTTAAAATGCCGATAAAAGCAGTTAGCACGCACAACGGGAGCAGCACCAGTGACTGAATACGGTGAAGCAACGTGTGCGCTCGCCAGCCCGATTTAACTACGAGAGGTAGACGGGCGTCGTTGCGTAAATAAAAACTACCACTCTAAGATGACAGGCTTTCGACGTCCACCCTCGCATCTCAAAGATTTGACACTTGTGCGGATGAAAGTTTTATCATTACGGGTCTCGGAGGTGGCAGTAAGATAGCCAATGCGTAAAAAATAAGTTAGCGAAGTTATCAAGCGCACAAGAAAAATCATTCCTCAGGACTACTTTTGTGTCCAGTTCGCGACCATTTAGCGTGAAGATTCAGCTAGTGAAAGTAACACCAGGCGAAGGAGTCGTAATCGAAATAAACGTTTTCAATGTAGACAACGTTTGTATTCAAAGGCTGGGTGAAAAACGAGAATATTGGTGGACTTCATCAAGTGTAGGAAACATTTGGGAGGCTCGAGCACGTCACCCAGACAGAGACACAGACAGACCGAGGTCTCGCCGGACAGGACAACCCTTGTGATAGTGGGATGTGTTAGGGTGGCCGAGCAAGTCACCCAGAAGTCAGACAGTACGAGATCACGTGAGGCCAGTCCGACGCATACACAACGGGCCATGTCGTGCGACCGTCAAATGGTGGACATTATGCCAGGACAAAGAAGGCATGCGGCGTCAGACTGCCCTAAGAGCCGGACGGCTGTTGTCAGTGAGGTCACGCGAGAACAGACACACAGACGTGCGTAAGCGAGCGTACGCACTGGGAGAGCCAATGGGGAGCAATGACTGCTGCCCCATAAAATACCGAGGCGCTAGCAGGACGGGAACTCTACTGCTGGACACGCTGCCGATCAGACGAGACTAATGGACACGCGTAACAGTGTTGATGTACGTGTACAAGTGACAGTAAAGTAGCACCAGTTATCCTATCCTGTCTTATCTTCCTAACATGCAATGGGGGAACATAACGGGTGTTGACACAGGAACACACTTGGTTACAACAGAAACATATAACGATGTTATTTCGAGCAGTCAGTGAACTTTTTAAAATTTAAGAGATCTGAGCTATGAGCACATTCGGGTTGACGCTTTGACGATAACCCCTGCAGCAGTCGTTCTATGGCTTTTTTGAGCTGTTCAACAACGAAAACTGAGTTAACCATTGCGACCACCAAGAATAACATGGTGGCTGTGACAGAACAATCATATAGGAAGTTGGAGCACTGAAAACCAAGATTTGGTCGTGGTCGTGCAGCGATCTTAACAACCTACTTCCATTTTTTCAGGTTTGAATAAGAACCTTATAAGCAGACTCGTCCCCCCCTCCGGTCTCTAAAAAGTAGCGTCGGTCACTAAACGATGAAGAGCTCCAGCAGTCAGATGCGATCGGGGCATAATCGGCATGAAATTATATGACTTAATTTTGCCTCACTTTCAAAATGTAAATGGTGTTAGCTCGGACACTAGATAATAAAACGGTAGGCCATATACATATTTAGGTAAAAACCGATACCTATTGGGACCCATCTCTTACTTTCCACACGGCTTCATGGAAACCTAATTGTACCGTTTTAATGCCGTAACAGATTCTAGCATTAGACTAAAGAGGCGTTAAAAGTGCGAGGCAAATTCTAGGAGCTCAGACTCCATGGCAAAACTGTTTTGAGCTTTTCAAAGTCACAGCGCTCACTCTGAATAACTGACAGCCGTAAGCGAATCAGGAGCATAATGTTCTTCAAAATTATCTCCCCATCAATGTGCATTTTGCACTCAGTTCGAAAAAACGCAAAAGACGATCTTCCGTCCCATATGTACGTGTTGAACACTCTTCTTAATAAATATTACAGCACAAATTATGGTCACCTAGCCAAGGGAAAACGCTTCAATCTCGAGATGTTAGATGGACGCCTCTTTCACAATGGTGAAACTCTTGCTGATCGCAAACAAGAGTAGGAAGATGTAAGCCTTAAGGGCTTCATGCAAACGCCTCTGGGCCAGTCAGGATTCTCGTGAAACTCTCGCATGCGATCAGCAAGTATAGTGAGTTGTAGTGAAACGCAGAACTGTTATTAATTAAGCCGACTGCATGCAGTACGCTGCGAACAAACAGCCAGAATGCAAATTTGCAGTA
>JAYGXS010000005.1:12985751-13045215 GCA_036362985.1 Ligula intestinalis | reverse complement strand
TTTCTTTGAGTTTAAAAATTAAGGAAGGCGTAATGTGCTACCAAACGAGTACAAGAAATATTTTGCCTTTATGTTTTCCATAAAATATATTTCAATTTATAAAGGCAGTCAAATAAATGCAAACTACCTAAGTAGGCTTTTTTACAGGATACAAGTTTTGTTAGCGGTCAGAATGAAGCTCGTTAAAGGACCGGAATCCTATCGTGAGCGAAATGGCTTCAGAACATAATACATGATAATCAGTATTGCAACCTTACACAATGCAGATTAGCCAGATAATATCAATCTTTCGCATATGTTGGCATGTTACACGAGTTTTAGGCCCTACTTTAGTGTGGACAAATGAGCCTGTACAGTGGTCGATACCTGCCACCTTGAAACCTGGGTCTGCCCAGTGAAACGATTGGCAAAGGTTATTTACGTTAATAAGCAAAGCCTGTTCAACAAATCGAACGAACTAGAAAACTGAATTGATGAATTTAAACGAGAAACTATGGCTTTCAGAGAACCATGGCTTTTTGCCGATATCGTATATTACAAAACACTACATAGTGGAATTCATAATTTCAGGAAAGATAGACAAAACGGATAGAAGAATTAGACACAGTTTAGGTAAATTTTTAGTTGACCTTTGCGGCTGAGGTACATTATCCAGTACGAGATGTAAGACAACTAAGCATCAGTGTGCATGATATTTTTTTCCGACAATTGAAGTGTTCCGTCATGTACCCATCGCCCAATCAGACTTCCGACCACCAGCTACTTATCACTGAAATTTGCAAAACAATGGAAAGGGATCCTTATTACTAGGGGACTTAAGCGTTCTTGTTATTAATTGGCAAACATGAAGTGTGCGGGCGCAAGCACAAACGACTGCAATGCACAACAGACAAACTGCTGTGCCAGAAAATTTCTTTTCAAGCAAGTGCTAAAAAAGGGCAGAAAACGAACTTACTGAATCTTATTTTTATCCGTTAGGAGGCGATGTAATAGACATACAGGACAACCGCCATTTGAATCGGCCAAACTTGGAGTGTCGACAAAACGAATGTTACCAAAATCACAAGAATGGGAAGAATAATAAGGTTGGATGAGCAGACAAAAGGTTTTACAAGTGAGGGCGTTGCTCGCTTTCTCCCCAGTTCATTTTTTGTTGTGTGTGCTGTTGGGATACTTTTTCCCCGAGGCATGCCCGCTGTTGCCTGCAGCCATTCAGTGAAATGGTGCGCATTAATTCGCTTTGGGTTCTCACGATGCTAGAACGACTCGCAGCAGCGAATCTCTCAGGAGCGTGAAGGGTCGATCGTCACACGTGGATACACAAGGCTTGTCAGGTGAAGGTAAGATGAGCCAGCGCAGTGACGCTAATAGCGGACTGCTTAAGGTCAACCGATCACACTCAGCTGTAGAAAGGGGATTATTCCCATGCTAAGGAGATGTTAGGGGTATTGTGTGGAAACAAAAGGACGTGAAGGAAAAACTGCCTATTGAAGGGCTATCAGATCTTTATTTGAATGCCGTTTGAACTTCATGTGTTTGTTCGGGGAAAACAACCACAAATTGCCTCAAGTGCCCAAACTTGCACTTGCAGCAATGCAATTTTTTTAAAAGTAAAGCTTTTACACTAAGACAAATAGTTAAAATGAACGTACTGCTGGAATCGCTGGAACACCGCAGCATACTATACGCGTGCAAAGGGACTACTGAATGAACTTAGTAGCTGATCCCTCTGCTTAAGACTGAAAATAAAAAGTGGGAGACCGAATGTCAAGTTTACGTATCCCTTCATGCCAGATTACTTCCAGCTGATCCCAGTGAATGCTTGTGTACTACTTAGACCCAAACTTTTGTGAATCCATGAATTAGCATAGTAACTGCTTGACCTCTAATTCTTATGTTGTTAAAATTTTGAACAGTATAAATCCCCTAAACGGTATCATTGTACACAACATGGGTGCGATCGACGGACGAGACTAACAGTTGGATTTGCATGCTCGTAGGTATCTGTCTTTTTAAATAACTACAACCTAAAGGGCACTTCTAAAGGAGATGGACAAAAAATGATTCCAACTACAGCGCACGAACGCACAAAACTAAGTCGGAGGAAGGTGGAGTTACAAGACCATCTCTCACCTTCCAGGTCTCTTGTTACGCGTTG
Organism: Ligula intestinalis; assembly: GCA_036362985.1. Lineage (NCBI taxonomy): Eukaryota > Metazoa > Platyhelminthes > Cestoda > Diphyllobothriidea > Diphyllobothriidae > Ligula > Ligula intestinalis. The sequence continues at coordinate 13,043,057 of JAYGXS010000005.1, read as the reverse complement.
GATACTATGTTTTATTTTGATAAGAGTGGATGTACCTTCAGTGGAGATCCAGGTGCCGATGGACTGTGTTCACTATTGTAATCCACGCGGACGTACTTGCAAAATTCTAGTCAGTGGTTGTGGGTTCATGGTTTGGGTTGAATAGAACAGGTACAGTTTAAAACAACTGTCAAAGCCTGTTGCATAGCAGAGTACATGTTTGAAGACTAATCAGTTGTTGCAATCACATTAAGCAATACCACATAAGGTTTTTGGCCACCAGCAAAAACCAACCTGCTTCCACCGAGAAGGAAGTGGTTTGATTTGAACACAAAAAATGTAAAAGGTGTAGTGAATAGCTCGCGTTGAAGTGAACTTCACTAGACTCTCACGATTGCGGTTTTTGACGTCTGGGAACAGCCAATCACAGTTGCCGCAAGGATGCCTTCTGGCCCGGCGATGAATAGAAAGTCTCCACGCGTGAACGCTTGCTCTCTATACCGCGGAGATTTCTTGCAAATAAACGGCACTTTGGATCACGCCGCTATAGCGGAAGGTCATGCTCTCCGTAGTTAATCTTCTTTCCTATTATTCTTCGCTCCTCTGTGTACGCAATATACTGATCCTTCTACTCTGTCCTCTATCGACTTCTCCTTTACTAAGTTACCATGGTCTGAAGATCCCAGTTAATGGGGTTCAACTTACTTAACACCTGCGTATGTGGCGATAAAGGGACCGTTTGCCTGAAACCTTTTGTCGTTGTATGTAGTTTTTCTGATTAACGTCTGCCTTCTCTTGAAGGCCATTGCCGACCAACTCGAGAACCTAAAGCGAAAAGTGGAGGGCTCCCAGGCAAAATATTGACTCGAAATGAGAAATTATGAAGCTAGAGGCGGCCACGCTTGATAAGTAGATTCAATTAAAAAATGAAATACGTGATGAGATTCAATAGTTTTCGCTGTTGCAAGAAGGTCCTTCCTCGCTACGTTGTTCCCTGGACGATGGCTGTTCGTCCTTTACGATGATAACCAATTCATTTCAAGCAGACTCTCTTCCACCTCCTCAAACCGGGAACTTCATTTACCATCGGTCATAATAAAGGCCGAATACTCTAATTGAAGCCTTCAATTTGGTCTGATCTGGATAGAATTACAACAACAGCACTCGAAGTTTTTTCTTACGAACTATGCAAGAGAATGCGCTGTCACAAGGAAAAGGCATTTACTCTCTAAATTGTTTCTGAAATTCTAATTTTAGGCAGCAACCATTCGCACTTTTTCTCTTTCATAAATAACCATAGCAGAAATCATGTTTTGGAAATATTTCTGCTGAAGTTGCGAAAAAATCGAAACAAACCAGCTGCTCAGGGATTCGCCATGCATGTATGAGTACCACCACGCACAAAAAAAAACACCGGCAAAACTTTCATATGAAACTCCTCATTGCAGCAAACGTTACTAGAAAAGAGAAAATGAGCACGATTAGTCAGACACATGGCGGCTTATGTGCCAGCTTTTGAAATTGTTTTACTTTGTCGACGGGTTGATGTGCCACATCTTTCTTCAACATCGGGGAGCTTATCAGCACCAGGGTTTATGACGTTGCGGCAACCCAGGCAGCTAGGAAATTCTGCACATTATTTTACACTACAGTAGGTTTACCATAGCCTACTGACACATTTAAAATGAGAACTGAGTCCTTTCTTTCGAAGTGCGTTCTGCATTCTGATTTTTTAAGTTGTCTAGGTAGGCGAATGACATATTCTGTAGGTTCGCCTAGGCCTACGCTACTGCTCTTTCATAATGTCCACGCCAATTGTAATGAACAAAGATATTGCCAAGGATTTGGTGGTATTTGGGCCACATATCTACAGTTAACTTCATTTCTTTCAGCTTCATGTCAAACCTGGGAAGGTTTAGCCAGAACTATGCGAATACTAATTTGAGCATCTTTGCTGACAGCGTGGCCATGGTAAACGCACTTGGCGTTTGAAGGAGAAGAGACGAATGGTGAGAAGTGTAAAGTACAAATATCTGGTTTCAGTTGTCGCTTATTTCTTATTTGACAATTGGAACTCTATACTATGAAAAGTTAGGTATAACGAAAATACATTCTTAGACAAGGTTGACTGGAATGGACATCTCTGGGAAGATTCTAGACTTTGCAAATTATAAGAGTTAGGGTGATGCGCTTGAAACGATAAAGTTGTGCTAAAAGCCGTGGATTGAAGGGTTGCCAACTGAGGGGATAACTTGGACAACGCAGTCAGCCCAGTGTGTCTTGGTGTGTGGAGTGGGTGGCTGCGGGCTGAGAGTCAAATCAGTGGCTTCTTCTTAATGTGGCCAGTCGGGAGCCCATCTAGAGAGACATGCTGTTGGTACGCGTTTTGAATTTTTGTCACACCAACCGTCTGCGCCCTCCTTCATTTCCGGCCTTCTTGGTTTTGTCCTGAAAATCGGGTGCTGATGACGGAGTGGTGAGCGAGTGGGGTAGACACCGTGAGTCTGCATTCGCTGTATGACTCGCGCAGTCACCGCGTACTTTAAACGAATTGCTGCTACTTAATTACAATAACTAACAAGTGGATTAGTGAATTCTGACCTTTTTTAGCCTCTGTAAGCTCTAGTGCATAAATCTAGATTTCATTTGACGGTTATACCGAAACATTTAGAATAAGTAATGGATTATATGGATTTACGGAAAAATATAAGGTTTGATATAATTTCTTATGAAGATGTCAATGTGGGCCGTATTTGAACGTTCTTCCAATCAACAGAGCATTTCAAAGGAAAAAGGGATATATCTGACAATTTTCTAAAGTTATCTAAAAATGGATGATGTGATTTGACTGGAAATGGAAGAACTCACCTTCACCTTCGTACTGGATTAATTTCCGCTATAATTGATTACTTCCAGACGTTATAAGAAGCTAGCGAACGCATAAATATTGGATATATGCGGCATTGTTAATCTGCTTATTAATCTGCTGTGTGTTCTGTTCATAAATTACACACAGGTAGCCACTAAAGTTTACAAAAAGTACACATATAAATGATTTAGTTTTAATAAGATTGGGGTTTACGCAAATATTCGAGGTGATATACGACCAGCTCTTGCTAACGTACCTCTAAAACTCTTTGTCTTAAAAAATGCGCTCAAAACCTTTTTACTGCATTTTGTGCCGAAAATGTTCACACGTTGGCAAAAGAATATTTTTTCAAATCTGCAATTATTCTTTCTGGAAATAAATGGAATTCCCGAAAATTGACTTTCTTTTACATTTAAGCAACGTAAGACTTAATTTCCCGGTTGTGGAAGGTATATATTTGAAAGTTCTCTTGCTTATTTTGGGTTTCTTCTATGACCCAGTGCACATTAATAAAAAGTTTAGGTGTAATTATGTCGTTGGCCACATATTTTCAATTCTATAATAACAAACTACTTACAAATTTTCAGTAGTTTGCGTTACCCATAACTTCTTTTCTACACGCCACCCATCGAGCCAGCTGGGATTTGCTGATGGCATTGAACTGCAGAGTGTTTCTTCGAAGGCAACGCCATTCCATAATTGCTACAATCGGAAAATTAAGATAACCTGGCCTTTTGAACTAACCACGGCAATTATCGCTTGTTGAAAATTTTTAAGTTGGGTGATTTAAATAATCTCACCATTCTTGGTCTTCTTTAAACTTTTTCCTAGTTTTTGTTGGTGATACCACCGGAAAATGCCTCTTAGCTACCTCGCCCGAGGCTTGGGCACACTCCCCTTCCATATACGCGTTCGCCGTTGGTCTTCAGTGTCTTCTCCCAAGGTTTGAGTACGCAATCCAACTTGCCCTCGTAACTTTTTCATTTAAAAACATATTGGGATCTAAGTTGTTCCCTGACATGCCCCGGCCATCCTATCCCGAAAACCAGGTGTCCTCTAGCCCACGGGACGCGCTTCACACTTTCCCCAGATGACCCCACAACATAATCCTACCAAAGTTTGGTTGTATCTTAATTACTAGCATAGGAAATTCCTTCCATATGATACTACTCCGAATTTCGCCAAAAGTAATGCACAGTAACCTTTATAATACTTACCAAAGGGTGATTTTTCCAACTTCAACGTTTTCTTAGAAATAAATCCACTTAGTGGATTGAAATTGCGTGATAAATTATATGCTAAACTACCAAGTCAAATTTCGTATTGCATGTCTCACTATTTCTTGGTGATACTGTACTTCATTTGCAATTTAATGTGTGAATAGTGCTTGCCCATCTGGGCAGAATTTATGCGAGAGTAAGAGCGTTTTGTTTTACACTGCTTAAATACTTAAAATTATGCAAGCAGAAGTATTTGCTAAAATCAGTATTGTGAATTATTGCTTAGTATATACTTCTCACTACCAGCTGACAGCCTGTGAATATAATACCATGGTTGCTAAAAACAGATGGTTTTGAACATAGATAGTCAAGCTTGGCGCTGCGTCTTAAATATTCTTCTTCTAAAGGATTGACACCGAATTCGTACAACCATCTCCTCTTACATTGAACAAAGCAGCATTTGGTTTTGCCTGGTAGCTGTAGTAAAGAATTCACACGAACCTACGTATGGTGAAGCGTAACTAGTGCAGTTTCTATTGCTACAATACTGAAATTCAAGGATTCCCAAGGCAGACTTAATAACATCCCTGATGCCTTTAGTCAAAACGTACAGCAAGGTAAGCTGGCGGCCTGTTATTCAGACTGTTATCGGAAGCCTACACATATGGGCATGGTGAAATCAAGCGCATGCTGCAATGACGAACCTGGAAACCGTTTTCTTCATCTGCAGGTTACCACGGCCTGCTAATGGAACCCCTGTCTTGATAACATGCAGCAAGGGCGCATTCATCGATCTCACACTGGCTACTACATCTGCCAGCTCGAGGAGCACGGCCACCTTCATATCACCGGTTGGTCGGCGTGCCCTCATCGGCATGGCGCACCAAGTTTTCATATCCTCAGACTTCCATAAACCGTTACATGAATGAAAACATGAAATAGCGAAGGAGACTTAGCTTCTACGACACGTCCGTACGTTCTACCGCTTCTTATTAACTGTGCAACGAGAAAAATCTGTCCCACAGTCAAACTGTTCCTGCTGGCAAATCGGTGAGAGTAGATCGGTTCGCGGTCGCAAACAAAATAGAAAGAAAGGTCCGACGTGTAAGTTATAAGGGATGGCACACCATAAAGCTAACAGGTGCTACTAAGGACGCGGCCGAGGACGTCTTTGGTGCTCTCGTCACTTCTATTGCTGCTGCTTCGGACCTGCCTTGCTCGACCTTCCACGTTGCTGGCCTCCAAATCTGTGAATGCAAAAGGACAGGTTTCAGTGTACTTATAGGCCTACGAGCAAAGAAAAGCTGTGCAAGCAAGTGCTTTCATTCAGAGCAAGTCTAAACATTAAATCGATAGATAAATGCTGACCATATCCGATCGGGCTGTTTTCTAATGTTCCGATGTATTCGCGATAAGTGATAGAACCTTGGCTTCCCTTAATGCTGGCCACCAATCGATGGTCAGCCTTCAGGTCATCCTTCACTTACTTCGAATTAGCAAGAACCATTTCTTCCACTTCATTGAAACGGCCAGAAGTTTTTCTTAGTTTTTATCAAAGGAGTGCGTTAAGTTTCATCAGCAGAGCTCGCCAAAATTCAATTATTTCAACTGTAAATGAAATTGACTTAAAAAGACCCGGAAATGTGCACAAGCCCTTAAGACATGAAAGCACACAGGCAAGCGATCGCTGAGTAATCTTCTGGTTAGGACTCAGTCGCGTTCTCTGCCGGCATCAAAGCCCAGCATGAAGGCTGGACCCGTCTATTGCAACAACCTTGCGGATTCAACTGGAACACAGCTGCCCGTCCTCACGAAGATAAAGTTAGCAGCTTGTTGTAAAAGTCCAGGCATTAACTGATTCACGAATAACAACAATTATCTGACAGACTTCCCCCCTACAACAAGCAGTGAAGAGGGGACAACTCGTGACACTTATTGGCAAACTACAACAAATATATGAAACAGCGGCAAACGTAGAAGCAGATGAGAGCGCATACAAATCTCACTACTACGAACTGTCTGCTGATAGTTTTCAATACAACGGAACAACTCATTTTCCACGCCCGTCAAGATAGCAAAAAATGTTTTAACCTCACCTGTGACCTCGGTAAAATTCTCACTTATACTTCAATCAATACGTTCATCAACTTTCTTTTATAGGCTCCCATCCGTTCACGAACAACCTGCATAGACTATACAACAGTGATATTAAACTGCGTACTACCTGGAGAGAAAGCCATTTTGTCTAATCGTCTAGTTTATTCCATATGTCAGCGTCGTAGCTTCAACACAAGTCGTCAAATATAAAGCTAACCTCGAGGTCGTGCACCTGCCTCGCATCAAACACCCGAGACATGTTCATTTGGTAGTGCTGCGTCGGAGACTGTTAAATGACCTGTCTATCCTCTCAGAGTGTCCTCGAATTCTATTTCGCACCATGTAAATCGGTTTCGGCTGCGTTTAAGGTCACAGCAACAGGCGCTTCCGGTGCTACCGAGGCTGGTGTCGGCGGTGTCTTTGGCTCTGCTGTCATCCCTGTTGTTCCTGCTGCTTAGGACCCGTTTTCATCTGATATTTGATCCGCCGCCTTCCCAGCCTATGAAAGTAAAAACAGATCCCAACAGGTCCGTGATCAGTGTCACTGCGCTGACTCATCGTGTCAATTATGTGAATAGTCACGCGTGACCGTCGGTCACACGCTCATGTTCGATCCGCTGCAGGAGCCGCCTACATTGTCCTCTTGTGCGTCTCAAGGTCGTATCACTGCCGCGTATCTTGACTTTACCCATAGAGAGCTCGAAGCCAATCAGTGTTGACTTTTTACTGATTGGCTGCCTGCAGCAAAAAACAGGTTCGCGGACGTCCTGCAATCCCGCTTGAGAAGACTGCGAGGAACCCTTTTCTTATTTCTTTTGCAGAATAAACACTGTCCAGTCTTATAAGTCTGCCATGAATTCTGACTTGGAGGAACTGTCAGTTGTCGGCAAACACATTGGCCACACATTCACGCAAAGCAAGCCTACAAATAAAGCCGACAGAACAAGGCGGTCCGGTCCGCGCGTCTGCCATCGTCATACTGTGTTCGCATTCCGCGATTAAAGCTACGCGTGAATAGTCCGTTCCCAAATATCGTCCGTCAATGGGATGGCCTGTCGGAGACTCATCTTTCACTTGTTTCAAGTTAACAAGCGTCAATTCGTCCTCTTCAGTGAAGCTCTCAGAATTTTTGTTCCTTTCATCATCAAGGAGTGCGTAAATTTCCTTTATCCAAACTCATTAAAATGCAACTATTTCGTGGCAAAAAGAAGCACCAACGACCATGCTGGCTCAAGTGGAAGAAACGTTAACGTGTCTGGGTTCTTAAGACACAAAATCACGAGGTCAGCCGGTCGCTGCTCAACACCCTGCGAGGACCCACTCGCATTCGCGGCCGACACCAATGTCCAACTGGGGGACCGAATCTGTTTATTGTTTAGGGACTGAGGTGGGGCACTGCTGGGCTTCATCAAAAACATTAAATCAGCGGCTTTCTATAGGTGCCCAACCATTCATTGTTGCAAGAATTAACAAAATTATCTGCCCCACTTTGCCCTATACCAAGCAGTGAAAAGGGGACCATTTTTTGCACTTTTCTATATACCAGGAAAATGTATGTAACCGTGTCAAAAATGAGAGAGACAAAATAAATTACATCCAAACTGCATTTATCCAAACTGTCTGCAGATAGCTTTCGATACAACCGAGCAACTCATCGTTCACGCTGTTCAAGTTAACAAAATTCGTATCGGCCCCACCGGGGATGTGGGCAGAATTGCCACTTAAAGTTGCATTAATCAGGAGAACATTTTCGTCAGGCACTGCTGACATCGACGGGATATGGGCTCCAGCGTTGGCTTAAACCAGCGTCACTTCTGATGAATACTACCGTCATAAATAGTGCCAGTATTACTAACACTCAGATACAGTGCTAGACAGGAGTGCTATGCCCAGCATTTCACCACTCGCGAGGGGTAGCAGTTGCTCACTTGTAGACTGTCGCGAATCTAGTCTGGTAAACTATATCCCCGAGTCATGCATGACCTCTCCGGAGGCGCTTGTGACGATTCCTGCGCTCATTCACTTGCGATTCTGCTCAACTTCCTCCTACATATTCTCCACTCCTTTTGTGAGAAATAAACCATTCCTTCCACCCTTGCCTCCCAATTTTCTTCCCACAATCAACCGAGACTGGAGATAGTAGTGGCAAAGGGTTTTCCTAGCAACTCAACTCACTGCGACAGACCTACCGAGCTCGCTGCCAAAAGTCTCCAGTATTTGTTTGGACTGATATTCAGAATCAAAGACTATGTATTCAATGCGTTTATATTTGAAAATAGAGAGATCAGGAAAATGCGTCATATACGCAATCATTAAAAAGCAGGTCGAGGAAAAATCTGGGAAAGACTGCTGAAGTATAGCAAGGTAAAAGATAAGGCGAGGGTTGAGGGAATGTCTTAAGAGAAGCCACCAATAACATTCATGCATATTCGAAATGACAGCATTGTTAATGGAGAGGATGTCACTTTGTTAGATTTGCGTTATCCTCTTCTCGTCAGAAGCCATGAGTCCGGAATAATCGTTTCCGGTGCCGGTCCCGTGGTTATCCCCATCTGTAATATATACGAACATGAATAAAAAGGTAGAGAAGATGATATGATTGAACAGATGGAATCGAAAAACACACAAGAGAGACCGGAAATGAAAACATCATACTAACCAGACCAGACAAAGGGTCTGGAATAGTACTAATGGATAAAAGTGATTATATCGCTAAACTGGAGGTTATCTTTACATAAAACACAAAGTTCTCAAAATCTAAGAAAGACAAAGATCGGACAGAGGCCGTCGAGGGTCAGTTAACTACAATCCTCAAAGACCTTCACAAAAAAGGCTTTCTGACTGACAAGGAGATGGAAAGACTTAGACCTGTAGGAACGACGATACCGAGAATGTATGGTCTTCCGAAGATTCACAAACAAGGGCTACCCTTGCGTCTTATCTTAGATATGTGATACTCTCCTTATCACACCATTGGCAAATGGCTGGTAGAAAAGCTGAAGCCTCTTGGAAGTCACCTATACCCTCGAAGCTTAAAGGATATCTTTGAGTTTGTCGAAGCTATAAAAGATATGAACATTGGTGGATGTAAGATGCTTACCTTGGATGTTTCATCACTTTTTACCAACGTACCCGTAGTGGAAACGATAAACTACCTCTGCGACTTCATTCGAAACAAACTATCAAGTGGGAATGCCCGTGCAAACCTTCAAAGAACTACTTGCGAGATGCACACAAAATGTGCAATTTCTCTGCAACGGCAGCTTTTACAGACAGATAGATGGAGTGGCGATGGGCTCACCAGTTGGCCCGTTTCTCGCAAATGTCTTTATGGGCAAGATCGAGAGAACGAGCCTAAGAGACCCCGTCAATGACCTTGCATTTTACGGTCGCTATGTAGATGATATATTTTGTCTGACAGACTCCAACGCTGACACTGGCACCATGGTCAGGAAGTTTAACAGTGTGCATCCAGCGCTCAGGTTTTCAGCAGAAACCGAGGTTAATAATGAAATTGCGTTCCTTGATGTCCTTATGCGAAGGCAAGATTATGGATCGATCCTGCGTAGAGTATTCCGAAAGAAAACCTGGACAGGACAATACAACAACTTTCACAGCTTCGTTATCCTAAATATAAAACGAAATCTAGTCCAGGGATTAGCAGCTAGAGTCCGACGGGTCTGCTCTCCTGAAACTGTCGAATCAGAACTCCAACAGCTGCAGAACACTCTTCTTGAAAATGGATACCCAGAAAGGTTCATCCTCAAGAATATTGACAAACGCACCAAGAAGCCTACTTCCTTAACTGCAGAAAAGAAGGACATATTCATAAGACTACCTTTCTATAGGGACGCAGCCAGCGAACTGGTAAAGCGACGACTGAAGTCTGCTATCACAAACACTTTCCCAGCGGCAAACTTACGTGTGTTTTTCACGAACTCTCCACGCTTTCGGTTAGGAGGTAAAGACAGGCTCCCGTTGAAGGCCACATCCATGTGTATTTACTCCTTTACTTGCTCCTGTGGAGCGGGATTTATCGATCGAACAACAAGGCGACTGGAAAAGAGAGTACGTGAACACGTACCAGCCTGGTTGAGTAAAGGCGAAACTAAATCGATCTCGAGTTCCATCCTCACCAACTTTGTTGATACAAACCGCCGAGTCGATACTAGTGAAGCCTTTCAGGTTGTCTAACGGACACCAACCAACCTCTCCAAAGGCCTACGCCAACGGGTGCTGGCAATAGCAGAAGCAGTGGCCATACGCCTATTGAATCCAGTACTGTGCTGCCAGAAGACACTTACACAAGCCCTGACCCTCCCGTGGCCGAAACTGACACCAGAAGGCGATTTCATATCACCCCCATCCAAAAGTAGCGGTCGCCCGACCAACATGTCGACCATTGGCGCAGACTGAAAAGTCCGCAATGGTCAATAGGCGCATAACCCTGAAATTATTGATTTTTTTACCTGTTCAAATTTTCTAGTTTGCAATTTTATGGCCCTGAAGATGATTTGCCGAAAAGTATACTTTGCCTAACAAATTAACTTTTCAAGTTAAAAAATGGGAATCTTTAACAAAATTAACATCTTTCTAAGCCACACGTTCAAATAATCCGAATTTATCAGAGTCGTTAAATATATCCGACATTCGGAAGATCCTACGCCCGCCTTCACCTCTCCAGTTGCATTTTTTATAGTACAGCATCGAATCAGCGAAAAAAAGGGGTGTTTTTCATTGTTGTGTCAATAGATGCATTACCTCGATGACCACCAATGATCTCTGCATTCAATGCAGGTAGTAGGACAGGCGGCACATGAACAAGCAAATATAACCAACTCTCCCCCCACAAAACTGCACTTTTATGAAGTCGAAGCCGACTGGCACAATATTTGTAGAGTTCCTTGGAGAGGTGCTTCCCGAAATGAGGCATTGCTCAGACGGGAGAACACCTTGGGAAGCGAGCGGTGGAGTCAGAAATGGCCAGAACGACATGGGCGTTGCGGCACAAATTCATTTCAGACTAATAGCAGACACGGAAGTCCATGAGAGTGTCGACGAGTCCGTATGCAAATCTACTTAGAGTTCGAAATGCCTTAGAAATTCAGTCAGTAATTACGCAAACCCATTCAAAAGCCTGGCGAAGGTCCAAGAAGATTTTGGCGGACCGTTTACGAAAAGCAGGTATGCTGGCATTGTTAACACTTGTGACACGCAAAACGCTGCCATGTCTGAGTTCGGGAGGAGGTATTGGAACAGCACCCGTCTTCAGAGGCCAATCTTGGCAATTGAACGACCAAGTAGCGGGGACAAAGTGGCTAAAATGAAGACCTGAGAATGCATGTGCGTACTTACGACACAAAATCACGACAGACCGACAATCAGTCCAGTCAGTGATTTTGTGTGTGTAGCCTGGTTCTATCAGCAGATAGCAGGCAATATCACTGAGATTCACAACTTTCTATTTTAAGATGCTTTTCCCCAGTTAGGACTCAGTTTCATCCTCACCTCGGACGCAGATGGAATACAGCCGGTTTCTGTCGAGTAACGCACTATACACAATGATCCACAATCTGATATACACTAAAAATATATCTTTCTTCGATAATTAATCAAGGGAGACAGTACTATGTAATGTTCCGATTTTTGTGATATTGTCTTCAGCAAAAGTACTCAAAGTCTGCTAATTAACCGATGCACGAACAACTAAAACAGATACCACGTATCAACGTATACCAAGTAGCGAAAAGAGGCCAAGCCTGACACATTTCCCACACTAAAAAGTTCGCAGCAGAAGCTTTGAATACATGTCATCTTCAAAAAGCGAGGTTCTATTAATGAAGACAAAACGCTGAAATACGTACTGATCTTTACACAGTGCAAAACTTAAGAGAGACAGATGAATGCAGATACAGACCTCAATGATCGCAATGTGATCTAAACTACAAAAATATGTCTACTTTTGATAATTAATCAAAGGAGACAGCACTGTGCGGTGTTCCGATTTTTGCGATACCATCTTCAGTAAAAGTGCTGAAAGTCTGGTAATCAACTGATGCATGAACGACTAAAAGAAATACCATATGTCACCTATACCAAGTAGTGAAAAGAGGCCAAATGTGAAAAATATCCGCACACTATAAAAGTCCGCAGCAGAAGCTTTGGATGCATGTAATCGTCAAACTGTGAGGTTGTATTAACGAAGAAAACACGCTGCTATATATCCTGATCTTTATACAGTATTAAAATAGAGAGAGGCAGATGAACTTGGAGACAGACCATAATTCTCTCAACTGTCTGCTGATAAGTTTTGATACAACCGACCAGCACGTCATTCATACTCGTCAAGTTGACAAGGGTCGTGTCCGGCTCACTGGTGATTTCGGCGGAATTCCCAGTTGTACTTTCATAAAGGAGCGTGCAAATTTTCTTATGCAGGCTCTGTAAACGCTCAACGACAACGTGGATACAAAAAAACAAAAAAAATGATATTGAACTGCGCACTCTCTAGACAGAAAACCTTTTTCTTCTACCCATCCAGTGCACTTCACAGGTCCGTGTCGTATCCTTAACGAGTGTACAGCTTACCCTGAGATCGCGCATCTGAGTCGCATCAACCACCTGAGATTTGCTCACTTCTTGATGCAGTGTCTGGAACAATTGGATGGCCTCTCTCGCGTCCGAGACTGTCCGCAAAATATCATTTTCCTCTGGCATCTCAGTTCTAGCAGCATTCGTTTTCGCTGCAACAGATGCTTCTGCTACCGTTGTTGCTACTGAGGATGCTTCCAGCGACGGCTTGGGTCCTTCAGGTGGATTTCCCGTTCTCGTTACTGTTTTTCCCACTGCCTCAGATGTTGTTGTTCCCAGGGTGCATGCCGCCACCTTCTGACTCATCGAACAGGAAAATAAGTTATAGGTAGCAGTCCGTCTAACACGTGAGGTAAGCATAACCAACTATCGATAACTTGCATATAAATGTATACAGTAATTAAGTTGGTTTAATAGGTTTGCTTAATTTGAGTGGACCCAAGTGTGAAAAACTCTAGGCGTTAGGCGGGATTTGAACCCGCGCATCAGAGAAAGCCTTTGCCGGAGGCTAATGCTCTACCGCGCATCTGAGTCGCATCAACTAACTGAGATGTGCTCACTTCTGGATGCAGTGCCTGGAACAATTGAATGGCCTCTCTCGCGTCCGTAAGTGTCTGCAAAATATTGTTTTTCTTTGTCAAGTCAGTTCCAGCAGCATTCGTTTTCGTCGGAACACAAGCCTTTGCTGCTATTGTTGCTACTGAGGATGCTGCCAGCGACGTCTTGGGTCCTTCAGGTGGATTTCCCGTTGTCGTTACTGTTTTTTCCCACTGCTTCGGAGGTTGTTGGACCCAGGGTCCACGCCGCCACCTTCTGACTCATCGAACAGGAAAAAAAGTTATAGGTTGCACTCCGTCTAACCTGTCAAGGAAGCATAACCAACTATCCATAACTTGCACATAAATGCATACATTATGGCGAGTGTTGCAAGCAACATTCAGCATCAAACATGAAATACGAACAAGAGAGGATTTCTTCGTGCATGTTTTCTACAAAATATATTTGAATTTATAAAGGCAGACAAAATCAATGATAAAAGTGCATACTATTTAAGTAACCATTTTTTACAGAATCAACTTTTCCGCAGCGGTAAGAAGGAAATTCATCACAGAGTCGGCACTCGAGCGTCACTGAAATTATTGAAAGTGGACTGCATGATAGACAGTATTGCAACTCTACGCAATGTTGGTTTGCGATTGCTTACCGGTATTTGTCAAATTGCGGAATGTTGCTTGCAGCATTCGCTGTACTGTAAGCCACGAAATAAAGAATTAGGGAAGATTTTACAGGTATCAAATCAGTTCTTTTGATTACGACAAAGGTCCTGTCAAGGAACGCTTTGTCTTAGCTAAAAACCAGCATTTAGCGGAAGAGAGTCGAAGAGAATACGAGTCAAACAAATAAAAACGGAAGAAAATCAAGCGTAGCCACTTCATTTATCTGGTAAAGGAAGCGAGACAATTTCCTAAGCGACAAAGCAAAGAAGGTAGGGTCAACGAATTCCCCTCGGGGATGATGATGATGATGAACGCGCCCAAGTATCGTGTTATTGGGATATATCCGTATAATCGTACTTTTCAGCTTATTCTCGAGAAAACAATAGAGACTGGAATGGCCGTTTCTGGGTTATTAGCCACCGTACCCAATCCTAAGTGTGGAACACCAGGGATTGGAATTCGGGATATCTAACCAATGAGACAAACACTCTACTAGTCAGCCACGCGCCGTTTGTCCTATCGGTTTCGACTTTGAACAGTAATTATGATAGAATGACATTCACCAGGTACATAATGTGAGAAAAAGGTCGTGTGAGCTGCCGAGCGTTGTCAACTCCTGCACTCACTTCCACCTCTCTTCATCCGGACATTGCCTTACCAGTGGTGGCAGATGAGTGAGTGCGAATGTGTGATACATGCATCGCAAGGCTGCTCCACCCTAGACTAACTCACACGCACGTTGCTCTACTGCACCCAGACGTTCCGTAAACGTCGTCGTCACGGATGTACATAGACCATTTTTTACCTAGCGTCGCCCATTAATCTGTGCTCAGACCGCCAGATCTACACAGAAAGAGTATTTAATTTTCTTGGATGATTGGTCAGTCTCTTCAACTATTTAGGAACCACAATGGCGGAGCTTATACGCATGGAATTGGGAATTCCTAACTTATTATCTACATCATATCAGCCAGGAATCTTACGTGCCAGATGGTGTTGGTACATGGGTCAATAAAAACTAACGCTTCTTCGTTTCCAAGGGCTGCCTTCAGGAAACCGTAGCATCTATCACAATGGTCATTTTCGAAATTTCAGATGTTAAGTCGAGGGCGTGCACCGACAAACTCACCTCTGCAATGCCCCCATTTAACCAAAGACAGCTTCTATGGATAGAAATTCTCATGAGGGTGTTAGATGGCACCTACCCCATAACGATGAAATCTTGTCGATCGCAAACGAGAGAAGAAGGCTGTGAGCCTTGACCAATCATGGCTCGTGAAATTTTCGCACGTGATTATCAGGCACAGTGAGTTTTGCGAAAAGAACTACTGTAATTGATGAAGACAACCGCAAACAGTAGGCGCCAAATAAATATATCTGCAGTAGCGGGAAACAAAGCAACAAAAGAAGAGGCTAGATTTTGAAGTCTACATTGACAATGGTAACTCAGGGCTCATAGTGGCCTTGTGAGAAACCTCCGCGTCCATGAAAACCACCGCAAAAATGGTACCATTAAACTTGTGGTGAGAAAGACTATTCGTCAGTAAAAAACGCCAAAGGAAGCACAACTTCAATTCACGGAACAGCTTCAACGACCGCTTCAATTTTTTCAAAGATTTCACAACATGACTAATGACATCTAGACGCCAATCGCTCAAAATAATTTATCCTACCAAATAACATCATCAACAACGCTTCAATAGTTTCAAGCTTCCCAAAAAAGTATCCCATAAATCGACGTATTGGTCAAACGGCTTTTGTTTGGGAAACAATATAAACAGTATATACCTCCTCCTGGCCAGGACGTATTCTCTCAAATGACTGGAATTGCCGGATTTTAACATAAATCTTCTCATTCACGCGCATCAACTCATCAAGCCTAACCTCCTTCTCCCTACTGCTTTCTAAATTGGAATCGGTAAGAGGTTCGATGTAGACTTCCAGTCTTCGTTGGCCGTCCTGGAGGCGGTCAGCAGTGGCCTACAAGGGAATACGGGAGGTCGTGAGGAAATTCTTATTATAAATAAAAAATTAAAGAGAACAAACCCTTATATTTGAGGGTTCGAATGCGCCTGTGGAACAAGGCTTGATGACTTCAGGCCACTTTTTACGGTCTGGCTAATAAATCACACAGAGCAGAAATGGCCGTTCCATTTCCTAGTTCACATATATGCAGTAGGTTTTGGGAATTCTTTTGAAGATGTATCAGTTTCATTCTATATATATTCACAGAGATGAGCATACTCAGCACAGTCTGTGCATAATTTGACCGTCACTAGAGATACTTTTGGCTCCTTGAACCATGGCAACCAAATATACTATTACATACAACTCGTAAATAAAGTTCGGCCGGTCGGCAGATCGCTCTGTAGCTTACCAATTCGCAGTTGCGCTTTGACAGACTCTTGTGATCATTTTCTCCTCAGTATTGTCTTTTTTATTAGCCAGCGCTAGTTGTAGCCGCATTGACCGCCGATTTCGACGAGGTTCACCAAGTATTGCAAAGCAGGGTAATGCAGGGACGGTTACCTACGCTTCATACTAGTGAGAGTAGGTTCACTCTGCATCTGCTTCAATCTCTGTTCCATTCTCCCATCTTCTCATAATATCAAGGCACAGTCTAGAAGACCGGAGACAAGGGAATGTGCAGCCGGCTAGTATGGCTTAAGCCACCCCTTAGCATGCTGCAAAATCTGGTTTGGGTCTCACGGGGTGGAAGGAGCTATTGAAGTCCGAGTCCCGGTCCATCATTCATCCACTCTATACACTGGACTGACCGGACGATGCGAGTCATCTCATAATTTGGCAATCCTCAAAGTCACGGATTTCAGCACATCGCGAATACTAAGGTGCAGGTGTGTTAGCTGATCAGTAAAGAAACGTCCTGCCCCTCCGACTAAGCAAATACTGAATAACCCCACTCTCCCATGATAGTTCTCACAAACATTTGCCATACACAACTACATAAGGGTAGGTTTACTTTCCGCATAAGCCGCCACTTACATGCAACTGCCTCCACGTAGCATCATCTGGCGGAGTACAGGCCAAACCCGGAACCGCGGCCCAAAGGCGGGAAGATCAAGGGCTACATGATCCAGGTTGCGACGAATTCCCTGAATGAGCTGCGTGGTCCTGGCATCCGGTGCGGCTGGTTTCTTGAGCACGTCTGGAGCCTCGCGAGTTCAAGGAGGCTTACGCTTACATGTTTTTTTAGAATCAGGCAATCAAAAAGAAGCCTGTTATATAGCCCTGATGGACTGATGTATATTTGCAGTAATAGTAGTGAAAACTCGACTCCCAGGTAGTTAATCAAGAGGAAGCGCAGTCACTGGGAGAGCTTTATTTTTTATCTGATGTTTCAGATAACTGTCTTGCCTATTTATCTTCAGAAAGTAAACACTCCGGCTCCTGCTTCTCGCTATATCCCGCTCCTTTCTTACGCGTGCGTAATCCACAAATCCAATTTGAGTCACTCTAAGTGGCTCGCGTCTCTAGATAGTAACCGCAATCCGCTGCAGCCTCCTGGTCATCGTAATCCGCACTGGGCTCTGCGTTGGTACTGTCTGCAACTGAGGCGTCAGTTTTTATTTGGACTCGCCGCGCGATGGTCAACTGTGTTGCATCGCTTCCCCCCGCGTCACGCCATAGCCTGTATCATGGATACGCAGGTTAGCCGGATCGCTGGTTGACGGCTCCGATTTTTTCGCGTCGTGACTGTCCCCTGATAGGAATGTCTTTAACACAACATAAGGGACCGGAAAATGGATGTGCCGATTTACCGAATAGTCGGTCTACCTTGATGTGTGATCGTCACCTCCACTCACATTTTCCACGGCGTCAAAGCCGAAGACGTGCTCCATCTCTGGAGCATGAATTGCAACCCCTGAGTTTGGGTCCAGTTTTCTTATCGCCAGCTAATGCTCGTGCATTCGCGTTTTTAGGCAAAAGTAGCTTAGGTAGCCCCACTCGTATAACCCTACTTTAGCATTTTGTTCTGCAAAAACGGTGGCTATAGGGTTTTGTGGGCGGGGAAAAAGGATTGGCAGAGAAGGAAATTTTTAGAAGTAAATGTAAAGTGAAAAAAGGTGGTCAAAGTTGCTTCCCGCGGCCGCTGGGAGCAGGTTGTTCCACATGCAAATTGAAGGTATGCGCGGCGCTTCGCGCCGCGGACTATACTAATCTAACTCCAACACGGTAAGTTGGACCACAGGTAAGTTGAAGTAGACGACCTACCAACCACCATTTCAATTTTTCAGGAAATTCAAGAAACCTGCAATTTGATAGTCGGATTTTTTCCGCAATAAGTAAAATGATAATACTGATTAGGAGAATCTGCAGATATAAATCAACAACACTTCTAAATACAGTAAAATAAAAATGCGTTTTGCATTTATTAAAGTATATTCCACTGCGTGTCCTAATTTCCCGCCTATAACCACCGTTTTCGTAGGAAATAATGCAGGATGTAAGGATTAATGAGTGGGGCTACACAAGCTACTGTTGCCCGTTTTTGGCTGCCGGCCGGTTTCTCCAACATCCCGCAAGCGCACTGTCGGTAGACAAGGCCTGATTTTTTTCTTTTTTTCGGGATAGGGTATTTCGGCCGCATTACTTGTTGTCGGATTGTGGCGGCAGGCTTGTGGGTCACTCCTATTCCGAGAGGCGCGAGGGATCTAGCCACAGCTTCGGAGGCCCCTTTAATGTACGGGTTTCTCCGCCACTACTTCGATAGGCAACGCTCTTCGGTCTGCGTTTATGGTGGCATACGAAATCGTTTGGTGAACGCTCGTGGATAGTCCTTAGCTCTGAAAAGCTCCTGGAGGACCTTTGCCTAGTCTCCTTTGATAACTGGCGTGCTGAGGTGAGTTTCTTTCCGTGGATACAGCATACGCATACAACTTCGTTTGTGTTGCAGTGGGTGGTTGCTATTGTAACTTAATATCTGTGAAGTGTTTGTCTGGTTGCGGTAGACATACGTCGCCATTTTTCCGTGTAGTTGCCGGCGGACGAGGACGTCCAGGAACGGAATCCGCGTTCCACTTCTTCTTCCGTCGTAAAAGGTAAAACGGGAAAAAAGAGAGTTCAATCAGTCTTTGTAGTTGCTGATCCTATTCTGTATGACGACAACGAAGGTGTTATCTATGAAGCGTACCCAAAACTACACCCAAGCTGAAAAAAGCTCGCGGTACAGATCGGTGACTGGATTAAAATCCCAGTGGTCTGAAATGGCCAAATTCCAGACCTAAAGAAGGAAGCTGTTCGCAATCCAAAGCTATAGTAGAAATATCTAGGTCTTGAGAGACTACGCAAAAATGCCTTTCGGTAATGGTAAGTCTTCGTGAAATATGGAACTGTAAATTGACATTTCATTCATTGCTTCAGTCCGCTACATGCTCCACAGAAGGGTGGTGCACGGATAATTACTTTCGCTCAGTTTATTTGTAGGCGATAGTAGCTTTGGGCCACACTCTGCATTTCCTCACCCACCTGAGCCAGTTGTCCAGACTGAGTCAAGATGACCGGAGGTGGGATCAGGTACAGTGGCTGAAAGGGCCAGCGAACTTCCCTTGACACACATACCAACTACATACACTTAACGAAAAAATCGAGGAAAGAATGCAATCTTGCAATGAAGTAGGCGATTCCTAGGAATACACGCTTTCACTGCCCATTAAGGAGCAGTGGCTACGTGAGACACATCGATTACCATGACAACAGAATCATCGAGGAAGACCCTTAAAACGCAAACCACAGAAAGTGCATGATTTCAGCTCACAGAACATTTTCCCACAGCGAAGCCTGCCGCTCCAAAGTTTGTTATTTCAATGTGTGATGGATTACTTGGTAGATCTGTTGCGAAACTTGCATCACCGAGCGCTGTCGCTAAATACTGACTTCAGCATCTCCATCGTTATTAACTACAGCATACTCGTACTTAAGCTACCGAGAATATATTTAAAAACGAGAGGGAAACCAAAGCAAGCCCTGAAGTGCTCAGCGCCTCAAAAATGTGTTTACTTGGAATAGCTTAAACCCAGATCCACCCTCCTTGTTAAGATCGAGGGGATATGAGGCCCAGCATAGACTTTAATCAGCGTCACCTCTGACACACACATCTAAGTCAGAAAAAGTGTCAGTATTACTAACACTCAGGTGCATTTATAGTCAGAAGTATAAACATATAGTAGTAGCAGGCGTCGCAGAAATAGTAGCACGGCAAGCTACCAGACACAGCTAAATGTGGTACTAAATGACATGCTTGATAGAAAGGTTACTGTGCTGGGTGAATTTCCCATGGTCGCCCTTGGTTGGATTAATCATGGGGAAATACGGTACCCTGCGAAAAAAGCGCTTTACAGCTCAAGTCAGAGACTGTGGCAAGCCTGCAGTTAGCCAATAGACAGAAAATGGCACTATGTTGCGACATAAAGTCATGGCAAAAACTCGAGTTATCATTGACCGGCAAAAACTGTTTTAACAGCTCGGCAAGTTATATATGTTCTATAATTATCTATTTCTAGTTTCTTTTTATTCACCTCTTGTTATATCCATAAAACATCCTGCGCAGGCTGAAACATTCCATACAACTATAGTCTTCTTAGTCTACCTTCAGTAAATATAGTCAGGTTTTTGTCCGTTTGGCAGGAGTGAAACAATCAATTAGAATAGCCAAATATCCATATCGACAATTATTTTCTGCTTGTATATTGATTTGCTTGTACAAAGAACTACTGTACGAGGCAATGATACCGCTTACAACGAGATTTCGCGACCCGTTTTCGATAACCAGCGGTGGCGACACTTTTTGTGATCATAAAATTTAAGCATTTGCGGCTTACATGCTTAGTGGGATTTTTAGCAAGTGCGTTTCGGTGTAAAGTATCCTTAAAAATATTTGGGTGTCAGTAGTGATATTAAATACTACAACAATATTAGGGTAAGGATTAGGGAATAGGAATATAAGTATATGAAGACACAGGCTTAGGCTGTTGCCCCTTTTACGGGAGCACACAGTCGGTGAGCAGCGTTTGAGGCTTGCACTTCCAGTCGGGATACATCCTCAGGTAGGAAATGATCCCCTTTTTACATGGCTGTCCGCTTGCTGAGTTGCAAAGGTTTTAGTAATTAACAGCTAGGTTATTTCCTCAATTTGCATGTGCAATTTATCACATATTAATTGGTTTGCGTAATACGCCCAGTAAAAAAACATATTTTACCGCTAATTGTTTATTTGAATCACAACAACTAGGTCATCAGCGCTCAAAGATAGCAGCGATTTGAAGAAATCCAGTTGAGATCTATTCAAGTCAAGTTTATAAAAGGAAATATAGGCAAACGCCTTCGAACTCCTTCTTGGTACATAGGACTCCCTCCATTCGCTTTTGGCCGGAATTTTTTCACAGCATCTGACGTTACACGGGGTTTGCTAGCCTTGACATCCTTTGCTCGATATACAATTTGATCTGAATTTCTGAATACATTCAAAGAAATTTCTCCATGATTTCGACACTTCCAGTCTTTGGTCATTACAATGGTAATGAAGTACAAGCAACTGGAATGAACCAACCGAACCATGGGTGTTTGAACGCTCCAAGGTCACTTTTGGCACGGATCCGGATGAGAATGGTGTTGTAGCGTCCGAGTGGGGAAAGTTAAACGGATTGCTGGGAGCCGGAATCGGAATCAGGGGAGCTTGCACGGGTTTGGATCTTTCACCGAAGATACTCGCTAAACGATTATCCATCTCATCAAAAGGAGAATTATGATTATCTCCGAAAGAGTCCATGAGGGAATATGAGAGTGCAGAGGATTGAGTAACGTTTATTGAACGAATGATCGGGTAGTAAAATATAGAAGGGAAGGATAGTAAAAAAAAGCGCTAGACTTAACGCGTGGGAGGAGAATGGGACGATGGAGTGGAATAAAACCGACGATGGATCGACAACCGCGAGTCGCCACGTCTCCTGCATAACCAAAATGGAAACTAGACAACCAAGGAAACCAATTGAAGCAAACGAGGGTCAGGGTGGTTCGTTACATAGCCCCCTCCTAAGATGTAGCACGGTCCTCAGTGCTGGCGTCAGCTAGGGGGGAGGAAACGATGACCTCTAATTCTACATGAGGGACTAGGTCAGGGTGGACTATGTCGAGGGAAACGTCGTCGTCGGCGTCATTGTCGACGCGGGGTGAGGGTACGGTAATCTCGGAGGCTAGAGGGGGAAGTTGGTTGGGGGAAGGCTGGGTAGGGAGTCGGGGGTGCAGATGATGAGTCAGCCGCGTTAGGGTTTAAGCTTATCCAAATGAGCCGTGAACGGGGGGCGGGAAGGATTCGAGGCGTCAAGTAAGAGGAGTGTGGTTGGGGACATAACGTCGACGACGCGGAAGGGTCCGATCCAGGGGTATTGAAACTTGGAGGAGGCGCCGCGGCGACGGGAGGTAGTCTTGTACATGACGAGGTCGTACAACTGGAAAGAGTTACCTGCGATACGGCGGTCGAAGTAATCTTGCTGATGTTCAGCGGAAGTTCCTAGTGTTCGCTGGGCTGCATTGTGAGCGCAACGGATGATTTCTCGTAACTGGGTGGCATAGGGATGGATGGAGGTAGGGTCGGGGGTGTGGAGCGGGTAACAAAGGTCGGAGGGTAGGCGGAGGTCTCGGCCGGTCCAGAGGTAGTGTGGCGTAAAACCGGTGGAGGAGTGCAAAGAGCCCCGCGGTAAGCTAGCAAACAGAGATGAAGTTGAACGTCCCAATCTCTCTCGTGACCATCCTTGGAAAAGGCGAGAAGGAGGCTGTGTAAGGTGCGATTAGTGCGTTCTAAGAGCCCTTTGCCTTCGGGATGGTAGGGGGTGGTACGGGTCTTGTTGACTCCGAGAATGGCACAAACATCTTGGAATAGCTGGGCGTCAAAATTACTTCCGCAATCGGTATGGAAGGCTGTTAGAGATCCCCAGTGACTAGTCCAGGTGCGGCTCACCGCATTAGCCACCGTGGAGGCCTTCTGGTCGTACAATGGGACGGCTTCAACCCATTTTGTGAAATAATCGACCATGACCAAACCACGGGTGTAACCACGGAAGGAGATAGATAGGGGGCCGATGATGTCCAGACCGACATTTTTACCCGGAAAACCGGTTGTCATGGGTTGGAGGGGAGCACGGGATGTTGGAGTAGGAAATTTGTAAGATGTACAGGTGGGACAGATCTGACAGAAATGAATCACTGAAGAACGCATCTGGGGCCACCAAAAACGAGCGTGGGTGGCCAAATCTGTCTGCCGTTGTCCACAGTGACCCAATTCCTCATGGAGATCAGTAAGGGCGAGGTCGATAAGGCAGCCGGTTATGATGGGACGCAAATGATGGGAATCGGGGTCGCGAAGGAAAAGAATGTCGTTATCAATGAGAAGGTGGGGCCATTGTTGTATGAGGAGATGGGCCCTAGAGCTAGAACCGCGCATCTCACGTTCCCTGGGTTTGGGGAGACCGGACAAAAGGGTGTCGATAGATGGTGGCAGTGTCGGGGTCGGAGCCTTGCACGGTGGCCCATTCGAAACGGGTGTGTTCAGAAATAACCAGTACGTTGACGGACTCGAGAGAGTCTGGGGTATGGAGGGTGGGGTTGGAGGGTAGACGGGATAGGGCGTCAGCATTGCCATGGCGGGGACCAGGGCGATAAACACACTCGTAATAAAAGTCCTGTAAGAACTCTTGCCAACGTGCAAATTGGTGCATCGGGTCCTTAAGAGACTGGAGCCATTGTAAGGCGCGGTGATCAGTACGGATGATGAAGTGCTTACCCAGTAGTAGATGTCTGAACTGTCGGACGAAAGTAACGACAGCCAGAGATTCCCTGTGAGTAACGCTGTAGTTACGCTGGGTCCGTGACAGGGTGTTGCTGGCGAAGCAGATGGGGTGTTAGAGACCGTTACTGTCAGGTTGTGATAGTACGGCGCCAATAGCCGACCTGCTGGCGTTGGTGTCTAGAATGAAATTCGGTGCATCTGCAGCGACAGTAGGGAAGGATAGCATCGAAACGGAGCAGAGAGCATCACGTAGCTCGTCAAAAGCAGCTGCGCAGTCGGTGGACCAAATGAAAGGGGAATTTTTCTGAGTAAATTTATGAAGGGGGGAGGCAATTTGTCCGAAGTTACGGATGAAACGGCGATAATAGGAAATGAGGCCGAGAAAACTTCTGAGTTCTGTCTGGTTGGAGGGCACCGGCCATGTACGGATATGTTGTACGCGGTCATGAAGAGGTGCGATGTGGCCGGGGGGATATGTGGTGACCGAGGAATTCAACTTCAGAACGAAGGAAAAGGCATTTTTTGGGGTTGAGGGTAAGACCTGCATCGCGTAAAGCTTCTAGGACGAGGCGGAGATTAGAATTATATTCATCGACCGAATCCCCGGAAACAATGATATCGTCGAGGTAAACAAGGCAAACGCGGGAAACAAGATTTCTAAGGACCCGGAACATCAGCCGCTGGAAAGTTGCAGCGGCGTTGCACAGGCCAAAAGGCATTGTCTGGAATTCTAAAAGACCTTGTCGGACGATAAAGGCCGTTTTCTGGCGGTCGTTGGGGTGCACCTCAACCTGCCAGTAGCCGGACTTGAGGTCGAGGGTAGAGAACCACCGGGCGTTTTCGAGGGACTCCAACGTATCATCGAGTCGGGGAAGTGAGAAAGAGTCTCGCGTCGTGACGGCGTTCAGGCGGTGATAGTCAATGCGCAGCCGCAATGAATCATGCTTTTTGGGGACAATGGAAATCGGGGAGGCCCAGGGTGAGGAAGAAGGTTGGATAATCTTATGTTTAAGCATGTCCTCTAATAGCTTATCGACCTCAGCACGAAAGTAGACAGGGATACGGCGGGGAGTTGCCATACCGGTTTGGCGTTGCCGGTGTCGATACGATGTTGCAGGTGTGTGCGGCCGAGGGAGTCGGTGGACTAGGAGAAGAGGTCGGGGAATTGGGAGAGGAGATTGCGAAGCTGGTGTAAGGCATCAGGGTCAAATGAGTCTGGAGATGGAAGGATATCGTCCAGGGAGGTAAGAACGAGAGCGACTGCGGCCATGACAGTATTTTAAACGGGGTCAAAATCAGTATCGGAATCCGTGGGAGGGGTAGGATTCGGAGGTGAGGGTGTACTGGTTTGTGCAAGAACGAGACGTTGGTCACGGGCGTAGAGTACGCAGTTTCGATCAGTGAGAAAGTCGAAACCGAGAACTACGGACCATGGACTGGAGGGAGTGACTAAAAAATCGTGAATAACTTCAGAATCACACAAAGAGAAGGGTAGAGAAATAGAGCCTGAAATGGGGTCTTGGACCCGTTAGCGGCCTGTATAGGACGAGGCCGGGACAAGGGTTCTATGCGGCATCTAAAAGCCTGGGGAATGCTAGAGAGAGTTATGAGGGAAACGCTAGCACTGGTATCAACTAACGCCTTGAAAGTGTGATTGTCAATAAGGACGGTGACAAAAAAGGCAGAAGTGGGAGAAGGTTCATCGAAGGTCAGAAGAATAGGGGACTAACAGGGTTGATTGTGGCCGCATCGACGAGCATCGGGGCCGAACGCTGCGTAGTAAAGACACCAAGAGTTGTGTTGTGGAAATCGTATGGAAAGGTATGGTCTCGAGGGGACAGTGCGGGGCAGCGGCGGCGGCGGACAGGTAGGTGAAGGAAGGGCCGGTGTAGGGTGGCGGCTGGAGGGCGGTCAGAGGATGGTCGGAAGGCCGGGGAGTTGTACTGGTCCGTATACTGGCGACAGCGCCGGATGGCGGTGGGGAGGTCGGGAGGAGATTCGATCAGGAAATGGTCCATACCGGTAGGGTCAAGAAGACCAGTGGTGAAACGGTAGAGGATAAGGCGGTCCCGTGCTAATTTGGGAATATCGGGGTATGCCATCCTGGCAAAACGGGTAAGTTCAAGTGCGAATTCAGCTGGGGATTGTTGGGGCTGCTGTTTCAGGCTGTTAAAGTACACGGTTGCGGCGCCAGCTGACATTTGGTTGTCGAAGAGGCATAACAAGGTAGCCCAGGCATCAGCGAAGGGTGTGAAAAAGGTAATTCCAGAAGAAAGAGCCAATTCGCAGGCGTCGGGATCAAGGAAGTTGAGGGTATATCGAGTGTGTTCGTCGGAGGGGAAGTCAGCCAGGAAAATATGCAATCGGGCGAGCCATTGCCTGAAGTTTTTGCCGGGCTGGAAGGTTGGGGGTACTAGAAGTGTATTAGGGGCGTGGGGGTCAGCTGTGGGGGGTTGGGGACGTGGAAGGAAGGGTTGGGGAAGGATAACCGGTGGAGAAAAGGGGCCGGCACCAGCTGCCACCATCGTAGCGTGCGCGCGGGGAAAGCCAAGCGGATTGCTGGGAGCCGGAATCAGAATCAGAGGAGCTTGCACGAGCTTGGATCTTTCACCGAAGATACTCCCTAAAAGATTATCCATCTCATCAAAAGGAGAATAATGATTATCTCCGAAAGAGTTCATGAGGGAATATGAGAGTGTAGAGGATAGAGTTATGTTTATTGAACAAACGATCGGGTAGAAAAATAAAGAAGAAAAGGATAGTAGAAAAAAGCGTTAGATTTAACGAGTGGGAGGAGAATGGGACGATGGATCGACAACCGTGAGTCGCGACGTCTCCTGCAAAACCAAAATTGAAACTAGACAACCAAGGAAACAAATTGAAACATACGAGGGTCAGGGTGGTTTGTTACAGTGTGAACGTTCGTTCGTGAATATACCGGTCTTCCTTTTCTCTCCCTCTGCTTGCACTATTTTCCCCGTTCCGCGTCGTCGTTGCACGCTCTCCCCGCTGTCCTGTGTCGCTGTTACACACTCCTCCTGCCGTCAGCACCACCATGGCCCTCACCCGCAGTTGCCCACAGCGCTGCACTCCCGCCGGTATCTAACTAATATTCTGTGATCACCCCTCACTCCAAACGGATCATTTGTATAGACTCTTGGTAATCCCCCGTATCGTATCCTTTCCACTCTTTATTGTTTACCATTCGCTTTATATCAACAGACCTTATTTCTTACTATCGCGTTATTCTTCTACTTCTTTCTACGATCGCATGTTGTGGTGATTGACAACCCCGTTCGGCGTTACTTCTGGAGAATCATATGCGTGAATTACTCCTTTAGGTGTGTACTAACCTCGACATTTCAGGCTTGCTACACAACTGCTCTGTTTCTCCTGAGCTATATGCTCACACTAATTAGATTAGCGGGGCCTTGAATATGCATCTTTTTAGACAATTTTTGATCTTGTGCCTAGCTTCCTCCAGCTTCAATTATTGGCGAACCAAAATCGGCCCAGCGGCCCACTGCTTCGAAGGCTAGACCCACGCAGCTCGTGCAGGCCATCCATCATGATCTTCATTTGGCAGCCTTTGAGATTCCAGCTTTTGATGCCCTGGTCCAGAGTTTGGCCTGTTATCAACCGGATGCTGTTACTCTGAAGGAACTTTACGTAACTATCTACACATACGGACCCGAAGCGTTTATCGTCACGTCAACGGATAACTAGTATTTATGCTTGTCAGATATTGTTTAAGCATCTGGTAGCCAGAATACCAACCAGTTTCTTTGACTGTCTCACGAGATTTCATCGTAAACGGTGCTGCATTATGTTGGAGGATGAATTCTACCAGATGATAAGCAAAGAGATCAGCCTTAAGTGAAAGCCTGCCCAGGAATTTGATACTTCCACAGCAACCTTTTGAAAGTTATTTCTTTATGAGCTTTTGGACTCAAGCTGTCTGCATGATCCAGAAAGCTCCTGCCAAATCGCTTGCCTTTAGGCAGACGGAGTGCCAACTATGAATAAAGAAGTTGTCTGGTTGCTTCGTTAAATGATACATTACCACTGTATCCTTCGTTTCAGTCAATGGCGATCGTCCTAGCATCATCAGTGCAATAAATAAGGGAGATGTGCAGCCGACTTTTGAAAACCAATATCTTTAATAAAGACGCTCACTCATCCTACTTCAACTACGTGCAGCTTGTACTTTTGTTTTTTTTTCGGAGCAAAGATAAAGTGCTCTGTATAGTGTTTCTATCTGCGTTTTATTGTATTATCTATCAAGGTGCAAGAAGGCTGAAATCGTATCTGCGGAGCGATTCTCTTGACGTCATTTTCTGTCACGTGACTCCTTGTCAGAGCTGTTCTTACCAAAACACACCTATTCGGTTGTTTCAGACGTTTTGGATCATCACAGCCAGCTAACTACCTTTATTCCTCCAAAAAGGCTTTCGAAATCAACCTTTAGCCTAACAAGAAGTTGTTAGCCACAAAATATTTTTTGATCGAGTCAGAAGCTCTATTCATGTCCCCGCCTGCATCAGCCACGTCTGGCGACACCTTCGCAGGCGTGGCAAGGCGGCGCGATGGCGTAGCATTGTGTCGCCGTCTGGCGTGGCTAAGGCTTGGTATTCAATAGGATCGCGCCGTTTGGCCACGGCATCCTTGAAACTCTTCGATAGGGCTTCGCTTTTGTTTGGTTCCGTAGCCACTAGTACAATAATTGACACTGTCAGCTACCGTAGTACGTGTAGCGCATCGTATCGCTCCCCCAACGTGTCAGCTGCCCCGACGCATAAGCTGCTTGCGCTTGCTTTCTCGCAGAAAGAGGAAGTGAATGAAAATTCAAAAAAAGAAAACGTTTATTGAGTAAATGCAAGTAATCGTGTTTTAGAAATGTTTGTCGCTCCGGCGTTTCTATTTCCTTCCGTAATGGTCCTGCGATCCATGGAGCCAAGTGGTGGCCGTTTGTCCTACTGCAACAATATTCCAGTTACTTTATCGGATACTCTATTCAATGGAACCTGTACGGGTTACTAACTGTAAGTTGAGCCTACCTTTGAGGATCAAAACATACATATGGTCTGCCAAAATGCTTAGGCCAGGTTTGATGGGAACAATTGGTAGAAATATATATATTTTCGGTCAATTTTAATCCAAATTTTTAGGAAATTGCCCTCATGTCCAGTCAAGTTGTTACTTGATCAAGTCGTAGTCGTTTTGTGGGACTGTGTGTAGCGGGCAGTTCACAGAAAGCGAAATTCGATCAATCAGCTAAAATTCTGACTAGGATGGTGGTGCATGAGTATCTGGAGGGCGCGAGGCATCCCGGTATCCAGTTTATACGTTTCGGGTTGTTTAATCAATTTTTTGTACTTAGAGCACTGATTTTTTAATCTGATGGTCTTCGACACGACAGGAAGTAATACCTCCTTTTTCTGACTTAAACTACTTCTTCACCGTCGATCTAATTACCCACTCACTTGTGACCATTCTATATAGTAGTGGTACCTCAGGAGTTTTCTTGAAAACAGGTATATCCGTCCAAAAGAAACGTATGCTTTTAGTTGAATCAGTTCATAGTGCATATCCTTGTCACTTAAGCTCGCTTATCCTAAAATGAAAGATTAGCTGTCAAGTTCGACAATGTCCACTGCGTGCTTCACAACAAACTAAAAGAAAGCGCGTTTGCTAACGTGTGAATTAGTTTGAAGTGATCGTAGACTTGCCCTATATCTTCTAGACTTTGTGTTCGCTCTTCCGATAGTGCCTGATATTAAGCTTGAGTCAAGAAAATGGGGGTTGGGGTTGGGCGCTGGTGGCCGATACAGCAAATCCTGCACCGAAGGCTACGAGTACGCTCTCTGACATGAAACAAGAACGTGCTGGCAATGTCCATCTGTCAGCTTCCTTGATGATCTTCCTGCCAATGGTCTAAACCAAGTGCGACAGCCTTTTCAGAAGTACTTGCATTATCACCGTCAAGTTTTGCCGAATCCCAGTTCGGGGTAAACGTAACCGATGTACGGTGAACACTTGAATGGTTAGGCATGACGTGGTTACCAGTACAAATGTCTGTAAAAGAAACGCCAATCGACCTGACAGTCCGTTAGCTTCTGATCTAAGGACCTGACTGACTCGCACTGCCTGTTGCAAAATGAAGGTAACCGGCTTGAATGATCATTCCTGCTTTTTCTACAATCGTCATCCAGTCTTAAATATATTTAATATGTTAGATAACGGTCACTATTCACTCATCGCCACAGACCAATACTGGAGTAAGAAAGTTAACTATTGTACAGTAGCTGTCTGCTTATACGAACCCATTGAGAACGCGAACGCTTAAGTAGTTAGTTGCCTAAAATATTTCATAATCATTTTTAATTTTTCTCGAAGAATCCATGCCTTCCCTTGCAGACCATGGCCGCCCGTCTTGAGGGCCTCCAATGCAGGCTGAGAGCCTGCATTAGACCTCTCACTGAAAGTATGGATCAGAAGTCAGGAAGCCTTAAGGAAGAAGAAACCACACTTGCTGAACTCATGCGCATGAACGACCAAATTCAAACCAGCCTGCAGACTTTTCAATCGTTCGAGCGGATGCACCTTCGGGAAAAGGAGGTCAATGCTTTAAAGACTGTTTTTTGAAAGAAAGCTGATCATGCTGTCTAACGACAGCCATAATCAACTGGCTGTTATTGCGAATGAAATCGACCGCATGGAGATAAGTTGTGTTTAACAGTCTAGGTTAGACCCTTGACTTTATTGGTGCCTTTCGACAGAAAAGACCAATACGGGCAATCGTAGTCTTGATAAACGTCGAGCGGGTAATATAGATCCGAACCCTGAATCCGCTCAACCGACGTATTCCTATATTAAAGACAAGTTTCATGTAAAAATTGCAACATCTAAACCGAGCTCTTCACCTCAAGTTGGAGTTTCAAAGACCATAGAGGTAGTCCATCCATTGTGGTTCCCGCGTCTTCGAATGATGGTCCATGAGCCCAGGTTACACACCCTCTTAGTTGTTTGTGAGCATATAGAAAGGGTGTCCCTTAGCACAAGTTGTTGCTGTTGATGCGGTTTTTGTGGCGGATGAGAAGCAGCCCCTCAAGGCCACTATGAGCCCCATACGTGTGTTGAAAATAAAGGTTACATTTCCGTTTTACGGCGATTGCAGATCCCGTGCACGAGTTTTCCGGCAGTCTTGAATCTTTTAAGATGCCCATGTTTATTCTCTTTTTGTGGAGTTGGTGCTCGTCTGATATCCTCACGAAATAAACGCTCCATGAAGCTGAGGTCGGTTAAATATAGCAAAAAGGCTTCACCTATGGAACGATTTATATTAAGCACGTCATTTTTGCTATCTTCCGAAGTAATAAAGACTGAGTTCTTATCAACTACTTGTTAAATGGGTGTTTAAAGAGTGCTAAAGCAACACTTCTGCAGTTCGCACGTAATTTCGTCTCTGAAGAAGGGCAAGGTTGTAACTAGACGAAGCACAGTTGCAATTGGAACCATCGCTGAAACATTGCGAGAGTGGTGTGCCCAAGGCAGTTGACAGTTCAGGTTTCTCTAATGAGTTGTGGTGGCTTAATTGATAAAAGTAATATCGCCAACTACCAATAATGCTCTGTCTATTCATTCCATCAATGCATGCAACTGCTACGAAGCTTAATGAAAATTGCACACATTATGCTATGCGAGATGCCTTTATTGTCGCAGAGCCTCCTTCTAAATAACCTTCTCCAAACAAATGATATAATTTAAATTGCGTGATTAAGTACAGCCAACTTCTTAGTGATAAGTGACGAAGTTGACCTTGTTCAACGTTCTTTGTTGTAGTCGATAACCACGTTGACAGATAGTTTGCGGCTAGGTCGTTTTTTTATGTAAATCCAAAGTGAGAAATCATGTGTATCGAAAAAACAGTCAGGAAAGGGATGCCGAGTGTTTGATACATGACGGTCAAAGTCGAGCAACTGTAACTTATATTCTCTGCAGTACTTTAGTTAGGCTGGGTTGGAAAGAACTGCCGAGCTCCCGTATTAAGCCAACCGGACGCTATCAGTCCTGATGTAGTCATACTGTTTATCTGAGAATCTGTTGCGATGGTTGTCTTTTGTCGCTGCCCGCATGCGAGTTCACATCTGGAATTAAAAGAAAGCCCTGAGCAAAATCTCAGCTGGCTTCCTTGGCACACTCGATGAACGCTTCTTCACTCTCAATTTCATGTTTCCTACAGGCTCCGATCTTATTATGTTACAGTTCAAAGGCCATGCAAGATTTATAGAAGAAGTAATCCACGTTGCTGTAGTTACTTTTTGGTGGTGGTGTTGATATTCCTGTTTTCGTTATTCCTGTACACTTAAATGATCAAATATCGCTTGTGCCACCGTCGACTGTTGGGGTAATGCTCTCGGAAAGAGCCTGTCATTGCTATTCCCCCATTTTCACCTCTCCGGTATTGCCCAGCAAGGCGAGTTTTTGAACCTCGATACATTACTCTGGCCGCCTGACTACTGACTGGCACTGACAGTGACCAGACTGACGTTGTAACTTACCATACTAACAGCCTAGGTACCTAGGCTGTTAGTATGGTAAGTTGCAACGTCAATTTATACTACTAACGACTGTCTGATGGCAGCATGTGCATATTTCACAGTGGTTGGCGGGTTTCAACACGAACATGCACTCTCATTATTTTGGCGATAGTATTACGCGAGGCGTTGGGATCTTTCTTTTTTCCGTTTGACATCTAGGATGTACCAATAGTGAAAATACAATTTCGAGGTGGTGTGTCAGCAGACGGAAGAACCTTCATCGCGAGAGTCGATGGCTACGATGCAGCGGCTGGAGCACCGACAGAAAATACCATCAAGAGCAGAAGCATCTTTGCCAACAGCAGCATCATAAACGCCTTTTCTGATGACAATCATTCGGCACAGATGAACGATATTTTGTGGACGTCGACCCAGTTGGCCAATTGGAAGCTGGTGCAAACGTATTGACCGGATTGTCCTATTACTAATTACCTACTGCAAAACGTATTAAGTGCAATATTATTTTAGTTATAATCAGCACTTTTTTTCATAACTACGTAAATGTCGAATCACCTCCCGTATTAATGTCAAAAAGGATTGCACCTTATTGTATACAAGTACGCAATGCAATTCTTGAGCAATGAGTCTTTCTGCTCATATCACTTTGTTTTTATACATGTCACAGAATTCAAACTTCTCGGAACACCACAGAACGCCGACGTTGACACCAGCGCAGGACCCTGTCAGTGAAACAGCACCCGCTGTGCACAAGCCTTTCGTAGACGTCACCCAGGGTACCACCTCTGATGACTTGACCGCTGATGTCCAAGCAGAAAATAAAGTGAGCACAAACCTCTTCTTCGTCGTACTATGCGTTAGGTGCTCAATACGCCACGGCACGCGCAGCATAGTTCAGAAATATGCATTAGGTTTCGAGCTGTCATGCGAAATTCATGGCCTTAATGAAGCCCGGTTGCTGACCTCGCTCAGCACGCCAGAGTTATGCTTAGTCAACGATACTTAAATGGGAGCATATAAAGAAGTTTTGGATGTGTTGTAACGTTGACTGCATCCTTGTCACCGTTTTATTACGCCGTTTGGAATT
The DNA here is from genome assembly GCA_036362985.1 of Ligula intestinalis. Lineage (NCBI taxonomy): Eukaryota > Metazoa > Platyhelminthes > Cestoda > Diphyllobothriidea > Diphyllobothriidae > Ligula > Ligula intestinalis. Next base: position 13,009,637 of record JAYGXS010000005.1, on the reverse strand, counting down.
CCCAAGGAGTTTAACAACAAGAAGGGCGTAAAGGTGAAAGCCATCTGGAGAAGAGTTTATTGTGTACAAAATCCCGAGTTGATTTCTCGGGTGGCTGTATTTCCCACCTCGTGGGAAGGCCTGGCAGTGGGACGGATTGGTAGTATCCTTTTCAATCCATGTCTGGCATGTCACAGTGGCTTATAAGTGTTTTTAAAGCGCGTTTGCTTGTGGCATGTTTGAGCCCGTTGAAATAAGGCCGCTTGTCGTATGAGGTACCTAAGTGGCCCTTGAAGAACTGCGACCTGATTGGCATGCGCGTGGGCTCGCTTGTGTGTGCGAGTGGTCCAGTCACCAGTCACCAGCAAAGGCATGTGACCTTGTGGTGGTCCGCTGTTGACAAAGAAATCATTGTGCGCAGTCGGCTGCAGGCGCAACGCCTCCGGATAGGCTGCAAGTTTGCTGGCATTCGGTTGAGCTAGAGTCCTAAAACAATGTGGCCTAATTTTAATTGTAAATTGCTGTCATCTAAAATTCGTGTAGATTTCCCTGTATTCACAGCATTCCTGTCAGATGATTCAACGTTATTTGCAGCCATACGTCAAGCCTGTCCTTAGGTGCCGACTATCCCTGCTTATATCCTGATTCTTTTGATGCTCGTAACTGAGCAATACAGTCTCAGTACACCAGAGAGCTCCTACGTTGAATGCAACAGAGAAAGCGGAAGATCACGTTGAGCCCATTCTCCTTAAAACTGCCGCAGAAGCCGCCCACAGTGTTTTCCTTGAGGAATCGTCCGCTGATGCTCAAGCAGTCGATAAAGTGAGCCCAAACCCTAGTCCATGTTGTACTATTCGATATCTGTTTACTTGTCTACGGTACGTGCAGCAAATATCAGGAACTGCATTGCAAAATTCGTGACCCTTTGTTCGACGCTCAGCAGGCCAAGCGTTCTCACCAGTAAACGTTATTAAAATGAATGTAGACAAATAAGTATTCGATCTAGTATAATTTTAGTTGTAAAAGACACCTGTAAAAACTGCACACATTTACATTTATTGTGAGCATTTGTGTCCATCGTTTTAACCTTATCTACAGAAGTATGTAAAACCTGTCCTTAGGTGCTGACTATCTTTGCTTATATCACGTTTTTCGTTGACGCACGCAACAAAACAAGGTACTCCAAGAAGGTCAGGGGATACCGCTGTCGAGAAGAGCAGAGTCCGGGGAAGACCTCGATGAGGCCACTGTGCCTAAGCCTGTCGCAGAAGTCACCGAGAGTGCTACCTCTGATGACTTATCCGCTGATGCCCAATTAGCAGATAAGGTGAGCACAAAACGTCTTGCATGTTGTACTCTGGGTCACCTGATCAGTAACCAACGGCAGGCCCAGAACACTTCTGGAATATGCATTAGGTTTGGAACTGTCACGCAAAGCGCATGGCTCACTGGGGGCCAGACTATTCACGAGGGTCAGTCCGCAATAGCACTTATTTCTGAAGATCACCTTACTGGAAGCAGATAAGGAATTGTTGCTTATAATATAATTTGAGTGAAAGTTGCAGCCCTGTGAAATTTGCAAAATTTTCCACATATTGTGAACATTTGTGTCAAGTGATTCAAAGTTTCTTGCAGAAGTACGTCAAGCAGGTCTCTGCGTACTGACTGTGTTTGCTTATATTGTGTTTCTCTTTTACGCACGTAACAGAGTAAAACAGTCTCAGCAGATCAGGGAACTCCTACATTGTCAACAGTGCAGGGTTTTGCTGAGGAGGAGGGGGAGTGTCCACAAAGGATCACGTTGTGCCCCTGCGTCCAAACCTGTCACAGAAGTCGCCCAGAGTGCTCTCATGGAGCAGTCTTCCGCTGATGCCCAAGCAACCGATAAGGTGATCATAAATTTACTCTGCTCGCTTTCCGACCTGAGACAAACGTCTTTGAAAGATAATCCCAGGAAAGCTTTGCGAAAGACTCGAAAAATTAAATTTATCTCAGTTACGGGTATCTTTTCTGTTAAATGTCATTTTATTGTGTTTAAACCTTGGCCTGTCTTGACTAAGGCAGCTTATGCAGTACTTGTAAGGCCGTTCCAATTAAATCGGGAAGAGAAACAGCCCACTTGCTTAAAATAAGTTCCCTTTCGAGAAATTTCAAGAGGAATTTATATTCCCATTTATTAACCTTTACTCTAATTTAAAACCAAATTTTAGCTTTAATCTTAACAGTTATCTTACCGTAAACCCATGCCTGCAGCTAACCCTAAATTCAACGCTTAATATGTGCCTGAATCTTAGCCCAACGCTGAACGATATAGTGCCTATAGTGATGACAGCTTTAATGGAATTTCCGAAACAACTCTAAATATCGTTATGTGCAGCAGGGAATTTGCATGTGACAATTTCTTTGTGCGTAAGCTGGCCGCGCCTGATATTGCTGGTAGAAAAGTGAAATTGAGTCGACACAGTGACTCTTGAATAAAGACTTCGGACAGCATGATGGTGCCTGTTGATTACAGATTTTGAATCGTTCAATATATGTTTTTGTCAGCTTCCGGTTACTTATTCTTGCTAAGAAAACGGGGAATGGCTGCGCATTGAAACTATTATTAAGCTGTTTCTGATAATGTTCAACGGGCGGCCCGAAAATAGGGTAACGGTTTACCGTTGTAGTAGCTGATTGAAGTGTGAAGCAAACATACCAGGTTTCAGTTGAATGTAATTATGGAATCCGTACTGAGAGTGTGAATAGAAAAATCAAAACTTGGCGTCTTTATTTTCCGGCTTTTATACCGAAATTTACTCGATTTAATGCACTATGAATAGGGCTTCTTGATGCTATGTTGAAATTCGTACTCAGTATATATGGCATTAAGTAAGGCTTTATTTTGCAAATAGATAAGCAGTTTTCGGAACATATTCTTCCGGTCGTATCTACAAGGGGTGGTCAAGTTTTGCTTAAAAAGAGTTCAGAAGTTTATGTCAACTTCGCGAAGGTAAGGGTTCCGGGATCAGACAACATGTTGTTGCTGACAGCAGCGAGTTTTCTTGAATTCGCTAATGTTTGGGAGAGCTGGGTCGGCTTTTATTTGACCGAAAGGTTTGATTTTTAAATTTTCGGGGCTCGCCCTCCAGTTAGTCGTTAGACTATGGCATGTCTGCAGAAAAAATACACTTATTAAGGCGTGTCTAACAAAGTAGTCTGTGATTGGATGACGTCTGCGCCACTAGGCGTTATGAACATTTTGCCATCCAGTTTAACTTTGTTCTTGATAGATGTGTATGTGGCATCTAGATCCATACACCGATTGACGCATAATTCGTCCGGTGCATTGCTTTAAAGAATCCACTGCGTCTTCTGATTGGGAAAGCGCCAATAATCCGTGTGATTTCCAATGTGAATTTAAGACTGGTTTTAAGTGTGTTCATAGCCATCTGGGATATTTCCGTCTTCTGACCGCTAACTGTTCTATACTTGGACGCGAATAAAGGTCCTTTGGCTGCTTTTTCAGCAAATTGAGCAGATAATACACTGCTTAAGACAAGGGTAAAGCACGCCTTTATCAGGCTGCACACCCACAAGGCATTTCGATGAAGCTTTTTTAAATATTGGTAGCACAGGACAAATCTTTTCCGGGAACGAGCCTGGATGCTGAGTTTGCCTTGTCGCCCGAACTCCCATTTCATTCCACTCTGACTTCGCACCGACAGACTCTGAAGGGAATAAAACTGCCTAAAAAACTACCTCAGGTGCACTTTAATGCTGTCGTGACTCGATAATCAAGGGTCTGCGTGACATATTGGTCTGCATTCACCCCATGGAGGAATATCTTTGTGTCTGAGAACAACAACAGCAGGCTTAACGGATTGCTTGCGCCCTTGGTGGCTCTATGTTGTGTCACTGTGCTAACAGTTATATCTCTGAGGTTATCTAATGCATGAATGGCGCAGTTATATGTCTAACTTACTGGCAGTTGGTTCCATGCCATTCTCTTTATTTTATAAATCGAACTTCTTAAAGGTTATTGGTAAACGAAGTACCCTTCACCCTTTCGTTCCAGTTTGGCAGATTCAGTCGCTGCACACAGATCGTAGCCCTTCGACTGTCCGAAATCCCCGTAAAATCGTGGCTTAATTGAGGGCGGTTTTTGTGCGAAGTGGATTCATCGGACAGGTATATGCACCTCGCATTTCGCGCCCTCAAAGATTGACGTCAGTATCTACTCCACGCCAGGTGGACACTCGAGTCTTTTGGCAGAGGGCAGAAAACAAAGCGTTTTTCGATGACGGACATCATCGACAACTCAGAATACCGCTTTAAATAACGACATTTTCGCCAGAACAAAACAGCCGGGTCGGTGCCCAGTCACGCCTGTGGAAATTTTCACGGTATAATGCGTGATTGATTGCTAAAAATGCGCCCAAGATCTTGCTTATTTTTCAGCTAATCTTTGCTTGAAGTTGTTTCCCCAGGAGATCTGCTGCGTTATCCGTAGATTGGCTGGCAGACCGTTGTTGTCTTTCCGGCAATTCCCGCCATTCAGAATCTTAGGTGGACCTCCACCGTCAACTGCAAATGTTTGCTATTGCGAGCCAGGTATTCCCTCCTGTCAAAAATGTCTGCCAAACCAACATCACAGCGGTTCAGTATAACGAATCTAAGGTTTGCATGCAGTTCGCTGATATTGATTAACTACGTTAAGACAACTGTGTTTTCTTTAATATAATTCGTGGTTTTATGCGCGTTTCCTTTCATAGTTTGCTACGATGACGACGTAGCATTTGCCCTCTAATGAATTCAGTTATTTGGGGAACGATATCTCGCCAATCCTTGAACATCTTCAGAGTGCAAACAATGAGCTTGTGGCTCTGCTTATCGAGAGAACACAACATCACCAGAACCAAATAACGCCTCAAGTGGTGGCACACGCAGGTATGTTGACCGAGTCTAATCGCTGCGCTTTCTTTCCCCCAGGCACGTGGCAGAACCTGTCCCTACGAGAAGTCAATGATAGACGAGTGGTGTTGACAGCGAACCAATAAATGTGTGCAGTATTCAATTATGTAGAATACAAACCGATTGCTGTTTGCCAACATGACCTTATGAGCCTGCAAGCACTGCCAACAAACATTATTACTTAGAGCCTACCCGAAATATTTCCTCGTGCAATTCGGACATCTCTGTGTCACAAGAGGTTCCATCACGCATAACAGCACAGGGTCCATCTGCAAGTTAGGTCCAGCAGAATTGTCATACTCTGCTGACTTCTGACTATAATCCAGTCCCAGGTGGCAATATTTGGAAGTTGATCGTCGCTCTTAGTGATTTTCAGGAATGGCTCGCCTTTCGGAGTCAAGAAATGGGGTCAATGGTTGAATTTATTTACTCCGTATGGTAGACGCGTGCGAGAGCGAGGTCGATACTTTAGTGTCGCCTCTTAGCGACCATCTATTATTCGTGTTCTTTTCTTCATTCCGCAGGCCCTTCTAACAGACTCAAGAGTAGTTAAGAACGGTTGCATGTCCTTAGCGCCTCGTAGTAATAAAATGAAGAGCATGGAAACCACCCGTGTTCCGCTGAGAACTAGGTAGTTTTTTCTCCTGCTAACAGTGTTTACTATCCTCTTCGTAGGAGCTGGTCCATTCCATCCGCGAGGACCGACAGCAGCTCTCTGATTTGGCCAATAAACTGAAGGATGCAATTTCGGCTGTGAACTCTCCGGGCAAAGTGGACCCCATAGTGACCGAAATAATGAACACCGCACTCAGGCGATTTGATCAGCTTAGCCAGAAGGGTAATCCCTAGAAATACGTTTTATTTTCTTGCTCTATTGATTGCAAAGAAGTGTGTTTTTCAAATCTTCCTAAGGACCTGCGAAATATTCGGTAAAGCCTTTGAATGTTTAAAGTGATCTCTGCTGGAGGATCAACCACATTTATGCGTCAGCCTTTCGCGGTCCTGCTAGCCTTCGTCACGTGAGACTGTTAAAGGGGTCTGTGTGGCAGCGACACAAAGGCTGTGCTGGAGCAAATCCACATGAGGTTCTCTCTCATGCACGCGTCTTTCGGATTGCGCTCAGTATGTACTAGCCCATAAGTACTACCGTTTGTGCTGTTGAGCACGGTTTGAACTTTGGCCCGCTCGCTTCTGCGCCAAATCTCATCGCCCGTTGATCAGAAGGACATCTGACCAGTTCGCGAGGGAACACAAAATGTGGACGACGATTCAGCACAATCCTCTGCCTATGTCTGAAAATCTTAAATCTATCACGACGTGTTCACAATCGTAGCAGGGAATGTTGCCAATTTACGGTGTAAATTGGTTCTTTGTAACAATGAGGATCAAACTGCAATGACCCCCTTATCGTGTTTCCGCCGTGGCGCTATCACACATTGCGATCCGTGCTGTCCTAAGAATACCCTGGTAAATATTTGGTTAGGACTAGACCCTATGCGTGGAACGCCTCGCCCACATCGCATCAGGCACGCCCAAATCGCATTGTACAATTTACCAGCTCAGAAGCTGTTATCTTGCTGAAGATGGGTGACAGAATGAAGTTGAGGGCACAGTGCACTGTATCCGTTATAAACAGTACGATAAAAGCTGTGGCTTCGAAGATTTCCATCTTACGGTCCAACTTGGACCGTGCGGTCAGCCCAGTGTGTTTTTGTGTGGAGTGGCTGACTGGCAGACTCAGAGTAAATATGCATTGGCGCTCACACCATTAGATTCGATCTAGGTGTGGTGGCACGCTTACGGGCGCCTCCAACCGTGTCAGCCACTTGCGTCCTCTCCCATCTGGTTTTCTTGATTCTGCCTTGAGACCGGACCCCGGAGGGAGGGATGGAGTAGCGAGAAAATATTCGGCGCCAGTCTCTTCTGCCTATAATTCAGCGTACGTCACCGTCCTTGCATCACTGTGCTGTGGAGCATATTGTAGACGTCGTTCAAACCGACAGTCAAAATTTCGGGTGCATTACTCGTAGAGGGACATTCACCGCTCTATGTTATAACACTCGAGAACACGCCTGGCCGTTTTTGCACGATTTTGCCACGGAAATCTGTGAGTGAAGGAAGCACAAAGGAGCGATTGTGATAGTCTGCTTTACTATAAACTACTTCAGGCGCAGGTCAGTGGACATGCGGATGATTCAGCCGATGCGGATTCTGTACAGACCTGTACAGTGGAGCCTCGGTCGATGTGCAGCCCCATCTACGAATATTTCAGACATCGAGCGAACCACTAGTAACACTTTTGTTTAGATCGACGAACGTGGGCTCAGTTAACGAGCTGTCACTACTTTTCTACGTGCCTGCGTCCGCCGTTGAGTCTTTTTTCCAAGGCGTTCGTCTTTGGTCGCCTGCAGGCAATCATTGGACGGTTAAAACTTCTTAACCGAGGTTGCATTGTATTCGGCATCCAAGATTTCAAACGGAGCTTGGCAGGATTTTAATTATTAATAGATACAGTAAATTATCCCGTTTTTCTTGTACATATATTGCGTGAAGTGGAGCACGTGGTTAACCTAACTTTGCCTTTATAAAAACTAATTTCTAAATTAAGAAAATTTCTGCCCATTAAATTTTTCCCCGCTATTGCTTCCTACGGGGTGTTTTAGGTTTCTAAATTTATTGATCGGTCGACGTGGCAGTGTACTATCACTTTGTTTTTAAGCATCCATTTTTTCCGTATGACTTCAAAATGTTTTATTCTCACATTATTTGTCAAGGTTATACAGTGAAAGGCAGCAACTAACTGGCGCTCGCGAAATGTTTTGGTTCCAAAACATTCTGCAGGTTTTGCATGCTTTATGTTGCTCTTTTCGAGACTTTTTTAATTGGCCTTCAATGCAGAGATCTAACGGGAAAATGTAAAATTGGGGGTTTGAAGATCACTGAATAGTTGAGACCCTTATTGCTAGGGCTTTGCACGGCGTTTCAAATAAAGGGCTACGCTGATGTGCCTAAGAGACTTGAAGACATAATCATCATTGGCTTTGCTTTAACTGCGGGCACCCTTAAGATAACTTGGACCTAAGGTAACTTTACGTCGCATATTCATGTTTAGTTTTTATCAGTGAGCGTTCAAATAGGACAAAAAGTATAATCAGAAAAATACTAGCTGCGGACCCTCATCAACCGAAGTGATACTCAGTCAGGTTTAACAGCCTGCTTCGCTCGGTGCCCGTCGGCAGAGTAGTTCGACAGGAGCGTGTTGGCTGCAAAATAGAATCTTATGCAATCGTGCAAGGCTCCCCTATTCTTGTCGGTAGTACGTTTAGCTTAATGGCTACTGGTCTTTTCGCGACGACTTGGGCTGACTCTAGATCAGAGCTTCAGTCTGATCTGCATCAAGGTTAAATCGATCGATGATACCCACGCATGATTTTACAGGTGTATTTTTCGGCGATTGTGGGCGTGAAAAGATTGGGGATAAAAGCGTTGGGGTCCAAGGTTGTGCATCTTCTGTCGCTAGAGTTGCCAGTGAAATTTAGCGCACGGAATTACTAACCTCCGGCATCTTTTTTATTTTATACAGCAAAGATTTCGCAGGATGATGCCTCAGTTATGCCATTAACGGACATGAATTCCCCCAGTACGGCTCATCATACCTCAAATTTAAGTAAGTTCTCTCCTGGTGTTCTATTCTACCCTACTGATTGGGTATTACACGTGGTGGCATTGAAGTTGCAAAGGACGCTACGCTAACGATTTCACCTTCCTCTGATTGTCAGCTTCGAGTTGATTCACTTGATCTTCGCAATGATACCTTCAATTTCGTTATATAGGTAAGGTAGATTTACGCAAGGTAAATTCTACGTGATGAAACAACTGATTGATCTGCAGTATGTTTCTGTAGAGTACAGGTCTTCCTATGATTAGTTATGCCTGCGCTGTGTTCTAGAACATGCTTGAAGAACAGAATAATGCCTAATTTCTGCACAAAAATGTTATATATATGATTGCAGAAGGACATTACCAGCAAAGACATGGGACACTAGGAAGGCCTTTTTGTGTTTTGTTAGACGTCATCGGCTTGTGATATCCAACCCCAGTGTGGCCGCTGAAATTGCCGCCACACCGAGATTTTAACTCGCAATCTCTCCCGTCAGGGCCAACGTCCTAACATTTGAGCTACGAGCACTCTGACAGATCGGTGTCCGCGTATATGCCACTATATATAAAATTGTATGGGGCTCACCGATCTGCTTAAGAAACAAGTGTGTCTCGTTGTGACCTGGAGCTCACCTATCGCAACTATTCACACAACGAATTCTTATATATGTTGATAATTTGGAACCAAAAACTACAAGACACACTGGAATGACCGCATCTGGTGTATTGGCCGTTATCCGCCAGTCACATCCCATCCGACATTCGAAACCCGCGACCTTTGATAAGTGTGCCCAATTGTTTACCATTGCACTCTTGTGTTTGTCGGTTACACCAATGAACTATACTATAGGTTGCTGTGCAACTGCATGTAAAGTCTTTATATTGGGCTCTAGAGCACAACTGGGCAAAGTTTTTCTTATAACAAATGGATAAACTCCAAACTGTCATCGTACTCTTGATAACGATCGAAAAAATGCAACGAGCGCGTTGTGCAATGGCAGAGTATTGCACTCAATGTCCAAAGCTCGCGTGTCCGAATCTCGGGTGACTCACTTCTGGGATTGGGTGTGGCTGGCTGATGACCGCTCTTTTGTCTTTGTCGATTTCATCTGATCAATCTGGTCTTTTTCTCTCCCTTTATATGTACGCGCATATATTGCAGGTAGCGATAACAGCAGGACCAATGCCGGAAGCGATTAATCCGGACACGTGATTTCTGACGAGAAGAAAACAACGAAATTCTTACACGCTGAAGTCCTCCCTCATTAACAATAGGGTTATTTTGAATACACTTTTCCCCGGCACTCCACAGGATTGCAACCTGTGACTTGTTTAAAGCAATTACATCAACTCTCGTCTTATCTTCTTCCTTGCTCTGCTACAGCTTTCACTAATCCGCAGTCTTTCCAAGATTCTCCCTCGACACACCTTTAATGACTTCCTCTTTTACGCATCTCCGCGATCTCTCTTTTTTCAAATATAAACGCTCTGAGTGCATAGTCTTTGATTCTGAATATCAGCCTTAAGCAAAACTGGAGACGTTTGGCGGCCAGCTCGGTAGGTCTATCGCAGCGGGTTGAGTTGGTAGGAAAATAATTGCCACTACGATCTTAAGGCTCGGTTCTTTGTGGAAAGAAACGCGGGAGGCAAGAGTGGAAGGAATGGTTTATTCTGCACAAAAGAAGTGGAGAATAGGTACAAGGAATAGAATTGAATATTCGAGTTCCAGAAAGAAGTTCAGAAGAAGAGGAACCGATCACTCGAACACGAGGTTTATTGTCCTGACGTTTCCGATTCCCTCGGGAATCCTTAATCATAGAACAATCTGAGACATGCGTAGGTAAGGGTGATACGTGTACAGATTGCACGGTCTTTATAGTTAGTGGCGGTCAGCCGCATGCGTACTATAAGTGTCAGTTACTTAAGCCACTGCTTGGTTCTCAGGCCTTTAGTCCATCAACCAGCGCAACGATTTGGCGTTCGCATACGGTGTACTGAGAAATTTCCTGAACATGAAATCAGTCACGTGAGAAAGGCCAGGCGCAGCAACAACTCTGACGACAGCAGGCATAATTGTCGCGCAATTACCGAACCCGCATCCGACGCGGACAAGAACGCTGTGGCAATGAATGAACCATCACCGCACCAAGTAAAACCTCAAACGGTGGCTAAAAAAACTGACAATTATAGTACGCATACGAGTGACCACTACGAAATATAAATATCGTGCAATCTGTGCATGTATCTCCCTTATCTGCACATGTCTCAGACTGTTCTACTATTACCTATGATTAAGGATTACCGAGGGAATCCGAAATGTCAGGACAATAAACCTCTTGTTCCAGTGATCGTTTCTTCTCCTTCTGAGGTAGAAGGAAGTTGAGACGAACGGGGCAAAATTCGAAGTGTATGTGCACGTGAGCTGCTACAAGCGCCTCCAGCGATGTCATGCGTGAGGCAGCTTCAGGGTGATGCTTCACCAGACTGGTTTCGAGAAGGCCTGCGTGTGCACACGTGTTATCCCTCGTGGGTGGCAAACGGTTGGACGCTGCAAACAGACTTTGGCCAGTATAGGTCAGCAAGCATCGTTCAATTTCGGAAAATATAGGGTTGTCTGCCTGGTTGTCCTTTCCAGACAAGGGGTTTTTCAAAACGCCGTTCCTCATTGCTTGATGTGTTGGTCGTTTTAGCTGGAAGTCCATAAGTGTCTCTTGATACATGTTTAAAGACACGTTTGACGAGCGATTCGTGAATATACAGTGGAGCCTGGGCGGGACGAGCAGACCCATCAACGAGCTTTGCATGTACTGAGCGAGTAACTGGAAGGAACTTGGCTTCGCTTGATGACCTTCCGCGCAGTTAACCAGTTCTCGATGCGTGTGTGTGTCGGCGTCCGCAGTCGAGTCTTGATACCAGGGCGTGGGTCCCCAGTCGCCTGCAGCCAATCAGTGAACTGCTGCAGTTTCATTGGCTACCTTTCACATATATCTACGTCGAGACCTAACTGAGCCATATGCATATGCAGCCGTGTTGACTGACTTACACTGATGTTTGTAAATGAGCTTCAGAAAATCTCTGTGTATATGCTTTGCGTTTGTATAACTGATCAAAACGAACAGATCAGCTCCAGAAACCAATTAAAAAGGAGAAGCCTTACCATACATTTCGATAACCGCGATTACACGTTCTTTAATGACATTTCATTACTCCACACATGCCGGTTCGAAAAGACCATTTCATTTCAAAGTGCACGGGGGCATCCCGGCTTTCTTTTTTGTTTACGTTGTTACAGAAATACATGCTGAGGCATGTTGGTTGATGATATCGCAGATTATGCATTTGTTTTACACTTACCACACTTTCTTTGACACCATGAACAGTGGATACATTATTCAGTTATAGTTTCAACGCTTCTTTCAAGCAGACGATTATTGCCCTTGGCGGTATCTATAGGAAGTGTATTCAGTTCAATACATTTGTATTAAAAGAACGGTAGGTTGATGCCTTTCAACCTGAAATTGGTTATACTAGCCTGGCCAAATAAAAACTCCGATCGATACAGGGCACTTGAGGAGAGAAAAAATGTTATCGTATGTAAGGGAGTAGTATATTATATAAATCATTACGTTCGGGTGGTGATACAATGGGTTTGTTCGATTTTGTACCGCATTCTCATTTATTTCATGTTTAGATTTATTTTTGTGAGGCCATTTTAACACCATCTACGTACCGCCTTTACCTTACAACAGGCCCTCGGTTGGTTGAGATTGTTTACCTTTTTTCGACAATCAAATTTATCCTTTCGGTCAGGCTTCTCCCATTGACTGCCATTATCCTCTTTTACACCGCTCGGTACCTGAACTGCTAACTAAAAAAAGCTTAATATGGCTTATATCTTGAGTTTGTATGATATTCTGTTAGGTTCTTTAAAGCTCCCTCAAAGTGTCCTACCCTAATAATCGTTACTGTTTCTACTTGGTCTGTGAGTGTATTCGTTTATTATGTTTTCGAAAATATTTTAATTAAAGTTTTCTCTATTTAGTGCTAGCACATGTTGAGTATTTACGTTCCACTTTTACCCTGGAACTCGCGATAGAGCCCACGCAAGCAGCCGCATAGCGACACGTAGGATAGGATGAAGTGGGTCCGCCAAATGCATGGGAGACCGGAATAGCCATTTCCCGGTTATTAATCGTTATCAGCCAGTCATACCCGATCCCAGTTGTGATTAACTGTGATAAAAACCAGTGCTTTGTTTCAAAAAATTGACCGTTCGGTTTTTGCCATTAACTACTCAGGTCGGATAGGAGTGCGCGCCGAAGAACCAGTTCGATGAAGCTACCAGCGCTATCACTCGCGAAGTAAAGGTTTCGGAACATTTTCGCTGCACTCGGAAATTGTAAGTCGCTACAACGTGTGGGATAAAAAGAGGCAATTCGGTCTCATTGTAAAAGTTGTAATCTATAGCCCGCATGGCTGCTAACTAACAGTTCCCACTGAAAATGGCAGGTATACTGGGTAGGCCAATTTCTATTTTTTTGCGACCATCCTAAGTCCTCTGATACGATCAGTGCAGGCCGCGTGCGCACCCGAAATATGAGTCCGCGTTAACTAATTAAAAAAACAGTGTTCTGGCCGCAGAATAATCGCTAATCCTGGGAAAAGTGGACACTTCAATTTCCGTTCCAAAATTACGGTGTATGGATGGGCGCCATTCTAAGGTGATTCAATATTTTGAAAACCATTGCCGCGACGTGAACACCATTGTTCAGCAGAGTGGGAGCCCTGCTCGGGAATACACTGACTCTGTTCCAAATCTCGGCCAAGCGGCTTACGGGTGTTAAGCTACAATTGACTGATGACGAAAATAAACCATGATTTACCCCAACAGTAAGCTTCGCACCGGGGGAGTTGTGGTTACGATACTATTTTTTCAATTTCTCGTTCATGAACATGCGGCAAATAAGGCTGTCTAGATATAGCAGCTGAAAATACGGAATAATTGAGTTTACTATTCAGGCGTATTGCTTACACAGAGGCTTGGGTTCAACGTCTTAAGAGTGGTTGTTGGAATTATTCAGGATTTAGGTGTACCTGTGAGTCCCGCCACACCCTTACCTCATTGGCAAACAAAGGTTCATATTTATTTGCAGTCCCTTAATGTAGAAAGTTGAAACGTTTTACCAGGGAAAGTGAAGGTGAGCTCAATTACGCACACCGTTCAACTGGACTTTTGTTTTACCGAAGGGGTTTCATACTAAGTCTGTCGCCAATGGGAAGCAGAAGCTAGCAGGACTCAGTTTTTTTAGTACGAAGTGACTCAGATAGCTGAAATAGTCTGCATATAGGCAGCAAATCCACGTGGTACGATGATAATTGTGCTGCCGCTTCCAGCAGTTTTGTGCAGATTCTGCACAGCAGAACCGACTTAAAATTTAAAATCAGCCTCATTTTCAATAAGAGGTGTTTTATGCGAGTTTCGCAGATATCTCTAGTGAGCTGCTCGACTCAATTATGTTACATAATCAGAAATCGGCGTAAAATTAAGTTCATCTGTTTAAGTGGTTGGAGCATTCCGGTTTATATTTCCAGATAAAAGTCATCTCAGATACAATATTAGTGTAAAACACATAACTTCCCCTGTTGTTCTACCTTCACTGTTTACCTCAACCAAGCACGTTTAAATAGCGAAATAAAAAATTGTTATGCTAGAACTGCATAGCTTTCTACAACAGAGCTGACACCCAGAAAGACTGCGTTAACTACCCTTCCGAGTAAAAGAAAACTCTTGGTTCACCCAAACATCCAAAGTCCCCTTGGCATCTTCTCGTTTTAGAACGCCAGGCTCATGATCCTACGCCATTAGACAGTTTGAGAAATTATGGTCGGTTTTTGACTTGATTTAAAAAACTGAGAGTGATTACTTCTTACGCAGCGTTTTGTAGCCATTTTGCACAACAGTAGTTCGTGCGTACTTTTTTGTATACCGCCATTCTGGATATTGCGTCAGATGTTCATTAAACAACGCCCTGATCATAGGAGATCCTCAGTTTCTAGGTAAATGGGAATTTGCACTCGTGTCCTAAAATCAGGATGGATCGGTGCACGCTACTCCAATAAGCTTGTATATTAAAGAAAAATCGATATAAGCATAAATTTTCGAGTATTTATCAACAAGCCTGTACAGTAATATAAACGAAGAAACGGACCCCTTTTCTGTCGTACACGCCGTCCACGTAAGATTTTGAACAGTTCAAGCAGAAACTGGACCCCCATCATGGCAGACGTTCTCGGCTGAAAGGGGCTAAGACCGTTGATGGAAGCCCAACTACATGTTACTCCCCAATTTCCCAATTCCTTTATGGTCGTGCACATAACGGCCTTAAAAGCCTCGTCCAGCTGACAGGAGTAGTGCCAGCACTAGAATTCGAATGGACTCTGGGCTGCGCAGATGGCATTTGGAGGAGAGTGTCGAGCACTTTGACGACTTCTCGCTTGTTAACGCATGTGGAGCCAGCGACTGAAATGCCGTTGATAATTAGGGAAAGACTTTTGCTGTGTGCTACATGCAAACGTAAATTCCACGAATTTTGCAATAAAAGAGCACTGCTATGTGATATAGGATTGTGCATATTTGCACAATCCTGACCGGAAGATCTGGGTAATTCTGTCACACTGTGATCTAATTTTATCAAGATTTTTCCTTTAGCTTTAATTCTCTGGTTCATGATGTGTCTGTGACATTTGACGTAACTGTGATAGTATATAATATTGTTGATTTGATTTACCTTTGTAAATTTTACGCAACCACTGCGAAAGGTATCGGTTGCAGACCTTGTCCTACAATCTTAACAAATGCAAAACATGGCGATGCATTACTCCAAGTCCGCACCGCCAAGAGTTTGAAAGATATGCAAGTAACTTTTTTTACTTTATTACTTTATGATCATTGTATCAGTGTAGTATTATTGTCTTACTGTACTATATTGCATTCCGACATGCAGTATGAGCAATCGAAATAAGTGATCAAGCAATGAATCAAAGAAAGGGAACTGACGGTTTTCCAAACTCACTTATCGAGAGAGTGTTGAGCTTCTGCCGATTGCTAATTCATCTATTCTCAGTTTATCTGATGAACGGTTTCTTTTCTGACTCATGGAAGACTTCTATTATTCTTCCAGTCTTCAAGTCAGGATCTCGTTGGGATGTAAATGACTATCGAGGCGTTCGCAAAACATCAACTCTAGCAAAAATTCTGGAAAAATCTTGACTTATGTATCGAAAGTAAACTATTAAGCGCTTCACAGCATGGATTTCTACCTGGAAGATCATACGAAACCTGCCACTTGGCTTTTCTTAACCTCGTTACTTCACTTCGTAATTAACAGCAATCAGTCATTGTGATTTACTTTGAACCAAGCAAAGCTTTTGACAAGGTGCTGCACAGGCGTCTTCTAGTGAAACTAGAAGCCCTAGGCATCAGGCCTCCTCTCTTCCATTTAATTGCTTCCTAACTGTCTAACCGTAGCCAGTAGAACTTAGTAGGCAATAGCTACTGCATGCCTCAGCATGGCATTTTTCAAGGTACGGTTTTAGGTCCCCTCCTTTTCATTCTTTACATTAACGAAATTTCAATTGTGCTTAATAACTCGGAAAATTTCATTTATGCGGATTACCTTCAATATATTTACTCATTTTCTAAAGACACGGCCTGCAGTTGCGTTGGAGCGCCACATGGCAGATGGACTTTTCTCCATCCAAATGTAGTTTCATGTGTTTTGGTCCAGCAAAGCTTCCTGGACCCATTATCTTCCAAAATAGTCCACTGTTAGAATGATCAACGACAAAGGATTTGAGTCTGAATTACACGAATAAGCTTGCAATATCGTTTCATGCAGATCAAATTTCTGCCAAGGCCGCACAGATATGTGGGTTAACATCGCTTTTTTTTCTTTCCAGAAATAAAGTTACAACTATGCCGCATGTTTGTTCTCCCTATACTAGAATACTGCTGTCCACCTTTTGGTCTTATGAACGTGACTGACCGTAGTAAGATTGAAAAGGTTCAGCGAGATTTAACTCGTAAAATATTATCTCTTTCTGAGTCTTATATTTATTATACAGATAGATGACAGTTAGCAAACATTACATTTCTTTGAGTAGGAAGACTCGATTCTCGCATATGCTTTCTGTTTCACGTTAAGAATAGTCCTAATCTCACACAAATTAAAGCTTTTATTCCTTACGTCAACTCCAAATATGCTTTTATTTGAGGCAGTCAGTCAGTATATTTGAGGGAAAAATAGGCTTGCGCCGTGGAACTCCCTATTTTTCACATAAAAATCTCAAGAGTTATAAACAATTTTAACAAGTTTTCAGTCAGGATAATACAGACCATCACATGGTGCAGTGGTATTTCAAGGTTTATTTGCCGTATAGTTTCCATTGTGCTGCAGCATGCGTATATCAAGTTGGTGTTTGAATGTCTCCACAGATTAGGACATAACAATCGGCTCAGGAAGGTTATTCCACGGGTACGCGACCCGATTAGAGAAAAAATACTTCCTCACATCCAATCATCCTTGGGGCACATACAGTTTAAAGGGATTTCCCCGGAGATTACTTGTAGTGGCGAGTTGGAAAAAGTTGTCACACAAGAGAGCGCAGTCCAAGCCACACACGATACGGAAAGTTTGTATCAGATCTCCGCGTAACTGCCTATAACGCAAAGAAGAGATTAAGGTTATGAAGGCGGATCTCATATGGTAGTAAACCTTGGCCTCTTACTAATTTTGTTGCCCACCGCTGCACCCTTTCAAGTACGTTATAATCCTGCAACATCCACAGTCTCCAGGTTTGAATCGCGTATTCAAGATGTGGCCTTATGAAGGTACCGAAGATTTTCGAAAAACAATCTTCATAAAAAACCGTGAATGTCCGCTTGATGGCGTACAACATTTAAGTTGCAATTTTAGCCACCTTAAAACTTTGTGTAGAAGGTTTCAGGTTGTCTGTCATCCAGATGCCGAGAGCTTTCTGTATTTCTGCTTCTTGGAGTGGAATTCCGTTCAGATGGTAGGGTCGCGCATCAGGGACCGAAGTTCGATTTCCCAGGTAGAGCAGAGTGCATTTATTCAAATTAAACGACAGCAGCCACCGGTGCGACCAATTGTCTAATTGAAAAATATTTTCCTGGAAGTTATCTTCATCGGCAGCACACTTGATGACCTTGCATATTCTTACATCATCTGCAAACATGGCACACTCGCAGTCCAATTCCTGTACACAATCATTAACGAACAAGAGAAATAGGGTCGGTACGGATACTTGACCTTGAGGGACTCCACTTGCGATGACTGTCGGCCTTGATTGTTGTCGTCCTACACACACCGTTTGGGAACGACCAGTTAGGAAATTATCAATTCACGTAAGAATTCTGCCTCCGATACCCATCATTGGAGACGGCGCCGAAGATGCTTTTAACAAATAAACCTTATTGTTAAACACTGTCGAAGACCTTTCGTAAATCAATGTAGGCTGCATGTACGATTTCTCTTGCATCAATTGCCCTTGTACAGCTTTGCATCGTATAAAGAAAGTTTGTTACACATGACCTACCCCTGCGAAAGCCATATTGCGCATTCGACAAAATATTGTGAGTTTCACAATATATCATCAATTCTTGCTTGGTGATCTTCTCCATTACTTTGCAGCATATGGAGGTCAGACTCAAGCGTCTGTAGTTGTTCGTAGATGCACGACTTCCGTTTTTGTAAGGCAGTGTAATATGCGCAGTATTCCAATCCGGAGGAAGTAATCCAGTATCAAACGATTTCTGGCACATCTTGGAAAGCGGTTTAGTCAGCTCTCTAGCAAGTTCCTTGAGCAATTTCGCAGGAATCTCATCTGGACTCAGCGATTTACATTCCATCAAGCTTTTTAGTTCTTGGAAAATCGTCTCTTCTCCAAACAAAATATCCTCAATATTTGGTGCTCCCGCGATCTTGTCAACAGTTGCGACGAAGGCAGGTTCTTTGGTGTGAAACCGATTGAAGAACTCAGCAAAATGTTCTGCTTTGTTTTTACAATCAGACCTTTAGAGACCTTCATCATTTTGCATAACAGGAGTCGGGTTTCTGTTGCGTGTGCTTTTCCTTCAATAACTGTATGGCAACTTAGGGTTTTTAACAGCTCGACAAATTAAATCGCTTTCAAAGTCCCGTCGCCGTTTGAAAACCATTTTTTTACCTTATTCCGCTGGATTTTGTACTGTTCAAAAGCTTCGTTGCAGCTTGTTTTGCAAAACTTCTTCCAAAGCTTCCCTTTTTTATTGAGATTTCTTTTCAGATTTCTTTTCAGTCATTGAGATTGGCTAGATACATTGGGCACTGAAAGTAAACAATGATTGCGCATTAGATGCAACAACCACTCCTTAAATGTATTCCAGTCCTCAGTGACATCCCCGGAGAAAAGAAGACCCCAGTCTATTTGTGATGCCTCTACTCTCATTTGAGGGAAGTGATTTCGTCATATATTCGGCCTTGGTTCGTCTACTGTAGGAGGAAACGAATAAAGACCGTAATCCCGCGAAAGTACAGCGTGATCACTTCGACCTACTGGAAGAAGCAGCATACCTCGTCTATACTGTTCGGATGCTTGGTGAAGACTATGTCTAAACAACTAGCTTGTTGCGTTCCGCGTGCTCTAGTTGGAATGAGGACGTGTTGTGTAAGAATAGCCTCAAGTGCTGTTTTTAGAAGATGGTGATCAAAGGCGTTTTTAGACCAATTCACCCTGCAAATCATTCCAACTTATACTGGGCTCATTGAAGTCACTCATGGGTACAACATCAGGCCGACTTCCTATCTTCTTTATGCACACCAGTTAACACGCATCTGCATCAGTGTCTGTCCGCGGTGGTCGGTAGATGGTCACAGTTTCCAGGGTCTGTGACCACCGTGCCATAATTGTCAGCCAAATAGTCTCCATACAATGGGTAATCCTTCCAGGCCTCTTGTACACACTAAATTCGCTCTTAACATGCATAGCAAATCTTCTACCTTGGCGTTTTACTCGGTCTCGTCTTAAAAATTTACATCCAGAAAGCGCCATTTTAGAATCACTGATGCCTTGTGATAGCCATGTTTCTTTTATTGCTATAACATCTGTGGACTCATCTGCTGTCTGTATTCGAAGTTTATCACACTTCAAGAATAGACTCTGAGCGTTGGTTTACATAAATTTTATTCGGAGAGACTCCGCAGTGTCCAATTCGTTTGGGCCCGTGTTTGCCAGTACTAGTGGACGGCATCAGTTATCAGCATTGGTTGCTTTCACAGCATTATGGTGGTTTTCTGTATTATTTGTTCCCTGAAAATAGCCAGATTACTCTCTCCAGCTCTCTCTCCCCCGTAGTTCCGCCACCAATTCTCGGCGTTTCAGACGTTCTGCTGGAGATTAGTCCGGCTAAAAAAACAATCTTCCTCTCGAAATAAAGTTTTCTTCTATATTATCGATTTTCAAATGAAAAATACTTAAGCATTTAAATTTGGAGGAAATAAAGTTGCTACTGTCTGTTTCCTTTCCAAAGACGCAATTTTTAGATTTCGAAGAAGGTACTCCTGGCATATGAAGTTCTTCCCAGGATAGTATAATGGTTTCTTAATATGTTAGCATTTTCCCCTGCAAAGTCAAGCATCACTTCCGAATGCTGCAAACTCTTCTGCGTTTTGCAAATTTCGCGGTGGTCTTCGAGGTCGCCTATGATGGTTAGTGCGTTATCTCCAACTTGTCTGAGGACTCTGGAGTCCGGCGAATCGCATCTTGGTGATGTTGCCTTGAGTTCTACTGTCTTCTCCTGTTGTCTCAGATGACCCTTTCGTTATTCACCGCTATATTATTTATCCTATGACAATAAGCATCCCGAACTCCCAACAGCAGGGTCCCATCTAACTGCATCATGTCATACAATGCTACCTATTAAGGCAGTTTTATATCCTCGTTTTTTTGGAAATTGGTGGCTTGATGAACTCATCCACCGATGTAGGAATTCTTTTACTGCCTAGAAAATTATTTTATAAGAGATTTCGTTGTTAATTGGATCTTACTTACCACCTTACCAAGCGTAACATACTACTAATTCCTGTCATCATAAGCTGCTTACACGCAGCCGAAATTACCAATTTTTATTTATTTATTTATTTTCATGATAGCACTAACTTTGTAATAATAGGACCCCTTGGGTCTTTAATATACAATTTATTATTATTATATCCAGGCAAGTTTTATTCCATCAACCCTGCAACGAAAGCAGTTTCTTTTCTAGTTAGTGTTTCCTGTGCTCATCTCACAAGGAGGCTTGGAATGACGACTTCTCATTCATGTAACTCAGTAGCAGAATTTTGGCGGCTTTCGGCATTTTTCAGTTCATATAAATGCAGAAAGCAGCCTTTGCTGTAAGTAGAGTCATTTGAGGCCACGTTGAGCACAATCAACTCCTAAACATACGCATATGAGTCCTGATACGCTGGGCGCGATTATTTATATTTTCATAGAGGTTGCCTTTTTTCGCTGTATATGTAAATTTAAGGGTTACAGGAAAGAAATTTCCTCGAGGACCCTATAAATGTGAAGCAAACAATGTTTTTCTTACAGTTAATGTGCAGTTGGTGGAGGACAGAATTTTGAATGAATTTTCACGGAACAGAATGAAGTCCATCTAGAGTCAGAAAAATTGTTTACAATGCTGGCAGTAGGAAATCCTGTTGTAAAAGTCGCCTTATGTCAACTAGAATGACATCATGTGTTCTTTTAAATTCCGCAGTTGTGCCGGCGGAAATCGTCTCGCTTGGTGGCAAGTTCTAAGGTCGGACCACGCGTTGACTGAAGAAATATTTTCGCAGGTCTAATCGAGTGCGTTCGTTTGTGACCTTGTAAATATGGCCACGCAGGTGAGTTATGGTGGTTTATTCGAAAAAAATCTTCCAATTTCGGGGAGTAACTGTGGCCCCGGATTATTCGGAATGTCCAGAGCAGGCAAGCAAAAGGAAAAAGGTCAAGTTTGATCTATCTCTCCTGATATGGTAAGTCTCTGAGACCACCGACCATCTCTGTCGCCCTGCGTTGCACTTGCTCAAGAAGGTCCATATCTTTCTTCAACCACGGTGTCCAAACTGGCATTCTGTATTCATAATGTGGTCTCACAAAGGCGCCATATATTTTCCCGAAGAGTTCGATTGAAACGATTTTGAACGTTCGTCTGGTTAAGTGCAGTGTACAAATTGCCTTCTGGACGGCCCTTTACAGTGCTCGGTTGGCATCAACTTCGCGATTGTCCATACACCCAGATCTTTGTGCGTATCGACCTCTTTTAGTGTGGTGCCATTGATAAAATAACTGTGTTTCGGCGAAAAATTTTGCTCCGGGCTTATTTGTAGAATCAGACACTTAGATACACTAAAGTTAAGAAGCCACGTGGACGACCAGATAACCAGTTTATCGATGCTTGACCGTAAACTCTCTGAGTCATCGGCGCAGCTAACTCCAGCCCATATTTTTTTCCACAAACATGAACGCTGCGCAATCAAGCTCATTGAGGCAGTCGTTTACGTATGTTTTCCTTCTGTTGAATATTGAGTTCCTCCTATTCCTTTATTGTTTATCTTATTTTAAATGCTTAATATATATGCAAGCAAACGGCCTTGGGTTGATGTTTGAGTTTTGCGGTTGTGCACAAAGCCTTTGTTTTCCGGCTGTGCTCGCCAACTCGCTCCTTAGTTTACCGCCCCACGTACACTCCATATACAAACGTTTGAAAGGTAAGTGTTACATTTTATTAATAAAGTGTATGAAACACGTTATTTTTTAAAAGATACTATTTAAAATAGTTTTTATAACCGCCATTTTGGAGGTCGTTCCATGATTGACTCAATGTGTACATTGTTAAAGTGTATTGATCTCGGGTCTCAATCTAATTATTTTAAGTTCAAGGAAGTTACCCATGCAAACATTCATAAGTCAAGGCAGGCAAACAGCACTTTCGATTGATTAATCATCAGATAAATAGAATAATATGAAGGAGAGGTAGAGTTAACAAATGTTTAATGACCAGTCAGCAATCGCTTCCTCAAAAACCGAGATGGGATAATATAGTCTCTAAAGACACTTGAGAACGAACTCGTCGCCATTGAGAACACAATGCAAAAAATGGCTTTTTTCAGAAGTTATTCAAAAAGTTATGGAGTAATCTCCACCAAACGCGGAAGTGCTGACGGTTTTTAAGAATGCCCTCCCTGCCAACACATGGCCCCGCAGAGGGTCGGGCTATCCATGGCCAATGTTCAAGGCAGATATCCTATTCCTGAGCGCTAAAAATCCTAAAGGGTGCGTACTGTCTCAGAAGGCAACTGTAGCGTTTTTTAAATATAGTTTCATGTATATGAGTTATTTCCTAATGATATACTGTAGTTTTTTTGAATATTATTATATCAAATGCATACTTTATGTTATCAATGCATAAAATCATTGTTTGTTTTAGTGAGAAATTTATAGGTCGTTTATCTGCTTGTCCTCCACCCGCTCAGGGGCGCACTTACGACTCGGCCGTTCTTACGTGGATGATTATTTATGTAAAGCTTAGTACGTAAACTGTTGTCTCGGTTAATTTCTAAAAATATTTTTTTGAAATTATCGTGCGTTCAGTTAAGTACATGAGGACACCCTCATAAGCCTAAATGTCATAGGTGATTTTTTTGGATTAAATGTTCACAGACACCTCCAGTTTATCGTTTAAAAACTATTCTAGGTAAAATTTTAGCAATAATTTTTTTCATTTATTACCTTTTCAAGGAGATCCATCAAACAAAATTCGTGAGCTTTTCCCGGGTGCTGTAATCGTGCGCACATATAAGTCACTTTATTTATTGAAGAAGGCATTCGCCCTTGAGCTCCATATCTAGCAGGTAATTAAGCATTAGTATTATAAAGCATTTCACTTAAATGGAAAGAAATGCTTCCATTTGAGACATTCGAAATGTGGCCTTTGTGTTTACTTGTTCCTATGGGGCAGGTGCACGCGGTCCATGGCAGGATGGATTGGGAATGCTAAAGTAGAACGTTATAAATCACAGTTTCTCATGTCCTGTTGGCGAGGAAGGCAAACATCGATATGCAGCTGTGTATGAATTTCGGTAGTTAATGTCGACAGATGAATCTGCACCTCTTCGAGTAGACGTTTTTGAAGCCCTTAGTGTACATAATTCCCATTATCCAGGGACTTGCTAACGCAAGATCTTG